>OZ026524.1:49991790-51191790 GCA_964019695.1 Loripinus fragilis
TGTCCGAGGTCCTTGAATAATGCCAAAAACGCACTATATGTTTGATTTAAATTGGATAATGAAAAGATATTAGAAGATAAAGATCATCATCATCAGAGAATATTTGACCTTGGGCATGAATCTGAAACCCTGTAACATCTCTCCTACCATTTCTCAAATTTTATGCTGCAAACATCATATGTTAATGTTCATCAAGGAATGAACATCTAAAGATAAGCTGTCAATAATGTATAATTGGCTATCTATTTTTGCATCCAGGTGCAACCAAACTACACAAAAACCTGTTCATTTCTACATGCTTATTACACTGAAACATAAAAAGTTATTGAGAAGTTTGTGAAAACCCTCTTTTTGTGGTGAAAAACACTCATTTATTGAATGGACATATGTTGTAGGTACACATTGGAATCGCCTCTATGAGGCAATTCCAATGTGAACTAACCACATATGTTACTGAAATTAAGGAAACCTATTTTAAAATATACACTAGACAAGAATCATGTAAATTGGCTTTCCTCTTTTAAACATCTCAAACTGCCAATCAGTATTAAGATACCTGTCACTTTATGGCAAATTGTCTATATTTACATGACAGCTTTATCACCAAATTTGATTTCGTGAACTATGCTTTTGCTTACTTGGTACTTGCGTGGTTATAAATGAATACAAGACAAAACCTTGGCTTTCTGCAAAAACATTTTGATCCGAAAAATTAACCCCTCCCAAATAAGACATTTGAAACAATATTAACATTTTGAAATAGAGTATGGGTCTGTACTTAGAAACCCTACTTACTGTTGGAGGTAGTATTGTCTTGAGAAGTCGATTCGGTGTAATCAGGACATTTCCACCGACCTATCTTCGTCAGCGCAATCATTGGTACTATATAAGCATAAGCCGGACACTGTACAATTGGCAATCTGAAAATTTTTTAACATTAAAAACAAAAACCTGTATCTGTATTTTATACTTGTTAGAAACTCGCACCCTTCCCATATTCTCTAACGATAGATAATTCTTGCTTAGCATAATACATTTCATGAAGGAAATATCTCATTTAGCCCAAAATGATGAAAACTCATGAATTTCAGCGAGAAAAGGCCAATTTGTTAGCTCAACTACATTTTTCTATGAGATTTCGCTCCCCATTAAGTCAACTTAAATGAGATATTTGGCTAAAAGTGAGCGAATGCTCTCAATATTTCCCCCGATAATAATCCATGCAACAGGGTTGGATAACACAGCAAAATGTACATTGGTTGCTTTAGTTTTTAAAAAGTGGCATTATTACAAGGCACATTTGCATCAACGTGTATTGTTGGTGCCTGATAACCTAAACATATAATGGAATATAGGGATTACACATGTTTTTCATGCATTAAGATTTGCCTGGTCCCGAGGAAGCTGTTTGAACACAAGGCCATTATGCCGAGTGTTCAAACATCTCCCGAGGGATCCGGCAAGTGTTAATGCAACGTGATCGTTATTCTTGCATATTTTACCTGATTTTTAGCATAAACCGCGCTTAAAACGTCGCTTAAACATTAAATATCCCTTTTCTTACACTTGATTTCTCAAAACAAAATGGCGTCAGCGTCAAACTTTCGAACGTCATTACGTCGCCACAACGTCATATAAACTTCGTACAACGTTTCGCGAGCGAAAGCATCGGCGAAATGATCGGTAAAGGCTGCAAAGCTTTCCAGTGTAACGTCATGCATGCAAATCAGGGCTCAGTTTAGGCCTTTCAAGTAAAAGCCATGTTCAAACAGAACGTGAATCTCATGATTTAAACGTGGATTTTGGGCTTCAAACAGCTTCGCGTAACAAATTCCCATGCAAGAATGCTACTTTTAAAATAAAACAAAGCAAGACAGAATCAAATATGATAAAAAATGCAATTAACATCACCAACAAGAGCCAAGAGGTCAGCCCTTTCCCAGCAGGTGACCACACAGACGCGAAAGCATGAGAAACACAAGACACAAAAAACACACCCAAATGATCCACAAAAGAAGTACCGCCTTGGAACGGTCAGTAAAATATTTACTGGAGGGCTTAAGCCGGTTTCACGGCGCCAACCTCACCCTTAGTCCAGATGGGGATCAAGACAAATAGATGTTCGGTTTGCATGAAAGACCCCTAGCTTATCAATGAAAACCATGTGTCAGGTTTTGCAGCACTTGCCAATTGCTCGCCATGCGATACCAAAGAGTGCTTCTCCACTCTCCAGTTAGATTTTTTTATCCATACATCACGCTGATAAAACAATGTTAAAGATAAGAATTTCAGAGATAAGGTTTTACATATCACTCATGGACCATGCATTTGCTGCACTGAAGGTTGCCAGATGCAGTAAATCTGTTTTAAGCGGCCACTCAAAACGACCAAAATTTATTTTTAAGACCGATTACTGCTGAATGCAGGTCAAAAGTATTGCAGAATGAGAGCATTCTGCAATACTTTCGACATTCATTAAGCTACCATTTGTCATTAACATCATTTTT
The DNA here is from genome assembly GCA_964019695.1 of Loripinus fragilis. Lineage (NCBI taxonomy): Eukaryota > Metazoa > Mollusca > Bivalvia > Lucinida > Lucinidae > Loripinus > Loripinus fragilis. The sequence goes on from OZ026524.1 coordinate 49,994,298, forward strand.
ATCTATTTTTGAGTGGCCGTTTAAGATAGGTTTATCTGTATATAGGCTTTCACAAAAGCTTGGTCTACGCTAAGCATATACATCTTGCTATTCTGAACAAGTTTTATTATAAGCAATGGGGAAATATGTTTGTGTGATGCAACATAGATATCATGCAATAGCCTGCATGCCTGGTTGTAAACCCAATCGTGGTTTAAAGCAATGGTTTCCTCTTTAATTGCACGACGGTAGGTCATGCCTCAGACTCAATGACGGCCCTGACGTAAAGCTGATTGGTGTCTGATGCTTGACTTTGGCTGGGCCCATCGTAGCCCAACTTGAGGTTTTCTTTAGCTCTGACTATCTGTGAGTCATGAACCCTTTTCTTTGTTTCATCATAGTGTCTTAATTTGATTAGATTGTTTCTCTTTGATGATGCATTGCATTATTTAAGAAGCCTCCATGCGAGCTCAATTATTTTTGTGTATGAACAACAACAGAATCCAGTGCGAAGATTCGGCGCCAGGAAAATGCAATAAGCCCCCCGATGGCTTAGACTGCTGTCCGTTCTAAGGCGGTGGTTCTGTTTTTGTTGACTGATTATTTCATGTACCTCCCATTGTTTGTGGGGGTTCTGTGTTGGTCTTATTTTGGTATGCATTACTTTATGTCCTTTATAGTTTTGCAATCATCTTGACGAAGAAGAGAGAGCTGGTTACTTTGCTTTTATTGTCTTTTGGATGTCTCAAGTGTTACTGTAAATGTCCTGTAGCTCTTCCTCATGTAGCCGTGGGTTGGTCTGTATTTTTTGTGATTGTGGTACTTCCTGATCATACTCACTTATTTTTGTGACAGGCATGCAGGGCAGACAGACAGATTTTGCTGCTTGAGCTCACAACCGTCGGGTGGTCAAAATTACTATCATTTACTTTCTTTTCATTGACCAATTTGTGGAGTTTTGACTTAAGGAAGTCTCTGTTTCAGACAATAGCCGGGTGTCCAACAACGGCGGAACTTAAAAGTACAAGTCAAGTCAAAATCGGCAGTATTACCGTCGGTTCATTTGATGCCATTTGGGGATACTTAGATCAAATCACATTAACGACTCATTGTTATATACCTTATGAGTGTTTACTATAGAAACTTGACGTGTTTTAATCGCTGACAGTTGTACTTTTCATCTAAATTTAACGGGTCGCAATGCGACAAATCACTGTCCGCGGGCTTCAGCTGGAAAATGTTGAGTGGAACGTAAAACACCAGCTTATGCAAATATTAATGATTTGGCTACCTTGTCCCAATAAATGCTTGAATCAGTGTGCAGAGGCCACAGGCAAAGAGCATGTTTCCCATAAGTTCTGACTTGATACGAGTCTCGTCTGGTATTCCTATCGCACAAAGCAAGATTGGAACTGAGTAATGTCAAGTAATGCTGTAAAGAGAAGAGAAAACAAACAGGTATGTCAAGATTGGAACAAATAATCTCAAGTAATGCTTGAAAGAGAAGAAAAGACAGGTGTGACAAGATTGGAACTGCACAATGTCAAGTAATCCTTGAAAGAGAAGGAAAAAAGAGGTGTGGTAAGATTGGAACTGAGCAATGTCAAGTAATGCTGGAAGAAGAACATAAAACAAACAGGTATGGCAAGATTTCAAGTAATGATAGTTTGTTTGATTTAATTCTTTACGTCCCATCAACAATCTTTCAGTTATTAAGGGACGGGTCTTCCTGGGTGAACCAGTACTAAGCTAGGCTTAATGTTCTTCCTCAAGGACACAATGCAGTGACGCCGGTGAGGCTCGAACCCACGGCCCCTCGGTCTCAAGTCAAGCACTCTATGGAAAGAGAGAAAAAAAGGGTATATATTGGCAAGATTGGAAGTGAGCAATGTCAAGTAAAACTGGAATGAGAACATAAAACAAACATGTGTGGCAAGGTTGGAACTCATTAATGTCAAGTAATGCTGGAAAGAGAAGAGAAAACAAACAGGTATAACAAGGTTGGAACTGAGCAATGTCAAGTAATGCTGGAAAGAGAATTCCCATCATGCAGTTATGCTCGTGCCAAATGAAAAGTGTAAACATAGAATTCAAGAGAAATAGTGTTTTCAATACCATAAGAGATGGTTCTTTAAGGAAAGAAGTTGCTCCCACGGGGAGCAAATTCTTTCCCTAAAGATCGCTTCCTGGTTTGATAAGGGATGCAATTGATGAGAATCACTGCTCATTTAAGTAGTCTCTCTTTTATGCGCGTACACTACAGATCCTGCTATTCTGTAATTACAACCAGATAACCACCAAATTAGCATTTCATTCGAATGAAACATCTAAAGATAAGCTGTCAATAATATAGAATTGGCTATCTATTATTGTCATCCAGGTGCCTGCCAAACTACACAAAAACTTGTTCATTTCTACATGCTCATTACACTGAAACATAAAAAGTACTCGAGAAATTTGTGAAAAACCTGTTTTATAGTGAAAATCACTCATTTATTGAATGGACATATGGTGTAGGTGCACATTGGAATTGCCTCTATGAGGCAATTCCAACGTGTACCAACAACATAGGTTACTGAAATTAAGGAAAACTATTTTCAAATATACACTAAATAAGTATCATGTCCATTGGCTTTCCTCTTTTAACATCTCAAACTGCCAATCAGTATCAAAATACCTGTCACTAAATGGCAAATTGTTTATATTTACATGACAGCTATATCACCAAATATGATTTCGTGAACTATACTTTTGCTAACTTGCTAACTTGGTAGTTGCATGGTTGTATCGCTAGTCTGGCAGAGATGTAAAATGACCATGTAGTGGTGTCTATAGACAATGCTTTAATTATTTGAGCAGGTATGATCATTCTGATTAAAAATCTGAAGAATGCCAGTCTGGCACCTTTCGTAAATTCAAAAAGGCCGCCAACAACCAAGATGGCCAAAATAAGAAGGGAAATTTGCTAGTTTTTTTGTATGAAAAATTGTTATATTAAGAAAGATGATTTTTATGTAAGGAAGAGAGTGTAACTAGTTCATTTTGGCCAAAAAATCAAAATGGCTGCCAAATTCAAGATGGCCGCCAAACGTAGATAAAATTGGGCTAGGCAAATGGCAAGATAACAGTGTAGATGTGTGTGTGTGTGTGTGTGTGTGTGTGTGTGTGTGTGTGTGTGTGTGTGTGTGTGTCATAGTAAAGCGATGCCAGTATCTGAAAATCCATCAAATGGTTGTTATTAATGGTGGAGTATCGTCAACCGGGTGCGGTATCCCAGGTATATTGCAGAAGTGTGTGTGTGTGTGTGTGTGTGTGTGTGTGTGTGTGTGTGTGTGTGTGTGTGTGTGTGTGTGTGTGTGTGTGTGTGTGTGTGTGTGTGTGTGTGTGTGTGTGTGTGTGTGTGTGTGTGTGTGTGTGTGTGTGTGTGTGTGTGTGATAGAGAAACAATACCAGTACCTGGAAGCCCAACAAGAAGGTTGTTATCAATGGTGGATTATCATCAACCTTATACTGTAGCCCAGATAATATTGCAGAGGTCTTTATGTGCTTTTCCCTACTCATCTTTCCTTTGGGGGATTTCTACAAAAACGAAAAACAAAATACAAACAGTTTGTCCATTGTATATGTGTATGGATCTAAGATTAGTATTTTCAAATTTAATTTGTATTTTGTCCTTCTAGAATGCACAGTACAGGTCCCTACCAACTCTGGCAATGTTCCATTGTATTGGATAGGGTTGCTTCTAAATATTTTGGATTCCGTTTGTATATGCTTAGAACATACTTGATTTCAATGTTGCGGGATGTGTGGGGGCTGCAGCCCCCATAATTTATCGAATTGAGGAAATAATCTTAAACAGAGACCGGTAAAGTGCAAATGTCCCCATGTTCGAATGTTCGCATTTAGTTCATACGCCTTCTGTTTGATAAGGTATCTGTTTACAGTTTCACAGTCAAGAAAGGGTTTACATCACCTGACAAATTCGGAAATCTCTATGCATTGTCTGTAAAACAGCCATATTAGGCAATGGTTACGTAAGTGACCTCATTGCAATTCCATACTGATGTCAACTAAATCTACCTTGCATACAGCAAAAACAGAAAAAATAAAATGGATGCAAAACAAAATCTAATATTCGATTCTCAATAGAATGATACTATCATTTATGTCATAAATGTTTAACTTTTCGAAATAACTGCGCATGTATATGGCCGTAAAGTCGCAAGACATACATTGGCATTGTCACAAACTCATTGAAGCATCCTCCAGTTACTCTTCCAAAGCTCTGCAAGTATTTTGAGTAGTACACTGGCAAAAGCTTCACGGAAGTCGGAATACGGTGGTATTATCGTAATGCCTCCTTCGTTTTGTCGTCTGCTGATAGACTTTGCAAACAGATTAGACCCTGATCAGTGATCCGGAACCAAACAGTTCAACACTCTGGTAGTGCTCCTGATATATTTTTTTTAATTTAATTTGGAAAAAAGGTCAGAAGGCGTTAGGGTAAAGTAGGGTAAATTCAGACGGTCAACTAAATTCGGACAGCGACTTTGAATATGTCATATTTTAATTATTGGAATAAAAATCAAGTATCTAAGCAAACAGTGAAAATCCTGATGAGACGGCTCATATAAAAGAGCCGTCTCATCCGGATTTTCAGTGTTTGCAAATGTTTGTCCGAAATTACCTGATGTCCTACGTTACCCGACTTTACCCTAACAAAGCCAGCATTCAAGGAGTTATGAAGAATTCCTGTCACCAACTTAGTTAATTATATCAACTGACCTGGGCTCGGAATTACAATGTCTCCTTAGAGTTAAGGAAGACTTAAGTTAAGTATTGATTTTTCAGGATGCGAAAAATAACGTTTTAAACTGATTAAAATCAAAATAGTTTCATTTTTTCTAAAGATCACAATCTTTAGAAAAAATGAAACTATTTTGACTTTTACATCAGTTTCAAAACGTTATTTTAGCAATACTGAAATATCAATCCTTAACTTAGGTCTTGCTTAACTTTAAGGAGGCATTGTAATTCCGGTCACAGGCTTTTAGTTAAGAGTGCGTACCAAAAAATAATTTTCTTATTTCTCAACTAAAACATATGTTGTGGGTACACAAATTAATTTTATTATTTCTCAACCAAAACATATGTTGTGGGTACTCAAAAGAACCGTCTCAGTGAGACGGTTCTTTTGATCATTCAAAACATATGTTAAAACTGATGGGTAAGAAAATATTAACACTTTTAAGCTAAAAAGTTTGCTTATCTAAAATTTACTCTTACCAATTTTTTCAACCTTGTAAGCAGATCCTTATGCGGAAACGTACTGACAAGGTCATAAACTTTGAGCATTTATGATAATCTGGAAATGATGGAACATGTCTTTGAATACATCTTCTTCATTAGGCCATGCCAACATATTTCTATGTTTGATAAATGCGGTTGGTAGTGTTTTAAGGTGTACCATTTAAAAGAGAAAAACACGATGCTTTTCACTCGGATTTTTCATTATTGTATAGTTATAGATGTACCACGACCTCTGAGTAATGACCTTTGAACCATTCAATTTAAAACGGTTGATGCGTAACGCATAAAATGTGCCAGTCGGGCTGGAACATCTATAGTGTCAAAATATTATAGTACTTGTAAGTAAACGCCTGAAACCCCTATTTCTATACTCAACTACAAAAGAAACCCATCAGTCATTTCTCCGTGAAATTATGGAAAACAGAATGAAGAAATAAAAATATATTTATATCATATTCCTTAACAATCAGTTCTGCATCAATTCATTGAATAATTTAACAGTTTTGCTTAAATCCGTCCATGCTGTACGCCAGTGTATAGACAAGGGGTCATTTTTAAAATGACAAGTTTTTCACTGGAGAATGAATATCTCGATCTCGTCCAATTCAGTTCACTTGAATTAAATTCGTCAAAAAAGTGCATGATTTTCTCCTGCAGCAATAAATTCATCATAACGAGGTCGAATCGAAAACACGTAACGTCGCACACCATTCTTGGGAATCCGAGCCCATTCTTAATGGAGAGCAACCTGTCACTGTCGAATAATCTGAGGTTGTACTGAACGATCCTGGATGAATCGCAAGAGCTCATCCCAAAGCTGTTCTATCGGATTATGATCCGGGCTTACTAAGCTATCGCGGTTTGGGTTTGCTTCTACACACACTCGATGGCCTCGTCAGAGAGGGACACACCGTTTATTGGACGAAGTGAACTGATTTAGACGGGCACTTGAGTGAAAACCAATTATCTGAAACTTGTCATTTTTAGAAATGACCCCTTGTCTATACCTTGGCGTACAGCATGAACGGGTTAATGTAAAACTGTTACATTATTCAATATTTTGATGCATAACTGGTTGTTAAAGAATATGGTATAAAATATATATTCATTTCTTATTTATTTTTCCATTTATACCCAAAAAGTAACTGATGGGTTTCTTTTGTAGTTGAGTATAGATGCGCGTTTTCTATTCTGTAAATACAGTCACGCCTCAAAGCTTTTTGTTTATCTATAATTCCACTTTTCTTTTCATATTCGATCTATACTCAGCAAATAATAATACTTAGCCAACACGCAGTCTCGGGCAACTATCGGCCCGCTAGCGTCTCGCTGGCGGACCGATATTGGCCCGCTTTAATTCTCTGTCTCTTACCCTTACATGCGTTTCTCTGTCTCTCTCGAATTCAGTGTTGTTGTCTTCATTTTCGATGTCAGTGGCAAAACCTTTGTTGTCAGTCCCCCTTTCACTTGAATCAGTGGCATCGATCTGTCCATCAATTTCGTCCGACGCTGACGCGGCCTTCCTGTGCATGGCTAGAACTGGGCTCGAACTTTCAATAATAAACAAACGAGCAGCATCGTTAGAAACCATCGTGTTATTGTTGGATACTTTTAACAAATGCACAGAATAGCCTGTGCATCCGCGCAGTCTAAAAAACACATTTGAGCCGCGGCATGAGATTTCCAACAATGTGCTAGGTGAGACCAGCAAAGCCTCAGATCAGCCTGCGCATACGCGCAGTCTGATCAGAGCCTTTGCTAGTCATTTGATATTCTATGAGGGTAAAGCTACTGACTGACCATCATTTGGAGTTTCTAAGCTTAACAGGAGGCTTCACAGGCTCGTCTGAGTCTACACTTGTCAAAATACCACATTGTTGGAAATCACATGTCACGGCTCCTTTTTTTATACTCTCTGGAAAGTATGATTTATGTAGCTAAACGTGATACATCTATATCCAAATTCCAAGACTTAAAGGGAGCGCAGTGGCTCAGTGGCAGAGTGCTTGCCTCGAGACCGAGGGGCCGCGGGTTCGAGCCTCACCGGCGTCACTGCCTTGTGTCCTTAAGCAAGACAGATTAATCCTAGCTTAGTACTGGTTCAACCCAGGAAAACCCGTCCCTATATAACTGAGTTTATTGATGGGACGTAAAGAATCAAATCAAACACACAAACCAAGATATGTGGGAGCGCAGTGGCTCAGTGGTAGAGTGCTTGACTCGAGACCGAAGGGCCGCGGGTTCGAGCCTCACCGGCGTCACTGCCTTGTGTCCTTAAGCAAGACAGATTAATCCTAGCTCAGTACTGGTTCAACCCAGGAAAACCCGTCCCTATATAACTGAGTTTGTTGATGGAACGTAAAGAATCAAATCAAACACACAAACCAAGATATGTGGGAGCGCAGTGGCTCAGTGGTAGAGTGTTTGAATCGAGACCGAGGGGCCGCGGTTTCGAGCCTCATCGGCGTCACTGCGTTGTGTCCTTGAGCAAGAACATTAATCCTAGCTTAGAACTGGTTCAACCCAGGGAGACCCGTCCCTTTATAACTGAACGATTGTTGATGGGACGTAAAGAATCAATTCAAACAAACAAACAAACCAAGACATAAGCCATCCAGCAGATGCCGCTGCTGTCCGTTCTAAGGCGGTGATTCTGTCGTTGCTGATGCATTGTTTATTGTTGCTTTCTTTGTGTTTTTTTTTTATACTTGGTCCTTGTTCTGTTATGTAGTACTTAATGTACTTTCTAGTTTTTTCAATTACCTCGCCGAGGAAGAGAAAACTGGTTGCATTACTGTCTTTGTCTTCTTGCTGCCTTGTGATTGTTAGGCCAGACTTTTTATTATTTGATTTACGGGATTTTTTTTCAGATTAAGGGTCGAGGGTACGAAATAAAAGAAAGAAAAGAAAAAAAATCTCTGAAAATGACCAGGTGACTGGTCATTTTACGAGCTTTTTTTTTTTATTGTTTTTTTTTTAAATATGTTTTTAATATCTCCAGAAAAAACAGTACAACTAATAAGTTTAACACCAACAGGCTGTATTAAATATTTAACTTTTTCATCATTTTTTTAAAAATCAAGACAGGGCAATCACTTTTAAAAGACATGACTCAGGAACTTTACACATCAACTCATGGTGACTGGTCATTTTACGAGCTTTTTTTATTGTTTTTTTAATATTTTTTTAATATCTCCAGAAAAAACAGTACAACTAATAAGTTTAACACCAACAGGCTGTATCAAATATTTAACTTTTATCATTTTTTTTAAATCAAGACAGGGCAATCACTTTTAATAGACATGACTCAGGAACTTTACACATCAACTCATGGTGACTGGTCATTTTACGAGCTTTTTTTATTGTTTTTTTTAATATTTTTTTTAATATCTCCAGAAAAAACAGTACAACTAATAAGTTTAACACCAACAGGCTGTATCAAATATTTAAATTTTTCATCCTTTTTTTTTAAATCAAGACAGGGCAATCACTTTTAATAGACATGACTCAGGAACTTGACACATCAACTCATCTGAATCGTAGAGTTGAGCATTAAGACGTAGCTACCGTATACGCCAAAACGCATTTACGTACACATTTGAACCAAAAATAAGGGATTATTCTATCTCAGTTCTGAAGGTTTCTTGATGATACTGTACGCATCCAAAATGTGTGTGGAAAAGCAATTCTAATGTGTCTAATTCCGATTTTGGTATGACATTATCTGCTCTAAGAAACCCTTTAAGGGTTTTAGCATCCATTAAAGAAGTGTTCAAAAGAGATCCTGATTCAAAATTGTCCACTGTTACCAAGAATGTGCTTAACATGGCAAATAGCGTAGACCCAGATGAGACGCCGCGTTTTGCGGCGTCTCATCTGGGTTTTACGCTATTTGTAAATGCTCTCATTTAGGATTTTTTCATAAATGCATTAACCATGTCCCCACAACTGCGTAAATTCAATTTTAGGCAAGGTACGCCCCTGTGAATCGTATCTAGAGCTGAGCATTACCTTTTCATCCGATTTCTCTCAACACATAAAATGCACACTTCCATTCATTCACATGCTGTCGTCTTAACATAGTGACCTCTTTACACTGTATACCTGTTTATATTTTAACTTATTTAAATACGTGTTAGCATAGGCTCATTACCAAACGACACAGGTGTGTTAATGGGAAATATACTGAGGGAAAAAGTTTAGCAGTATACTTTAGGGATTCACAGTTTAGAAAAAAAAGAAATTTTAATTTCATTATGTAAAAAGCGTTTACAAGCACAGTCAATATTTCGCATAATGCAAAGTCTGATTTTCAGTCCCCTAGCTATAACAGCTTACCTGGCAATAGTGCGATTAGTTTTCTGCTGAAAGTTTGATTTTCCATCAAATATTTAGATCTCAAAGCAAAGAAGTGAATGCGGTTTTGTAACTGAATATTCTGTACACCCTTTCCAGTACAGTTTTAAGTTGAAAATTGTATTTTTTCCAAATGACCTTCCTTTCCATTGAGTAGCGCTTGAAATTAAAATGCTCAGGAGATTAAATCCTCGCTATGAAATTGGATTTTGTTTTGTTTGACCTCTTGCAGGTAGCCATTAGACCTTTTTTTAAAACAACTGAAATGTTTTCGCACCTGCTTATAAAAATATAAAATGCTTAAAAGATTGCCTGTGGGAAAACCTATTATAACTGGTTGCTAAACATTTTCCTTCAGTATATTTTCGTTCGTTTCATTTTTATTTGTTTTAAGACCATAAAGATTCGTCTTATAAAAGATAGCTTTCAACGTCTGTTTCTTTGCGAATGGTGTTTGTTAACCTATTCATGCCTAATGGAACTTCCTATCCTTATCAATTAGACGAATCCAATTTCTAATGTCAGGAACTTTGGCCAACAATTTACAATTTCATGCAAATTTTAAAAGCACATTCCATAAGCAATTGCAGAACCCGATTAGACGTCGCATGACGCGGCGTCTGATCTGGTTCTGGCTGGTTGCCTTTGTCCCACAAAATTGGACGATAAGCTTATAATTATGGGCTAAACAAAGCCTAAAATATATTTGAAGGTGTTTTCAGTTTAGTTTGAAACAGCAAGTTTTTTGATGTAGCATATAACTACATTTTAGTATTATAGAGCTATTAAGTCAATGTAAAGGCGGCAATTTTAATATTCAAATCTGGGCGTGGTTCGGCTATTTCATCTGCTCATGAAGGGGAATCAGGTTCTATCTATTTAGTAGAGTTAATAAGTCGTTTAAGATGCGCAAACATGCGTGCACTTCATGGTATTCCTGACCGTTACATTTATTAACCATTAGAGCGGCAATACAACAAATGTCGTCTGCTTTTGTCGTTGGAAGCCAGTTCGACAAACAGTGTAGACCCAGATCAGACGGCTCCCACAGGAGCCGTCTGATCTGGGTCCACACTGTTTGCCTCTATACTAACATTAACCAATTAATAGACATTTTCGGATGTAATCACTTTGCTGGCGTTTTAAGGATTCAATAATATGTTTTGCGTCTTTACGGAGGTAATAGCTCAAGGTGATACAGAATCACGCCTCATTTTTAGCTTTTACCTATGTCTTAGGTAGACCAGTCCTAATTACGCATTCATGAGGTGCCGCCATTACAGTAACCAAAAAATTTAATAATAGCAACCCCACCTCATAGAAATGTATAGTCCGTCCAGATAAGAGACGTTGGGCGGTTCTTAGCTAAGTTCAACCCCTGGACGAAAACATTTGAGCGCGGATCTGAGAAAAGGGTCTTAACAGCATTCCAGCAATTATTACATAATAGACATTTGAAAAACGCCTAAAATGACAAAATTTAACATGCTTTTATAGTACCGCAAAAATGTTTCTATAGCTTGATGTAATCAAAGTAGCCTATATTTCTGATTCTATTTAAAGTTGTGTATGCTGCCTGTTGCAATGGCAACAATTAGGCCATAACACCTACAAAGGCTCAAATGAAGGGTTGGTCACTTTAAATGCCTATAATACGACTTAAAAAGTATACATTCGTACAATACCATTTCCATTTACATTTAAACATAGATAAAGCATGAAAATGCACTATATTTGTAAGATGGTCATACTGCGTGTACTATAATCAACAAGCAACTGGAGATCAACACTCTGACGTCATAATAGGCTAAAAGTTTTTCATGACGTCATGTTCCAAACCGGACTACATATGTTGATTCAAACCTCCATATACTCGTAAATTTTGAAGGTAACTTCTTCAAATTTTCAGTGAATTTTCTTAAGTAATAGTACTTTGCAGAGGCAAAATAAGTATTGGAGATGAATATGATCAGTCAAAAAAAATTGTTCGAAGTATGTACGTACGTGTATCTTAAACACGAACGTGTATATCTAAACATCAATCTTCGACAATAAAATCTACAACCACACAAGAGTTTATTGTTTTATAAAAGATCTGTGTACCCTTTCCCTGTGGCCCAGATATTGAAACCTTATCATGCTGAATTATAATTTGTGTTGTGTGTGTGAAGAGAAGGGGGCTATCTTTATGTTGTTGTTTTTTGTAATGGTATTTTTTTCGAATTCAGAGCTTAACACCAAATCATTTTCTTGCCAAACAAACAGAATCTGAGAGAATATTTTCATCGACAACATATATAACGCGAATATTTTACCAAGTAGCATGCTAAAGATAAACCTGTGTACCAGTAGACGCACACAACTGCAGCAAAGTTTATAGATGAGTGTCTCTTTTGCTATTTTGAGTTGATTTTGTTTGTTTGCATTGATGTTTTGCGTCGCTGCCAACATTTTTCCAGTCATGACGCGACGTTTCCCTGTCCACCTAGGTTGAACCAGTACTTAGCAGAGAATAAAGTATCTTGTTAAGGACCCAGTGAACCTTCTCAAAATAGCAATCCTTTAGCACAGAGCAACTGTGGACCTCGACACAACATGGTGCCTCCAGAAAAACTCAACCCAACGATCCCTTTATCTCAAGTCAAGCACTCTACCACTGGTTGGCTCTTCAGGTATTATACAGCTATTTGGTCACTGTATAACCACGTGGCATGCGATGTCCCGGTCTCATGTAAAGCTAACGGAGATGGGAACCAGTTGTGGGCGTGGCTAGACAATGACCTAAAAGCTGATTAATAACTATTGTTTTTGAAGGCGTCATTCATGTCAGCCTGTTTGTTGGGCTAGTTCAATAATGTGTAATCAATAAACCTATATTACATGTACGCCGTTTATATCCGTATATCATGTATAAAACATTTCGACCTCCCTTCCAGTGTATGCATCTTTGCGTTTTAGATGGTTACTTAAGACATGGCTACATGCAATCAGATCTTCATTACACTGTGCAAACTGACTCTATATCTTTATAAATTTAGCAGCAACAACCGTTCTAACATGGACCAGTCTATCTTGAATAAAATCAACATATGTACTAAACTCGAGGTTTTATGTTTTTCACATTGATTTTCGGTGATAACTTTTTTATTAATGATTTAGTAAACTATGTTCGCGATGAAAGTTGTAGAGAAAATTTGCGCCAACCTCTCCAAGCGGTTCCGACATCATAGATGCTGCAATTTACTGTGCACATAGATGCACTATTTGAGCATTGTAAGCAAATCGCAAATAAACTAAGTCAAATGTGCCAGTCAAGAAGTTGCATTGCACCGCCCCAATTCAATAATAAAGACGACGGATGGCTTGTTCAATTATATTGGAAATCGCGCCTGATGCACCTGCGCGTTAAGCTAGTTGGGTCATCTCAAAACTGTCCGGTTATGAGCACGTGCATAAGAGAAAATGATGGCACGTCATGCGATATCACAGCTTCTGTACCTTCAATTGACCATACTCATAGTAGATTCTGAAATACATTGTCATTCTGAGTCTACATGCGGCAGGATATGCTATAAACAACCATTGAATAACTTAATTTACACCCCTTGTGATTATTCTTTTGAGACGAACCCTTTCTGTCACGCCTCTACGAAATTTACCTCTCAATTAAAAACTTAGAAAATTGGACTGAGTTAAATTTATTGCAAAAGCTTCATCTATGTACACAAATATCTGTTTGTGCCGTAAACTTCCGACCTCTTGGAGAAAGAATAGTATATTTAAAACGGATTTTCCTTCATGCATGTAATAACTCTACTTCTTATTGAATGAGAATTTATTTCGATCATCAACTGTGCTTGTTATTCTGTAACATATATGGGAACTAGACCGTTAAACGGGAAACCATGCTATGTACAGTAAAACTATTTATACAGTTGATGTACAATAAAAACGACCATCTTGCAAAGTGGTCTATTTTTGTCAGATATTTAATGTCTTTTTTCGCTTATACAACCCCTTTCCCCCCTAGACCCAAGACGCCATTTACATATGTTATATATTTGTATAGCGACGTTTAATTGTCCAAAGGGCATCTTGGGTCTAGGGGTGGAAAGCATCTAAAAACAAACTGAAAGACGCCAGTTTCATCTTTTCAATGACAAACGTCATAATTTTAAGTATATTTCGTACGCATGCGCAGAAGGAATACTGCAAAGTTTTGGAAATGAAGGGCACTTATATCCTTAATATTTTAGCACTTTTACTTTTTGAAAACCTGCAAAGGATTTACTAAACCTATCGTCTAAACGGCACCCAGTCTAAAGACGTAAAATGAGGGGTGGGAGTAGAAGGCGCAAGTTTTCACGGCTTTGTAAATAATGGATCGCTTTGAAACCTATTTTGATGCTTTCTATGCATATTTTACTACCGAAACAGTCCAATTTTAAAAATATTAGGGCACCTTGAAAAAATAGGTTTTGTAATCATGTCAACTAGGGAAAATATACGCCTTATCGCTAGAGCTCCTTGGCGCTATTTTTTCTCCAGAACTTTCATCGCGAAAGTAGTTTTCTAAAATTATTAATAAAAAGGTTATCGCCCAAATCAACGTGAAAAACATAAAAATCGAGTTTAGGAGGCACTGGCCAGCGAGCAGTAGTAAAAACGTGAAAAACATAAAAATCGAGTTTAGAAGGCACTAGCCAGTGAGCAATAGTAAATACCAATGCGTCTGTAAACAAGTAAGACTTAGGTTTTCTGTTTAGATTTGCTTGCGAAGGTTTACCAGGCATACTAACCGTATAAAGCTGGTCTATATATTTGTATGTGTATCTTACCAAGTTGAAATAAAATATGTTTAAACTAAAGCTGGTCGCCTTTGTCGTCTGCGGTTCAGTTGCTTTGCACGATTTAAGCGTACCTGTGCTGTTTTACCCAATTTACTGTAGACTAGTCTAAATTGACAGTGAGTGGAAGTGATTTTTGCTGACACGCCCGACGTCCGTTACCTGGTCGCGCTATAGTGTTGCTGCGACACATATCAGTCCCTCACCTTTAATCAAGCGAATACATAGCATGCGCAAATCCAGTAAATTCTGTCAGAGGGTGGGGGGGGGATGGGGGTCCCGACATTTTTTAGTCATCAGCGTATTTCCCAGAGGACAGCATGGACCTCCCTCGAGAAGCTATTGGACCCGATGGGTCCAATGGCTTCTCGTTGGGCCTCCGTACCAGAGTTTCTAAGGAAACCTATAGCCACTTATGATTTTCCTGGGTGGGGATCCGGACCCTTGTCCCCCCTTCTGGATCCACCCATGCATGCTAACTACTGGCTCTGGTGCGTATCGCACATGCGTAAAATTATCATTTAAACATGCATGTACAGCTATATACATTACGAGTTGAGCTACAGGCCTCTGGTTTAGCCTGAGCCTTCATCTGCATATAAGCTGTGAAATATGCTGATCACCTTCTCACCGGCTGGGGATTGAACCTGGGCTTCGGCTTCTGGGTTCGAAATCAGGTACTCTACCACGTCGCCATTAGATCAAACTTGACCTGGTACAAAAAGCGTATTTATCGCATCATCTAGGAAGCTTATACTTAATGCTACTTTTACCATGACTATGTCCACGGCTAGGCGGCCACGGCAATCACGTTTCAGGCCACTGTGGACAAAACGAGGTGATCGTGGCACAACATAGGGGAACGGGGTGGACATGCTTGCTGGGGAAAATTTTTAAGCAGTCAACAAAGGATCATTGACACTTGCTATGGGTAAATGCCTATGGTTTTCAGTAAAAATAAAAGTATGTCAATCGTCCCTTTCTTCACTTTGAAGCTACCCTGACCTAAGTACTTTATTGCTGTGAAATCCGTTTTCGATATCAAATGCTTCAAAGTTGTAAAATTTTGGGTAGAACAATCAGTTTTACATTAAAATATATAGAAATCCGAAAACATTTTTTAAAATATCATTCCCCCCCGTGTGCCAGCAAAAGCTTTTGCATGTATATGTGTTACCATATTTTACACATTGTATGGAAGTGGCTTGCTGGCACAAGGGGGGGAAAGATGTTCAGCAGCCCTAAAACCCAGGGCCTAAGCCCATAAAATGCCTTTTCTACCAAATAAGAAATTAATGACAGTAATAAAGTTCTCTAGAACCAACCTCCTAAATTGCTTTGTATTCTGGGCTAGTTTAATATAAAGTACTTAAAGATTAAACGTAGAATTATCAAGGTTTTATGCATTTTTTCATAAGAAGAAATCTCACTGTTATTAAATGACATATTCTTTTGCAAACGTCCTGTACTTATCTTTTTGCATGCTAGGGAATTGTTTATGTTTTTATTTTCGTCTGCTGACTTTCTTCAAAATTAAGTTTTTAAAAATAAACCAACCAGGACCACCATCGGAGTGTCAAACAGTTTGGATCCAGATCAAGACCGACATTCTGTTGGTCTTCATCTGGGTTCAAACTGTTTGCAAAAGGCTATTGGCAGACGACAAAATTATCCACTGGCATGCAAAGAGTGATAGCAGGTAAATACTTTAGTGTTCAATATATTGTCTCATATAGGGATATACATGTATATGTATACCATAGATATTCGGACACTTTAAATACATTTAACATGCTATGCCCTTTAAAACAAAGCAAAAGTAATATTCAAAGGATCTAGTTAGAATCAGTTTTACTTTCTAATGCTAAATGGGACACTTTCATTCCTTCAAAAATATTTATTTCTTTTGTTCAAGCTTTCAGTTTTGTATTATTTACGGTACATGTAGTCAAAAATGTACAGGTAACTTCTAAATTATCTCCCCCAAATCATTTTATTACAAAACATATATTTTTTGTAAAACAATTTCATCAATTATCGTGATTCGTTAATACTCTGCATATGGTATGTTCAATAGATATCACCATACCTACCAAATAAATCAAGAAAACGTGCAGAAATAACTTTTTAAAGCACTTTTTATTTTCATGAAATTTCAGACCCCCTCCCCTTTCTACCCGCCATAACTTTCGAGTGCGTAGGAATTTCGAAAATATTTTGTTAGCTGGCTCTTGTCATTAGATTCACCTATTGCACTGATACTACATGCACCACACAAGAAGCTCTAGAGCAGCGTTGTGGGAATCAGAAAAATAGGCGTATAAGGCCCAAACCGTCAATGATCCTTTGCCACGGTAGCCTCGGTGGAAATGACCTACTTATTGAGTCGTCATGGAATGGGGAGAACGCATCAAAACCTGACCGAACGTTACAGTCCATAACAAAACGTGGAGTATGTCGGTAGCGGGACGGGAAGCAAGAGTATCCCCCAGCAACTCACAATCTGTCAAGTTCTATTGCCGTCAGCTACATTTGGCTACGGCTGCTCTACGGTAGCCGCACGTTTCGTCCCGATATGCCACGGTTTTTCACGTTTTTCCCACGGCAAGGTAATGTTTATGGTAGCCATTTCGTCACGTTTCATCACGGTTCTTCCCGGTGAACTACGGTTTACCTGGAGTACTGCTACAGTCGGACACGGGGCATGAGGTGGCAGAAGAAGTATGAAACGTCGACCCCGCTAGAGAAGCTTCATTCAAGTGCATGTGTGCTTGCGTGCGCATTTGTGTTCAGTTATTATTATCCCCTATGTAGTTATGGATTTGTATCTTCTGGCTTGATATGTTTCATTGTGTATACATGTATATCAAGGGGTCATCGGTTACAATTTGAATTTTCTAGATAAAAATTGTATTGATTTCACTGATTTTTTTACTCTTAGCTGACAGTGCAGATGTTTTTTAAACGCTGCATTACACTACTGCCTGCCTTTTTGCCCTTTTCAAATTCGCATTGAAAACGCAGGTAATATGCACTGTATTTTCAACGCGAATTCCAAATAGCCAATCGCTGCTCGTTACCGATAATGCGTTGAACTGCAGTGAAAGGCATTTAATTGCCTACCAATCGTTACAGCTGATTTATCAACGTGAATCTGAATCAACGTTTATCACTGCGTAGCAAAGCAGTTCCGCATTATATTGCATTGCTGCTTAGTCATTCATTATAGCAAGGATAAAATACGCTTAAAAGGATTAAATAGCAAATAAATCATTGAGGTAAGAAATGATATTGTGATACGCACAATAATATAGCAAATTTCAACGTTTAGATTAGGTTTACCTATAAGAAAGTCAACACACTTTTAATATCGATTTTTTCTAAAAAGGCAATTTTGATTGGTTGACGTACTATCGTTTCCAAGCATATATGAATATTCATGAATCTTGCCTTGCGTTGATATGAGTTGATTCGAGTTTTCAACACACTTTAAATCGTACGTGCGTACAACGCATTGAAAATGCGCACGAAACGCGAATTCGCAAGACAAATACGCGAGCATCAGTGTAGTTGGCATTTAATCAGATTATTTACTGTTTACCAAACTTTACACTCATTTAGGAGTCAATAGTTTACTAAGGGTGAACACTGATACGATGGCTGGTGTTATTATTTCAAGAATCTCATGCTGATACAAGGGCTGGTGTTATTATTTCAAGAATCTCATCGGAGAGCTCTGGAGGCATTCTAAGATAGTTCAGAAGGCGTTAACATCTTCGGTACGGAGCTCTCTAGCAATATATGAGGCGCGACATGAGACTTCCAACAATGTGGTATGTGCGACTAGCAAAGCCTCTGATCAGCCTGCGCATACGCGCAGTTTGATCAGAGCCTTTGCTAGTCGCTTGAATATCTTATGACTATTAATATACTGACTGAACATCATTTGGAGTTTCAAAGCCTTAAAGGAGGCTGCACAGGCTTGTCTGAGTCTACACTTGGTCAAAATATCACATTGTTGGAAATCACATGTCGCGGCTCATTTGTTGAGAAAAGCAACAGCTGCTGCCTCCATTTATCTGGCAATCGTGCCCACACCCCAATTGTTATACACCGTCTACATGTACCTTCCTTGTTACATACTAATCACCTCGTTCTGCAACTGCTGGTGCCCCCCTTCTTTTCGCAAAGACTGGATGTATGCGCCAAGCATAGATCAAAATACGATAAAAAATCGTCATTGAAATTCATATTTTCAGATTAAAGGATAAGAATACAATGCTTGCAGCAGCTTTGAGACCTCTTTTTTATATCGTTGGAACAAACAGGCTCAAACACCACCCGTCGTCCCCGTTTGAGCGTAGGAATCCTTGACAGAACTTGATAGACGTGGCAGATCATGATCGAAACGTGACGAAACGTGAGAGGTCCCAATAGAACGTGGCAAGCCCAGAAGAAACATACAATCAACTGTGGCAGACCGTGGGCCTAAACGTAGTGCGTCATCGAGTCTCCGGGATTCAGCACCCACGGTCTGTCAGGGATACCTTGATAGACCGTGAGAGAACGTAACGAGACGTAGCAGAACTTGAATATGAAGACAAAAATGACCAAAACCCCATGGCAAGCTACGTTTCGGGCTGCCATGACTGCCAGGAACATAGTGTAAACGTAGCATTAAAATGGAATGGCATAGAGCCATGGAGTAAAATTGTTTTAACAGTTGTTAATTTGTATGTTTATTTATTTTATTATTATTATACTTTTTATAATTAACATTCAAAGTCCTTTCTAAGAGGTCAGAAGATGACTTCTGTGTGATTGGTCGGTGATCTGAGAGAGCCATAACAACTTCAAGACAACACTCCAAAAATAGCACGTACTCCACTACACTCCATGTTTTACAATATGTCTACTAGCATACCCATTTCTTATACAAAAAGAAGACATACATGCAGTGGGTTGCATTTGTGCGATTAGACTTCCCAGTGGGGGTGGGGGCGGGGGGAGAGGGGTGGAGAGGGGGGAGCGGGGGATTCCTTTAAAACTATCTCTTTTATGAAAACCAATACTTGTTTCTTTTAGGAAAATTAATACTTGTTTCTTTTTTAAACTTTGTTTTTGTTTGATTTGATACTTTCCGTCACATCAACAATCTTTCAGTTGAACAAGGGATGGGTCTTCCTGGGTTGAACCAGTACTAAGCTAGGATATGTGTGTCTCGCTCAAGAACCACAACGCAGTGACGCAGGTGAGGCTCGAACCCGCGGCCCTTTGGTTTCGAGTCAAGCACTCTAGATACCACTCAGCCACTGCGCGTCCTACTTCTTTCTGAACACGATCATTCTTCTACCTTCGTTGTAGTTAATGTCACTCCCTGAGGATTATCTGTCATGCGCTAGGAAAATATTTACACATAATGATTAGATGCCAAAGATAGATATTAAAAGCAACTTTACAAGTTGATTTTTAATTATTTACAGGAGTGAGTTCACTCTTTTTGGATGGGGATAAGTACTGGAACAGTTAGCGGTATTCTGAAGCACTCAACTGTATCAACAGTAACAGAAGATGAAGGGAGTTGGTTCCATTGCAATATGTTCTGGGGCAAGAAAGAGAATCTGTAACTGTCTTTGCTTGTCTTGATTTGTCGATAACAGTTTGGATTTGAGTGTCTCGTTCTAGTGTCAACTGGGATGAGATGATCTGAAGGGTATATAGCTATCTGGTAATGGATTATCTTGTAGAACATAATCAATCTTGTTCTTAGTCTGCGAACTTGGAGTAGGGATCAGTCTAAATCTTCCAGCATTTCGGTAACAGAGGATGTGTTATGGAAGCGACCACAAACAAATCTTGCAGCGCGACACTATACTTTTTCAAGTTGGTTTATTTGTCTGTAGTTGAAGGGTCCCAGACTCATGAGGAATACGACGAGTGCTTTGTAAGCATGGTCCTTGATCTTCTGAGAGTTTAACTTTAAATTTCTGCGTAGAAAACCCAATGTTTGGTTTGCTTTGGAAGCTATGTTGTTGATATGCTTATCCCATTTGAGATTTGATTGCAGAGTGATGCCAAGGTATTTTGTTGAGTCAGTTTTCTCAAGAGAATGGCATTGGATTTTATAGGTAAATTTGATAGATTTTTGCTTTTGGGTGATTCTTAGAACATTGCAGTTATCAGGATGGAAGCGCATGAGCCAATCTTGTTCCCATCTTGTTGCTGCTTCGAGATCTTGTTGGAGGTTTCTTGCACCACTCTGTGTGAATTTCTTTGTAGATAATACTGTCGTCTGCAAAAAACCGCAATGTGGAGTGAGTTAGGTATTCAGGAAAGTCATTAATATAAATTAGCGAAAGGATAAGCCCCAGGACAGTCTCTTGGGGGTCGCCTGAGGTAACTCGAATAGTGTCAGATGTTGAAAGTTTGTGACTTTTAAAATACTGTAGCCTGTATCCCTTACTACCCCTTCATTTAGATACGTTAAAACTCAACCAAAGATATCCATTTACTGATGTGTGCCACTGATCGGTAGGTAAATTCTACTTGCATGAGGTGATTTTTCCGTGTTGGACATTTGCATCCAATGACCTCAGACAAACCAAATTTGACCTATTTTCCACGATTCATCTTAGCCTTTCTTGGATAATCGTCTGATTATTCATATTCTCTGCCTGTACTGTCCGTTAAGATTATATAGTTTACCTGTACTTAGTATCAACAAGTGGAATACCTTAAGGTAGTACCGGACTCACCAGCATATGTCCAAAAAGTTACCATCTTTTGATATGTTAAAAAATAGCTCAAAACTCATCTATTTTGACAAAAATAACATGACCTTACCGTGCTTTTTAAAAAGTTATTAAACTTTAAAAATCGTAAAATATGAGTTTTTCAAAATATCAATTTCTCATATTTTAAAAAAAATTGAAAGTGAGAAATGCCATATTTTTTCCTGGGAATACGCTACATGCTATTGGCTAATAAATTAACACAAAAACAGCGAAAAAAAGGCACGTAGCTTATTTTTTATGCTAAAATCTATTTTGTAAAAAAAACCCATCAAGGCCAAAAAATCTTTTAATCTTGAATAAAAAATGTCACACAATGTAACTATAGAATAAAAAAAACTTATTATTTTGAAGGAAATTTTGCGTAGAAACTTATAATTAATTAAAAAGCATATGTCACCGTGCTCGTTTTTCTGTTTTTGTGCTATTTTCTTTTTTACCCCTGAACTAAAGACAGGCATGGAGTGCCATACCTGCTTCACTATTTAATTTAGGTCCGTGTGCGTAGACAGTGTATTGTTTGAGTTAATGTTGTTTATTTTAGGTCCGTGTGCGAAAAGCCTATTATTTGTCAACTCCTCATTTGGCACGTTCTAGGACCCCTTACGACCTTTATAAGTGCGTTCGTGCGCGCGCGCTCTTGTGTGTGCCAAAATGAGGATGAGTTTATGAGAGAGAGAGAGAGAGAGAGAGAGAGAGAGAGAGAGAGAGAGAGAAGGGCAATTCACATGCTGTTGATTCATAGCTTTTATTCTTTTCTTTTTTTTCTTTACTTTACGTACAGTATACGTATTCTGCATTCGTTACAAAATTGACATCATCAGCAGTAAAACGTATAAAAGTGTCGCCAGGATGACGCAAGTCTTTGATCTGGAAAAATGTTCTATTTCGAAAACGTTGTTGCAAGTTTTCGAGCGAGAAAATGACCTTATATTTTGCAATAATGGTTTTCTGATTCACTAATATCTGCTAGACCCCTCAGGGGTAGTCATAACCCTCGCCTTTCTGGTTTGGGTTTCAACACCACCCTGGTGTTCTAGCAGGTGGTAATGAATAGAAAATCACGTTTGATCCCAATATTGAAGTTATTAAACGAGCTGTAAAAAGAGATGAAATGCGAGGCTTGCCAAGAATTTTGTCACTTATTCGTGACAAGCTTAATAAATTTAATAATACAGGAAAACGACTGATAGGTTCTATTTATTGTATGACCCTAAAACTACTTTTAAATCGCGATAAGAAATTGCATAGAACTATGCTTTGATGTTGCCATATAATTATATGAGAAACCATTACGGACGTCATTACATAGCGTTACCAAAATTTGTAAACCACTAGTGATACATGTCGCTATGTCACTCTCATGATAAACACAAACGAACAAACTAATATGTAAACAAACAAAAAAGCAATAGGGCTCAAACCAAGGACGAATTGGTCTCAAGTTGAACATTCTACCACTGCGGCAATGGGTATAGAAGGGATGATACACGAGTTTAGTTCTTTTCATAAATGCAATTAGTTAATGTTAAGACAAGCATGCATATGTGAACGGCCCATATTAGATAATTCACAACTCACACACATATACATGTATATATACAAAATAAGCCTCAGTCAAAAACTCACCACTGGCTAGCTAAAAATAGCGCAAAGGCACGCCCCAGCATTTGGCGAGCGCTCTCACAGTGTCCCAGTTTCATCCAGGCTAAAAAAAGGGAGCCCTCTCACCTAGGACGTTATATTTACAAAGATAATGGACTTAAGGAGCACAGTGGCTCAATTTGTAGAGTGTTAAACTAGGGATCGAAGGATTACTAATTTGTGAATCACCAGAGTCATAGTGTTGTGTCATGGGGCAAGACACTAATCAGCGAATAGTACATGCATTGAATACGCATGGATATTAACTTTTCTGACCAGGTATTAATAGACTTTTCGCTTACTGTAAAGGCGGTAACTTTAATATTCATATATGGGCGCTGTTCGGCTAGTTCATCTGCTAAACAAGAGAAATCAGGCTCTATTTATAATTTGGTGAAGAATTAGTAAGTTGCTTGGGCCGCGCAAACGTGCGTGCATTTCATGTAAATCCTAACCGTTTACACACTGAACTCACATTTATTAGCCCTTAAAGTGCATAATCACAAAAATGTATGTTTTTGTCGTCCACTAAAATATTCGAAGCCTCAAAGATAAACAGTGCGGACCCTGATCAGACTGGTACAATGTTTGCCTCTATGTTTATGTTAAATAGACATTTTCAGATGCAGTTATTATGCTGGCGTTTTTTAGGACTAAATAATGTGTTTTGCGTCTATACTGAGATAATGGCGCAAGATGATACAGTTACTTTTGAATAAATGTACGCCTCATTTTCAGCTCTATCTATGCCTTAGGTTGACCAGGCCTAATTACGCCTTTATGAGGCGCCGCCTTTACAGTAAGTGAAAAGTCAAAGAATATAACTTGGAACACATTGAGGGGTGAAACTTAACCAGACGGTCAAAATATATTTGGTCATACAGATGTGTTGATAAACGGTATTTTTTTGTGAACGCCAATACTTGTACGTTTTAAGACAATAAATAAAGATAACTCTTACTTTTTTAAAAACACTCGGTTATCTTTTGACATGGGTCCCGTACCACCTTAAGTGAAGACATTGTGTGCAGTGATACTGTATTAAAATTCAAAACTAGACTTGATAAGGTGCTATTGCCAGAAAGATACATTCTGGCAGAGATTTACTGAAAAGACATTGTTAATATTCGGAACCGGAAAAACGCGAAAAAGTATAGAGACTGTTCAGAGGGAGTAGATAAGCTCAAAAGAGCTTAGGCGACTCTATAAATCAAGTACCAAGAATCAAGAATCAAGTTTGTTTAATCATTTCTTACTCTTATTTTCTGGAGAAATGAGCGGACTTAGTAAACCACGCCCATTAGTTATAAATAAACAATGACGTCATACAATGATTGCCAGAATATCAAAATATATGGGACTCTGTTAATACCATCTTGACGTACCAAGGGTTGCGATTGGCTAATCTAACCCTTGGCCTCACAGCTTTAATTTTCTCTGATTGAATACGTCATAAGCCGAAAATAGTAACAATGAATATGTTCTATCACGAAGCGGGGCAAAAAATCGATAAACACTAGGCCTCCAGATAAGACGGCGTGATTAAATTACATTCAATTTTCTTATTAAACAACTAAAATATAGGTTTAAGGTGCTCAAAAAACTGTCACATTAAGACGGTTATTTTGCGCACCCATAACATAATTTTGAACTTAATTATAGAAGAAAAATAAATAATTTTACGACCAAAATCTTTGCTTATCTGGACTTATGGAGACTTAGCAGGCGGTGCACATAAGATGCCGATAAACGGCTGCATTTAATCTGATTGGCAGGAAGGGATTATCGAAAAATTCCTTCCTGGCGTTTTCATTGGTCGATTAGTCTGCGCTAATAATAAATTTTGAGGGTCGTGAGGCGAAGGGTTTGTCGAAAGGTAGATACGACGAAACCTTCGCGGGTGAAGATGGTTAAATACTAATTTAAGAATTTCGTAGTCTTGAATACTATCTTTGAATTCGTTTTATAGTTATGAATTTAGCAATAATTACGCCCCAGAAAATTGGACTTTGACTCTTGGTTATTATCATGATAATCCAGACCCGGAGGTTATAAAATGATTTAATGCGAAACTCATCTGAGCATGAAATTTATCATGCTCATAAATGTTGTAATGCCAACAATTGTTTTTCATATTTGTCCGCAGCATAATACAAAAAATATAAAAGTTATCAGTACATGTACCAAACGTCATCGGTATATAGATCTCGATAAGAAAACGTGCAGTGTACAAGAACCATAACTCTTTTTTGTGTAATGTAGAAGTTATTGCCCTTAAGTTTGCTATTCCATTTTTAAATATCGCCTGGAGCATAACACAAAATTATAAGAGATATCCACACGAAATTTCATAATATAGATCAATCTCGATGGGGAGAAGTGCAGTGTACAAGAACAATCACCCTCTTTTGCATAATGTAAGATTTATTGCCCTTTGTTATACTCAAATTTTGTCCAGAGCATACCATTAATACTATAAGATATCAACTTGCAGCCTTTTTCTTGGGGAGAATCCATTGATTTTACCGATTCTCCTGTTAAAAATGGAAATGGTTTGTTTGGAGACAAAGGCAGAGAAAAGAATATAGTCATTCCAGAATCAGGGCGGGTATTTACGTGGTTTCTGCTTGGATGCACTGTATGAAAAAATGGCCGCTTCGAGGTATGAAAGTTATTCTGATCAAATGTAAGTAGAGATTTCTCTATGTTCTCATATATACCCAGAAAGTTATACACCATTTTCCAGCCCACATACCCCGCGATCAAACGCTACCAGGATATCCTCTTTAAGCTTCTTACTTTGATAACAGAGTGAGTAACAATTTTTAAGCGGCGAAGATGGAGTCTGAATTGCCCGAAAATAATGGGTACGGACGACGGATGTCTTCTTTGATTATGAACATATGATGTGTCTTAAGGATGCGAATATGTTCTAAAATAAACCAACTTGAAATCTTGATATCTAAAATCTGAACTTCATTAACTTAGAATCACTATGCAGTGGAAAATTAAAATAAATTAAAAATGAATAGAATGTACGGACGAAATAAGTGGATAAACTGTACGTCAATTTTGGATAAGATGTACAGATAGATGACTATTTTGCAAGAAAGCAATATTCACTCAATTTTAAAATGTTCCATCATCATCAGGGTTTTCTCTCCCCACTATGGGAGCATGACGCGACCCCCCTCCTCGCCCCCACCTTTTTTTTAAATAACCAAATTACGAGGTGTGATCAGAAAGTTCGCAGAAATAGTTGCCATGTCTACATCGTTTGAGCAATAGAGCTGGAATTACAGCACAAAAAACTGAAACACATATTCAGTTGATCGGTTACAACATGTTTGATGTAAGTCGTCTACGTGCGTTACAGCCGTCATCAAGGCAACGTTATATCGCGCGAACCGGCCCATTTTACGTTGCATTAAGACGTTTTACTACACAACCAATTAAATTTCAACGTTTTGCAAAATTGTGTTATGCTTTGATAGCCCATATTGCGTCCCATGCATAATTAACAACATATTTAATCATCTTCTATGCAAACTTTTAAAGATGTATATCTAACGGATGGTATTCTAAATCGAAACAAATAACAGTACTGTCAAAAAAGCAAAACATTCAACTTCTATGAACCCATTGCAGGAGGTTGGCATGTCAATTCTTTAAAATAAACTATTTACACATTTCGAAAAACACCCTTTTTCAGGACAGTAGATCTAATATTGATAGTTAAGTCCTATATTTTAATTATTGTGATGAACACTGACAAATAAATAAGTTTTTATTTAAAATTTACAAAAACTCGAAAAATTGACGCATTTTAGGCCTGCCCTTTGGACTGAAACCGATTAATTTGAATACATAGCGCAGCGGAATAACATACAAACCTCATTTTATGTTCAAAAATGACGGAACATTACTTTCCGTTAATAATACCAATCAATTCAAACACAACTACGAGTTTAGCCCAGAGAAGCAAACCAGGGGTACAGATTGGCCGGTTCCAGCGAAGTGACGTCACAGCGGCGCCTCGTGCTCATACGTCTGACGTCACATGTTTTTAATTTTAATTTCAGCCAACTTGCTATGGATGGTAGTTTATATCTATGAATTTTACTTGAAATCGATAGAAGCAATGCTATTTAATAGCACTTTTCCGCGAACTTTCTGATCACCCCTCGTATTTCATTATCATGAAATATTTTTTTTTTTAAAAAAAAGTGAGATAAAACCACCTTTACACGTATAAATGCTCTTTCCTGAAAATCCTGGATCCATCCCCTGCACAAAACCTCTTTAAACGTTCATGTTGACGTATCTAGTGGGACTAAAGGTATAAATTTAGCCCGGGTTTTCAGTTACGCTTTGTAGTCTCTGGCGAGTCTGCACATTGCACATTTGCGCAGGCTCGCCAATTATCAACTATTTAAAATGGAGTCGGCCCTTTAATGACAAGTTTTCACAAAGTATTGCATAATCAATAACATATTTATAAATATAAGCCTCAAAATGGATATTGCATAATCAATAACATATTTATAAATATAAGCCTCAAAATGGATATTGCATAATCAATAACATATTTATAAATATAAGCCTCAAAATGGATCATCCAACGTTAGTTGAGTTTACCTTTTTTGTTTTCAGAGATCATGAGTTTGACACATCTGACAGGAAAAGACTTGAAGGAAGGCAACAATTCAGCACTCTATCAACCAAAAGAAATTAGGCCACTGGCTGGATATGGTTTACCTCCCCCCCGGGGGAGTTTTGTAGACCATATTTTTCTTAAAGCCCAATGTCTTGCAAGGATTTTGCAACATGTAAGCCCTCTGACAATGGCGGCGTTAAGCTGTAACAGCCTGTTTCATACGTTACCCTACAAAATATTTTATAATTAAAATTCTTTTTAAGACTTCAGAAAAGTGCAAAAGATAAGGCAAGATTTCCAAATTGGTTATGTTTTCTTAGTAAGCTATTACTGGGCCTCAGATATTGACATTTGAAAACAAATATAGTCACCCCTGATGTAGTGTACGTTACATTTTTTCACTGAACCCCCTTTTTAAATGATAGATGAATCTAATATATTTTTTCTTAAATTTTATTGAAACCAATTTATGTTCATTAATTTGGTATTATGTTAAAGAATTTTTATTAACCTTTCAAAACTGCAAGCATATCGTTTCTATCTTATATAGTTTCTCATTTTTCAGATGTTAAACATGGTAGCCCCATATCACACAATAATGTAAAATGTAATTCACTAGGCCTTGCGCTGGCTATAGACCCCATCTGCCCCAAGGGGAATTTTGTACGCTATGCTTCCCAGATACTACATTATATAAGCCACAAAATGAAATATGTTAGCCTCCTGAGGGTTGCAGCGTTAGCGGGTAATATAATGTTACATACGTTACCCGCAAAAAACCTTTAAATTTTCCTGATAATGTCTCCAACATGACATTGTCACACTATTTTTTAAGTCTGGCACAGGTTTTAAGAACTTCTTATAACATAGTTACATGATTTTAGCATTTTGTTTTATAAATGTCTGGAGTTTTTGCCGTTGTATAAGTTACTTAGAGTTTCATATGTTATTTCCAAGTATCAGTATGACAGTTATTGACTTTACATGTATTAAATCCGTAAGTGAATATAGCAAATCTATAAGGCTGCTATTCAAATGGATTTAAGTTCCTTATTAAGGTGTCTTACAATATTTTACAGCCCAGGTTACATGCGTTACTCTCTGAATACCATTAAATGTTCAAGATATGGTTTCCAACCCGACCTGCTTGTACTTATAAGCATGCTGGCACAAGTCCATGTACTTCTTTTACTCTGGCTTATTTGCTGAGGAAGTAACTCAAAACATAAACTTCCATAAACCCTCTTTTCCTTGATAGAGACATCAAATATAGTAAACATAATTCTCATGGAAAGTTGGTAACATACAGTACAATGTGCGAGTAACAACTTTAAAGATCAAAGAAAACCCATCAGGTAGAAGTTATAGAGCTGTTTCTTGCCAAGCTAGCAACTCTTCGTATATTATCCAAGGGTTTAAAGAATTTTCCAATACAGCTTATTGATCCTCTATCAGTTTCATCTTGCAAGGGATTTTGCAATATGC
Source organism: Loripinus fragilis (assembly GCA_964019695.1). Taxonomy (NCBI): domain Eukaryota; kingdom Metazoa; phylum Mollusca; class Bivalvia; order Lucinida; family Lucinidae; genus Loripinus; species Loripinus fragilis. Next base: position 50,023,367 of record OZ026524.1, read on the forward strand.
TAGCACTCTGGTAATGGCACCATTACCTTGTAACAGCCAATTACATATATTACCCATCAAAATCTTTGATAATTTTAGTAAATGACATGACTTCTGAAAAGTGCAAACCAAAAGGGAAGATTTCCAAATTAGTTATATCATCTTGCATCACAAATATGGACCTTTTAAAACAAATATGCACCCCAAAGTGTTACGTATGTTACATTTTTTTTTTCATTATTTCTATATAAATAATGAATGAAACAAATACAGTTTGCTATTTTTTTTTATGTGAATGTGTTTATTAATTCATTTCGTATTAAAGAATGTTTATGTACCTTTTGGAAACTGCAAATATTATGTTTCTATCTTTTATAAGGTTTGAGTTGTTGAGTTTTGAACATGGTAACCCCATATCACATAAAAATATTAAATATAATTCTCTGACTCTTTTGTTAGGGTACAATCAAGTTTTCTTTCACCCAGATGTATTGGATTTCCTTCCCATTTATTTTCTGCACATTTTGTTCATATCTGGAAAGCCTCACTTGTTTTCATGGGAAAGACTTGATAGTTCAATCTTTGTATATACATTTTAAGGATAGAAAAGGAGGGTGGAGGTAAGCTCATGTTCATGCCATTTGTAATAGTCAGTATATGTGTATGGCTTTGTTATTTTTTCAGAAACATGCTGTACTGCACCTTATTCACATTTACATAAATAGCACATGTTAGGGCTTCATGTCACTGATGAGTGCCTAGAGCAATTCTTTGTTTGTTTCCCTACCTTGCTTAGAATGTAGATGAACTAGTGGGGGAGGGGTTCTCTAACAGTTTGATAGGAACAACCTTTCCGTGGTACTTGCACATTGGCACATTGGTAGTGTCACAATCTGTTAAACAGTGTATTACTGTAAATTTCTTCCCCCATATTCTGGCCAATGTTGTTGACATTACGAAGGTGCACCTTTTGTTGCATACACCATTGTTGAACAAAACACCCAGGTTATCCTCTGCGATAACGTTTGTATGACTTTTTAGACTGCTGCTTATACATTGTATATATTTATCAGTGACAAAACCAACATGCCCTGCCTTTGTACCTGGTTGAATACTGGTGCCATCAGATCCTTGAAGGTGACAGGAAAAGCTATTATGCTCTGTAGTTACGGCATTACCATCAAAGTTATGTGCAGCACTACATGGCCAATCAAATGTCGGTTCAATGTGTGATTGCAAGCCATGCGGAAGTTTGGACTTGTCAGCTTTGGTGGAAATTCTATCAGGAATTGACTGAGACCATGGTACAGTTCCAGAAGGAATGGCAGTGTCAACTCAAGGTCAACATTATGCCCAATAGAAAGAAGGTCATGCTGACCAAAGACACTCCTTTAAGCTCTCACCTGGCTGTTTGCATTTTGTAAATTGAACAATTTCTTCTTGCTTGGCCTCACAAGCCTCAAAACTTTATTAGCTTGTAGCATTTTATGGGGTTGTGAAAGACAGATTTTTTTTAACTACAATTGAGTCAATGAAGTCTGCAACAGCCTATCTGCCAATGTCATCAGCCTCAATAAGATCCTTAGCTATGCCAGGCTTAGCAGGAACACCGAAAGACAAAAAGTACAGTTCATTGTCTTCAAAAATAGAACTAAAAGGATTGATGAAGCCTGAAACTGCCTCTAGTACTAGTCCTACTTTGCATCTGAGTAGATTGAATATATTTCTATTTTATTTCAGTGCATTGAAGAGTTGTTTCAATATATTGAGCTCTGATGTGATGAGTAATACACCATTCTGTCTGCAGTACGAAACGTAGTTCTAGTTGCTGAAGCCTATAATACCTCTTAATTGTTTGCGTGATAGTTATGTCAAAAGCTTTTCTTCAATGTTTGTGACACACTAAACCCATTTAGTTCGAGAAGTTCTTTGCACCTGCGATGTGTATCAGACAAATTTATGAGTGTAATCAGTTACACAGGTACATATTGTGCGTAGTTGTTGTGATCATTTGCAATAAACATTGGGAGCAAGGCATACAGATAGAGCTGACATGCAATTCAAAGTTGTTTTCCTTGTAGCCCTAATCAGTGTCAAAACGATCTGAATTATATCCATATACCTTGTCCAGAACTGAGCTGTTTAACAGTGACTGTCTTTCAGAACTTTCGATTTGAAAGCATTGTATCTACTGTTTACGTGAGCAAACAGCAAAGGTTGATAGATCACATTATAATATTAGTTTAAGTCACCATAAATTAATAAGGAACTTCAATTTATTTCAGCCTTATAAATTTTCTTAATTCTCTGACAGACTAAATACATGTACAGCTGCTTTCCAAAATTTTTATAGATAGCGATTTTTGTCATAATTATTTACATACCCTATACGTGTTTGCGTGTTTGTTGTAAACATATGCTTTGTTTGATGTATGATTTTTTTCTGCCAATACACGAACGATATATCTAGTAATAGTGAGTAACAATATTTATTGCTCTTGGAGATTTTTTGTATCAAGTTTTAACTTCTGAAAAAGTTGCATATATTTTTAGAAAATCAAAGTTGCTTATCAAAACTCTATTTCAAATTAAGGGCTAATAAGGAGAGCAACAAAGAACACTGTGGTGGCCATCTATAATGTCATGTGTACCAAGCATTGTGAATATACTTTAAGAATTGAAGCTATCCAGTGTTTCGACAATGAATCACTTAATTGACTTGGGTCTATGTGCACTAGTGGGTTGTGCAAATTTTATAACTTAACAAAATGACTTTTAAAATATATTTTAAGCGCCTTTTTAGATGTTCAAAATTGATGCTACATAGTAAGTGCCCTTTATCAGGAGAAAGACCCAAAGGAAAGTACTGCCAAACAGTTAGAATGGACTAAGTGGGTTTGAAATTGTATTAAGATTGGGAAATGTCATCTTTTAAGATGAATCCACACTCCAAACCTATTCTCATCGCAAACCCAGAAAGTCTGGCATATGAAACAAGAAAATGTTTATCCACATAACATTGATTGGTGTGTAGAAATCAACTTGGAGTCGTAGATAGGGGGCCATCTCATGACTTTTAAAGGGGTCTGCCAACTTAAGCTTGTAAATGAAATAATCACCAATATGTCATGAGATAGCCCCCTATCTACGACTCCAAGTGGATTTTTTACACACCAATCAATGTAATGTGGATAAAACTTTTCGTGTTTCAGATACCAGACATTCTGGGTTTGCGATGAGAATAGGTTTGGAGTGTGGATTCATCTTAAAAGATGACATTTCCCAATTTTAATACAATTTCAAACCCACTTGGTCAATTCTAAATGTTTGGCAGTACTTTCCTTTCGGTCTTTCTCCTAATAAAGGGCACTAACTATGTAGCATCAATTTTGAACATCCAAAAATGCGCTTAAAATATCTTTTAGGAGTCATTTTATTAAGTTATAAAATTTGTACAACCCGCTAGTGCACATACACCCTAGTCAATCAAATGATTCATTGTCGATACACTGGATAGCTTCGATTCTCAAAGTATATTCACAATGCTTGGTACACATGACATTATAGATGGCCACCACAGTGTTCTTTGCTGCTCTCCTTATTAGCCCTTAATTTGAAATAGAGTGTTGATAAGCAACTTTGATTTACTAAAAATATATACAACTTTTTCAGAAGTTAAAACTTGATACAAAAAATCTCCAAGAGCAATAAATATTGTTACTCACTATAACTAGATATATCGTTCGTGTATTGGCAGAAAAAAATCATACATCAAACAAAGCTTTTGTTTGCAACAAACACGCAAACACGTATAGGGTATGTAAATAATTATGACAAAAATCGCTATCTATAAAAATTTTGGAAAGCAGCTGTATAGTCAACAACTGCTATTCAGACACTCAGAATAACTTATGTGTCATTTGGTAACACCCATAACAGTTAAAGCTCAAGGCATTTATTTAACGAATATTTAAAATAGGTAAACCTTGTTAAAGGAAGTACATAAACCTGTGCCAGCGTGCAAATAAGTATAAACAGGGCGAGTTAGAGACATTTACTTGAATGTTTAATGCTATTTTGAAGGTGACATACATAACAAGGGCCTGAAAAATAGTGTAAGCGACCAAAATAAAGAACTTTAAATCATTTAGGTAGCAGCCTTATAAATTTACAATATTCTGTGACAGATGTAATACACGTAAAGTCAATAAATACCATACTGATACTTATGAATAACGCAAGGAACACTAAGTAACGTATACAACGGTAATAACTCAAGACATTTATAAAATTAATACTACAAATTTGTAACTGTGTTATAAGAAGTTCATAAACCTGTGTCAGCATGCAAATATGTACGAACATGCCATCGTTGAAACATAATCAGGGACGTTTAATGCTATTTCGGGTGGTAACGTATATAACGTGATGTTACACGTTAACGCTGCCACTCTCAGAGGGCTAACATCTTTTATTTTGTGTCTTATATAAATTAGTTTCAGAAAATCAAAGTGTACAAAATTCCCCCTGGGGGAGTGGGTCTATAGCCAGCTCAAGGCCTAAATACTCTTATGAAGGCAACACTTCCCGTCAGATACAATAAAGCGCGGTGCAGTATTCCAAAATGTTGACCTCTGATAGGATGGGAATTCCGGACTAAATTCTGAAGAAATACTGACAAAGAAAGCTACACCCGCTCACTCAATGGGTACAAGGTAGAAATATTTAGTGGTCAGTTTTGTATGAAATCATCATGAGTATTTGCTTTGTTGTGGTGCACGATGTGGAGACTGCATTTTAATCCTTAACTGCTAAAAGTATCTGGAAACCTTTTCTACAACAAGTGATGCCAGTGAAACTGTAAATTGCAGTTTCATAGGCATCAATCATATTTCTTAAAAGATTTTCAGGTTCTGCTAGCACTTAGCACAGACCATGTGTGGCCTCAACACTGTGCTCTATGCAAAAAAAAAGCAACAATAAAGAAAAATATTAAAATAAAAAAGGACGAAAACAAATGGACCACTAACTCTATGCTAAGTTGTACCCATTGTAAATGTCATTGATTTCATTGTACAATGAAGATTTTCCATCAGTCTTGCATTTCGTTTTTTGACTTATTGTCAATTTAGTCATTTACCGCTTTGGTTTCGAGGGCAGGACTTTGGCTCAGATTATATCAGTTACTGGTCGTTGCGTTTCTTTTACCTTTTAATTGTAGCAACGAGGATTTGGTAAAACACAATCTTATGATCACATCGGAAACCAAAACAACCAATTCTTGCCAATCCAAAGTGCAGACATAATCAGTACACATATTCTGATCCCTGTTCAGTGTGATATGCTTTGCATGCGCATTTGTGCTTTCACATAGATTTTTAAAAAAAACATTCAGGGTTGCATTAAAAGATTAACCATTGTTTAATTTGTCAACTGTATTTTGCTTTATTAGTTTGAAAATAAAAAAAAAAAAAAAATAGAAAAGTAAAAAAGTAAAAATACTCTGGCAAATCACATATCATTAATCATAAATATCAGTCAATTTGCACATATATCAAATGAGGCGCCTCAAAAGAAAACCTGTGTGTTTGGTTTCTGACCTTGTATTATACGTCACAGAATATGGCTAAAAGTTTAAAATTAGATCTAGAAACTAGAGGGATGGTACTATCCATGTAGCAAATACAGATACTGATCAACTACGTGGCTCTGGGCGAAGCCAATGAGTATGCAACTGATCCTGATATAATACTGTAAATTTAGATCAATTATTTAAAAAAAAAAAAAAAAAAAAAAAAAAACATCACAATCGGTACCCTTCTTGGGCATTAAGGGTTCGATGATCTCAAAATCTCTAACTTGTATGAAAATTTATATGTACAATCCAAAAAGGCAATTTTGTCAAGAACGATACTTCTGGCTATATTTTTGTATGAGCAATTTATACATCTCGCACGAATTAATTTACATTCCTAAATACATTTTTGAGCATTCAGCAGTGCGCTTATCAGTCATACTTGAATACTTCTTGGTTTGATTCCTTTTGCGTCTCTGGGACATGTTAGTTGAATTTTAGAGAAAAACATTTACATAAATATGAACTTCAGTTATTCAACTACAATGCATGCAAGTGTTTTTCGCCCAAATGTATATATATATATATATATATATATATATATATATATATATATATATATATATATATATATATATATAATATATATATATTATATATATATATATATATATATATATATATATATATATACTGAGCGAAACTTCCAAACCGCCACTCAACATTTTGTCATATATCTTAACATATATGATACATACATGGCTAAAATTTACACTCAATATGCAAAAATTAATTAAACAGAACCTGTCAAAATTTCATTTTCATAAATTGAAAATAACATGCTCAATTGATAGACTGTATAAAGGCACCATCGCATTTCATTTTCACACAAACGCTAGAATTTGAACTTATCGCTTTAAACCGAGTATTCAAGAGGCCTAAAGTGACAAACACCAACTTTATGGTGTTATAAATGGACATTATTGAACATTTTTGGATTTCGCTGCAAGCAATTTTCAGGAAATCCACAATGTTCCTATGGAAGCCCATGTGACATAAAACAACACAAGAATGCTTTATGGAGAGGCAATTTTTTGTCCACAATATTACTGAAGCTTTCTGGTGCTGTAAATGGATATTATTGAGAACTATCGTATTTATTTTGTAATAAAGTAGCCATTTTCATGCAATTCAGTGCTCCTAGGGAGGCCTATATGGCCTAAAAGAACACAGAAATGTGTTTATGATGATGAAATGTTTTTGTCTTCAAAATTATTGAAACATTCGTCATCAATTAACCGTTTACTGCACATCAATCTCGACACTTCCGACGTTCTAATGCAGCATTTGTGCATCACCGCACCAAAGTATGGTGGACTATACAGGACATTTTATGACATACGTAAAACTAAGTTTTTGTCGATTTTTCTCGTCATACGAGTGCAAAAATGAAAAATGACCGACATGTTGTGGTGTAAACTTTCGGCTCTATCAAAACATGTCAAACATTATTATAAATTATGAATCAGTCTCAGCGAGGCCCCATTTTTGATTGAGCCCACAGACCGACCCCTCTACTTTATACTCATACAACCCAAACGTTGGCATTTTTGTGATAAAATAAAGTTGTCCGATAGTTGTTCATGAAAATACGAGTATAGACATGGCGATAAATATTTAGCATTTGTGTGCCACGTGCAAAACAGGTATAAGTACTCTATCGTTACGCATAAATGAACATCCTTATTGAATCAAACTGCTTTATGTTCAATCGACGGATACATGTGTCCAAATATACTGTGGCAAATATTATGTCAAACAGTTTAATAATAAATATGTTATATTGAAAAAGTGTGCTTTGTTAACTGGCGGTTTAGAAGTTTCGTTCAGTATATATATATATATATATATATATATATATATATATATATATATATATATATATATATATATATATATATATATATATATATATATATATATATATAATACGGTTTTAAAAATAGTAAGTGAGTATGATCAGGAAATATCGCAATCACAAGCTGCAGACAAACTCATGGCACCGCGAGGAAAAGCCACACTACAATTACGAGACACCAGGAAGACAAACTAAGCAAAGCAACCAGCTCTCTCTTCCCCATAAAGATGATTGCAAAACTAGAAGGGACATAAAGTAATGTACAACAAAACATAGAACAATTACAGACTCCCACAATGGGAGTAACAATAAACAGCAAGTCAACAAGAACAGAGCCACCGCCTTTGAACGGACAGCAGCCTAAGCCAACGGGGGCTTAAATGCATTTTACTGGTAACAAATATTCGCCCAAGAATCTGCTGTTGTTGAAGTACAAGCAATGTTCAGCTCGCATGGAAGATTTTAACTATTGCAATGTATCATCATGGAGAAACACTCTAATTAAATTAACACACACTGATGAAACAAAGAAAAGGGCTCACGACTCACAGATAGTCAGAGCTAAAGAAAACCTCAAGTACTTTTTCAGTTTTCACTTAAACTATTTTTTTCATGGCTAAAAGCAAAACTCGTAAATACTACCAGGAATACACACATTTAGGTCAAAATACTATCATACTGTGTCGTAGGATAACTGTTGTTCATGTTCATGCGGACACTTTTTATCTTAAATTCACTCAAAATGCCACACTCACGCAAACATAATCAAAGCATGAAGTAACTCAAAAATGACTGATAAGCATGCTGCCGAATGCTCAACAGCTGCTTATTTGGATGTGAATTAGTATGTGTGTGATGTAAAAATAGTTGATACGACAATATAGCCAGAAGTATCAGTTCCTTGGCAAAATTGCCAATTGGGTTTGTAGATGTAAAGTTTCATACAACTAGGAGCTTTTTAAATGGGCGACCCTTTAAAAGCATAAACTTTGGTTACCTAAGAAACAAAAATAATATATAGTAAAACAGCAATGAACAGGAACTGGAGTAATCAAGATGCCTAGAGGCTTAAGGCTTGGATTTAGGAAGAATAACTTTGCTCATGACGCGACTCAAGCACATGATCGTTTGTTTAACAAATAACACCTTGGATTAATGCTGGAATTGAAACGGAATCATTTTTATCAAGCATATCACACTCTATCTATAAGTCAAAAGTAACTTAATATTTCATTTCAGAATTTATCTATACCTGTTCTGATTATAAGCAAGTGGAACATTGCTATAAGTTATTAACACTTTCTTAAACACAATACGTGAAAAAACAACATATGCAAGATAACTCTCTTTCGAATTGCCCGTGCTTTCATTTTAACCCAAAATCAACATTTTCACAACCAAAATTTAGTTAAACCAAGAATTTAAATATGTCATTATACTGCCAAAAAAATGCCATAAATTTTGTCATGGACGTTGGCAGTATGTTGAAATTGCATCTTGTTGAAATTGTCTCCTATGAATTATAACAATAGTAAATTTTAGTCCTTCCTTATAGTTTTAACTCTGATTACACTTGGCTATTTCATTTTTATAGGATATTTAATAAAGGGGGGGCGAGGAGGGGGTTCGCGCGATTCCCCTGAACCCCCCCCCCCCCCTCTGGGTACGCCACTGGAGTATTTCCCAATTTAACATAAAAATGGTGCAAACAATTCCAATTCTGGGGGTCGGGTCATATATGTTCCCAGTGGGGAGAGAAAACCCTGATAATGATGGAACATTTTGAAATTGTGTGAATATTGCTTTCTTGCAAAATATTCATCCGTCTGTACATCTTATCCAAATTGACGTATAGTTTATCCACTTATTTCGTTCGTACATTCTATTCATTTTTAATTTATTTCAATTTTCCACTGCGTACTGATTCTAAGTATTTTAGATATCAAGATTTCAAGTGTGTTTTTTTAGGACATATTCGCGTCCTAAAGACACATCATTCGTTCAGGAAGACCCGTCCCATTATAACTGAAAGATTGTTGATGGGACGTAAAGAATCGAATCAAACAATAACAAATTCGTTCATATTCAAAGAAGACATCCGCCGTCCGTACAGATTTTTTTGGCAATTCAAACTCCATCTTCGCCGCAAAAAAAATGTGACTCACTCTGTACTCAAAGTAAGAAGCTTAAAGAGGATATCCTGGGCCTGGAATTACAAATGCCTCCTTAAAGTTAAAGGAATACTTAAGCTCAGTCTTGATATTGCATCATGCTATATTAAACGCTAAATAAAATGCCTGGATCGATGCAGTACTTGTGGTCAATGATATCAATGTGACCTACAGAAAAAATGAAACTATTTTGATTTTAATCAGTTTGAAACGTTATACTAAACTTAAGACTTCCTTAACTCTAAGGAGGCATTGTAATTCCGGGCCCTGGTAGCGTTTGATCGGGGTAAATGTGGCCTGGAAAATGGTGTATAACTTTCTGGGTATAGATGAGAAAACAGAGAAATCTCTACTTACATTCGATCAGAGTAACTTTCCTACCTCGAAGCGGCCATTTTTCCGTACAAAGTATCCAAGCAAAAACCACGTGACTACCCACCCTGAGAATTAAATTTTATGATTGCTTGCAACAGAAGGTAGGCAAAGCATATCGGCTTTATAATTATAATTATGGTGATGCCTTTTGTTCAGCTAACTCTTAACCTACTAATGTCGTTTGATGATAACTTATGCAAATAGTTTATACCCGGATCAGACCCGACAGTTTGGACCCAGGCCAGGCTCAACATAACGTCGAACCTGACCTGGATCCAAAATGTTTGACACTCTGGTAGTATTCCTGAAATTATTTTTCGAAAAAGTTAATTCTGAAAAAATTCAGCAGACGACAAAAATGCAAAAAATACTCAGTAGGCAAAAAGTTAATCATCGCGGCAGATGGTACTGTCCTGCGGCTGTCAACACGCTGTTCTGCACATGTATATCCGAAGGTTACCATTTTCAGCGAAATATGCGGATACCGAATTTAAGATTACTTATGGCAGCGTGCTCCTTTTTGAGGGTGGGTAGTTTTTTCTCTCATTTTTTGTTTCTCATGGAATCGCACAAATATTGAGAATTTACATTAGAACAGACATTATACATAATTACTTGTTCGAGAATATAAACGTCCAAGAAATGTGAAAAATGACAGGATGTGAAACCGCGGTCGGTTTTTGGTACTGGCTTGCTCTTTGTGGCTAAATTTCTCTCAAATAAAATGTTTTGTGGATTATGGGTTTGGATTAATATAGTGCGAAAAGCTACTGTAGTATAACCCTTCAAATGGAACACTGTTTTTCGGCAATAACATTCAATCTAAAATGCGAATTTTATATTTTTTAAAATTGGAAATATATATTTAAACCAAAAAACCCTAATCAAAAATATTTTTTGGAAGTTTGCATGCATTTTCATAAATGCTGTGATAGGATGGAAGTTTAACATTCTTAATGTTTAGGCCAAAAAATATTCCCCTCTAGTACCTTGAGCGAAACCGATCAATGACTATCAGTTGAACATAAAACCATGTATATGCACTAATATAAGACAATTTACAACAATGCTTCAGTGGTTTTAAATGAAGCTACATATTGGCTTGCGTTTCCGTATATCAGCCTAGTCAATAATGTTTCAGTTATTATATCCAACCTTTTCACAAAAATAGTGACCCAAAAGAAAGGCAATTATTCGTAGACCTATAAAAGCAGTTTGGATTGCATCGTAGGCCGCACAATTTGATGCCTTCAACAAGATGACCGTCTGCTGTAATCTCTAAGGGGCATTTATGTTCTCTTTCATTTTATTCAGAAGAAACATAAATTATTTATTACCTAGACTTCTTAATATTCGGAAACCAGATATACGACCTCGAATTATCAACTGTTATGATGTATATGCCTATATGCCTCAACATCAGTATTCAGCGTCTTACGTGTACATCATAACCGTCTATACTTCTTTGTACAATATCTTAAAGGATAAGATATCAAACTTAACAACATATACGTGTGTGACGGCAAGCACAGACCTGAGCGCTTTCTCTTTATTCATAAGACAAAATTTCATAACAATAAATTTACAGCCAGCCAGCATCCCACCTTCCAAATGTAGTTCCTTGCTTAGGCTACATCAATGTAGTTCAAGGTTTGAAACACAACATAGACTGTGCATCAACTCATCCATAAAACCAATCTCTCAATTTTACAGCCTATCTGAAAGAAACTGATAACCAATCAAATATCATATAAAAGACAAAAATTCTTGGATCATTTTAAACTGTTTTGCGATATATCTTTCAAATCTACATAACCAACCATTTTTCGAACATTTATGAGAGTGGGTGGGTGGGTAATCGCACCTAAACCCAACAGAATTTCTCATTTGGTCTGTCTAGCCTCGAATGACCATACAAAATTATAAACGATAATTTGTACCCTTGCTGAACAATCATTGCACCTAAATCACGAAGTTCTTGACTCGTGATTAGCTTAACTAAGGAAATTCCATGATTTTCTCGTGACGAACAAGTGAGTTCTTATATACCGTATTAGTTCTAATACAGCGTATTTCTGAAAACAAGTATACTCTCTATAAATGCCACCTTTCTTCAATACTTGAAGAATTGAAATAAATATCGCATCGGTTAATAAATATATTTATGTTATCTTTCATTTTATTCAGACGAAACATAAATTATTTATTACCTAGACTTCTTAATATTCGGAAACCAGATATACTACTTCGAATTATCAACTGTTATGATGTACATGCCTATATGCCTCAACATCAGTATTCAGCGTCTTACGTGTACATCATAACCGTCTATATTTCTTTGTACAATATCTTAAAGGATAAGATATCAAACTTAACAACATATACGTGTGACGGCAAGCACAGACCTGAGCGCTTTCCCTTATTCGACTAAAAAAGAACGGGTGATTAAAGCAGCGATTCATATATATATACTAAATGGCTAAATACAGCTAAAGAAAAATTTGGTTTTGACTTGGTTTTTGGTCTAATTGTCATTTTTCTAAACCCCCTTACTCATTCTGTGCTTGGTTGCTAGCTGGTCACGTACAAAACCACAGATATGTGTTCGATGCTTATGCACCTAAACGGTGAGAGTAAAAGTTTTAAGTTTTAATGGACTAGAACCTCTAAAAGCAAAACTATATCTTCATCTAGCGTTTGAGATGTGATCAACTTTCCTTTTAGAAATGATACTTTTTGATAAAGAATAATTGTAATTTTTTTTGGTGAATTCTTTAATGCTGACAAATACAGATCATACTCACTTACTATTTAAGATATTTGACTGCACAAGTAATCTTTCTGTGTTTGTTAAAACTACTGAATACACAGTTTTAACTGTTCAGTTTTCTCTGTATTTTCATAGTTATTTGTTAAGCCTCAAATCATATATAATTCCTATAGTAGTTTCAAAGATGCATATTAATGAGGCAATTCTATTTTTCTTATGAACAGGTAAAGCATGACTATTCACTGCTACGTGCATATGCAGTTAGCTGTGGTAGTTTCAATATAACTGTAAAATATAGAGACTACCTGCATGCCCAAAATCAAGGTAAACTCGCCAGTGTTTGTTTACAACAATTCTCATCTATCTTTGAAACTACTATAATGCTAATTATAAGTTCACCAAAGTGTAAATTAGCCTGCGCAATAAAGTAGATATAGTTACCAGTCTTTAATCTAACCAATTCTGACATCTCTCTTGTACTTGTATGCTTGAATGAAAAGTTTAAATGAATTGCACTCAACCTTTTGAAAAGTATATGCTTGCTCCCCTTTCTTTGCATTGTCTGCTCCACCAAATTTGTTGGTTCATATAATCTTTCTCTTTCATGAGCCAAAGTAATACAGTAACTATAAACTGCCATATAAACTCCTGAAAACTGAAGAACGAGAATCCATTAACTAAGATCAATATAATAATTGTAACATGATTATTGGGTTCTTAAATCGGTTTGTAACACATTTTTGGACACAACTAGAAAACTTTTCAAAAGTTATACGTGTACAGTAAACACAAAGTTAGAGTAAAGTGACGTAGTTTGTTACGTTGTGCTGCTCTTTTCAGTTGATTGTAACTAAAGCCGGTATGTCTTTCATATTTCTAACGGTAAACCTCTTTCGTAACTGTACTCTTACCAAGTTTGAAGTATAACTTGCAATTTATATCTTGTTATTCATGAAATTTGTCACGTGTAACATGCTTTTAGTATCAGAACAAGTTTATGTAACCATTAAACTCTTTAACAGCTATTACAGTATTTTTCTGACTTGCACATCTTCTCATTCTCCAATAGAGACTTTATCAAATATGTTAATTGTAGCGACAAAAAACGTAGTAACAAAATTATATATGAAATATATAACAAATCGTGTTCAGGCTTCGACAAGTATTGACTTAAAAACAGCGTTTTTTTGGTGTTGTTTTTTTTTGTTTTGTTTTTTAACTATAAGCTTACCATTCTCTCATTAAAATTAACTAACATAAAAAGTGCCATTTCAAAATGCTAATAAGCCTAGTCTTTCTAAAACGATAACTTCATAGAACTTTATTACCTGTCATTTCTAAACAATTTCATCTCTAAAGCAAGTATTTCTCTGACTTTTACATCTTTCCATTCTCCAATAGAGACTTAATATGTTAATTGTAATGATAAATATAAACTTATATGATCTATATATATCAAAACATGTTCAGGCTTCGACAAGAATTAGCTTTAAAATGATTTTCAAAAGACAATAAGCTTACCATTTGCTCATTTAGATAAACTTACACGAAAAATGCCCTTTCAAAATTAATGCTGATCTCTCTAAAACACTACCACAGAACATTATATCACCTATCATTTTTAAACAATTTGATTTTATCTCTAAAGCATGTATACTCAAATCGTCAAATTTCAAACGGACTTATTTTCTAAATCAGAAAGTTTTTATCTGCAAAATCATGCGTAATATTATTTCCTTATCTCTCTATAATATATTAGTCTCTGAAGCAGAGCTCTACTATGAAGTATATAAAATCACATCTAACCACAGCTTCTCATCTCGAACATAAACTTAGCCTCTGAATCAGAACTTTACTGCCTGCATAACCGTACATGTACTAACATTTTGATTATATTTTTATAATACATCTGTCTCTGAAGCAGAGCTCTCTTTCTGTGCAAGACAGAAACACCCATCTGAATCATAGCTTCTCCTATTAAACAAAGATTAAGTCTCTTAATCAGAAAATTTACTGCCTGCAAAACCATACATATTCTAACATTCTAATTATCTTTTCTATAACATATCTGTCTCTGAAGCAGAGCTCTAATTCTGTGGAACACAGAAACCACGTTTAAACTGTAACTTCTCCTCTCAAACAGAGACTACGTCTCTGAATCAGAAAGTTACTGCCGTTATGAACCATACATGTAATAACACTTCCTTTTCTTTTTTCCCTTTTCATATATGTCTCTGAAGCAGAGCTCTATTTCTGTGAAGCACAGAACCATAGCTTCTTCTCTCAAACAGAGACCACGCCTCTGAATCAGAAAGCTACTGTAAATACATAACATCTCTTGGTCATTTTGTATTCATCTGTTTATGAATCCAGCTGTATTTCTGTAACGTACAGAAATACTATCATGCGTGTAAACATACACCTTTATTGCGTATATATAATTACACATATGTATACACCTTCATTAGCAAACGCATATACATATACTTATAACGTGCATAATGCTTAATATATACCCAAATGGATACTTATCAAATGACGTTTGCTGATGATTTAACCCAAATCTCCTTACACTATGGCTATGTACGTACATATATATTCTCAGAATTTAATAGCAAACACTTTACTCTTGAAAACTTTCAAATTACAAAAATAAAACATATCAATAACTTTAGATAGTACGTCTAGATTTAAATATCAAATTTTCGCTTAGCTTTATCAATTTTGAAAATTAAGACCAGAACCGCTTTGCTATTTGAAACATTTTAGAACGCCCCTTCAACCACAAGCTAACAAATGAAACCGGATTTCGCTTACTAAAGAAATATGAGAATCGGCCATTTGTTCATACAACTGCTTCACATTGAACGTCAAAGCTAAACTCATAATGTCTCATACACGAAGTTGCAAATCTATCTCTGTCACAGAGATCCCACAAAAAGTATATAAAATGAAATAATTTGACACATCTCAGTTGTCCTAGTCAATACTATAAGATAAATGCAAGTTCAATATTCCGTTTTTAGGCATATTTTAAAAATATAAAGCATAAGTACTCTCTGCGGAAACAACATGTACGCAGTTCTCCGATTCTGAAAACCAAGCTGTTCCACCTTCTAAAAGACAATGTTTTACTCAAAAACCCAAAATCCACTAATTATGGAAAAAAATATTAGTAACTTTCTAGGCATAACAAGGAATTTCAAGATATCAAAGTATGATGAGGTTGTTCAACTAGCCACCTCTCACTCTGGCAATATAAAACGGATTCATCCACTATGCAACGCATAACTCCTTGCTGTTTTCTATAATGACGTAATAACGTCTAATCAGAAGCCAACTTGCTGCTAAGCAACGTTTCCTATAACATGCATCAATGAAATAACTTTGCCAACATATTGAAAAGGCTTCCTTGCAAACACAGTAAAAACATGAAAACCATTTTTCTAAAGTGCATCTAAAAACCCTAATTCTCCTACCCAAAATATAAAAGGTAAATTGATTGATATTCCCAAATAGCCATAACCACTGTAGCGTTGATTTGCTAGGTCCCCGTACTATTTTCATAAATTATAACAAACACTAGTCTTCAAGACTATTTCTGACGGAAAACTGCGTTCCATTTACTGTCTGCAACTTATTTAAAAAAAAATTCACCAGCACAAGATTTTCTCCAAAATACATCTGTTTTCGGCGATCATGCCCTTTACATGTAAACTAGAATTTAAAACGTCATTATCTTGGATTGATCCTTTTGAAAAAAGGAATTCTTCTGACAAAAGTAACCACAAACAGTTATCTAAAGCGCCATCTAGAGCCTCAAGTCGGAGGTACTAGCTTCCGTCTTTAGCGATGAAAAAATGTCAACTTTCAGCTTACATATTACCATAATTAAGAATTTCTCATGTAAACCAAATTTAGGATTTTCAGAAAAGGTTGTTTTCTTCAACATAATTCCACTCTATTGTTAAGTCATCTGGGGCGGACTTGATTTAGCAATTTCAGAGTACGCGGAGTACGCCAGAACAACCATCTAAAACAAGCAAAACTGGGCACCTTGGAGTACTCCAGAGTAAATCAAGCGATTACTGTTTAAATTGTGAAAAAATAACGCAATCCAATTGCCAAGAAGAAGAAAAAAGAATGACAAAATACATGTGCTTTTAATCCCTTTTACTAATGACCATATATTTTCAATATGAATAATTATTAGAACCTATCGGGAAAGACTGAACAATATCTCAGAACAGTGCAGGCAGTGCTCCGCCAATTTCTTTTGGAACAGGTCACGTGACTGTTCTGTCTGCACCACCTTGGAAGATGGAGTACTGCGGCGTACGCCAGCACAGGTGTTCCAGCGTACTTGATTTCTGTTCTGCCTGTTCAGAGTGGAAGGAGTAATGAGAACAGCTAAATCAAGTCTGCCCCTGGGTATAATAGGCTTTATGTAAACTCACGCTGAAGAGTTCCGCTAAGATACTCGTTGAAAATAATACCAGACGCAACGTATTTCTGAAAACAAGTATACTCTCTATAAATGCCACCTTTCTTCAATACTTGAAGAATTGAAATAAATATCGCATCGGTTAATAAATATATTTAATAGATGAGCAAATACTGGTATGTATACCCCAGGTGTATTGCACCGACAGTACAAAATAGGTTCTGAAAGGGTATTTTCATGCTAACAAAAACTAAGTTATTTATTTTTACAAGATATCAGAGCTGTAAAATAGATGTCAGTCTCCGCCAAAATTTAAATCTTGTTAGGGTTTTACTATTTCTATGCGCATGCAAACTTTTAATGTGAAGTAATTTTTATGTAAAATTTTAACAACGAAAAACTGTGTTTCATTTGAGGTGCAATATACCAATAATAGAGACGAGGCGTGTCAGACAGAGCGCTGTCATCCATTTTCAAATTAGACCAGTCTACAGTAAATTGGGTATAATAGCATATGTACGCTTTAGGCACAGTTCGAATCGAATTATAGTTCCTACTATAGTAACTATAGTTCGATTCGAACAACGATAGTCGCTACTATAGTCCTACTAGAGATCAACGGTGGGTTAGAGCAGCGTTACTCTAGAAGATTGTCTGGTTCCCTTCTCTAGACCTTTCTAGCAAGAAGGGTTTAAGGTCTGCCAGTAGCCTCCAAATATTTTTTTTAAGATAATAAATACTCGCTGTGCTCTATTTTGCAGTCCTACTTATTCGTAATTGTTAATTCGAGTTGGCTGTGCAGTATATGAACATCATGTTCGTCTGCAATGAATAATTGAGGCTATTCACTTTGTTTACTTGGCAATCAACTAAAGTTCCAACTGCAGCCGTTCCGATGTAAACGTGCGCGCGCAACTATTACGTAAGAACTTTAGTCGATTCGAAGTGGGCCATAATCGTGCAACCAACTGAAGCATAGACGACAAGGGTGACCAACGTATTCGGTTAGCATGTCTGATAAAAATTCATAATCGAGTCTAATAAACTGAGAGCTTACTTTTTGCATGTTTATAAACACATCAGTACACGCTTTGTTCACGGGGTCTATGGATTTTAACTATGACCAGTAAGACAGCATATATCCATGTAATCACAATTGTTCAATTTACTTTATAAATATAGCAATAGAAAAACCTGAACTGGGCCTAAATGTACAACAAGACGAAGATCTGAATGTAAAACTGCTTTTACCTGTGCATTTCTTTTATTTGAGTTTATTTTAGATATTTCGTAGTTTGCCAGCTTGGTCAGATAAAAAGTTGTTTCATGTATTTGGATCCAAGTATGAAATATAATTATACTCGCATCAGACGGATTCAAGGCCACGATTAGGGTGGAAGTTTCGGTTGGTCATTAGACAAAAATCAGCCAAGAGTTATTGGCAAGTTTATAAATATATAGTTTTTTATAGGAATAGTCGTCCCCAAACTATGTTGTGTGTGTGTCTACCAGTACGCTGGTTTATCCTTGACCTGCTGCATTTCACTTTCCGTGATTGCTATGTTGGATGGGCGGTGGCGAGGGGAGGTGTGTGTGTATGTGGGGGGGGGGGGGGGGGGCAAAGGACTTTCTTCAAATACTGCTTGTATAGCAAATTGTTTGATATATAAGGCCTATA
The DNA here is from genome assembly GCA_964019695.1 of Loripinus fragilis. Taxonomy (NCBI): domain Eukaryota; kingdom Metazoa; phylum Mollusca; class Bivalvia; order Lucinida; family Lucinidae; genus Loripinus; species Loripinus fragilis. Next base: position 50,042,277 of record OZ026524.1, read on the forward strand.
CTTTTCAAAGATATAGTGACAAAATATCACAAATTCCTATTCAGCGGGACAAGAGTTAAGTATCTTGCATGAGCCAGTACATGAGATTTGGACTTATCGCATATCTACAAAATCTCTAATAATCGTTTATTTTGGCGTGTTCAGAGGAACTAGATGCCTAAAAGTTGTTTGGAGTCTTCTTCAGCATTCATACATTGTATATGCGAGACGCAAAAGCTCTGGCAAGCCATGAGGATGCACAGCCTCGTTGGAGCCTTCGCCACACGCCAATGTAAGAAGAACCAACATCTCGTGTGTTGACCTAATTTATAGTACAACATAAGTGTGATTATTAAAATATCATATTGGACCATTGATTCATTTTCTTATTAAGTATGAAAAGGATCATTGACACTTGCTATGGTAAAATGTCTATGGTTTTCAGTAAAAATAAAAGTTTGTCAATCGTCCCTTTCTTCACCGTGAAGCTACCCTGACCTAAGTACTTTATGACAGTGAAATCCATTTTCCATATTAAATGCTTCAAAGATGTAAAATTTGGGGTAAAACAATCAGTTTTACACTAAGATATATAGAAATCAGAAAACTTTTTTAAAATATAATCCCCCCCCCCTCCTGTGTGCCAGCAAAAGCTTTCGCCTGTATATGTGTTACCATATTTTGTACATTGTGTGGAAGTGGCTTGCTGGCACAAGGGCGGAAAGGTGTTCAGCAGCCCATAAACCCAGGGCCTAAGCCCATAAAATGCCTTTTCTACCGAATAAGAAATTAATGACAGTAATGAAGTTCTCTAGAACCAACCTTTTAAATTGCTTTGTATTCTGCGCTAGTTAAATATAAAGTACATAAAGATTAAACGTAGAATTAGCAAGGTTTATGCATTTTTTCTTAAGAAAAAAGCTCAGTGTTATTAAATGACACATTCTTTTGCAAGCGGTCTGTACTTATCTATTTGCATGCTAGGGAAGTCTTCATGTTTTTATTTTCGTCCGCTGACTTCCTTCAAAATTAAGTTTTTACAAATAAACCACCCGCGATAACCATTGGATGTCAAACAGTTTGGATCCAGATCAAGACTGACCTTCTGTTGGTCTTCATCTGAATTCATACTGTTTGCAAAAGGCTATTGGCAGACGGCAAAATTAGCCGCTGGCATGCAAATAGTTATAACAGGTAAACACTCTATGGTTCAATAGAATATCCAATATAGGTAGCTTTCAACATGTATATGTATACCATAAATATTCGGACACTTTAAATACATCTCAACATGCTATGCCCTTTAAACAAAGCAAAAGTATATTGCCTTTTTAAGCATATAATATGAATGAGATTCAACTTCAACAAAAGCATGGTTGCTTTAAAGGAAAAACCTTGAACTTAAAGCACATCAAATGCCATGAAATATGTTTTGGGAATCGCTTAAAATATATTTAATACCCAGTTGGTTTTCATAATCAAATTATGGTCCAAAAAAGCTTAAACAATTCTTTTATCTTCGTGCCACTACCACGTCTTTGCTTCTTTTTTGCATTAAATGATATCTTCAAGACATTTTGCTTCAGTGTCAAAATCTCAATTCAGATGAAATAAATAAAACCGTGAAGAAACATAGTAAGATCCATCACCCATTGTATAACAATCAAATATTTGCGTACATAATTGATTACATATGCCACAACTATGTTAATAACGTTTATTTATAACTCTAAAAACTGTGAGTCATCTGAAGCAGAAGTCCAAATCAAAAAGTGAAACATAAAAAATGCAGTATTCCTTGTCATATGAGAAAAACTGAGGTTTATGGAAATCTTTATAGTTTATGTGTAACATTTAGCATACATATCCTTGTCATTATAATATTTTAGTATCTACAGCGTGTCCATTTTGGTGAAAAAAGAACATGTCTTATGAAAAAAGAATATGTCTTATGTTGGTAACGTATATAACATAAAATAAAGAGAATACTACTTCTTTCTCATTGCTTTGCCTGGTTCTACAAGTTTGCCAAGCAATAAAACAGGACTGCGTTTATTCTAAATTCCATTTAATAGATACATGTCTAATAATAAGTTGGAAAAGCTCTCCTACAATGTAAGAATTGTAGACATATATGACTTCAATAATCAGGACCTTGAGCTTAAATCTTTCTAGTGTAGGGCTTGGTTGATCATTTATGCCAGAGTGCCCTAAAGGTATTTGCAGAGATTGTTGTTTGGCTAAAGTGCTTATCAGCATATGTGATAGAATCTGCATTGATATTTTTAATCAGTAGAACACTATTAAATTTTGACACTAACAATAAGTACTCATGGCAGCCCTTTGGACCAAGTAGTGCTCATAAAACATTTACCAACTTGTAAAATTATACTATATGTACATTACATATTGACAGTTCATCTAACAGCAACAAAATCATACTTATGCTACTGTCAAAGAATACTTTTAGATAGAATATTCAACGTACGATATGCAAAATTACACCTATATAAAGCGTAATTGACAACATAGACAATGCTTCATCAATAGCTGAGATGTACCATGATAATTTTTCAAAGCAAAAGAAATATGATTCCCTTTTAAGATGGTCGATTTAAAGAGATTGGCAGACAAATAAGATATACATACATACTTATTTTACTGAAATTTATGCACACTTTCTTAGCATTAAATGTAAGTTTATAGTTGGTGATGGTAATGCTACTAAAAGCTTTGTATGAACAGTTGATATCTTAGCATATGCCTTTTGTCTCTATACCCTGATGTGTTTACATCTCATCTAATATTTAACGTACATTAAACGCTGCTATATTAAGAATCAATCTACAGGATTCTTGCAATAATTTGATCAAAATGGGTTCCAATGACTCACCTACTGAAATGGTACTATGGCAGAAATTAACACCGGCTATATTAGTACTAATTGCTAAAATTTTGTATAGCTTAAGACTGCGCTTTCTAATCTCACATCCCTCCAACATTAAAAAAACTTGTAAAAATCTATTTTATAGTAATTTGAGTGCCACTTGGTTAAATTTGGGCTAAACTGTCTGTTCAAGTTTTATAAATTGAAACTGGTTTCATAAAAACAATTACTGTTAGTATAAACAGATTCATTGGATATGTTCGCATCATTTGTGAGCATTGCCTCTCGGGGATGGCGGTACTCTGATATTTTCATATATACGTAGCATCACCCCATTTTTTGGTTAAAATTTTTGAATTTCAATATTTTTTTGTATTTTATTATTATTATTTTTTTTTTTTTTTGGGGGGGGGGTTCAAAAAAGTGAATATATTTTTGATTATGAAGATTTTGTAGATATTATTGGGGGTCATAACAAAACTGGACTAGTGTAAGAGGTTATTTCTATCCGTTTACGGTCTTTTCTTAAGGCCTAGGTACAGAAAGGGATTATTTTTGGGGGTTGCTAAAAGTTAATATATTTTTTAGGTAATAGGTTGTTTTGCACAATATTATATATAAGCGGGTGAAAAGAATGATTATGTACATCAACACTTCCATTGTATTTATGGAATACACTGCCAGCTCTTTTTCTAAAGGCATTGCAAAACCCACTTCCATTTACTCTAAGCCGATTATCTTTTAAAGATATTTCTTGTTAACAAGAACGCAGAACACAGGTCTGATCAGGGTCTCCACTATTTGCTTACAGAATGTCTTATTTTGATTTAAACAAAAAAGAAAAATACCATCCAACAGCCTTTAAACCAAAATGAATTGGTCCAATAGATGAGACCGGGAAATTCCATTCAGCATTAATTGGTTATTTTTGTTTTTCTCTTTTCAGGTAGTTGCAATTCTTTTTGTAGTCATTACGTTTTTTTGGGCCTACACACGTGTGCCTGGTTACTTACAGAGAAGCACAGCAGTTGACAGGACAGGAACTTATAGGGTTTATAAAAACGAAACAATTAACTGTGGTTTATCTTTGACATCAAACAGCACGTTGAACGAACATTCAGATGAAAAGGAAAAACCTGCTGTTGACAAGCCCGATGAATACTTTTCGAAATACTTCCCAAGACTGAACACTAAAAAGATGATGATTTATACATGCACGTATGGTCTGTGCGGTGGATTGGGAGATCGATTAAGGGGGTTGTATTCTGTTTATATTCTATCTGTGTTTCAAAATAGAAGATTTGGAATCGCTATTAATAAACCATGCTCTATTGAAAGTTTTATTCAACCAAATATCTTAGATTGGAAGGTGCCTTCAAATGTTTCTGACAATAAAACAATTGGTAGAAGTTCACTTCTAGACAGAAAAGCGCCACCTCTCGCTGTAGACGAAATCCTAAAGAAGGTTCCTGATACTGATATTGTGCATCTTACACTAAACGAAGATTACATAGATGTGTTTAGATTCTACAAACCGAAGAAAGGTACATTTCACAAACCTGGGAATGAAACATTTGCTTTTCTTAAACATCTGTTAAATAGTGACATTCATAGAATTATCTACCATGGCCTATTTCAACTTACAGATCCATTAGAAAAAGAGTTGAAACAATTTTTTGACAAGAAAGTTGGCGATCACAAACTTATCAGTGCTCACATTAGGGTAGGAGATACTGAGAGCAGACATTCACCAGAAGACTTAGATAAAATTTGGACTTTTCTCATTCAATATCGCAATTTAAGCGACTACAAACTCTTTATCGCAGCTGACAACCAAAAAGTTAAAAATGTTGCTGATCATCTCTTCGGAGATCAGTATGTTGGATTCACTGAAAAGATTATACACACAGATCATGTAAATTACAGAAATGATACGGCTTGTCAAGGTCATCGTTTTTCTCTTCTGGAGCATGCTGTTCTTTCAAGAAGTGACACTTTACTACTGACGTCAAGTGGTTTTGGAATAGAAGCAGCGTATATACGCAAGAAAAGAGAACACCTATACTGTTATCTTAAAACAAATGGCGTCATACCCTGTACACCAGAGTCTCTGAAAGCCCTTTATAAAAGATAGCAAACAGTATGTGACGTTAAGTGGTTTGGTAATAACAGCTTTTGTTATATGACTGGAGAGAATCCTGTCTCCTGATTGGTCCAATTTGTCTTCATAAATCTCAATGTCTACATGTACCTAAAATTGGTCTAAACAGGCCAAGAAGGTGATATTGAATGTAACCCAGCTCAAACTACTTTCGAGAAGTTAATGTTTTTGACACTTCTGCAATATCACCCTTAAGAGAGCTAAAATAAAATGAGTATGAAACTAGCATGGGCTGCATGAAATTGACATGCTTTGCTGTTTCACCTCCCAACAGGTTAATTAAAAACTTTAAAGAACTTTAACAACAGTTTTATTTTGTTTTGTCTGTTCAATTTTCTTTGTTTGAATAAACTAAACGTAAAAAAGTGGTTTATGATTAAATTTTACATCCCACCTTTCAGAGAATTTATATACATTCCTAAATACGAAATACTACATTGAAATATTTTAATAGCAGTTGCTTAATAACAAAAGTGAAAGTAGGAATGTTTCATTCATAGTTAAAAGTCATATAACAAAACAGTTATTGAATTCAATTTCGGTAGACATGAGGATTTATCTTCCCTTAAAAGTGATATTCACCTCAGACTTGTGCACTTTTCCCGGTAGATAAATCCTCATGTCTACTGAAATTGAAGTCAATAATTGTATAATATACGTCATACATCTGACAGCCTTAACGTTTATCTTAAAACAGGTGACAACATACACCATGACTCTTAATGTGCTAAAGATTTAAGATACATCACCAATTTTCTCTCATTTTAGTGTGATAATAAATGGTGTCATAGATTATATGAGCCAGTGCATGATATTTCCAACAATGTGGTATGTGCGACCAGCAAAGCCTCAGATCAGCCTGCGCATATGCGCAGCCTGATCAAAGCCTTTGTTAGTCGCTTGAATATTTTATGATTGTAAAGCTACTGACTGAACACCATTTGGAGTTTCTAAGCTTAAAAAAGGCTGCAGAGGCTCGTCAGAGGCCACACTTGTCAAAGTTTCAAATTGTTGGAAATCTCATGCCGCGGCTCATATAGTAAAAAATAGGGGTTCTGGAATATAAAGAGTACTCCAGAATATACAGCCATCTGGCAGGGTTTTGAACACAACAACAAGTAAATATCTAAAATTCTGGGTTCATAGCCTTTTTTAAAAAAGCTCAATACTTGAGGACAGGATACATCTATTTGTTATCTAAGTTAAAGTACACACACTCTATCAATCGGCGCAGAGGTCGTGAGGTAAAGGTCTTGGCCACTAATCTCAGAGCTGGCATTGGGTCTTTGGTTGGAAGTTCACTGATGGTGAACATTTTTCGTGAAAAATATGTTGCTATCACACTCAGAAAAGTTTGTCACGCTAAAAAAATGACAGAACTCTCACTTCAGGGGGGCCCAGGAAAAAGGTTGACAGCTCTTCGTCTGACTGTCTCTGCTGGAAGAACTCTTGTGTTGACCACATTGTTTAACAAGCAAAAAAATGACAGAGTTCTCACTTTGGTGAACCCGGGGAAAATGCTTAGAGCTCTCTGGCCAACTATCTCTGCTGGAAAAACTCTTGTATTTTCTGTTTGGCCATATTTCTTACATGTACCACCCCTCAAGGATTAAATCTATATATGGGGCTGAAACAAGCTAGGAACATAGGCTGATAGCCTGCAACTGGGCTGAGTGCAGCCAAAAGAGAGATTGTGGTTGGGCACAAGGTGCCTGGTGGTGTCGGCTGGGCTAAGTGCGGCCGAAATAGAGATTGAGCACAAGGTGCCTGGTGGTGTCGGCTGGGCTGAGTGTGGCTGAAATAGAGATTGAGCACAAGTTGCCTTGTGGTGTCTGCTGAGCTGAGTGCGGCCGGCAGAGACGTTGTGATTAGGTTCAAGTTACCCGGAAGGAGGGAGAGTGTAGGCTGAGACCATCCAGCTGGAAGAATAATGTCAAAGTGGCCTGATGTGGTGGAACTTAAACTACCATTTTGTTGGGATATTCATCTATATTTTGACTTGGATCAGTACCAAACAGAGGTTAAACGTTTTCGTCTAAAACTAATTCGAAGTGGGTCCACCTAAAGAGGGCTTAATTAATTCTATTTAGGTGGAGAGTCATTAACAAACACAAACTTACTAAAAAACAAAATTACTTCTTTTAACATTTTTTTTTAAATAGCGCCTTACACTTGTGCTTTTCCTTCTTCTAACAACTTCTTTTTTTCTGTCTCGCTCAAATGAGACTGTTTTGAAGGCGCTTTCTATTTCAAATCATTATATTTTTCCAGTTCCTCAAGAAAAATCTTGAATTCTTGTTCCAATATTTGCCCATCGTTTAAGGCTTTGGAAATTAAATTTTAATGGAATTTAATTTGCTGTCTGCTAGTGTTTTAATCTAATAATGTTTGTGTGCATTTGACTTAAACTTTATTCACCTAAGCTTCACTGATATGCCTAAGGCTTCACATACAGTAGCAGTTATTTCCAGAGGAAGAATTATAGGAACAGCATATCCAACTCCAGCCATAATAACTCCAGCAGAAATGAGTGTTGAGTGGTGAATATTTTTATATCATGTTTTTTCTTGCATCCCTCTCTCTTATCAATTGTTTCTCTATACCAGAAATCATATGTAATCTATAATTTTGTCCATCTTCAGTTTTCAATTCTGGATATATTGGAGCTGAAGGTTGCTTCATTTTTTATATTGGTAAATTTATTTGATAATTTCCATAATTAAAGATACAGTTCATCATAGCGTATCTGAACTGTTAGTTTTACTTACAGAATTAATAACGGATCCCTCTGTTACTTCAAATGGAATACCAAAATTGTCATGCTTTCTTGGGCTATCGGTAGTGAGAGACCCTACAATCTGGAAGCTCAACATTATTAATAAGGAGAGCAACAGTTACATCGTCCGCATTTCTAGCTGATGACAGACCCATACCTAAGATACGCACAGGAAACATAGTAACATACCCTGCCTTTACTTTCAGCAAATATTGTGAGATAAATTTTGCCACTAATGCTGTCTATTTCATTTCGTAATACACCATGGCCAATAGCCACTTCATGAGTGCTATCAAGCAGTCCAGCATGCTGGCTTTTTAATGTGTTTATTTGATTGAATACTACAACTCTCATCCTATCAAGATTACTTTGCAAATCACTAGCTAGCTCAATTTTCGGTTCACAATTTTGGCTCCAAATATACTCATCGTTTTATATAAGTCCATAAAATTTCCAAAATGGCATTTATTTGTTAGCTGTGATTATCAATTAAAATATTGCTTTTATATTTGACTTCCAGTGTAAATCCTGTAATTGCATCGCTTCCTCAATCTTGGGATGCTCAAAATGAACTGTTACAATGTCACCAAATACTTTATTTGGCACAAGTATCACAGACAATACATTGCTCTGCATACCATTAAAATAATTCTTAGACGTGTTGAGCAGTTTCAAATGAATATATAAAGTTTAAATAACAGCAAAATCTAACGACGTCCCACCTGTTTAAGTTTGATTTGCTGCAAATCGTCTCTTATTTCCAAACCCAAGTATCTTTTAAGGCCATTGCAAATTTTTATCTCATTAGACCAAAGACACTATGTCGTTGTCTACATTAACAGTCAAAGTGACACCTTTCTCTCGAAAGACATCTGCTAATTGTTGAAAGCTGTAATAGCCTGGTTCAATGCGACTGGGTTTTTTCTTTTTCTTCTTGTATACGTTCTTCTAGAACATTATACCACCCTAGCGTATAAATAAAACTTCTCAACCCAACACGCTTCTTTCCACCTCTGTTGTCAATGTTCTGCTGTAGGTTGACAGTGTCGTTTACTTTTGAAATTATTTGATACATTTTTATTAGATTAATATAAAGATAAAATGATTGAACAAACATTCAAATACAACACAAATGCACATTACGCCACAGGAGGAGATTACAAAAGTAGAAACGTGCAAATAGTAACGCAAGACATACAAGTAGTCTCTGATATAAAAACCTTTAAAGCCTCAATTCCAAACATTCCAGAAAATATAAATCGCCATACGTCAAATCAGAAGCTTTAGTTCAAAGATGGCACTCAAACTGGACGTTATTCCAGCAAAACCAATTAAATTTCGCTTTATGGTGTGCAATATCTGGTTGTGGCGTAGACGTTAGTAATCATTTACAGACAACAGGTTTGATTGGTGCAGTATTTCGTTTCCATGTTTATTATCAGACAAGACGTCTGCTTATAAAATGAGCATTGCATTACCTCAAGAAAAGAATTGGAATTCTTTTGATAGCAACTATCATGATAGAAATGCATATGAGAGACTTTGTAGAGAATTTAATGTTAATGTTCATTCTGATTGGAGACAAACAGAAGGTGATAACCAAGGTTTAGGAATGATATATAATTATTGAACAATGCAGGATATCACCCACTGGGTAAAGGCGCAGTTTATGACAGTAAGTTCTATTCATTCACAAAAGCCACAGCTAATGATTTCATGCATATTGATTACATAGCCCAAAATGCAAGAGTGAGCACCCCTGGACAACTTTCATTCTTGATGATCCTAACGGTTTTACAAAAACAGTAGTGGGACGAATTAACAAAAGCATAAGAACTTACTTGTGAGCCATATTCCGTTCACAATCTCAAACAAGAACAGACATACTTGGTACAGGTACAGCATTTGATGCACAAAAACAGTTCTTAACAAACATTGAATATGCAATGAATAGCTCTGTAGATTTACCCAGTCAAATATCAAGGTATCAAAACACATTAAATATGCAAGAAGCAAGGTAGATTTTGTCTTTGGAATCAGACTTTATATGGCACCCAGTCACATGGAGATAACAATTGGTGATATGCCAGATTACAATAATAAAATTGCTATCGCCACAGCAGCACAAGATCCGGGCCTAAACGACTGTGTAAATGCAATGCCAGTTCCAACTAAACACACATATCCAGTACAAGGAACCAAAACAAAACAATCGTTTCCTGAAGCTTCACTCATATCTCAACAAGGACAAAAGAACTCACACCAATGCCTGATGAATATAAACAGAGTGATAAGCACAAAAAACTGTCTTAATAGTTGGTAACATCGTAAAAGGTATTACTGCAATAACAATATGCAAAGTAACTTAATTAGCCATCATTTAGCAGCAACATACAACAAACCTGCCACACCAGCAACAAAAAAACACAAATTATTCCCAAACCAATTAACAACTTTACCCATAGCAGAAAGAAGCCATGACACTATTGATTCAATCACATCAGGTATTGCAGCTGCTGCTTTTCCAGCTAAATCAACAAGTAGTTTACCAAGATTATGCAGCTGATTTTTTATCCAATCTTTAACATCACCTTGTGATGATGGCTTGGGAGGAGTAGAACTACTTGTGGTGCCACTAGGATTAACAACATCAACAATAACATCAATTATCATACCAATGGTAGTCAACACACTAACTATTGTTATGCCTTGTTCACCTTTCACGGAGAGTAGTGTCTTCTTTCAAAACTTTATTTATACACTGAACCGAAGTTCTAAGTAGCCAGTTTTTTAAATTTTAAAATTTCAAAAATGGATGATCAGATCTACTTGAACTTTTGCAGACGATATAATATTGATTTTGTCTCAACAATAAAATCATTAAATTGGTAAAATGTATGTTTTCTTGAGACGTGAAACCAAAATATACCAAATCGTTATATTTGCACGTGGAGCACGTCCCAAAATAATTGCAAGTATAAATTTTCGTATGTAGAATCTCTGGTGATTGACATATAAAACCCCCCCACAAAAACATGGTTCGGATGTCGCTAGAAGAAAGAGGAATGCTATCTGCTGGAACCTCAATTCGTCAGGTATGATACTTTTTAGTCTTTTCTGATACTTGCTCACAGAAAACGTTTCAGATAGGGTCAAACGGCTCTTTTTGTTGTGTTTCCGGACTGAGTCGCTAAAAACAAATTATGGGAAATATAATTGCAAGTATGAGAAAATATGATAACGTTGACACAAACTTAATTCAGAAAGGCTAAAGTAGGCTCTTTCAAGTGCATTGATCCTATTTCTAAGTCGATTTATATTTTTAAGGTGGCGAGGACCTTAAATAGGAACAAGAGGGCCATTGAAAAATTATGGGCGAAATTCAATCAGACATCGCCGTAGCACATCGCCGCCGTCGTCCTCGTCGCAGAGTAACAACAAGACGACAAGACAGATATATTGTATTGTCTCATTTGCGTGATAGACGGATGACCGCAGCATCTACCGCAAGGCGCACTATTGGCATTCACAACCGCCCTGCTAGCAACAACCCAATCGCCAATCGTTTACGAAATGCTGGTAAACGAGCACGACGACCGATGAGAGTCCCTATCCTTCTCCCTCGACACCGAGCTGCCCGTTTGGCCTGGGCTATACGTCATTTGAGATTCACCCGAGCAGACTGGGCTAATGTTTTGTTTGTGGATGAAACTAAAATAAAACTCAGTGGTAGTGCTTGTCGCCTTCGTGTGTATCGTTGGACAGGAGAGAGATCTCGCGATAGCTTTGTTCTTGAAACCTAACAATTCTGAGGAAGCTCTATCCTCGTATGGGCAGGAATTTCGATCACAAAACAGAAATAGTGCGAGTAAATGGAAACTTAAATGCCAGACGTTACCAAACTGACATTTTTACCCCAATGCTACTTCCTCACTAAAGGGCAAATCGCAGGATGATGGTCGCTCAGGATAGCACCCCTTGTCATGCTGCAAGAATAACACAGCAGATGCTGCATACCAACAATGTCCACATCCTCCCCTGGCCAACATGTAGCCTTGACCATAATCCAATCGAAAACATATGGGATTTATTGAAAAGTCGTCAGCGCGAGCTTCCCCAGGCACACACTCTTGCTCAGCTTCAACGTATCATTGGACGTGTTTGGAGAAATATAGCTCAAGTTACAATCCAAATCTACATAGGGTCAATAAGAAGGAGATGTCAAGCTGTAATAAATGCCAAGTATAAGTATTAAGTATTAAATATTTGTTTTTTATGATTTGGTCCAAACAGTGACTTTTGGGTTGAAGCATACCTTTACTCTAGCAGCTCCTACAACATTACCAAGATGAATTTCGAAACGAAAATTTGCTATGATATTTGAAATTTAATTTCCTATCAAATGATATAAAATGTTTTACTCTATGTATTTTACTTTTTTCATAATTACCAAAAATGTTGTGTGACAATGTTAAGTTATAAAGCCTGTCAGGAAGGAAGAGGGGAAATCTTATTGGAAAATTCCTTTATGCGATGACGATGCTACCAGGGAAAAATAATGCACACAACTAGCAAAAACTTTTCAGTACTTTATGTACTAAGAAAAACATTCACAACACATTAATATACAATGACACTACCTACGCTGTTATTTCTGGCTAATTGACCATCCTATACTAGGACAAGTTGCCACTCTAAGATCATTTCAATTAGAATCAATCTCAATCCCGTGGGTGTATGGCTAACGGCTCCCATGCGGTTAGGATGGATCGGCTCTTCTAACTATCCACACTCAAAATTATATAATAGAGAAGTATTTTTAGTGACTGGCCTATGTCAGCGCTAAACAATACCTCTTATGCCAAACGAACAAACCCATAAGTTACAAAATTTCCAATACACTGTCGTAACGTCACCCTGGTTGAAACGCTATCGTAGCCAAAACATCAAGATCCCGTGGCCCTTTTTCCCTTCTAGGTCACGTTGTCTAGTTTCGAGGTTTACAAATACTGATACCAATTCTCTTAAAATTCCAGGAAAATGTTGAACAGTGTGGTGCCGACGTAACGTTTGGACGTTTACGTCGGACATCACCCTGCCCACACGCATATTTCGTACATGTATAACGTATCAGTTGTAAACAACTAATTATGACCTCTAGTCAAGCATATTTACATCAATATTGAGAGATTACATTCTGCTGTTTTATGTGTGTAAAAACGTACAATATTTTTTTACTTTTATTTTGGTGTAACATTACACCTACCTAATCTCTAAACATACATGTCAGCCATCACCTTATTTATGTAAGTGTGTTTTAGTGTATGCACCTAACCCTTATTCTTATATGTGTCAGATATAACTCGAGGTGACACATACAGGTCGCTACAGAAAGTCGACTATCACTGGCAGTTAAATAAAATCACAACAACTTAAAATCTAGCTGCTAAAATTGTTTTTTACCTATTGGTGCCTGGTAAATCTTTCAGCATACCATTATAGTTGTATGTGCAGGCCCGGCTTGGCCTGTGACTACTTTTGGGTGAAATAACCCAACGAGTCCATCCGGACAGCTTTTACTATAGCCGCAAGAATGGTCCCAGCAGATCTTCACGTTGCAGCCAACCTCTGTTGCAAAATTTTATTATCGTGACTTGCTCACGTCAACAGTCTACCGTCATTCGTCATGACTTAAAATTCTGTGACTCCTCACGTAAATAGTACACCTCTGTGACTACTGACTATGCTATCATAGTTAAATTATAGGTCAAACAATCCAAGACAATTGGGTCAATACACCGTCGCACACCTTTAATACTAATACTGACTACTGCTTTCAGTTATATTGCGCCAATAATATGGTATCGGGCAACGTCTACCACTACCATATGTACGTCGTCGTTCTGTCTGGCTTTCAGTCCGTCTTGTAAGGCTAACTACTGCCTCCTTAGAGGATATGTTACTCTGGGGTACACTACAACAATGAGTACTTGCGACCTTTATATTATGATTTGTCCTTTGACAAGTGGCACAAGATCTACAAAATTGAGTTACCTCTCTACAAACACCGGGCCAATAAAATTCTTCAAATACCTTAGATATCGTTTCCTTTCTGCCTCTATGATTTACCACCTTTCGTGATTCATGGGCTAAATTCATAACGCTATGCGTCAAACTAGAAGGAACTACTAATTGAAGTGAAACATTTGCATTTTTCTTAAAATGTCTATAAATTAAACCATTCCTACGAATGAATTTAGTTTCACCACTAGAGAAACTGTGACTCTTAGTCACACTACCAGACTCTACCCTTCTTCTAATCTCATTCATTTTAACATCTGACGCTTGCTTCAATACTAATTCTTGCCTGTTCTGCCTTATAAACTTATCTGCGACCTTGACCTTTCTATTCTTTCTACTTTTCTTTGACCTCTTCTTATTAACAACCCCTGATGAAAAATGGGTCATATCGGGAAATTTGGACCCCTAAATGTTTCCAATGACTAAGTCATGTGCTGGATCATCAATGCACAACGCATCCGTAGTGCCTCTAAAAAATGGACAATCAATATTGATACGAGCCACAGGACATATCTGTTCATAATTGTTAATAAGAGTCACACCAGACTGCTTATTTAACATCTGACCATCAGAAACTGAACTCCTTCTAACAACAACCCCCCTACAACCTGTGTCTCTCAAGACTCTGACCTCTTTACCATTAACGGTACCAATCGCCGTCAGCAACCTTGACCTTGGGAAATGACAAGAGCCCTTACTATCCTTATGGGGTAAAACTTCCGATGAACAATAAGGAGAACTAAACTTAGCCTGTCCTTTTCCTACATCCGAACTTTCAATTTTACAAAAATTGACCTGATGGTCGGTCCTGTAATTATTGTCATAATGACTATTATAATGATTGTCACGTTGGTCAACTCGACCAAAATTTCTATCCTGACCCCAATTTGAGTTATCTCCCCTATACTTGGAATCAAATTCTGCACTTGATGCCACCCTCTTGTTATTATCAGGGTTATTCCAACATTTATGAGTCGGGTGGGGCTTGCCACAAATCTTACATTTCACAACGGGCCGTTGATCTTGCTTGGGCTCTACCTTAGGCTGGGCTTGATCTACACCTTTACTTCCACGCTGCCCTTTTGAAATACACAAGGGAACACCCCCTTTTGCATCGGCGAACATATCCGCCTCATGGGCTAACTCACCCAGGACTTTAAATGGCTTAGGTTTGAGATACAAATAAAGTTCATGACTGCAACTGTCGAGGAACTAGTCTCGGGCCAAAAAACCACAAACGGCCTCGTAGGTCTTTTCGACCTTAGCCAAACCAAACCATTTATCAAGGTAGCTCGCTAGCCTACCGCTAAATTGTCTAAAAGTTTCGGCTTTCTCTGCCCTACAATCCCTAAATTTCTTACGAAAAGATGGTTCAGTGAGGTCGAAATTAGTAAGCAGAGCCTCCTTAATCTGACCATAATCTGACTGGTCATCTCTGGAAAGCCTAACGAAGACTTCTAAAGCACGCCCCTTTAATAATGCACTTAGGTATGATGCCCACATAGACGGGTCCCATTTATTTGACATGGCATAACTTTCAAACTTAGTTAAATAACTATCCATCTTATCCGTATGTTTGCTAAAGTATGGAAGCTTGGGACTCCTAGGATTTGAACTTTTCTCTTTGGGCCCCCAGGGATGTGAAGTGGTCTAGGCCTCGATTTTTTTTTGTTTCACTTCGGCCTCAATTTTTTTAAGCTGAACTTCTTTTTCCATTTCCTTTTCCTTATCCTTGCGCGCGGCCACAATTTTTAACTTTTCCAATTCCTTATCCTTACGCGTGGCCTCAATTGTCATTTTTTCTAATTCCCGATCTTTCTCTTTTTGCTCCCTTTCTTTATCTTTTTGATCGGCCTCCCTTTTCTCTCTTTCATATTCCCTTTGGGCCAACCTTTCCTCCCTTTCTAAATCTTGTTGCCTCTTAAGATAATCCCTTAGTTCTTGCCCTTCATATCCTAATTCCCGTGCTAATGAAATATGTTTATCCATTTTAGCCTATTGTTGGGAATGGTATAAGTCAACTATACTGTTGAAAATAAATAAGGGTTCGCTTTGTCCCTTTTAAATAGGTATGGGCTAACCAACGTTCGCGCTGGTAAACTGATAATTTTACTAGGGATTTTAATGACGTTACAAATGAGTAACGTAAAGTACAACGTATAAGAGATCACCACGGAAAGGTGCCTTGGATATATATCAACCTTAAATAGGCCTTCACTAAATGTATTTGACTAAAATACGTCATTCATTTTCTCGTATTTACGTCAAGAAATGTATACCTACGCGATATTAATATAAACGCGTTACAGTCAAGTCAACAGTCACTTGTCATAGCAAGACATAATAATTGACTAAAATAATCTTTCTATGGACTTCTTCTAATAATAGAAATCAGTTGAGTGGCGTCACACACTATGACGTCACTGAGGTGATTTAAATTATTAGTACCCTCAAACGATATGAAATTTTCCACATCAGTATCCTTAATTAAAAGGAATACAGGGCATACGCCAATACACAATTATATGGGTCAAATAAAGGTGGACAAGTCTAATAATTAAACTCTGACAAATTTTCCTTGGGTTTTATACCCTACCTACAATCTACAGAACAAGAAAGTATGGGTCCCCTCAGAATATTATGTGATGACTTATTTACATGTGTCGCACTTCATCACAGGGGAACGCATGAAATCAGTACTGCTTGTTGACACTCACAACCTTTCTTGTGAAAAAAAAATCTACTAGTGTGCGCCCGTAGCAACGTCACAGCAGAGAAATTTGCCAATAAAACCTCAAAAATCCCACTTCTGACACCATTGTTACGACATAAAGCCGGTCAGGAAGGAAGAGGGGAAATCTTATTGGAAAATTCCTTTATGCGATGACGATGCTACCAGGGAAAAATGATGCACACAACTAGCAAAACTTTTCAGTACTTTATGTACTAAGAAAAACATTCACAACACATTAATATACAATGACACTACCTACGCTGTTATTTCTGGCTAATTGACCATCCTATACTAGGGCAAGATGCCACTCTAAGATCATTTCAATTAGAATCAATCTTAGAGTGTCCTGCTCTAGATGTCAACTATTCAGAAATAAAAGACGTAAAGAATATGATTCACATATAACTTAAGTTCTCAGAGAAAAACAAAATTGGGCCCTTTAATACTTCAGTCTCTTATTGACGAGAAATCTCGAGATTATACGCGTCTCGTGAACACTATTACTGTTGATATTTCACGCGTCTCGCAACACTATGTCTTCTAAGCCGCACGTTGTCTACTTCAGACAATGGGCGCTGAGGTTATAATAATGTGATTGATCCTGTACTTCGGTCATCACCGAATTCGCATAGAATTTCTTGCGCGTAATGTTGATCATCTTTCTAGACGTCAAGTTTAGTATAAGTGGTTCTTCCTATACAACGGTTCCTGATCGTATCCCCAAGTTGGGATGTTAGATTCACTTATAACAATTCCAGCCGGTTGGCTCCCAACTCGGTCTATTCTACGTGGTTGGACGTAAAATTGGGGCCTGATCCACGCTGTTCGCGGCCTGAAGGGGACAGCTAATAGGTGCCCTCAGGTATCAATCATTCAGCTCACCAACATTATCCTCCAACGTAGGAGGGGACACAAGAGACGATTCTGCAAAAACAATCTACTTTTAGAATCTCAGAATCACTCTGTTGCGTCAATAATGGAGTTGTTCGTTTGAAGTTCACAAAAATAGAAATAATTTCAGTGGTCTTATTTTTTAAATTACAGCCTAACCCTATAAGCGCGCGATTAGCCCTCACCCGTGGGTGTATGGCTAACGGCTCCCATGCGGCTAGGATGGATCAGCTCTTCTAAATATCCACACTCAAAATTATATAATAGAGAAGTATTTTTAGTGACTGGCCTATGTCAGCGCTAAACAATACCTCTTATGCCAAACAAACAAACCGATACGTTACAAAATTTCCAATACACAGTCGTAACGTCACCCTGGTTGAGACGCTATCGCAGCCGAAACATCAAGATCCCATGGCCTTTTTTCCCTTCTAGGTCACGTTATCTAGATAATTTCGAGGTTTACAAATACTGATACCAATTCTCTTAAAATTCCTGGAAAACGTTGAACAGTGTGGTGCAGACGTAACGTTTGGACGTTTACGTCAGACATCACCCTGCCCACGCGCTAATTTTGTACATGTATAACGTATCAGTTGTAAACAACTTATTATGACCTCTCGTCAAACATATTTACATCAATATTGAGAGATTACGTTCTGCTGTTTTATGTGTGTAAAAATGTACAATATTTTTTTTATATTTATTTTGGTGTAACATTACACATACCTAATCTCTAAACATACATGTCAGCTAATGCCTTATTTATGTAAGTGTGTTGTAGTGTATGCATCTAGCTGCTAAAATTGTTTTCACCTATCGGTCCCTTGTAAATCTTTCAGCATACCATTATAGTTGTATGTGCAGGCCCGGCATGGCCTGTGACTACTTTTGGCCGAAATAACCCGACGAGTCCATCCGCTTTTACTATAGCCGCAAGAATGGTACCAGCAGATTTTTTGGCACTACGCATGTGTGTAGCTTCATACGCAAGTGCGTAACAATCGCTATTTTCACCGAAAAAATGGGACGTTATTGATAACACCTGATAGAATTCGTACATGGAATGCTGGTCGATTCAACAGACGACAAAATCGAAAACGAGTGACTTATTATTTCAATAAAATGTGACATACTAGAGACATCGCGATTCAATGCAATAACACAAATCGCCATAGCCCTGTCAT
Organism: Loripinus fragilis; assembly: GCA_964019695.1. Lineage (NCBI taxonomy): Eukaryota > Metazoa > Mollusca > Bivalvia > Lucinida > Lucinidae > Loripinus > Loripinus fragilis. The sequence goes on from OZ026524.1 coordinate 50,060,973, forward strand.
GTACAATTTCAACACAGTAACAATATGTATAACTTCACGTACCTTTTATAATAATGAATAGCTTCTCTATATCGAACCTTTCAACGGTATCTTTAAAATGTCCCCTCACAAGAATCGGAATGTCCATCCTTTATATAGCTAAAAGTGCACAAGATCTTCAAGAAAAGTAACGAAATCGTGCAAGCGTTAATAAATATAGACACAATGAATTCCATCTCAGACAAACCGCCCTTTTATCGGGACTATTAGTAGAAAAGGTACCGTATCATGGTTCAAATAGGTGACCAGGTGCATACCTAAACCTTTGCGTATTTGTGCGTATACGCAACCATCACTGATTCTGTTGTTCCATCTACTCCGCATCGTAACAGACTACTTATAACTTCGGTTCAGTGTATAAAGTACTGCTGCATAAATTACAATCGTGTAAAATGAGATGTACATTTTCAAAGCATTTCGTAATCGTGAAGCATTTCGGACAGAATTTTTGACAGAAAATATTGCCTGGTAATTCTTTTGCTATTATATGACGTTAGAACTTGGGCATTTTTCACGTGTTTGACACTCGAGTGTTATCATTGAAAGAATGTATGTAAACAGTTCCAATTAACTAATAACAGACAAATGAATGGTTGACTTTCAAAAAAAATAGTTGATACTGACTACTATTAAGGCTGTTATACAACTGGCCAGAATAGCCACATCCCACGGTTTTTAGTACTAAATGTCCTTAAAAATACCAAACAGGTTTTACCCGGATCAACCTGCTCACATTGGATCAGATGGATGTGGGTCTATGCTGATTGTATCGAGACTACCAACTGAATGGCGGTGCTTGAAAAAAATTGACATGTAAAAAGCACTCACGTTTTTAAATTGTGTGATGCTTTTGATACTTACCTGTAGAAATTTCAATGCAGATATATAGGGCGTCTAATGGCTGTTACATCTTTCAAATTCCCCCGCAGAAATGCTGAAATTCCCAAGAGATTAGGAGTCAGGGTGGTGGTAGTAGCTTCTTCAAACAATTTTCTTGTGACACTGCAGGATATCCTTAATCCAGATTTGAGCTTTATTTTTGGTAAAATGCAAGTAATAAAATAATATTCCAGATTTTAGCGTTTCTTATTATTGCGACAGGGCTAGCAGTAGAAGTGGTATTAATAGTCGCCGTCGTCGTCGTCGTCGTAGTAGTAGTAGTAGTAGTAGTAGTGGTGGTAGTATAATCACTACCTCCAACACCACTACCCTTACTTCCGTCATTAACATCATTGCCGATTGATTCGAGTAACATTACGGCTTTATCGTTAATAGCATGAACGAATGATCTGTATTTGTCAAATCAAGAAAGTGAACTTACAAAGCATGTCCATCTACGTAGCCCTATATGTACAAGAAACACATCAACAACAGTAACAAAAATTAGCAACAACACTGTCAATAATAACAATAACAACAACAACAACATTATAAGTATTGTTATCATTATTATTACTATACCAACACCACCTCCACCACCACAATCACATCTATTATTATTATTACAGGGTAAAATAAAGCAAAATCTTCCTAATTGACCAACTAGGCCTTGAGCTGGCTATAGACTCTCCCAGGGGGAATTTTGTACACTTTTATTTTCTGAAACTGCATTATTTAAGACGCAAAATGAAATATGTTAGCTTTCTGAAAGTGGCAGCGTTAACGTGTAACAGCACGTTATATAGGTTACCCCCCGAAATAGCATTAAACATCCCTGATAATGTCTCAACCATGACATGTTCGTACATATTTGCATGCTGACATAGGTTTATGAACTTCTTATAACACAGTTATATATTTTTAGTATTAATATTATAAATGTATTGAGTTATTACCGTTGTATACGTTACTTAGTGTTTCCTGCGTTATTTCCAAGTATCAGTAGGGTATTTATTGACCATACGTGTATTAATACATCTGCTACTTAAATGATCATTATGGTCACTTACACTACTTGTCAGGCCCATGTTACGTATTTTACCCTCAAAATAGCATTAAACATTCAAGTTAATGTCTCTAACAAGCCCTGTTTATACTTATTTGCATGCTGGCACAGGTTTATGTACTTCTTTTAACAAGGTTTACCTATTTTAAGTATTCATTTTATAAATGATTGAGCTTTAACTGTTATGTGTGTTACCAAATGATACATTTAGTTATTCTGAGTATCTGTATAGCAGTTCTTGACTATACATGTATAAAGTCTGTCAGTGTATTTAGCAAATTTATAAGGCTAAAACAAAATGAGTTCCTTATTAATTTATGGTGATTTTGTTTGTTTGATTTGATTCTTTATGTCCCATCAACAATCTTTCAGTTATAAAGGGACGGGTCTTCCTGGGTTGAACCAGTACTAAGCTAGGATTAATGTTCTTGCTCAAGGACACAACGCAGTGACGCCGGTGAGGCTCAACCCGCGGCCCTTTGGTCTCGAGTCAAGCACTCTACCACTGAGCCACTGCGCTCCCTAATTTATGGTGATTTAAACTTATTATAATGTGATATATCAACCTTCACTGTTTGCTCACGTAAACAGTAGATACCATGCATTCAAATCGGAAGTTCTGAAAGACACTCACTGTGAAACAGCTTACTTCTAGGCAAGGTATATGGATATAATTCAGATGGTGTTAACACTGATTAGGGCTAAAAGGAAAACAACTATGAATTGCATGTCAGCTCTATCCGTATGCCTTGTTCCCAATGTTCATTGCACACGATCACAACAACTACGCACAATATGTTCCTGTGTAACTGATTATACTCATCTGATTTATCTGATACACATCGCAGATACAAAGAACTCGAACAAAATGGTTTTAGTGTGTCACAATCATTGGTTCTGTACTTGAGCAATACTTTTGATATAACTATTAGGCAAACAATAAACCCCATGCCAAGTTAATGCACTAAAATGAAATATTCAATCTGCTCAGATGCAAAGTTGAACGAGTTATAGGGATAGTTTTCTTGCTTCACCAATCCATTTAGCTATAGTTTTGAAGACAATGAACTGTACTTTTGTCTTTCGGTGTTCCTGCTTAGCCTGGCATAGCTTAGGGTTTTATTGAGGCTGATGACATTGACAGGAAAGCTGTTGCAGACTTCAATGACTCACTTTTAGTTGAAAATCTGTCATTCACAATCCCATAAAATGCTACAAGCTAATAAAGTTTTGAGGCTTGCGAGGTCAAAAAGAAATTGTCCAATTTACAAAACGTAATCCGATGGAAGCTTAAAGGAGCGTCTTTGGTCAGCATGACCTTCTTTCTATTGGACATATGTTGACCTTGAGTTGACACTGTCGTTCCTTCTGGGACCTGAACCATGGTCCCTGTCAACTCCTGATAGAATTTACACCAAAACTGACAAGTCCAAACTTCTGCATGGCTTGCAATCACACATTGAACTAACATTAGATTGGTCATGTAGTGCTGCACATAACTTTGATGGTAATGCCATACAACAGAGCATACTAGCTTTTCCTATCACCTTCAAGGATCTGGTGGAACCAGTATTCAACCTGGCACTAAAGGCAGTGCATGTTGGTTTGTCACTGATGTATATTATACAATGTATAAGCAGTGGTCTATTAAGTCTTAAAAGCATTCTCGCAAAGGATAACCTGGGTGTTTAGTTCAATACTGGTGTATGCAACAAAAGGAGCTCCTTCTGAATGTCAACATTACATTGCCCAGAATATGAGGGAAAAGATCTACAGTCATACACTGTTTAACAGATTGTGACACTTGTTTTTGTTTGTTTGTTTGATTTGATTATTTACGTCCCATCAACAATCTTTCAGTTATATAGGGACGGGTCTTCCTAGGTTGAACCAGTACTAAGCTGAGATAAATGTGTCTTGCTCAAGGACCACAACGCAGTGACGCCGGTGAGGCTCGAACCCGCGGCCCTTCGGTCTCGAGTCAAGCACTCTACCACTGAGCCACTGCGCTCCCTTGTGACACTTGTCACACTACCAATAGGCCAATGTGTTAGTACAACGGAAAGTTTGTTTCTATCAAACTGATAGAGAACCCCTCCCCACTAGTTCATCTACATTCTAAGCAGGGTAGGAAAACAAACAAAGAATTGCTCTAGGCACTCATTAGTGAAATGAAGCCCGAACATGTGCTATTGATGTAAATGTGACTAAACTGCAGTATGACATGTTTCTGAAAAAAAAGTACCAAAGCCATACACATATACTGACTATTTCAAATGACATGATCATGAGCTTACTTCCACCCTGCTTTTCTGTCCTTAAGATGTACATACAACGATTGAACTATCAAGTCTTTCCCATGAAAACAAGTGAGGCTTTCCAGATATGGATAAAATATATGGAAAATAAATGGGAAGGAAATCAAGTACCTCCGGGTGGAAGAAAACTTGATTGTACCCTAACAAAAGAGCCACAGAATTATATTTCACATTTTGTGTGATATGGGGTTACCATGTTCAAAACTCAACAACTCAAACCTTATAAAGGATAGAAACATAATATACTAACCCAAACTGCCAACGCAACAAGGTTTTGTGTTGTAACTTCTTAATGTGACAAGATAATACCATGAAACTCCGGTTTTTTGCTTCCTACACGGTGATTTTGAAGCCTGTATAAACAAATTTCAAGGTCGGTTGCGATTTGCTGAACACTGAGTTCAGGGTTTCATACCTTATTTTCGTGCTGCACGTGCAGCACTGACTTTAATTTACAAAACCACATGTACTGTTGTAAACCTCCACGATCGCCCGATAAGATAAAGCAAAGGAAGTTGTTTTTTAAGTCGGGTTGTAACACGGCTGCGGGAGGCTCAAGATGCGTCTTGAACGTTACCTGAAACGTCAAAACAAGCTTAAATGCATAAAGGGAAATGCTTGGGAAAGAGGTACAAATTGCACTTATTGGACCTCTAAGTGATCCCTTCAAAAGTCAAACACCTCAAATGAGTAAGTTAAATTGATCTTACCGTTTCGTTGAAACTTCTGCCATAGTCGAGATATCGTAGACCTTGCACAACGCAACAAACGTGACACCATCGTCTGACTGCGGCCAGCTCAGAGCATTCAAATCGCCTGTCCTCGCTGTTCGATGCTCAAGCGTCCCATAACAACGACTAAGAAAACAACTTTCTTTGCCTCTTCTTATTAGGCGATCGTGGAGGTTTACAACAGTACATGTGGTTTTGTAAATTACAGTCAGTGCTGCACTTGCAGCACGAAAATAAGGTATTGAACCCTGGACTTAGTGTTCAGCGAATCGCAACCGACCTTGAAATATGCTTATACGGACTTCAAAATCACCGTGTAAGAAGCAAAAATCCGGAGTTTCGTGGTATTATCTTGTCACATTAAAAAGTTACAAGACAAAACCTTGTTGCGTTGGCAGTTTGGGTTAGTATATTTGCAGTTTCCAAAAGGATCATAAACATTCTTTAATACAAAATGAATTAGTAAGCTCATTCACATTTTAAGAAATTATCAAACTATATACTGACCAACAAAAGAAACGCTACATCTGAATTCAAAGTCATGTTAGATAAATGTTCAAAAATGAGGTGATAAATGTAAATACGGATTAATTTTTTTTTTTAACGGCATGTCTGTGTTGTACCTCAAAGTGTTATGTCTGGAAAATTAAATGGTGTAAATCAAAACTTTGACAACTGACGTCGTTTTTCCTTAGTTTTTGCTAAGAATTCAAAAAGACATGCACGTGATATGGTATCCCTTAAAAGAACAATAATAATGGCAAATTGAGATAGTGACGAATCCTGCGTTTTGACAAATATTTGCACCGTCTACAGTTTGATTGAGACATACAGATGACATGTAAAGTTTGACGTTAATGTCTTCAATAACACCAAAACGAATGTCGCCAATTTACACTTCAATACAGATATTGCTTTCACATGCTGCAAACAATTAACATGTACTATTTTATCCATTTATGTAGCGTATCTTTTGTCAGTCAGTATATATTAGTTTCATAAATCATGTATACAGGAATAATGATATAAATATAACATACGTAACACTTTGGGGTGCATATTTGTTTTCAACGGTCCATATCTGTGATGCAAAAATAGCTTACTTGGATGATATGGCCAATTTGGAAATCTTACATTATGGTTTACACTTTTCAGAAGTCATGTCATTTACTAAAATTATCAAAGAGGTTGATGGGTAATATATGTAATTGGCTGTTACAAGGTAATGTTGACATAACCAGAGTGCTAGCATATTGCAAAAATCCTTGAAAGATGAATCTGATAGAGGATTAATAAGCTGTATTGGAAAATTCTTTAAACCCTTGGATAATATACGAGGGGTGTTCCAAAAAATAATGTCATCTTTATTTCGCAGAAATCGTGCAATTTATTCACAAAACCACCTCGTGTCGATTGAGTGATCACTGGCTCGTGACACAGGTAAATATCTCGTCCACAGGTTCACTGGCCTCGGTACAGTGTACATCGTTTCATAGCCTATTAGTTAGACTATACACAAAATGACAGGAAAACGAGCTGAAATGTTCTTGAAATTAGGGCCTATATAAAATGTAGGTCATTACTCGGCATAAAGGCTGTAGATATTCACCACGAGTTGTGTGACAAGAAGGTTTTGTATGCTATTTTTGTCACTAATAAGGGTCCAGCTATTCAAATCCCGGTGCCAAAAGGCAGAACGGTCGCTGGCAAGATCTATAAAAACGTTGTTCTGAGAAAACTAATGAACTACTACACAAGTCGCCGCCCCAAAACACGACTTAAGTATGTCCGACTTTTGCATGATAATGCACCCGCTCACAAGGCACGTATTGGGACTGACTGTTTAGAGTCAGAGAATGTTACCGTCCTTCTGGACCCTCCGTGTTGGCCAGACTTGGCCCCCTGCGACTATTTTCTCTTTCCAAAACTTAAAAATCATTTATCTGGAAGGAGATACAATTCGAGAAATGCCCTTGGATATGCTGTTTATCAGTGTCTGATGGGTGTCCAAAATGCTTCCAAAAATGTATTGACCGGCTAATAAGGTGTGTTCTGGCTGGTGGAGAGTATTTTGAAGGGCAGAGCAAATTAAAATGAATAAAAGCACTTCCGCTATATGAGCACCGATGCAAGTGACATTATTTGTGGAACACCCCTCGTACGAAGAGTTGCTAGCTTGGCAAGAGACAGCTCTATAACTTCTACCTCCTGGGGGAGGGGAGTCTATAGCCAGCGCAAGGCCTAGAGAATTACATTTGACATTTTGGTTTGATATGGGGCTACCATGTTAAACATCTAATAACTCAAAAAGTATATAAGATAGAAACGTAATGCTTGCAGTTTTGAAAAGGTAGATAAAAATCATTTAATATAATATCAAATTAATGAACATAAACTGGTTTCACTAAAATTTAAGACAAGCTATATTTGATTCATTTATCATTTAAAAGGGGGTTCAATGAAAAAAGGAATATACACTACATCGGGGGTAGCTATATTTGTTTTCAAATGTCAAAATCTGTTTCCCAGTATTAGCTTACTTAGAAGATACAGAAAAATTGGAAATCTTACCTTTTCTTTTGCACTTTTCTGAAGTCTTAAAAAGAATGTTAATTATCAAATATTTTGTAGGGTAACGTATGTAACAGGCAGTAACAGCTTAACGCTGCCATTGTCAGAGGGCTATCATGTTGCAAAATCCTCGCAAGACATTGGGCTTCAAGAAAAATATGATCCACAAAATTCCCCCTGGGTGGGGGGAGGTAAACCATATCCAGCCAGTAGCCTAAACCGCGCGAATATTGCAAGTTGGTCGTTTAGAAGTAGAAATACATTTAGATATTGTAGCAGTATGTAGTTAAATTTAGAGTACAGTAATTATATGGCGAGTTCAAGCCAACAGAGTCGATCCAGCAGAGATTGCTCTCTTGTCGCCTCATCAGGATCTTCATTGCTAGGCATAAGTTTTGCAAGGCGATGCGTACCAGTTTTGATGAGCTTTCAGTTTATCATTTTGAAGTTATTTGTTTTAAAGGCAGAAAAAAGAAACATTATGGACGTTAGTGATGATAAGATGATTATCAAGATCTACCCACTTCCAAGCACTATATCCTCCAAATAATGTCACAAATCACATTATTTTTACATTTTAGTCCCTCTGACTGTCAGCCATATTGACCACATGATAAAAATGATATCTTTGCTAGACATGAAACCAATTTTTAATTAAAAAATCACCATTATTTCATTTTGAACATTTGGATCTTTCTGACATCGCGGAGAATGGGCGGGGGGGGGGGGGGGGCGGGGTGGAGACAGAAGTTTTTGTCTAGTGTTAACTTCCTAATTATCTGGAGCAGTGTGACATAATTAATCCGCCAAATGGGCCGGATGAAACACTAGATATTTTAGAAAACAATGTAGACCCAGATCATTATCTTTTAAAAGAAGCAAGTTTATCACATGGGTAAAAGTTTTCAGGATTGTTCCTGAATTCAGGATTTTGAGGCTGACTTTCCATAGAAAGTCAGCCTCAAAATGCTGAATAAGGCAGATATTAATAGCTTTTCTGATTCATTTTCAGTTCGTCTTAGGACATTTGACAATTTAAATTTGAAATTGTTAACACTTTGTGGGCATTCCGCAAATTTTAAGATTTGAATTTTGAAAGTTCAGGTTTTTTAGAAATTTTGAACGTTCACCCATGTTATCAGGAAGTGCACTGTTTTAATTCTGCAGGTTTATTCAACATGTTCAAGGTAGCAACTTGATTCAGCAATTGTGCGCCGGCTGAAAATCATGACGAGGCCCCCAGGGGGGGATCTGTGCTCCTTTAATCCCTGAAAAAAAAGGCATTGATCTCCCCAAATCCTCGAAAGAAAATTCCTCAGCTACCTGAAAGTATTTTTCCTTTGCTCCCCGGCCCAAATCCTTAAAATTATTTCAACTTTTCCCAAAATCCCCCAAAATATAAGCCAGTTCTCCCTAAAATGTTACTGTATTTTTCTTTCCGTAGGATTAAATTCACATACTTAAAAACTAAGAAGCTATACACGCGCGGATATATATTCACTTGATATTTTACGTTATACAGTGAGCCACTTTTAAAGTTTAGTTACGCACCACTTTTTCAGGGCCCACATTTATTGACAAAAATGCTGGAATCGAACATTCTCTATGATAACTTCATTATTGACATTTTATCTGTTTGATAACATCGAAAAAAACTATTGGAATCACTCATGCGAATCATTCTGCTACTCAAAGGCAATTTTGACAAATATTTGAAAAATGCACGTGCAAGCGGAACCTCTAAATTTTCTATTTTTGTTTTGTGCTAGGCATTATTCATGGTGATCGTTGTGACAGAAAAACACCAAAAACAATTTATTTATTCAAGTAAAACCCCTTTTTTCGGTCGTTGAATTCTGTAACAACGTTACTTTTTAAAGAAATACTCGTTTTAACGTCATATTAACGTCAGATACAATAATCAAACTGGGTTTTCTTCGCAAAGTATTTTGTAATGAGTAACTTGTTGGCATAGAAGTATCAAAACACTAAAACATCTTATCATTGACACGTCTTATAACCTTGGTAGTAGTGACATCATCATTAACGTCAACACCATGATGCCAATAAATCCATTATTTTTTTTTAGGAAAATAAACGGCGGATACATGGTTGTTTAAAATGAAATCATAAAAGAAGTGTTTTGATAACTAGTTTGCTCAGAATCATACGAAATTTTAACTAACTTAAAAAAGTACTAAAACCAACTGTTTTTCAAACCTTTGTCAGCTGGGAACCAAAATAGTAAAACATTAAAAAAAAACTATGAAGTTAACAATCACATTCCAGTCTTAGAAATTGCCAAGAATAAATCGGCTCTTATATCTGGCATAGCAGAAATTCGACCCTGAAAAAAGTGCAATGTGATCTGAGTTTCATTGGATATAATGCATGTGAAATGGTGTTTTGATGGTAGTACACTTAAAAAATCATTTTCTCCTTTGTTTCTGATCTGATCACAATGGAATTTCAATGGCTAATGCAAATATAGATGCGCTTTACGTTGGTAATCTCAAAATAAAAATATCACATTTCTTTTTCGAGTAATTTTACATTTGATCAGTGGTGCGTAACTAAAGTGGCTCACTGTACATGTAAAGATAGGGCTTAGCCACGGAATACATGATATATAATTATTTTCATGAAATTCATATATAGCTCAAAGTATGGGGTCATCCTTAAAATTCTGTTGCTGTACCTGGTAGAGTAGGTGTGGAGGAATGCTCTCTAGATTTGATTTTTTTTTTATTAAGGACAGCCAGACCATTTGGTTTTCTGGTGGGGGAGCGGCTGTTTTTTTTCCAATATATGAAACTAGATTTTCTTATACAAAGTGAAAGCATTTATTTGTGTAACCATAGAACTTTTTTTTAATTGCTATTAGTATTAGTATTGCTATTATGTTATTATCTACCAAAAAATCAACAATTTCTAGGATAATAAATCAACAACCCAAATTTTGTGCCATATTAATCTTTCTTTCTTTCTTTGAATACTGGCACGATCAAATTATGATCTCCACGATCAATCCAGATGCGAACGTTAGTACAAAGATAAATACATTCACATTTTACAAGGGGGTCTGGGGGCAATAGTCTGACCCCCAGAAGCCAAAGAAACGTAAAAATAAAAATTGAGGCTTTTCCTTTTTTACATCAAATATTACATACCAGACGTAAATAGCCCTGTAATGATGTGGATTCAGATTCGTGCTAGGGGGTCCGGGGGCATGCTCCCCCCACCCCCAAAGTTTTTTTATTAAAATGGTGCAATCTGGTGCATTCTGAGTTTTCCAAAATACGGTATCAACCTAAAAATAAAAAAAATATATGGATAATTTTCCACGATAGTAAAAATTAATCGCCACATTAGTCACCAATACGAATCCAGATTAGCATGTAAGCACGAAAGTAAATACATTCAAGAAAATTTGGGTTGTTGATTTATTATCCTAGAAATTGTTGATTTTTTGGTAGCCGATAGGCCGAGTGTTCAACATCATCCGAGGGACCCGGCAAGTGTTAATGCAATGAAACAAACATGTGTGATCGTTATTCTTGCATATTTCACCTTATTCCAGCTCAATTCGCACTGAAAACACTGCTAAAACATTAAATTGTCGATTTTCTTACACTGGATTTCTCAAAACAAAATGGCGTCGGCTTTGAACTTTCGAACGTCATTACGTCATAACCGTATGCAACGTTTTCGCGAACAAAAACATCGGCAAAATGATCAGTCTGGTCCGCATTGCGTTCCGTATGTAACGTCATGCAAATAATGCAGGGCTCATTTTAAGTATTTTCAAGTTCAGACCCATGTTCAAACAGCACGTGAATCTCCTGATTTGAACATGGATTTTCGTTCATTTGACAACGGGTGTAAACAGCTATACGAATAGATATCTATGCAAGAATGTTCCTTATTGCTCAGTCGGTGGCTCGTGGTATGGTGAGTAGATTTCTCATTGTTCTCTTGGGCGAAAGAGCATGCGCGGTCAAAATGTGGGAAAATATTTGAAAGGATGTGTAAAGACTGCAGAATGAAGACATTTTGCAAAAAGGTAATATTGTATTTTTTTTATGCATTTAATCGAATTTCCTCTTTTAACGTCGAAACCCAGCATACAGTCTCGGTGCCACTATCGGCCCACTAGCGACTAATGGCGTTTCGCTAGTGGGACGATAGTGGCCCGCTTTTACAAGCTAACTGTGAAGATTATATAGATATTTGAGCTGTGTTGACCTAAACTGGCGCCCCTTAGACCAACGTCTCATTGATAGCCGACTCGTGATGATGTATAAGGTCACATATGACCTTGTAGCCATCCCTGCATCAGACTACCTTGTTCGAAACACCAGAACATCACGACACATACATCCTTTAGCATACAGACAGATCCAGACTCTCAAAGACTATTACAGGTTCACATTTTTCCCTAGAACAATTATCCACTGGAACGCCCTCCCTGTCAACATACCGACCCTTCCCACCCTGGCACAGTTTAGCGGTGCTGTCTGCCAGGTAATTCATGTGTCCCCCTGAATACCAGCTTCTGTTTTATCTTTTACCTATACTAACACTCCTTCTCGCACTGTACAAACTCATCTCACCACCTTTTCTATCACTTTATTTCAACTAACCCCCTCAGCACTTGGTATTCCGGAATACCCGTCTGACGTCCCCCTCGGGGGTTAAGATGTATCGGAAGATAGATAGATGTTTTAGTCGATGGTAGGAGTGTTCACCAAAGCGTTTTGTGTTTTCAAATGATCAAATGAGCCGACTGATCAGCATCTTGTCCTACCAAGGGTTGCGATTGTCTAATCTAAAGGTAGATACGACGAAACCTTCGCTGGTGAAGATGACTGATTAGATGTTGCCAAGTTTATTTCCCTGGCGAGAGCTATGTGCTACTTTCCCCAATCCTTACAAGTCTCCTGAGTGATTGTCAGTTTATGGTGTTCCACCAGTAATCTATCTATCTGGGGCGCATTGGCTCAGTGGTGGAGTGCTTGACTCGAATCGGACCGAGAGTTTGCAGGTTCGAACCTCACCGGCGTCACTGCGTTGTGTCCTTCAACAAAAATACACTAATTCTTGCTTAATACTGTTATAACAAAGAACGACCCGTCCCGACATAACTGAATTTTTTTTGACTGGGGCGTAAGGAATCAAACACACAAATAAATATCTATCTATTTACCGACATACCGTTGCACTTTCATTCAGTCTAAACAATACTGGCCGGGTTTCCTGTCCTATTTATACGATTAACCCAAAACAAGCCAATCAGCCCCTTTCTTTGTTAATAAGTAATAGTTATACCATGGGTTGTCCGCCTGTATGTGGAGATAATCCACGAGCTTTAGCTCGTGGATTATCTTACGTACAGGTGGACAACACATGGTATAACTATTTTATACCACCTACATCAGTGTAGAACTTGCACATCAAGTGATATTTCATGCTAAAGTTGATAAAGGTGGTATAAACCCATTTATGCCGAATGTATGTTCCCATCCTTATCGATTGGACGAGTCCATATCCAATTTTAGGGTTGTTGAGTGGTATTTTTTTTACAATTTTTATTCAAATTTCAAAAGACAATTTTGTTTGAAAACAGTAGGAAACCTGATCAGACGCCACATTTTGCGGCGTCTGATCTGGTATTGCACTGTTTGCCGATCTTCCACAAAAAGGACGCTATGCTTATATGGGTTAAACCTTAAAGGGCCAAGAAAAAATGCATCTGAAAATGTCGTCTGCCGAAGTCGTCTGCTGCAAATAATTGCCTAACATTACTGACGAATTAAGTATATATGCAAACAGTGTGGACCCAGAACAGACTGCTCTTATAGGAGCAGTCTGATCTGGGTCCACACTATTTGCTATAGAGGCTTCTTAAACATTTCAGCAGACGACTTTTGTTGCGATTGGCGCTTTGAGGGTTGTTTGGACATGGGAAAACATAACAGATTCAGATAAGACTTTGCAGAATGCATATTTTGGTATCTGTACAGTGAATTCAGTAGGCAAAATACTATTCCTATGCGGATAAGGGAATAATTCGGGGGGGGGGGGGGCATCTTTTTCTCATGACGTGGTCATATGACTGCTCTGCCACCCGGCCCTTTTAGAGTGGGCACTTTCCCAGACCTTAGATCTTACGTTGTTAATATAAAGAAAGGAATTTTTCTTCTGAACCGGAATCAGATATCCTAAACTAATAATTACAATCAGTTACCTACATCTCTGGAGTCCTAGCCCCAAAGGATTTTGCAGGATCTCCAAGATGGAGGCATAGACCTCCGGTTCCAATCAAGCCTCCGCTCTCGATTTTCTGACAATTAGATCTCAACCTATAAAACTAAGACGCGCGCCACAAAAGTTATGTTAACCCTTAAAGCGCCAAGAAAAATGCATCTGAAAATGTCGTCTGTTGCAAATAATTGCCAAACATTACTGGCGAATTTAAGCATACAAGCAAAAAGTGTGGACCCAGAACAGACTGCTCCTATACGAGCAGTCTGATCTGGGTTCACACTGTTTGCCATTGAGGCCTCTTAACACTTCAGCAGATGAGAAAAGCAGACGACTTTTGTTGCGACTGGTGCTTTAAGAGTTAAAAGCTGCAATTACAACATGTCTACTTAAATGATTTAGAAGACTTTTTTTCGAATACTGCAGACCCAGATCAGGCTGCCCCTGTAGGAGCAGTCTCATCTGGGTCCAAACTGTTTGCATCTATACTTACATAACTCAGTAATATATTAAAGCAAAAGTATGCAGCAGACGACTTGAGCCGACGATATTTTCAGATGCAATTTTTGAAAGCGCATTGAGGATGGTAACAGACACTGTATGCAAACTTTGAATAAAAACAATCGTTTAGAAATCCAACCCAGAGTATCAAACAATTTAAACCTTAAAACGCCAGCAAAATCATCTGAAAATTCCGTCTGCTTTTGTCGTCTGCTGCAATTTTTTGCCAACGTTATTTAACAAAGTTAAGAACAGAGACAAACAGTGTGGATCCTGATCAGACTCTGATCTGGGTCTACACTGTTTGTTGGAAAGGCTTCTAAAACATTTCAGCAGACGACAAAATCATACGACTTTTGTTGTGATTGGCGTTTTAAGGGTTAAATCTAGATCAGACCCGAGGTTTAGTCGGTCCTGAACTGGGTCCCAACCTTTTGCAAAGGTTGTCAGCAGACGGCTGTTATAGGGAAAGAGTTGAAATAACGGTTAAAATATAATATATGAGCAGCAACATGTAATTTCCAACAATGTGGTATGTGCGACCAGCAAAGGCTCAGACCAGCCTGCGCATATGCGCAGTCTGATCAGAGCCTTTGCTAGTCGCTTGAATATTCTATGACTTTTAAGCAACTGACCTAACATCATTTGGAGATTATAAGCTTAAAAGGAGGCTGCACAGGCTCGTCTGAGTCTACACATGTCAAAGTGCCACATTGTTGGAAATCACATGTCGCGGCTCAATTATAAAATATAGTATGTTTATTTCCAGATATATAATATGCTGAAAACGCAGCCACCTCTGTCAGTTATGTGCTTAAAAAATGTGGAGGAAATAAAGTATATCTATCTCAATTCGCAGCCAGTTTCAAAATAGAGGCATCCAAAATATACCATATTCAGCCTAATGTTCAAACACTAAGCATCTACGACTATATAAAAAATTGACCTCCCGTTAAATTGTGAAAAAAATATACCAAGTGAGCATTTATACCCCCGATCAGACTGCTCATTCAGATGCAGTCTAATCCGGGTGTACGCCTTTTGCTCAGGCCTTTCATTCTAATTTAGAATATATACCGTAAACAAATGTGTACAAAATTACCTTAAGGGTTATTCTAGCGATTTACCGTTTTTTTTTTCACACAAGCTATATGAAAAGGTAGTGCACCTAGTATTGATATTACAATATTTCACAATGCACAATGTTCAATGGCATCCTGGTGCAATAAGAAGGTTATTGTATGATGGATTGTCCGTCGGTACGAGAGATAAACCAGTCGCTAAAGCTCGTGGATTATCTTCCCGTACAGACGCACAAACCATACAATAAATTGCACTTATAACGTTATTACATGTACATACAATGTACCTAAAATAGGGAGCGCAGTGGCTCATTGGTATAATGCTTGACTCGAGATCGAGATGCTGTGGATTCGAGCTTACCAGAGTCCTTAAGCAAGACATTTTATCCTCTGCTAGGCACTGGTTCGGCCCAGGTAGACCCGTCCCGACATGGCTTTAAGATTGCTGAATGGGATGTAAAGTACCAAAACCATCAAACA
Source organism: Loripinus fragilis (assembly GCA_964019695.1). NCBI lineage: Eukaryota > Metazoa > Mollusca > Bivalvia > Lucinida > Lucinidae > Loripinus > Loripinus fragilis. Next base: position 50,076,904 of record OZ026524.1, read on the forward strand.
AACACGCTTGATAAGGGTGGCTTTCTACTCATAAGTTGTTCTGATTTTAGATATCTATACAATTATTAATATCTATACGTTAATAGTTAACCCAACATTTGCACTATAGATATATTAAAAGTAATTCGGGTATCGTGTATTCATATAACTATATCTGTTTACAGTAATAGATATTAATAAATAATGTGTGTTTTGTTGATATCCATTACTTTGATCAGCAAACAGCATATCAATTGTTCAATTTATTGATATCTTTATCTTGATTTATGGATTTATAATAACTGAAATTTAAGAAACCAATTATTTGAAATAACGGTGTTCAAAGCTTAAAATTACATATAATTATATATTATCATTTAAATGATATCAATAATTTGAAATTAGCTGCTATTTAAGATCTCTGTAAATCAGTTTATTGATATCTTTAAATATAAAAAAGATGAATGCAAATAATATCTCAGTAACTCTTTGAATTCATTTCTTCTTCTTCTTCCCGTTATAGTTCTTCCCTCGGTTAACCGGGTATTATCGAACTGTGTGACTATGTACATGTGTCGCCCGAGATAGATTGACAGTGCGGCTAAAAACAGTTTAAATACAGGTTAAAATTTGGATATTGATCTACATGTACATGGTGCTGGTTGGAAGCTGGTCCTTGAAGGTCTCCAAGCTCTGTGCTGAGACTGTGGAAGAGGGCAGCTGGTTCCAGATACGGATGGCACTCGGGAAGAAGGAGTAGAGATGGGCATTCACTGTCGACCTTGGAACAGCATATCTCATGTTGTTAACTCTGGAGGCTCTTGTTGGTATCAGGAATGGTGTGACGGGAATGGAAACCAGTTGGTAAATCACTCTGTACAACATAACAGTCTTGCTCTGCATCCTCCGTTGTTGGAGAGTATTCCACTCGAGGTCTGCTAGCATGGCTGTAACGCTACTAGTTCTGCTGTAGTCACCCTTCACAAATCGCGCCGCTCTTCGCTGAACCATCTCTAGTTTATTTATGTTGCGTTGAGTGTGCGGGTCCCATACACAAGAGGCATATTCCATGATGGGTCGTACCAGTGACTTATAGCACTTATCCTTCACCGTAGATGGACAGCTGTGGAGGTTCCTCTTAAGAAAGTTGAGGCTAGTGGTAGCCTTCTTGGCTGTAGTGTCCACATGTGTGTTCCATGAAAGGTCCGAGCTGATAGTCACCCCAAGGTATTTTGCGTTCTTGACTGTCTGCAGCTTTGTTCCATGTATGTCATAGTCATGAGCGAGGGGATTTCTTTTATTAGTTATCCTTATGACCTCACATTTGTCTGCGTTGAACTGCATCAGCCAATCATGCTCCCATTCTTGTAATTTGTCTAGGTCTTGTTGGAGAAGGGTCTGGTCTTCCTTTGACCTTATGATCCTATAGACAAGTGAGTCGTCAGCGAACAGTCTGGTGGTAGACGAGATCTTTTCTGGCATGTCGTTAATGTACACCAGGAATAGCAGAGGTCCGAGGACAGTTCCTTGTGGGACGCCTGATGTGACGTTGGTTGCATTTGAATGGGTGCCTTCTAGGACGACCTCTTGTTGTCTGTCTGCCATTTTATAGATAGATATGGTTTATTTCAAATTCCAAAAGGCTAAGAAGCCCATGAGGATATACAATTTAACATAGTTTGATGGCAAAAGACAGTACAGAACAAAGATTTATATGTGCTGAGCTGAGCAGGTAGCTCTGCATATCTTTTCAGCAGATATAACTGAGTTTATTAGTACTCAGCGGAGAAGGTGTGGATATGTATTTAGTTATCAACTGGTCAGCTCCCGCTCCACCCAATACAAGGGAGGACCGGGGACCAACCTGTTGTTTTTTGTTTTTATACCTGTGTAGCTGCACAACGTTTCTACTGATGAGTAACCACAATATGAACACATTTTCAAAATTTGCATGTGATGTCAACAGTAGGTTTACGTAGGCTTTAATAATCTCATTAAAGCTGCTTAATATTCATTATCTCCATTTATGGTGTATTTGGGGAACATACGTGGACATAACTATGCTGGCACAAAAGCGCCCACATAGTATATGTCTGCGTTTGACGTGTTACATACAGAAATTTTGTTTGATAAATAGATCTAATCATGAGTATATAAATCATTATAACGAAAGTGGGTAATTTACAAACATATACAGCTAATATATAACGAGAAAAAAGTATTATACAAGCATATACAAAGAGGCACAAGTGTACTTCTTCATTGGCACTCAGTGAAGACCCAGATGAAATGTCGCATAATGTAGCATCTCATCCGGGTCTGCAGTGATGAGAAATGAATCTAACATCTCCAATTGGGAATCGTAACCATAAATATAAAATACATACAAAGGACCACATCGACTTAAATGCGTTCACGCTAAGCTTGGACTTTATGTTAAAGTCCCTTTAAGCCACACGTTCACTGCATTACACTTTATGAACCTGTATTATTAAGAAACAGACTATAGCGTGATGACACGCCGTCGTGTGACACACTTTTAATTTACCTGTGAGATGGATAAGTTGTCATATTTATTTATATTTCTTAAATAGTTTTAAGGATTTATCAAACAACACAGGTAAGTCATTGATTTTTAACAAGAGGGGCACTTTGCTGCGTATAGTTATAAGCCACTGCGGCTCCAATTAATAGATTATTCTCCGAGCCATTAGTTTTACCAAAAATACATGCTAGAAAGATAGCTATTTATCTATTACAGTTTACTTTATAAGTCGAATGCGAACTGTAATTTAGAAACTTTCTATGCAACATCAGTACATGTACGCATGGCATACCAGCTGTGCTCGTCATTCATTTCATGTGGGGCTATGTAATTTTGTTGAGAGTTTGCAAGAACCACATACATACACTTAGAATGGAAGCAGAAAAGTTTCTAAAAAATTGGATACAGTGCAGAAAAGGACTCCTCTGATTGCTGTACATTATCCTCCAGCCCCACACCTTGCCGAAACGAAATTGCAAGGGATATATTGGGTTGGCAGACATCAAGGCATGTGCTGTAGTTTCACAAGGGATGCCAAATATCAACAAAACTTTACATTATCCCCCAGCCCCAGACCTTGCCGAAACGAAATTGCAAGGGAAATATTGGGTTGGCAGACATCGAGGCATGTGCTGTAATTACACAAAGATGCCAAATATCAACAAAACTTATAGGTACCCACAGCACCTGCCTTCATTCATTGCATTTTTGATAATTCATGTCAGGATTTTATTTTGCCTATTTTACAGCAGCATACAGGCTGCTTCCCAATCCAAGAAAGGCCTGTATTTTCCCAATTTTGGAGATTTTTCCCAACCTGCGGATTGTATTGGGACTTTCCGCAAAACCTAAAGGCACATGCTGTATCCCCTCAAGAAAGCAATAAATGCAATAAAGTCACTGCTGGTGAACACTTAATTATGGCTAGTCAAAAGGTCTAGATAAACATTTACTCAATACAATTACACAAACTACTCAAAGGCCTAGATAGGCAAATATTTGGGATTATAACACGAAAAATCCATTGAAAATTACACATTGGCTTTGTTGCTCAAAAGAACCGCCTCGATGAAGCACCTCTCATGAGTAACAGAGAACGTGTGTTTTTGTTGTTCCAATGGACTGCCTCGAAGACCCAACTCTTGAGGCTACTGGCACCATGTATTTTGTTGAGAAAAAACAGTTAATTATCTAAATGTCACTTGACAAACATACTGCGCATGCTTATTCATAGGTCCAGATAATCAGGTATCTGGGTGGACTGAAAATTTCCCCCAATCTGTTTAACACATTAATTATAATTTTTGGGTGCTCTTAAAGAACCGTCTCAGTGAGACAGCCCCATGAGTACTCAAAAGATGCGTTATTTCTGTGAAATCAGAAAATCAGCTTTCATTATCTATATTTTCAACAGCATGCAGATTATACTGAACTCCACTATACATGTACCATTATACACAACTAGTTACCCTTAGTTCCAGATAAGCAGTGACTCCAGTCAAAACTGTACATTGTATTGATTTTGGGCGCTCAAAAGAACCATCTCATTGATACAGTCCCCATATGCACTCAGAAACATGTATATTTATTGAGTAATTATCAAGTATATCGGATATTTACTAATTATATCCGTAGTATATATTGAGCACCTGGAAGCACTATTGATATTGATGGTGAGAAAACCTACTCATAGGTCCAGATAAGCCAACAAATGCTTCCCATCAATATGCATTTATTTTTGGTGCTCAATGGAACCAACTTATTGAGATGATCCCCATGAGCACGCAAAAACCTATGTCATGAGGAATGATCAAATTTATTTCAGATATGAAATACTTATATTCAATGTCATCAAAATATATAGTAATTGAGCACCAGCTAAGCAGATAATTTGGTTTTCTCCCCATCAATTTACATATTTATTTTGGGTGCTCAAAAGAAAAGTCCTGATGATACTGCTCTCATATGCACCCACAACAAAAGTTTTGGACAAGGCATGATAGATCAATCTTCAAATAGAGTATTATTAGCTGAAAAGGCCTATTACAAAACATAATGTTATACTTATCAAACTCACATAAAATATTTTTAACTATTAAATATGAAATACATCAACCCTTTACCTTTAACACTATTGCAGAAGAGCAGGCCCAGATCAGGCAGCTCTTGTTAGAAATGCCCGATCTGGGTCCAACCTGTTTGCTTATGTAAGCATGACGTTGATACGATCCCACACCAGTGGACACTTCACAAACTAACTAACGTAGCTTTATCTGTTAACCATTTTGCAACAGAAACAGAACAGGCCCAGACCAGGCAGCTCTTCCTGATCTGGGTCCACACTGTTTGCTTATGGAAAAATGACATTGATATGATCCCACACTAGCCTATGGATGAAGCTTAGCATTATAAGACATTCATGTAGTAAAGGTTAATGATCATGCAGATTCTGTGTTGCCTAATGCATTAAGGTCAGTAATTAAGAATAAGGTTCCCCTTTAGGGGGTGCCATGACAATTTCATACTAGCACAAACATAGATATTAATCTCTGTTGCAGACAGCAGTATGCCCAAAGCTTAATATTGTGAAACTCTACATTTATCATATACATAACCATACAGATATGGGCAATGCTTATCCAACAGAGTTGTCTCTTTGAGGCAACTCTGTTGGTTAAACACCTACCCACCCTCAATATTTATCTTACTGTTACTGTAGGTATAATATGGTTTGTTAAGAATTGTTCCTGTACAGTATTTCAGATCTTAGTTCAAATGCTTTATGAATGTAGACACATAATTTTCGACAGCATTTTATACTAGTGTTATTGATAAGTTCGATAAATTTGAGCATGCTTGGTCGTGTCCAGTAATAGCGGGCTATATATTGCTGTCTTATTTGCGAATAGATGGGGCACTCCAAGACAAAATGATACTCATCTTCTAATGTTTGACAAGTAAAACATTTCCTTTCTCCCACCGGGATAGGGATCGGTCTTACCCACCTACCTGTTTCTATAGCTAGCCTATGAGATGAAACACGGAGCTTACTAAACGCATGACTGAATTTCATGACATTAATATTTTCAAGATACCGCTGAAACTGAAAAATTGCAATGTTTTTATAAAAATTTGCGCGGGACGAATTTTCTAAACGTGAATGCCAGTTTTGTATAAAATTGTCTGTGACACGCTGTTTAAATAGTGAAACAAAAGCACTTTGATTACCATAGACAGTGCTTGTTTACGAGTATGACGTAGCATGTGATTTCCATGTTTTGTTACATTTATTCCACATATGACATCATACTCCGTAAACATGTATTGCGTTTTTCACGTACTCAGAAATGCGAAATGCAATATGTTACAATATTTTATATCTAGAGCTATAGCTTGTTATATTATCTCGTTATAAAGAGAAAATAATGTCGTAATCACGACATAGTCATCTCGGCATAACGAGATAAGTTGCGTATTACAATATTTTATATCTAGAGCTATAGCTTGTTATGTTATCTGGTTATAACGAGAAAATAATGTTGTAATTACGACATAGGCATCTCGGTATAACGAGATAAGTTGCGTATTACAATATTTTATATCTAGAGCTATAGCTTGTTATATTATCGCGTTATAACGAGAAAATAATGTCGTAATTACGACATAGTCATCTCGGTATAACGAGATAATTTGCGTATTACAATGTTTTATATTAAGAGCTATAGCTTGTAATATTATCTCATTATAACGAGAAAATAATGTCGTAATCACGACATAGTCATCTCGGTATAACGAGATAAGTTGCGTATTAAATATTTTATATCTAGAGCTATAGCTTGTTATATTATCTCGTTATAACGAGAAAATAATGTCGTAATTACGACAAAGTCATCGCGGTATAACGAGATAAGTTGCGTATTACAATATTTTATATTTAAAGCTATAGATTGTTATATTATCTCGTTATAACGAGAAAATAATGTCGTAATTACGACATAGTCATCTAGGTATAACCAGATAAGTTGCGTATTACAATATTTTATATCTAGAGCTATAGCTTGTTATATTATCTCGTTATAACGAGAAAATAATGTCGTAATTACGACAAAGTCATCTCGGTATAACGAAATAAGTTGCGTTTTAAGGGATCTTCTAGGCGTTTGTAACTATTCATATTAATGTTAAAATGAATATTATTTGCTACTATTGAGAACCTATTGAAATCCATACTGACTTGAGATATTGGTAGCAATAAGTTCATATGGATATCAATAAATTGAATCGTAGTCCTTTAGATATCTAAAATTGGAATCAATTGAGTCATATTTCACCCCGTTAACACACATGCATGTAATAAGTTTGTATATAAATGAAAGTCGACCACAAAAGTTTACAATAATTGTCTCTCCCTGTTGATTATATAAACAACGAAACATCAGTTTTATGATATTTTAAGAAAAAAATGTTTTGTCAGTAAATGCAGAATCTGATTTTGATACCTAGCCCTACAAGACAGACATGCATGCACGATTGAGAAACGAGTTAACCAGGTCCCCAGATAAGAGTGCGTGACTGAAAATTATTTTCTTACTCCTCAATCAAAATTTATGTCGTTGGTACTCAAACGAACCGTCTCATTGAGACAGTTCTTTCGAGCACCCAAAAACACATGTTTAAACTGATGGATATGAAAATAATCATTATTCTAAGTCCAAAGTTTTGCTTAACTGGCCATATGGTTTACGATGCCTACAAATATCACATGGATAGACATATATGATTTTGGGATCCTCTTGTTTGAAACTAGAAGCTGAGCATCAATCCTGCAAAAACCTATTTCACGTGGTTTGCAAGGTTTTTTTTAATTATGTAACCCAATTATTTCTCTACTAAATGTTGTTATGCACGAAACTGATTGTCAGGGGTGTCTTAGACCAGCGCTATCCTGTGTAGAAGCCAATAAAGATAAGACTGGTAAGTCATTTCCAAAACATCAATATGTACATTAGAACCTCCTATCCTTATTAGTCACCGGCAAGTCACCTGCCGGTGACTGCATGTATAGGTTTGCACACTATCTGCCCACCAACCTTCCCGGGAGCGCAGTGGCTCAGTGGTAGAGTGCTTGACTCGAGACCGAGGGGCCGCGGGTTCGAGCCTCACCGGCGTCACTGCGTTGTGGTCATTGAGCAAACACATTTATCCTAGCTTAGTACTGGTTCAACATGTTTAACTGAAAGATTGTTGATGGGACGTAAAGAGCTAAACCAAACAAACAAAACCAACCTTCCTGTTCACTGAAACCTGCATCCCTAGATAAATCAAAAACTTTTCAAACTGGCTTGATGAAACTTGGTACGTGACCAGTTGGCAATGGGCTGATTATGCACGTCATTTTTATTTCGCCAAACAATTCAATACCCATACTGGTAACATCTCTGCCTGGTTAATGTTTATTTTCGAATGATCTATTATCATTTTAGGGGATGCTGGTTGATATTTCTAAATCATTTTACTGGCTGAATAGTCTTTGTACAATAAACAGTACAATCTCTGGTCTCGTCTAGGTCTTCACTCATTTGAAGGTCGCAATTCGTTTAAAATGGGGCTTCGCCGCGACAAAACCTGTCTTCGGGGTTTCCGACAAAGTGAGATTCAAACCGGCCTGCTCAGGTACAGAGACCAGCTAGAAAATTGAAATTTCGCTCGTAGCAAATCTAGATATGATACTTTCCACAAAGCGAATAACAAAGGCGCTGATCAGGCTGCGCGGATGCGCAGGCTGGTCTGCACCTGTGTTGTTCGCAAACCACCGAAGACAGGTTTTCTCACGACAAGGCCCAATGGTTACCGCCAATGCAATGGACGTCAGTTTTGAACAAATACGGCTTTACATCTAATCTACTACATATGAACAGGATATTCCACAATTTTAGATCGCACCTAATCTTGGTACCTAAGGGAAGAGACTTGTTTGTACATTAAAACCTGTCTTATGCGGCCACTCAAAACCAACGCCAAAAATTGGTTTTCAAGACCGATTATCGCTTAAGACAGGTTTTACTGTACCAAACTCTTAACAACAATGCTGAACAGTGAAATGCTTTAAATAGCAGTAATTTCAATTGCAATATAGAATACAGGAAAGTAAAACTTGATAACCTTTTGTAATTATACTAATGAACCCTTCCATTTGACCGTGTGATGGTATAGATGTACCTCAGCCCCAGAAGACTTTTTTTTATCTTAGCAAACGATGCAAACACTAATTAGATACCGCCGCGTTCTGTGGCATTTCCTCGAAAATGCGGCATTCCCTTTTTGACTTCACTGTTGCCAAAGTACCTATTTAGGGATTTCTAATCAGGGTATTTAGGCCAGAATTTTTTATTAGTTGATTTACGAACCCTCCTACTGAAATTTTACTTTTGGTCCTGCCCAGATTTTTAGAAAAAGATGAAATATTTAATACAGACTGTTGGTTTACCTTACTAGTTTTACTGTTTTTGTCTGGAGATATTAAAAAAAAGGCTTTAAAAAGCTCAACTCGTCATTTTAAGATCCTTTTTTTCGTTCCCCCGAACCTAAATCTGAAAAAAAATTCCCGTAAATCAACTAAAAAATTCTGGCCTTATTTGTTTTCAGATTCTTTTGAGTAAACAAAAGGTTACCAAATCAGCTGCTGAATGCCAACACTGTGGAATCATCACTTCTTCTATATACACATGGTGTTAACCAGGCTGGCGGTTCTGATACTGTTAGAGGTTCAGGCTAGAATTTACCAGATAGTGTTATCCATAGGCTGTTTAAGGTAATATTTTATAAATCTTTGCTAGCAGTCAGAGAGGGGTGTTGCTCAATTCTGAAGTTTATTGTGCCATCAAACCGTACACAAAAAATTAATGTCCACTAAAATCTTGGAAGCACAAAGCGGTCAGTTTGTAATACTGTTATTTATAGACTTTACGCATTCAAGAGGTGCCACCTTTACAGTCACCAAAAGGTCACATAATGCATGTATTCAATATTTCAAATACCCTCATTTTTTCAGGCTTGCCATTTAATTTATCAATAAAACAAAATTAATGGTGAAAAGTTAAACATCTTACCATTCCATCTTGCCAGAAGTCCAGGTTCGTTTCCTGGCTAGGACAACTATGTTGAATTTCGTTTAATTAACGACAATATAGCCTAGTATAAATAGAGGATCTTCCATGAGTGCTCATGTTTTATTGAATTTATTAAACGAGTTGGGGAAAAGAGATAAAATGCGAGGCTTGCCGAGCATTTTATCTCTTTTTCGCAACGAGTTTAATAAACTCAATAACACAAGAGCACGAATGTTAGATCCTATTTATCATATGACAAATACTTTGAAATCTGATTTCTGGCGTAAAAACGTTATAATTTTGTCATTATGTACGCAACGTTGTTATGGACGTCATAGCGTTTCCCGTAAATCTATAAACCACTAGTGGTTTATCGAGTTTATTGCATTACGTTATTTCACTCCCAGACGCGACGTCATATGATAAATATACTTTCCAATGCCCATGCTGTGCATAAATATCACCCTCGATTTCATTTTACTTGATTTATGCATCAACTGATTCAGGGGCGAATTGTAAATTAAAGTGGGTCCAGGACGCAGAAATTAGATTTTACAAGCAATGGAACAGTGTCACGCTGTAGACCATGCAAACAACCCGAGTTTGATGATTGATTCATTTTTTCACCTTAGATTTATAGGAACAGTGGCAGAGTTTATCAATTTGAAACAAGACAGGAAAACTTGTTAACAAGTTACGTATACTAATGACTTCCCCCATTTGTTTTTATGCATGGCCCTGTGATGGTTCAATGTACATATCAAGTGGTTCTAAATTAAGGCCAGATTTTTTCATTAGTTGTTTACGAACCCTCCTACTGTAATTTGCCAGAAAGTATAAAAAAATAATTTCTAAAATTATTTTTTTTATCCGCCGTCTCTAAATATGAATTGTTTTGTTGAATTTTTTTTTTTTTTTTTTTTTTTTGGGGGGGGGGGTGGGGGTGGGGGGTTCTGTTTGTGTGTTTTGGAGTAAATTCTAACTTTCCTAGTGAAATAAGTTGAGGTCAACGTTTCTCCAGTGATAAATGTTTAACATTTCTACCTGTTATTGATGTAGTTATTCTCCGGATCAATACAATCGAACATAACAAGTCAAGTAACAGTTCGAACTAGCTGCCACCAAAATTGGTGCAATGTTACACTTATTGTTTACAGTGCAGACCCTGATGAAATGCCGCGTTCTGCGGCATTTCATCTGGGACTTCGCTGTTTAAAAAAGTACACGTTAAAGGCTCAGTGGGATACTCTGATATTTTCATACAAACATAGGCTCGGGTCATATTTTTGGGTTCAAAATTTTGAATTTGAATATTTTTGGGGGTTCTCAAAAAAAATAATAGTTTTTATAGGTATGAAGATTCTGTGGAAATTTTTTTGGGGGTCATCACAACATTGGACTATATTTAGGGGTTATTTATACGCATTTTAGGGTCTTTTCTTAAGGTTAAGGTACAGATTGGGGGATATGTTTTTGGGTTGCTAAAATTTCAAATATGTTTTTGGGACTGCTTGAAATTCCTGATATTTTTTGGAGGTGAACGTTAGATGCTGGGCCCGAGCTTACGTATGAAGAAAACACGAGAGTAACCCCCCCCCCCCCCCCTGGGGTTAAAGGGTTTCCAGTACACTAAGGGATGATCATGGGTCCAGATAAGAATAGTTTGTGCACCTAAATTGCATTTATTTCCTTACTCATCAGTTTAAACATGTGTTTTGGGTGCTCAAAAGAACCGTCTTATTGAGACGGTTCTTTTGAGTACCAACAACATATGGTTTGGTTGAATAATAAGAAAAATAATTTTCCAGTACGCACTCTTATCTGGAGGCCAGGATGATGTACATGTATATATTCTTTCAGACTCCTCTTTGTGTGTTATGTCCTAATATTGTACCAGCTCTGGTTGACTACAACACTGCGGCACTTTGGAATCTCCTCTAGTTCTGCATACATATGATGGTAGATCCTAACCAGGTGGCTCGATGTTTGGCTACAAGACCTTCTGACAGCTTCAGCCAAGATATAACGCAGATGTTGAGGTCTTCAAGCTGCCAAAGGTAAACGTTTTTATACCACCCTCATCAACTTTAGCACGAAATATCTCGTGATGTGCAACGTCTACAATGATGTAGGCGGTATAAAATAGTAATACCATGATTGTCCACCTGTACGTAAGATAATCCACTCGCTAAAGCTCGTGGGTTATCTCCACATACAGGCGGACAACTCATGGTATAACTACTATTACTTATACTTATATTACTATTACTTATATAGTCCTGTTTTGTGTCAGGGCTATACTTGATGCACCCAGTTGGTTAGTCTGTAATGCTGTCATTTCATTATTGCATAGCACTTGACCATTACTCCAAGAATCTACCAGAACCGTTTGACAGCTGGAGCTGAGATAGGGGCCATTGAGTAGGTGCACTATTTTCAAACCATGACGCCAATACGTGTAAAATGACCGGATAATAGCCATCTTGTTAATCACACCGGGTAGGCGTCAATACTATCGACGAACGAAGATAAAAAATCGTTAGAAACAGAGTTTTCGATTGACATTTGTCGCCAGTTGGGCGACAAATAGCAATCGAAAACACTGTTTCTAGCGATTCTTGATCCGCGTTCGTCGATTGTTAAGAGCGTTTTCGATTGCCGCCTACCCGGCGTGTTAATAGAGCGTCATTTTATCAAACATATGCGTATAAAGTTTTTCCATATGAGGGGAGGGCAAGTCAAAAACGAGGTCAACTTCAATACTTTGGGGGTGGGGGGGGGGGGGTATTGCAAAGCAAACATACACGCATGCACACACATATATGTGTGCACACGCGTACAAACATATAAATACATGTGTATGCATCACTAAAATAAGTAAACGTTGTCCGTTTATATGAAACCAAATTTATTTGAGTAGGAGCGAGCGAGGAAAATTTTTGGCAAGGGGTTTCAGACCCAAGGGGGTACTTTAATTTTTCTTGATACACAGACATGGACACAGCATCTTCTGCGTCATCCCATCATATTTTGTGATTCAGGGCATCACTATATGTCTGGTATCTACAATAATATACGAAAATATCAGAGTACCCACCCCTGGGATTTCAGAGTAAAAAGCTAAGACGAATAGAAAACAGAACCAAAAAACAACAACAAAAACAAATATAATAGTTTACTCGAGCGAGCAAGCGAAGCGAGCGAGAATTTTATTGATGAAGCCTCTTGCCTGAAAGGTAAAGCAAAGAGGTATAAAAGGTTGGAGAAAAATTGGAGCTCAATAAAAATTGAGGATAGAAAATAGGAATAATAGGTAAAGCTTGAAAATTCAGTTTCCCTGAAAGAATGAAACAAGTTTTAAAACTCCTAGCGAGGATTGGATTTTTTTTTATTAATAACAATGTGTGGAAGTTGCTAATTTTACACAGAGTGATATGTCAATTATATTAGATTATTGGAGGACCAAACGCTATTTTGGCCCCACTACAAAATTATTGGGGGGGGGGGGAGGGCTGTTCCTACGCCTATGTCAAAACGAGCTAAACTTTTGTGCAGGGCCTCGGGCCAGTGGTTAATTTCAAATTCGTTCAAATTGGCCATGTTTAATGTTGTTCTTGTTGTCAAAATGGCATATATTTTAGCCAAATTGTTCAATAGTATAAAAATAAAATCTTCACAAAATTAACTATTGTCTCCATATATTTCAGAACAAAGATTTGGTGAAGTAAAATTAGAACAGGTCTTATTAATGTCTCTATTCCCTGGGCACTTGGAAACGTCGACATCTTAAAAAGTGGACTAAGAGGTATTAATACATCGTACTCATAACCTGTCATACAATATTGGGCCTCGTCGTGACAAAACCTGTCTTTGGGGTTTCAGAGAAAGCGAGATTCAAACCAGTCTCTTCAGCTACAGAGACTAGCTAGAAAACTGAAATTTCGCTTGTAGCAAGCTTAGATATGATACTTTCCAATAAGCGAATAACAAAGGCGCTGATCAGACTGCGCGGATGCGCAGGCTGGTCTGCGCCTTTGCTGTTCGTAAACCCCCGAAGACAGGTTTTGTCACGACGAGGCCCAATTATATAGCAAGCATTTAAGATGTATTCCTACAAAAAAAGCGGGAGCGCATTGCCTCAGTGGTAGAGTGCTTGACTCGAGATCGAAGGGTTGCAGGGTTGGGCCTCACCGGTGGCCCTGCGTTGTGTTCTTGAGCAAGACATATTAACCCCTGCTTAGTACTAGTTCAACCCAGGAAGTCCCGTCCCGACATGACTGAAAAAATGCTGACTGGAACGTAAAAAATCAATTCAAACAAACAAACAAAGAACAGACAAAATGGCAAGTAGAGTGGACAATCGATGGGGTGGGGTTGGGCGGGGGTGAGAGATAACAGCATATTTACCAGTGGTTTGACTAGTCGATCATCGGAATAATCATATATCAACCACTATCGATTAAACAACAATAGTAGAAGCTAGACTTGTTTACAGTGCCCTTTTGGATTCAATAGAACTGCAAAACTTAGATTATACATGTATAGAAAAATACCGTTAATGGTCCATTTTATCTATAAAACCAATCCATGTTATGTTTTGACGATACTAATAACCATTTGTATACTGGAAACCCCTAAATGGGTATTTTGGCAAACAGGGAAGACCCAGATAAAATGCAGCATAATGCTGCATTTCGTTTGCTAAGACTAAAACAATCTTCAGAGAAAGCAATTCAATTTTATCCGGAAATTAATGACAACATGTGACCCCTCATTTTATACAATGAACGTTCCCAAGTTTATTGTTTCATATCAGATGGAAGAACCCATCGGAATACAAAGGGTTGATATTATTTATCAAGCCCAATTACAGGTCCGATGTCAGCTGTACTGGTGCAAGGTCGAAAGCCGAGGGCCATTACAACTGACCTCGGACCAGTTATTGGGCCAATACAAAAACACTTGATTACTTAACTACAATATGTAGCACTGTTACAGGCAAATGTGTATGTGTCATACTGGTTCGACCTCAGCTTAATACAGTTGACTTTCCCTTTGGTATCATGGGTCCGGTGTGGAACTTGATTGTATCGATTCCTGATCTTTGCAACCTTTCTTACTTTGTGACCAATACTGTTGACCTCAAGTTATTATTGATTGACCTTGGATCGATACACAAATCTATGCAATGTAGTTAATAAGAAATCTCATAAATCAAGTACACTGCATGGATTTGGGATACGAAATCACTTCATTAGCAACATAATATTACACTTTTGCAACGAACACGAATTCCCCTAAACCCTAATAGCCGAAAGACATTGCTATGTAAATAGGGATACATTCTAATCGACATAAAACATAATCGAACGTGTTCTCATTTGACCTGAATAGGTGATCGTCGAGTGTATCGATTAACTATTGCTATTAGGTAATTTTTTATGTTTTCCAAAATTAACTTTTTCCAAAATTTCTTTCAGGAATACTGAAAGTTTTAAAGTGTCAAACGTTTTGAATCCATATAAGGACCTACGTTCTGTCGAGCCTGATCTGGGTCCAAAACTGTTTGAAAGGGTATCAGTCGCTGCTACCAAGAAGAGATAACCTGGAAACCATTCTTCAAGCGTACATTATACTTGTATCAAATGGGGCATTACTATTCAGTGTACCTACCGAGTGTGGGAGCTCATCAGCGTCTACAGTGGTTGTTATTTTAACCTTTTGTAGACTGGAGACCTCTAAACTGGTACTTTTGTACAACCATGCAACTACCAAGTTAGCAAAAGCATAGTTCACGAAATCAAATTTGGTGATATAGCTGTCATGTAAATGTAAACAAGAAGTTCTAGCGATAGTAGTTGACATGATTACAAACACCAAATTTTCAAATATCCTTAATGTTTTTAAAATTGGTGTAGTTCAGCAGTAAAATATGCATAGTAAGCAACAGAATACGTTTCAAGCCGATTTACCATTTACAAAACCGTGAAAACGTGCACTTTCTACTCCACCCCTCATTTTACGTCTTTATACTGGGTGCCGTTTAGAACAGACTTTGGGTAATTTTAAAAAAGTAAAAGTGCTAAAACGTTAAGGATAGGAATGCTCTTCATTCCCCAAACCTTACCGTATTCCTTCTGCGTCTGCGTACGAAATACACCTAAAATTGCGACGTTTGTCATTGGAAAGATGCAACTGGTGTCTTTAAGTTGATTTTTAGATGCTTCTCTCCCCCCCCCCCCCACACTAGACCCAAGATGCCCTTTGGACAACTACATGTCGCTATAAACATTTACAACATATGAAAAGGGCATTTCGGGTCTAGATAAGCAATTTTTGAACATGAAATTGTAATCATTTTCTAACTTATCAGTAAACATGTATTATGGGCGCTCTAATGAACCGTCTCAATGAGACCGTTCTTGTGAGTACCCACAGCACACGTTTTGTTGAGAAATAAGAAAAAAAAACATTTTCAGATACAAAGTCTTTATCTGGTGAATGGATTGTGACCAATGGTTGCTGATGGGAGATGATATTCTTTTACTTTACACTTACTGTAAAGGCGGCGCCTCATGAATGCGTAATTAGGACTGGTCAACCTTAGACGTAGGTAAAAGCTGTAAATGAGGCGTGGTTTCATTCAAAAGTAACTGTATCATCTTGCGCCATTACCTCAGTCATTATTTAGTCCTTTAAAAGACACCAGCAAAATAACTGCATCTGAAAATGTCTATTTAACATAAGCATAGAGGCAAACATTGTTGACCCAGATCAGACTGCTCCTACAGTGTTTATCTATGATGCTTCAAATAGTTTAGCGGACGACAAAAACATACAATTTGTGATTATGCGCATTAAGGGTCAATAAATGTGAGTTCAATGTGTACATGTATGCGGTGAGGATTTTCATGATTTCCCTTCATTAGCAGATCCACGCCAAGATTTGGATATTAAAGTTGCCGCCTTTACAGTAAGCGAAAAGTCTATTAATACACAGCACACATTGGCAACTCACTTGGTACCTTTCAGGAACACCATCCCATAGAAAAAGATGACAGAAACCAAGCCACCTAGATTATATCGATCACGCTTAAGTACAAGAAAAGACCACAGAAGAATTAGGCCTCATTCCAAGAAAATCTACTTGTGTTTCACGAGAGCCAAATGGTGCAGACCAGCCAGTGCTTTGTTATCAGCTTTCTTCAAGGTATAACAGATTATCTTGCCATGTGAAGATTATAGCTGTTCCATGCGCGGATCCAGAAGGTTACGTCAGAGGGGGTCCAACTTTGACAACGTTTTTGTTTTGGTTGATGAGAGGTTCCAAATACCGCTATACTATAAGCGGGACATCTTCGGCCAACATTGAATGCCGGCTTGGTAGCTTTGTGATTTTTCAGGTAATCCGGACCAGTATTGCTAAGAAACCCTACATTTTTTTTATTTTTCAGGGGGGGGGGGGGGGTTGTCAGGACCCCCTGTCCCCGCTATGGATCCAAACATGCATTAGCTATCTAGAAGGTATTACAGATTAACTTGCCATGTGAAGAAATTAATATTGTAGCTGTTCCATGCGCTGATCCAGAAGGTTTCGTCAGAGGGGGTCCAACTTTGACAACGTTTTTTTTGGTTGATGAGAAGATCCAAATACAACTATACTATAAGCGGGCCATCATCGGCACGCCAGCGAAACGCCATTTTAAATAGCGTTTCGCTGGCGTGCCGATAATGGCCCAACATTGAATGCCGGCTTGGTAGCTTTGTGATTTTTCGGGGAATCCGGACCAGTATTGCTAAGAAACCCTACATTTTTTATTTGTCAGGGGGGGGGGGGGTGTCAGGACCCGCTGTCCCCCCTATGGATCCACACATGTATTAGCTTTCTAGAAGGTTTACAGATTAACTTGCCATGTGAAGAAATTACTATTGTAGCTGTTCCATGCGCGGGTCCAGAAGGTTTCGTCAGAGGGGGTCCAACTTTGACAAAGTTTTTTTTTTTGGTTGATGAGAAGATCCAAATACAACTATACTATAAGCGGGCCATCATCGGCACGCCAGCGAAACGCCATTTAACGCCCAACATTGAATGCTGGCTTGGTAGCTTTGTGATTTTTCAGGGAATCCGGACCAGTATTGCTTAGAAACCCTATATTTTTGTAATTTTCAGGAGAGGGGTCCGGACCTTCTGTCCCCCCCCTCTGGATCCGCACATGTATTAGCTTTCCAGAAAGTATTATAGGTTAACTTGCCATGTGAAGAAATTAATATTATAACTGTTCTGAGCCCGGAATTACAATGCCTCCTTAAAGTTAAGGAATACTGAAGCTTAGTATTGCTTTTTAAGGATGACAAAAATAACGTTTTAAACTGATTAAAATAAAAAAAAAATCATTTTTTCTGAAGATCACAATGGTATCTTTGACCACAAGTACCACATCGATCCGTGCAATTTATTGAGTATTTAATATACATAGCACTTTGAAATATCAATACTTAACTTAAGTCTTCCTTTAGCTAAGTATTGCTTTTTAAGGATGCGTAAAATAACGTCTAAAACTAATTAAAATCGAAATAGTTTCATTTTTTCTGAAGACCTCAATGATAGCTTTGACCACAAGTACCACATCGATCCATGCAATTTATTAAGTATTTAATATAGCATGTTGAAATATCAATACTTAACTTAAGTCTTCCTTAACTTTAAGGAGGCATTGTAATCCCGGGCCCTGTGCAGCTGCGCTGGCTGGATTGAACTTAAATATAAAACTCTTCTTGCAACACTGATGGAAGTTTAATCATTTGAGTATATCTGAGCCGCAACATGTGATTTTCAACAATGTGGCATTTTGACAAGTTTAGACTCAGACGAGCCTGTGCAGCCAGCATCTTAAAGTTAATTTTCTCCAACTGATGTTCGCTCAGTAGCTTAACAGTCATAGAATATTCAAGCGACTAGCAAATGCTCTGATCAGACTGCGCAGGCTGGTCTGAGCCTTGGCTGGTCGCACATACCACATTGTTGGAAATCTCATGTCACGGCTCAATTCTTTATTTTTTTAATTTATCTGTGTATATGCTGTGGGTACCGATTGCAAGCGTCTCAAGATGAGACGCTTCAAATGCAGTGGCGGATCCAGAGGGGGCTCTTGGGGTTCGCTTGAACCCCTCTCTGCCCCCTTCCCTCTCCCGTTTTTAAATATTCTATGAAAATGAAATAATTTGGATCTGCCCCTGCAATGAGTACTCAAAGCATATGACTCCTAAGAGAAAAGAAGAAAACCCTACTATTTCAAGATGGTCCAGGATTGTGTTTTTGCACAGAGTTTGGAGTTTCAGTTTGGAGTTCGGAGTTAGACCAAGGTAACCATGGTTCAGCAGGTTCATAGTTCGGAGAAAGGACCTGGTATAATCCTGATTTGGCAGGTACGGAGTTCGGAGAAAGGCCTGTTCCTTTTTTCCGAACTCCGAACTCTTGCAGGTTTGGAGTTCAGAGAAAGGACTGGGCCGAAATCTGCTTCGCAGGTTCTGAGTTCAGATAAAGGCCAGTTCCTTTCTCAGAGATCCGAACCCTGGCAGGTTCGTAGTTGAGAGAAAGGACAGGGCCGAACCTTAGTTCGGCAGGTTCGGAGTTCGGAGAAAGACTCAGGCCAAACCCTTGTTCAGCAGGTTCAGAGTTCAGAGAAAGGACGGTTCCTTTCTCTGAACTGTAAACGTTGGCATGTTAGGAGTTCGGAGAAAGGACAAAGCTGAACCTTGGTTCTGCAGGTTCAGAGTTCGGAGAAAGGACTAGACCGAACCCTGGTTCAACAAGTTCTGAGTTCAGAGAAAGGACTGGGCCACTTCCTTACCCTAACGCCAACCCCTAACCCTTAACCCCAACCCTAACCTTAACACCCTAACCTTATTCCTAACAACCTAACCTTAACCCTAACCCTGATCTTTTCTACGAACTCCCAACGTGTTGAACCAAGGTTCAGCCCATTCCTTTCTAGGCACTTTGAGCCTGTAGAACCAGGGCTCGGCCTGTTTCTTTCTCTGAACCCAAACTCCGAAACAGTGTTCGGCCACATTCTTTCTCTGAACTCGGAACCTGCCTAAATAAGGTTCTACCCTTCCTTTCTCCGAACTCCGAACCTGCCGAACCACGGTTCAGCCTGTTCCCTTCTCCAAACTCCGAACCCAAACTCCAAACCAGGGTTCGGCCCTGTCTTTTCTACAAACTCCAAACCTGCTGAACCAGGGTTCGGCCCTCTCTTTTCTCTTAACTCCGAACCTGCCGTACCAGGCTTCAGCCCGTTCCTTTCTTCAAACTCCAAACCTGCCGAACCAGGGTTACGCCTGGTCCTTTCTCCGAACTCCAAACCTGCCGAACTAGTGTAGGGCCAGTACCTTTCTCTGAACTCGGAACCCGAACTCCGAACCAGGGTTCAGCCCGGTCCTCTCTTCTAACTCCGAACGTGAACTCGAATTCCGGGTAAAAACACAATCCTGGACCAAACTGTACTAATGATAAACAATTTTAAGTATGTACGAAAGCGTATGTTTAGATAAGCTTATTTACAGAGCAGAACACTTTTATTACTTTCTTGCCCTGCTCAGCTTCAAAGAGTAGCTAGAATATTGGATATTTGCTTATTGAAAGATTAGCTATTGTAAATAATAAAGGCGCTGACCAGACTGCGCTAATGCGCAGTCTGGTCAGCGCCTTTGTTGTTTTCATATAACAAAGTCCGTGTTTCTCAAGACGAGTCCCATATAATGTGGTAGAGAATTATATGAGCCAGCACATTATATTTTGGTACTTATCGCATATGCGCTAAAGCCTCCTTAAAATGCCCATGCGTACGTATCCAAAAGGGCTGGAGTTTACATTTTGGTTTTAGCCTTCCTCATCCTCAATACTTTGTGTATGCGAGATGGGAATGCTCTGGCGAGACTGCGCATATGCCCGGGCCCTTCCGAGCCTTCGCTGCTCGCCGATGCCATATTGAAGAAGTCTTATGTGCTGGCCCATAAAGCAGCAAATGATAGCCCGTATACTTTCTTACAAGGGCGATACTACGCTGCTCAAAATATTTAAAGGAACACTGCGTATTTTACCATTGATCACAATGCAAATGCACTCATAGTCTGACTCATAGCGAGAGTTGGATTAATAAGGCAAACACATCTTTGTTCTGTGATTAGTTTGGCTACCTATAAGGGATGATGCTTGTTGATAAAAATGAAGTTATCCATTTCCAGAAATCTCCATCGAACGCTTTATGTAAATAAAATACCCCTTTTTTCAAAACCAAATTTTAAGACAAATTTTTCAATCAAGCGCCACAACAGCATCATTTCTGTACAGTCAATAGCCTTTTAATGTTGCAGAAATCATTAGGTTACGCTATTAACAAATTCGGAAGAATCTACGGAGTTCCAGAAAAAATCATCGTTTTCAAGAAATTCAAAAATTATAAAATATAAGCCATGCACTAAATCATCTATGGAGGCATTGTAATTCCGAGCCCTGGTCATTATCTTCTTATCTGTGTGCGTGTATGGTTGTGTCAGCATTGCTAACTTTGTTAAATACCTTAAAAAACGCGCGCGTTATTGGCACTATTGGGGCAACGTACAATTACGCACACTTGTCCTGTTATTTACTGCTTCAACTTAGGGTGACTGCTCTTTTTTCCTTTCCCTACACTTTTACTTTCTCTTGTTTGTATTTGTCTGTTTGTCTGTCCATCTGCTTGTCTCTGCGTGTGTGTGTGTCTGTCTGTCTGTTTCTCTGCCTGTCTGTCTGTCGGTCTGTCTATCTATGTGTCTGTCTGTCTATGTGTCTCTGTGTTTGTATGCCTGTCTGTGCGAGTGTCTGCCTGTATGTCATTATGTATTATGTATATATGTATGTTGTCTTTATTGTCATAAATGTCTGTATATTGTTACATGTAAGGAGACCAACTAGTAGCCCCAGAGCTGTTTGGAATCCTTGTAAAATAAATAAAGCATTAAATTAAATTAAATCATCGATTGTTTTATCAAAAACTTTTTTAATCCAATACTTTGACTATTCTTGCAAAGATGTAAAAAGAAAATGGGTTTCTACCTTATTGTCTAGTGAAATGTATAGCTTGTCTATAGGACATGGGATAACATTATCACCTATGGAAAATTATCAGGTGTTCCTTTAAATATTTTGAGCAGTGTATATTCCACCATATTACTTGGCTTTTCTCTTATTGTAAAGGCGGCGCCTCATGAATGCGTAATTAGGACTGGTCAACCTTAGACATAGGTGAAAGCTGAAAATGAGGCGTGTTTTTATTCAAAAGTAACTGTATCATCTTGTTCCACAACCTCAGTCATTATTTAGTCCTTAAAACGCCAGCAAAATAACTGCATCTGAAAATGTCTATATAACATAAGCAGGGAGGCAAACATTGTGGACCCAGATCAGACTGCTCCTAAAGGAGCAGTCTGATCTGGGTCCACACTGTTTATCTATGAGGCTTCAAATAGTTTAGTGGACGACAAAAACATACATTTTGCGATTATGCGCTTTAAGGGTTAATAAATACGAGTTCAGTGTGTATACGGTTAGAATTTTCATGAAATGCGCGCATGTTTGCACGGCTCAAAACGCTTATTAACTCTTTACCAAATTATAAATAAAACCTGATATCCCTTCCTTAGCAGATGAAATAGCCGAACCACACCCAGATATGAATATTAAAGTTGCCGCCTTTACAGTAAGCGAAAAGTCAAGTAATACAGATAAATGCAATAAGGATGGGATTGTCCATTATATCTTAAGAAGTCACAGGTCAGAATTTCCTTATTGTGATGTATTTTTAAAAGACCCCGACGAATGCTTTGATCTCAGCAAAAAGTGTAGTACCTGATGAAATACAGCATTATGCTGCATTTCATCTGGGTCTTCACTGTTTGCCAAAAAACTCATTTAGGGGTTTCAGTTATCAAAGGGTTAAAACATTTACTACGGGTTATTAAACCCACATTTTCTATAGAAAAAGGGTAAATTAATTTCGTACCTAAGTCGGTCCGTCGTCCGTCCGTCCGTCACGTTTCTTGTAAATGTATCTCCTCCTAAACGGTTAGAGGTAGCAACTTAAAATTTAATACTTGCATAGGTCACATGCTAGATAGGGTAATGGGCAACATTTCTTGTGAACTTGCCCCCAAGGTCAAATTCAAAGGTCTAATAATGTATTTTCTTTTAAATGCATCTTCTCCTAAACCGTTAGACGTAGCAACTTCAAACTTTGAAGCTGCTTAGGTCACAAGACGTAGAGGGTACTGGCCAACATTTTCATGCGATCTTGACCCCAAAGGTCAAGGTCAAATACTGCATGTTCTGTAAATGTATCTACTCCTCCTACTTTGGACGTAGCAACTTCAAACTTTGGAGGTGCATACGTCACATGATGTAGAGGGTACTGGGCAACAAATTGTGTGACCTTGACCCCAAAGGACAAATACTGTATTTTCTGGTAAATGCGTCTCCTCGTAAACCATTGAACGTAGCAACCTCAAACTTTGCAGGTTCATAGGTCACATGGTGTTGAGGGTACTGGGCAACATTTTGTGTAACATTGACTCCAAGGTCAGAGGTTAAAAAGCGGGTATTTGCAATGGTGCTATCGATGAGAAGAGAAATCTAAAACTACAATTTTGATATCCGTTATGTGTTACAATAATCAAACGTCTCTTTTATCAGATAGGCGACTTTTTAAGTTTTCCATGAAAATATATTTTGTGAATAATCGTAGGAAGCGTCTCAAGATGCTTTCAATGAGTATCTATAACATTTATTCTTAGAAAAAATATATAAAAAGCTACAAAATAAATATCTGTCTTTTCTTACAAGAATTTTAACTCTCGTCACAAGGGTGATATTTTTTTAAAGAATTCCATGGAAATATGAATTTATAAAAATATAAAAGAAACATTTAATAAGAATATATGTAAAAGATAATTCTTTTATATTATGGGCAATATTTTTAAATACGCCAAGAAATCAAATATTGTGGTTACTCATTGAAAGCATTTCTAGATATTTGCATTGAGAACCAATGAAACAAATATTTCAGAAATCTACAACATGAAAATCAGTTTTTGTTGCAACAATTATACCTTTTTCATCATATGGGCAATATTTTTTTTAAAATCTACAGTGTTTTCAAAACAGGGTATATCCATGTTCAGCAGGACAAGAGTTAGGGCGTCCGAATAGGGCATAGACTGTACGTTGTTATTTTTCTTTTTTTGTGTGTATCATACTGCGTTTTTGATGTTGGAAAATAAAATTTATCAGTGATGATTATGTCTGGACGATAACGAAGGAAAATGGCCCTTTGATGATAAATGGGCCTCATCGCTTGAAAACCTGACTTTGCTGCATTCGATCAACAAAGGCGCAGACCAGCCAGCGCATCCGCACAGTCTGGTCCGCGCCGTTGTTATTTGCATTATTAAAAGCATAATATCTAAACTTGCTACAAGGAGATCTGCAAGATTCTAGCTAGTCTCGATAGCTGAGCAGACATGCTTGAGCATGACCTGCTCACAAACCTCGAAGACAGGTTTTCTCACGACGAGGCCCATTAACCGCATCAATGAAAAATGAGCCTGAGATTTCCAACAATTTTGACATTTTGACAATTGTAGACTCGGACGAGCCTCTGGAGCCTCCTTTAAGCTTAAAAACTTCAAATGGTGTTCAATCAGAAGCTAAGCAATCATAAGATACTCAAGCAACTAGCAAAGGCTCTGATCAGACTGCGCGTATGCGCAGGCTGATCGGAGGCTTTGCTAGTCGCACACACCACATTGTTGGAAATCTCATACATTGGCTCAAATTCCAAAATATGAATGTTAGGATTTCGTCATGAGACTTCAATGTCCGTTTCTATAAAATCCTGAAATCGAGTAAAATATTAACATTTATATTGTTTCAGCCTTTGAAAATTATGGTTTTGGGCATTCTCGGTAACACCAAGCGCGACCCATTCCATTAAACTACATTTTTTCAAAAATGTAGTGTAACAAAATGGGTCGCACCTTGGTGTTACCCGAAGAATGGTTTCAGGATGCTTGAAGTTTCGAAACTACTGTCCTGCCAGCCAAAAGTGACAGTGATGTCATGCTTTGTTTACAAATTATCAGGGACTTATAATCGATAGATCACTTCTGTATTAAGCCTATCCACGATAGATCACTTGTGTATTAATCCTATCCGCAGGGCAGGATAGGATTAATACACAAGTAATCTATCGATTCGCGTCAGCTCAAGTGGAGTGTAAAGGCCAATGTTTCACCTAACAATTGTAAACAAAAGATTATGTCACTGTCACTTTTGGTTGGCACGACAGTAGATTATGCAGTATATTTTTGATTTATTTACTGTAAGACTGCGTGCAGCGAATAAAGTGCAAAAGCAGAATGCACATTTCTGCATGTTGATGAAAGCATGATATCAAAAAGCTATTTTCCTGTGTTATAGGCCAGATATAATGAGTGTGCCCAGAGTTGCTTATTTCTTTAGACCCAATCAAGTGTGCAAACCCGGGACATCGAGATGATAGACGTCTTTTGGACGTAATTTATGTCAGCTCATCAGCGACGGCATGATCGAGGGTAGCTGCTCCACTAAAACCCAACGAATGTACTTTGTTTGTGATGGGGCATACTGTTTTCAAGTTGTCCGTCTGCCTGTGTGTCCGTCTGTCCCGTTTTTCCCGCAAATCTTGAAACCTTGAGCAGCACAGTGTGGAGACACTTAACAGAACTCCCAATCTATAAATAGCATAGATTGATTGTTTGTCTTAGAGCACATCCATTATAGAAGTCCTTATCAGACTTTGAATAACAATCTTCCTTAATATAGATTATGGCTCGATTTAGAACAGGCCCAGCGTAGGAGCTCTTATTTTATACCACCCTTACCAACTTTAGCATGAAATATCTCGTGATGTGCAAGGTTTACACTAATGTAGGTGGTATAGAACAGTTATACCATGTTTGTCCACCTGTACGTAAGATAATCCACTCGCTAAAGCTCGTGGATTATCTCCACGTACAGGCGGAAAACCCATGGTATAGCTCTTACATAACGTATACTCTATAAGTTACATTTCTGCCTAGATATAGATTGCAATTTGTAGAGCACATACATGATAGAAGTCCTAATCAGACTTTAAATAACTTTCAGCCTTAATATAGATTATGACCTGCTTTAGAACAGGCTCTAATTATAACGTATAATGCATCTGAAAATGTCGTCTGCTGAAGTCGTCTGCTGCAAATAATTACCTAACATTACTGACGAATTAATTATAGAAGCAAACAGCGTGGACCCAGAACAGACTGCTGCTACAGGAGCATCTGATCTGGGTCCACACTGTTTGCCATAGAGGCTTCTTAAACATTTCAGCAGACGAGAAAAGCGGACGACTTTTGTTGCGATTAGCGCATTAAGGGTTGATATAGATTATGACCTGCTTAGGAGCTCTAATTATAACGTATATTCTATAAGTTACATTTCTGCCTAGATATCAATGCTGTTCTATGACAAATTGCAATCTATACGAGGGCTGTTCAAATATGAATGCAAGTGGCTTCATAACTTTCTTCACATATATGCTACGACAAAATGGTAAACGTTTCTATAAAGGACTGTATGTCACCTTTAAAGTGGCACCAGACCAAAAGAAAAATACAGTATATTTATCGAGTTATAGCCCTTTGAATGCGGGTCACGTGTGTATACTAACAAACTCAATGCTTCGAACACATACCAGTGATAGAGACGAGTGTATAATTCTTCGAAGAACAGGTGAAATTTCTTGAAATTTTTAAGGAAGTATCCCCATACTCTTAAATAATGATTCTGTGAAAGTTGCGAAAATCCGAAATGCTTTTGTTAAATTACAACGAATCGTTTTCACTAAAGTCTTTTTATGCTTGCAAATAAATGATTAACAAAACATCACCTTTCAGTTTTCAGTTAAACTTATCTATAACAAAATGCACGAAACAACATTTAAACTAGTTTTAACTCAAAGGCAATATGTTGATCGCTCATACTGAGTTGTTCCTACAAATTATTGATGGATAGTGGGTAATTTTTAACCGCTGAAAAGCATTTTTATCAAGTCAAAAATGCCTTAAGTGAAAGGGGTTATAGAATTTATACTTATTTTTTTATATTAACATTGCGGCTTTATTCTAAATTTGAACGTTAACTTTAAGTTTGACCACTTTAGGCATTATTTACAATAAAATTACTTACCTGGTCTTGAGGACTAGACAGATTGAACATATGTTAATTTAAGTAAACACGTCATTAAGAAGCAGAAACAGGCTTGAAAATTATATAAAGTGGGATAACTCTGTAAATAGAGGACGGATTATTTTGTAAACTTCCTTATGACATATTTAGCATGTTTGCAGCAAAACGCAAAGAAAACGACACATCGATGTTTATTATTCTATCACCAGTAGATAACTCAAAATGACGTTTATCATAGAATTAATGACGTCACAAACGTGCCTGTTTACTCGAGATTGAAACAGGATTATATAAACTTTTTCCTGCAAGCAACTTTTAAATTGTTACTTAAACTTGCATCTAAAATTTGGTGCCATTTTGTCTAAAACTACCAAAGATATGACACTATATCATAGATGTACCAAAACGTGCATTGCAATTTGCTTCAGAAAAAACTTCAGTATACAGGAATGGCCTTTATATAAGGGTCTGTAACTCGAGAAATATAGTTAGTGTTTCTTTATGTTCGGTGTCATTTTAGAGGCGACATTTAGTTCTTTCCAGAAAGGTATAACATTTTGTCGTAGCATATATGTGAAGAAAGTTATGAAGCTACTTGCATTCATATTTGAACAGCCCTCGTATTAATGAGCCGTGACACGTAATTTCCAACAATGTGACATTTTGACAAGTGTAGACTCAGACGAGCATATGTAGCCTCCTTTTAAGCTTAGAACCTCCAAAAGATGTTCGGTCAGTAGCTTAACACTCATATAATATTCAAGCGACGAGCAAAGGCTTTGATTAGACTGCGCGTGTGCGCAGGCTGCTCTGAGTCTTAGCTGGTCGCACATACCACATTGTTGGAAATCTCATGCACTGGCCCATTTATCAGAACTGGTTATCTGTCTGTGACATTTCTGTCTAAATTCAGATGGCAAATTTGGACAACCTATTCATAACTCACAATCTATAAATGTCATTTCTGCTTAAATATCTTAGAACATTTTAATCACAACTCGGTCTGTAAATGGCATGTTTGCAACTTACCTTAGAGCAGCCTTGTCAGAACTGAGAATCTATGTGACAGTTTCGTCTAAATGTTGTTTGAACGATTCAAATTCACAATAAATAAATTATTTAGGCTTATAAAACATTTAATGGCAGAGTTCTGATTAAAACTTCCTCGCCAGGCCGTTCTTAGACAAATTGCAATATATACTAGTCAAAAGTTCTAATCGACCACGTGTATTTTTACCGATTTTGGAAAAGCTATATGGACTATATCAATTCCATTTGCATTCCCGAATAGGTCAGCCTATCAGTCATCAATAACAGAAAACGGCTAAGCAAAACTCCTTAAGTTGTATCCGGGAGGCTTTGCCGATTACACTTACCCTCAGTTTCAAAATTCACAAGAATTTGCATTGGATGGTGGGGTAATTTTTGACATTTTAGCGAATAGCAACGAGTTTCATGCAGATGGAGTGTTCATTTCAGCACTTTAGTGTTCAATATGTGTTTGACTTTTGAAATGAAAACGTTTTGCATATGAAACGGCGTTATTTCAAAAAGTCATGACTCGCAAATTGTGCCAAAATGCGAATTTTGAAAATTGGGGTACAACTATTCAAGTTAGTATCCTGCATGTACTGTTGAACTTTTTGTGAATATCTTCACTGCCAAGGGTACATGACACATCTGTCGATTTCGAGATGCAAAAAGAGTAGCCATATCATTTTACGTTTTGAAGAAAAATAATAAAATGCAGGTGGTCGGTTAGAACTTTTGGCTAGAAAATTTTGCTTTACATTAAGTCTAAAATGGCATTTATCATGTTTATACACCGAATTCTGATAAAAAAAAATCCCTCACTGGACTGTTTTAAGACAACCCAAAATTTATATCTGCTTAAATATTATAGCCTAAATATAGATTGTAAGTTGGCTTGGAACAGTCTAGCATGGGCATTCTAAGCGAAAACTACAGGCTACACATCAGCACATTTCTGTCTAAAGATCTTAGAACAACCACAGAGAGGTACTTCTAAGCAAACGTCAGTAGAAGGAAGATATAAAAAAAGACCTCAACCCTTTCTGTAAAAGAGTGTGTAAATATAGGATCTTACATGAGTGCTCATGTTTTATTGAATTTATTAAACGAGTTGGGGAAAAGAGATAAAATGCGAGGCTTGCCGAGCATTTTATCTCTTTTTCGCAACGAGTTTAATAAATTCAATAATACAAGAGCACGAATGTTAGATTCTATTTATCATATGAAAAATACTTTGAAGTCTCATTTCTGGCGTGAAAACGTTATAATTTTGTCATTATGTGCGCAACGTTGTTATGGACGTCAAAACGTTTCCCGTAAATCTATAAACCACAAGTGGTTTATCGATTTTATTGCATGGCGTTATTTCACTCCCAGACGCGACGTCATATGATAACTAAAATTAATTTGCTTATGTCCCAACCAAAACATATGTTGTGTGTAGGCCTACTCAAAAGAACCGTCTCAACAAGACGGTTCTTTTTGGCACCCACAACAAATGTTTTAGCAGATGGATAAGAGCATTTTCTCAATTTCACACCTCAAAGTTATATGTTTGTCTTCATAGCATGTCTTCGGAGATTTGCGACCATTGACCCTGTACTCGTGAAAAAAGATAGTGATCTCATGGCCAAGGCATGTCTTTACAGTGACTTCATATCAGAGCCTTTCTTGGTTGCTAAGTACGTGTACATTGTACATGTAAGCAAGTTCAAAATTTCCAAATTACTGAACTTTAAAAATTCGAATCTTACAAGCAATCTCTACAAAGAAAAAAACACCAAGATCAATGGGCATTTATCTTTTAATCCTTCCCTTTATGAGTATTCATGCTAGGCTCCACCCACTGTGAATAATTATATTTAAAAACTTTCATGCTGGTACAGTACATAGAAGAAAAAAATTACTTGCCAGGTCCACTAGTGTAGGAGCAGATAAGTCATATTTCCATAAGCAAACAGAGTAGACCCTGATCAGGCAGCTCTTGAAAGCAGCTCTTACAAGAGCTGCCAGAACTGAGTCTGCTCTGTTTGCAAAATTATTAAAAGGCCCCTATAACGCCATGCAATAAAATCAATAAACCAGTAGTTGTTTACAGATTTAGTAGCGTTACTTAAGACGTCCATTATAACGCTGCGTAAAAGATGACAAAATCTTGACATTTTCACGCCAAAATGAGATTTTTAAAGTATATAATTTTAATGTCATGTGATAAATAGAATCGAACATTCTTACTCCTGTATTATTGAATTTATTTAACAAGTGGCGAAAAAAGGCTAAGATGCTCGGCAAGCCTCGCATTTTATCTCTTTTCCCCAACTCAATAAAATCAATACAATATGAGCACTCCTGTAAGATCCTATTACTACCCTATGTTACTACCTTATTAGGCCTCGTCTTGGTAGGTTTGCGACCAGGTGGCTCTACAGCTACAAAGACTGGCTAGAATATTGATCATTTTCTTTTAGGGAGATGAGTTATAATACTTTTCCAACTTTCCTGCTAAATGCGAAAACTAAAGGCGCTGATGAAGCTGCGCGGATGCCCAGGATGGAATGCGCCTTTATTGTTCGCATGTAACAGAATTAGGCTTCTCGAGGCCATTACCATGCTAAAATGGCTGTCTTAAGTCTTTAGTGACTGTGTACAACCTGTCTTAAGCGGCCATTCATAAAGAAGACCAAAAATTGTTTTTAAGACAGAGTATCGCTTAATGCAGGTCAGAAGTATTGCAGAATGCTCCGAAAGAACATTCTGCAATACTTTCGACCTTCATTAAGCTACCGTTTACCTTAATGACACTTTTTGTCTATTTTTGAGTGGCCGCTTAAGACAGGTTTGACTGTATTGACAGTATATTCCCCACCCCCTGAAAAGATCTAACCATATTAGTGAACGGAGCCTTTGAATGACTTCATAAGAAGTATCCAAGAATGTTGCTTCTGATTTGTCTTGTTTGAATTTGTGGTCATTTGTTATTAAGGTCAAATCAACAGTATATGGAGACGTTGCCTCTAGGGTAAAGTCGGGCAAATTCGGACGGTCGGCTAAATTCGGACAGCAACCTTGTTTGTTTCCTATTTTGAATATTGAAATAAAAAATAAATTAACTAAGCAAACAGTGAAAATCCTGATGAGACGGCTCATAATGAGCCTCTCATCTGGATATCCACTGTTTGCAAATGTGTGTCCGAATTTACCCGATGTACGAATGTACCCGACTTAACTCTTACTATGGAGGAAAGGTGATTAGCGCCTGCGTATATTCGCAGTTTCAGTTTCACTGGAGCCTTCTCTGCTCACCAACAAAAATGTGACCAGTGATAGTTTAGAAAAGTCTGTGCATTTGCGCAGTCCAAATCTTAGTAGGCGACCAGCAGAGGTTCAGACGAGTGCGCAGGTGCACAATACAGAAAATATCAGTCATAGGTGACCATCGAAGTATCTCTTACAATTTCTTTATTAAATTTACAAATCCACTTTTAGTTAATTATCTTACGGGAAGTAACTCTTGCAAATTTATTTAATATAAATGTACTTTTAGGAAATGGTCTAACCCTTACAATTTCTTTATATCTTCAAATGCACTTTCAGGAAATGATGTAAGGGGAAGTAACTTACAATTTCTTTAAAATATATTTCTTGAGGAAAGTAACTCTTTACAATTTATATTATATTTAACAAATGCACTTTTAGGAAATTATCTAAGGGATGGTTTATTATATTTGGAAATGCACTTTTGGAAAAGCAACTCTTACAATTTATTAAAATATATAAACAAATGCATTTTTAGGAAAAGATCTCTGGGGAAGTTACTCTTACTATTTCTGTGTTATATTTGGAAATGCACTTTTGGGAAACGATTTAAGGGGAAGTAACTCTTACAATATCTTTATTATATTTGGAAATGCACTTTTGGGAAGCGATTTATGAGGAAGTAACTCTTACAATATCTTTATTATATATGGAAATGCACTTTTGGGAAATGATCTAGGGGGAAGTAACTCTTACAATATCTTTAAATAAATTTACAAATGCATTTTTAGTAAATGATCTAAGGTGAAGTAACTCTTTCAATATCTTTATTATATTTGGAAATGCACTTTTGGGAAATGATCTAGGGGGAAGTTACTCTTACAATATCTTTGAATATATTTACAAATGCATTTTTAGTAAATGATCTAAGGTGAAGTAACTCTTTCAAAATCTTTATTATATTTGGAAATGCACTTTTGGGAAACGATTTAAGGGGAAGTAACTCTTTCAAAATCTTTATTATATTTGGAAATGCACTTTTGGGAAACGATTTAAGGGGAAGTAACTCTTTCAAAATCTTTATTATATTTGGAAATGCACTTTTGGGAAATGATTTAAGGGGAAGTAACTCTTACAATATCTTTAAATATATTTACAAGTGCATTTTTAGGAAATGATCTAAGGGGAAGTAACTCTTAAAATACCTTTAAATATATTAACAAATGCATTTTTAGAAAATGATCTAAGGGGAAGTAACTCTTACAATATCTTTTTTATATTTACAAATGCATATTTTGGATATGATCTAAGGGGAAGTAACCCTTACAATATCTTTATTATATTTACAAATGCATTTTTAGTAAATGATCTAAGGGGAAGTAACTCTTTCAAAATCTTTATTATATTTGGAAATTCACTTTCGGGAAACGATTTAAGGGGAAGTAACTCTTACAATATCTTTATTATATTTGGAAATGAACTTTTGGGAAATGATCTTGGGGGAAGTAAATCTTACAATATCTTTAAATATATTTACAAATGCATTTTTAGTAAATGATCTAAGGTGAAGTAACTCTTTCAATATCTTTATTATATTTACAAATGCATTTTTAGTAAATAATCTAAGAGGAAGTAACTCTTTCAATATCTTTATTATATTTGGAAATGCACTTTTGGGAAACGATTTAAGGGGAAGTAACTCTTACAATTTCTTTATTAAAAAAAAACGTTATCAGAATTGGGCCCCTTAATTCTTGCAAAACTTTCTGGATCCGCGCATGTAGTTTGTTTATCCCCTCGGTCCTATTAATGAACATACATGTATATGTATTATTCCATTGGAAGCATTTATTCACGATGTATATCTATAAATAGTTTCAAATTTTACTTCTTGTATGGTGGGTAATTTTCATGTTTCTTTGTTGTCTGCTGACTTTTTGTCAAAACTAACTACTTCAAAAATTTCTATCAGGAATACTATCAGAGTGTCAAATGTTTTGGATCCAGATCAGGACCGACAGAACGTCGGTCTTAATCTTAAAGCCGTTTGACACTCTGATTGTGTTTCTGAATTCTGTCGGTCCTGATCTGGATCAAAACCGTTAGTGTTCCTGAGAGACATTTTTGAAATAGTTAGTCTTAACTGTTTGCAAAGGTTATCAGCTTACGGCATACAGTTACATGTAAATGAGTTACAGTGCTATTTTTGAATTTCGAATTTTGAATATGTATGTAAACTGGCTGTATGAACATGTAACAAAATAGCATTATGATGAAGCAATTTTGATTTTAATACATTGTAAGTTTCAAATGACTGTTTTCGTCTCCTAGAAATTCAATACTGCGCATCTGCTTAAAATGTAATTGTTATACCCTGATTAGCCATAAACGTGTTTCAAAATAATTTTATAGAATCTTTGATCGCTCACATGTTAAAATTTGACTGTGTCAGGGTAAGCTAAATAATACTCATAATAAAAAAATTAGAACTTTGTGTCGATCTTTAATTGTTTTATCATGACCGCGATGTTTTTCTGTCTGTCACACTTATTGGCATCATCGAGTGCCACAAGACCAACATGCTTTACCAGATTTCCAATGGCGTTGTAGGAAAAATAAAGCTGAATTTGTCCGTGTCCCACCAACTTGAGGGGGGTTTGTTTATATCATTTTTTTTTTACATTTTTTTATCAGATAATCTGTTCCACTCGTTAATTCTCTTCCCACAATAAAAGAGTTCATTCTGAATGTCTTCAAGGCTCTAGGCTTTTTTATTTCAGTTTCTTTGAGGGTTTATGAGAACTCAAACAGTCCGTTCATGGAAATGTCATCAAAATTTTGTACAATTTTGAAGACATGTATAATGTCCATACCATTTCTTCTAGCAGCAAGGTTCATAAATACAGTCTTTTTAATCTTTCTTCTTAGATAACTGTGGTAGTATTTTAGCAATCCTCCATTTGCTCGTATGCCCTTTTATAACGTTAGAAACTAAATAAGCAAACGGACCTCTGGCGGTGGTAATGGGAATCACAGTGTATCGCTGCTTATAATTTTGATAAAAATTTAAGTCGATCAAATGCTTCCATCGTCTTAGTTTGTCTCTGCTTTATAACTTTGCATTTGGTTTCCTATTTCCAGGAATGTATAGCTTTATTTTGGGACTAAAAGGGCCACTTTTTGCATTATACATATATAGAGGATCTTACATGAGTGCTCATGTTTTATTGAATTTATTAAACGAGTTGGGGAAAAGAGATAAAATGCGAGGCTTGCCGAGCATTTTATCTCTTTTTCGCAACGAGTTTAATAAATTCAATAATACAGGAGAACGAATGTTAGATTCTATATATCATATGACAAATACTTTGAAATCTCATTTCTGGCGTAAAAAAGTTATAATTTTGTTATGTACGCACCGTTGTTATGGACGTCATAACGTTTCCCGTAAATCTTTAAACCACTAGTGGTTTATCGATTTTATTGCATGGCGTTATTTCACTCCCATACAGGACTTTAACGGACATCCAGGTAGCTGCGGTGCGCTGAGGCGGTAATAGGGAATTATAATGGAAGGTGTTAGTTTTTATACTATATCTTTTGAAATTATAAAGCAGAATTCCTGTGCAAACAAATGTTTTACCTAAATATCTTGCGACTATTCTGAAATATTTTTTATGAATTTCCCTCTGCAAACTCTTCGTCCTTTTTGATGGTTTTTGATAGAACCCTAAGAATGATTAACTTAAATAGTAAAACAGGCTTTTTGAGATCAGCTCATTGGTAGATATTCGGTCATAGTTATTAAAGTATTCAATATATTTTCCCTGTGCAAACGGGACACTATGCTCAGTTCAATTGCGAACAAATTGGTATATATTTCATACAATTAAAATAAAATTTGATGTAGCCTTTTTAATTTTTCCTGATACAACCCTTTGACATTTTTCACAAGCTTTCCACGATAGTCTATTTTTAGCAACTGTATCCAAGGTAACAACAGGTATTGACCACACATACACTTTAGTAATCGTGTGTCTGTAACTCAGCTTTTTTGAGCGTCAAAGACTGTTTATTTATTTATTTATTTAATTAATTAAAACCTGAATAAAGAATATAAATACCACCATAAAACCCTTGGTTCAGAAATTGACTGGTCCAATTTATAAGAGTGGGAAATTGGACTCATAAGCTAATATAATTGTTCTTCGGCGTCTGATCATGGTCTCCACGGTTTCTTATAAAAGGTTCTATTAATAACTAAATAAAAAAAATTAAGTACCACCATACAACCCTTGGTTCAGAAATGAACTGGTCCAACTTATAAGAGTGGGAAATTCGGGTAATATTTATATTTCTTAAATTATAAATTATGAAAATACGGTATTAATTTTGTAATATAAATAATTATAATTCGACTGGCACCATTATTTACAAGTATGTTATACCACAATCAGAATCTTGAAATTATTTTGACGTTTTAAGAAACGCCACAGAACTCAGTCACTTCATTCGGGTCTTCACTGATTGCATTGGATAAGCCGTATTTACCAATAAACCAACACGCCGTATTGGACCCCATGCTGTGTGGTTGCGTGAGGTGATTGGTGTCATCTGGTGATTTTTCCCCCAACCAAAATGGACCCAGATCAGGCACGACAACGGGATTTTTATTGGATTCAAACAGATGGTATATCGTATATCTGAAATTTGTTTTTGAAAAAGGTAAAATTAAAAAAAAAAAAGATTGCAAGAAAAAAAGACGCTTATAAAATAATGGCAATGCTGCGTGTGCATGCATATGCATGCTAATGGTCTCATATGCTCTCATATGGTATTAACATATTTTCGCATTAGTGATTAATTGATTTGGATCTACACGGTTTTCTGGCTTCTCCAACATCATCTTTTATCAGGGGCTTTTGCGCATGTGCGATATACAAATGTTATCTATGTATACCTGTAGACGGATCTTTATTCCCTTTACAACTAAATTCGATATTTTACACTTCCTTCTCTGAAGATCTATATTGTCATAGAAAACAGAGCAGACTCTGATGTAATGCCACCCGTGTTTTCACTGTCAAAGTATCCTATTGAACATCTCACTTTGGATACGTAAACATGTGCGTTAATGAGTGGCATTTGCGCATGTGCGATCAGTACCAGACTATAGATCAATGGAATTGTCCATAAAGTTTGAACGGTTAGGTCAGGACGGCCCATTTTATATATTGAGGGATTTCATAAAAAATATTTCATTTCTTTCTCTGGAGATCGAATCTGTCCTAGAATACCGTGTAGACCCCGATGAAAAGTCGTTTGTGCAGTATTTCCTCTAGGTCTTCACTGTTTGTCATAGTCCCCGTTTACTTCAAATTGATCTGAACAAAATCTTAACAATTTCGTTTCGCAACAATATGTGAGTCTAAAACGACTTTATCATTTGACACACCAGCGCATGAAAAAAGCTGCCACAACGATCATTCCTCGTCCGTTTGGACGCACTGTAACCCTTTGTACATTTGATCAGTGTCTCCACTGTGATATGGACAGTTTTAAACTGTTTTGATTACCACTCCCATTTGTGGACAGTGGAAATGATCAGTTTTCGTAACTTTACACGTCGCGAGAAAACCTGACTTTGTTACCTCCAAACAGCAAAGGTGCAGGACAGAATTCGCATCTGCGCAGTCTGATCATCGCCTTTATTTTTCGCTATCTCTTAACTTGCGAAACAGCACGTCCAAAGAATGCGGCGTTTAGGCAGGGCCTTCACTGTTCGCGCACACTATTGAATAAATTTAATATCCCGAGCGATGATCAGACTGCAAAAGTTGTGTAGACTCATCTACGCGTCAGCATGCAAGAAAGCGATTTTCTTGCGACGGTAATCAAATTCATTATGAAGTGTCGGGCCTGATCTAGGTCCACGCTGTTTGCTATACAAGCAGTAACTCCACATGGTCTGGTTCGAATTGCCTATCGTAGAGTTATTATTATTATATTTATATCAGGGTCTTCATTGTTCGCTCTCAGATGGTTCCTCTAAAAAGTTCAATAAAAATTAAAAACCGACACCAACAGCTGTAAAATTTGAAATGAACCCGTCCGGTTGATGAAATGGGGAACGTTCATTCGGCTTAAATCTTACTGATCAGGGAGGGCGAAAATACAGCAGATCTCTCTACATACTTTATCAGCACCTAACATAGGTCAACCGATGATCAGACTGTGTCTGTGTACATGTTGGGTAGACTTATCAACGCGTTTTTCTTTATTTGTTATGAAATGTATTAAAATTATAAATGATACTAAATTTATGCTTGTTTCATTTGATGTAAATCTGATGTACACTCTGATCAATGTTCGATGCACACGCGCAGAAAAATATTCTAATAGTAATGCTACAAATTTTCGATAATCTGTTTTACTATAGAAACATTGTAACAGTCCAGTGGATTAAACGCCTTAAGCTATGCATGGTTACTATGGTGACTCTGCCACCTGCTAAGGAATTAAAAAATACAGGTAGTGTCCTGGCAGCATGAGATACGAACACTCGATGTCCTCAAAAGTCTGACATGCAGACGCGACGTCATATGATTTTAAGGAAATTAAAACTTCATCCCCCCCCCCCCGAGTCCCAACTAATCCTTTTGCACGTAAGTGTGCACTCATATGTTACATTATATATATGTGAAAAGCTAGTTGGGACTCGCGGGGGGGGGGGTGATATCCAACAGCCAAAAATGTATTAGCATTTGGATTTTTTGGTGTGCCCTCTTGATTTTTTTTTCCTAGTATAATGAAATAATTGGTGTTTTAGCATATATTTCTTTATATTATGAAAATTGTCCTTTTACTAAATTTAGTTGCTAGATCTTTTGCACATATGCTGTATCTATCCAATCAAACAAACTACATGGCATTTGACTAGGTATACTTTACGCAATGGTGAATGGTTACAGTACATTGCTGCATAATATTGCACCAGGTAAATACATTGTCATCAGGATAGGATGTGGACTACAGTTGCACTTCTAAACAATTCTTTAAGGCCCTGTCACACTACGACGTATAGCACCAACGTATGCCGACGTATGAGAAATTAAGCAAGTACGTTGGTGTACGCTGAATACGTTAGACATAAGTTTTAAACACGTTACGAACACGCTATAATACGTTGGTATACGTTGACATACGACAAAGAGGACCTAACGTTTGCGCTTGCATAAAAATCGCCAGCGTATATAAACGTATTGGTTCTATACGTTAGATGTACGCAACAGGTAAGCTATGCATACGTTAAGGTACGTTTGCGCCAACGTATGCGGACGTATGAGAAACCCAGCAAGTACGTTGATGTACGCTGAATACGCTATACATAAGTTTTAAACACGTTACGAACACGCTACAGTACGCTGGTATACGTTGTCATACGGCGAAGAGATCCAAAAATTTTGTGCTTGCATAAAAAGTCGCCAGCGTATGGCGATGTATTGCTTATACGTTAGGCATAAGTTAGATGTTCGCAAGAGGTAAGTTATGCATACGTTTAGGTACGTTAGCACCAACGTATGTGGACGTATGAGAAACTCAGCAAGTACGTTGGTGTACGCTGAATAAGTTAGAGATAAGTTTTCAATACGTTACGAACACGCTACAGTACGGTGGTATACGTTGTCATACGGCGAAGAGGTCTCACAATTTTGTATATTCTTATACGTTAGACATACTTTAGATGTACGCTACATGTAAGTTATGCATACGTTAAAGAACGTTATATGCACAATTTAGCATACGTTATACGATCCTTATGCATAAGTTTCTCATAAGTCAAGAGCGCTATTGATGCGCTGGGCATACGCTGTTACACACTAGTACACGTATAAGTTATGTCGCCAGGAATAAGTTATGAATAAGTTTCTCATACGTTAGACACACGTTCTATGTTCGTTTAGCATACGCTTTATATAAGTTCAGAGAGAGGCTTTCTCTGACTTTTTAATTCGATTTCAGCGTATGCCAGCGTACTGGATATATTTTTCATACGTCGGCATACGTTGGCTAAAACGTTATAGTGTGACAGGGCCTGAAAGAAGAAAAAAAATCATTAAAATGCTCATGATTGTAAACTTAAAAATACGTTCACTGTGATTTCTAATCGAGTATTACCCTTAGACATAAAAATATTTGATTTCTAAATGTTTTGGTGAAGTCAAATTTTGCAACCCTTACCCCCTTTGGTAGCATCCTTGTTTTGTTGCAGGGGTCTGTCTCTCTAATTATAATCTTATTTCATTCCTTCTACATCAAACGTCCTATTCAAAAGGATACTAGTATTATCTAATGCATATGGAAGTTTTGGGAAACATCTGAAAAATAGGCAGATACCCTATCAAAGTGTCAGGGGTCCTTGGCCGAATCAATGTTTTGAAGAGAATTACTCAGGTTTCTTCATCCAGGTAGGGGAATTACACGCTTAATAAGACCAACAAGGGAGTTCGCTCTACTAATATGCTTGTCAAATAGATAATTATACTTGTGTCTGTAATCATGACTTAAAGAATTTCCAACGTGAACCATTAGAAAGTCTCCTGTCTTGTCTTTGGCACATACATCCCTTAGGCCTTAATGGATAGCATCTGTCATTCAGTTTACAGTTTTTAGAGCAACATTTCATCCAATTCAGAGTGTATCTAGTAACTGTTACTACTGAGCCCTCAGCTTTCATGTTGTTATCATGGATGATCGAGAGAAGACAAAGAACAATAACTCCACAAAACACAGTTCTCTTCATTCTGGAATTAGCTGAAAAGACATAGAAAAATGGATCGACACAGAAAAATGGTTCACATAATTGTGTCTTAAAGTATGATACATGTATATAGAATGTCCAATATCCCCCATCCTCTTTTTGCATGCACGCTCCTTACGCTTTAGTGGTATGCACATGTGATTCCTTTTATAATTTTATAGCAACACTTTATCCATTTCAATGCATTTTTTCACGTGGCACTACTGTGCTGCCAACCAAGAGTGACAGTGTATTAAGGTATTTATGAAAAATCTCCATCGAGGAAGATATTGAAAATTAAACTATGCAGTTCGGCTGCTGGACAGCTGGGCTGGGCAGGGGGCTTTCAGACCTGACCTTATTCGGAAACCCTCATTTATTATGTACATGTAATCACTATTTTTCGGATGCTGTTTCGCGACAGCTGCACTGATTGGACAATAATAAACATGGTCACTGAGTAACCATTTTTTCATTGAGAGAAGGTTCCTGCACTAGGGAACTGGAAAGAAGGTATATCTGGAAAACAAACTTTTTTAGTTGGAATGATTCAGGACTTTTGGCAGTTTATTTATGAATTCCTATCGTATATTCGGTCGCACCGAGGTGCGAACCGAAAAAATCGTTGAATTACCGGAAATAAGTCTATATAATCCAAAAAATATCAAGTAACCAGAGAACAGAGCACCTAATAATTATAAGCCAAACTTTGCCTATAATAGGAAGGCATTTAATAAGGGTCTGCACTGTTTGCAAAGACAAAATTGGTCTTCAAAGAGAGAGAAGTATAATATTTTTTGGAAATTATAACCCGTAACCACTCAATGTATTAGTCCGTTAGGTGAGACTCTCAAAAATAAGTTTCATTGCACCCCCTAGGTACCACGGTTGCTATATACCATTTTGTAGGTAATTTTATGTTGAAATCAATAGGCAATGTTGTCAGCCTGACAACCTGTGCAAAAATTGTGTAAACAAGTATTTGTAGGGCAGGGGTAGGGTAAAAATATCAAAACAATAAAACAATCATACATAATTTTGATACAGTAGAATTTCAATGGCTCGAACATGCTTGGGACTATGAAAAATAGTTCTAGCCAGGGGTAGTTCCAGCCATCCAGGGTGTATTATGCATAAAATGACCTGTAAGGACTGTGATGATAGTTCTAGCCAGCTCAGGTGAATGAGCCATCAGAATTCGAACAATAGAGGTTATACTGTATATGTTTTCTCTTTAAAGAATTAATTAAACTCTTCTAAAAGATATAGAGGATTATTTAAAAGCATAAATATTAAATATAGCTGAGAAAAGAAAATAAATGCCACCAATAACCCTTGTTTTTTTCTGTATATTAACTATGTTACCACATTTATGCTCGTTTTCAAAAGCATATTGCTTTCAAAATCTAAAATGATATATAGGAACCTTGGTACCCGAAAATCTGTAAATCACTATAGGGATGCAACCAACTCCTTATTTAGGCCACTTATTTCATTTCACCTAACGGCCTATATACAATGGACCATCTTGACTTAAATGTACCAAACTTTATGGATAATCCCATTAGTCTTGGTTTAAACAATACTTTATTCAGATAAAGTACATTGATGCTATGTTAGGGTGATAGGATCTGACAGTAACTCTTTTAGACATAGTATGATTCGCATTTGATATGGTGGTTTTGGAAGAGTTTTGGACACGTAGGTACAGTAACACACACACACACACACACACACACACACACACACAGAGTGAGAGAGAGATGTTTTAAATTTTTAAGACTTGTTGCAATTATCAATTTATCAGTCACCCCTAATATTAACTGAATTGTTTCAACATAACCTAATAAACGTTTCCTATCTCACGGCATGTTACCTTTATCAGGTCATGATGACGTAGCACTTTTTGAATGACGTCGCTAATGACGCTGAATCAACACAAACATCAAAAAATACGTCATGATAGCTAGTTTAAAGAGTGTTCAACTATGGGTAAACTGATAAATAGAATACCAGGTTCGCGTCTTTTGATATCAAGTTTACCAGGCTCAGCTTTGAGAACGCTTGTTGAATCGCTCGGCAAGCCTCGCGATGTCAACAAGCGTTCTCAAAGCCTTGCCTGGTAAACTTGATATCAAAAGACACTCACCTAGTATTCTCTATATATCGTGTATAAAGAGGGAGGATGAACCGCTGGATTTGATTTGCGTGAGAAGATCATTGACAGTGGTTTGTTTGAATTAAATGTCACAAGACAGGAAGTTGCCCAATCAGAAATTGTTTCAGGTCAGCATTGAGAATAAAGGCTGCTTGTTCTCGCAAGTCAACTACAATGTATAAACTAGTAGCGTCGGCCATAAGACGAATGGGTGTTCCTATACGTTTGATATCGTTAATAAACAATAGAAATAGCAGAGGACCAAGAATCGAACCCGCAACAACATCCATCCATTCAGAAAATATACCATTTAGGACTACCCATTGTCTCCGACCTGAATAATAGCAACTGAACCGCAATATTACCTTTTCTGAACAGCCTAAACCACGAAACTTATGTAGCAAACCTTTGTGTCCGACTCTGTCGAAGGCCTTACTTATATCACAGAAAATAGCTCGCACCTCTTTACCATTATCAACCGCTTCACAAAATTTGTGGTCTGATAAGTGTACAAAACCCTTATTGCAACAGTTAAAATGTGGGTACTAATAACATAGTTATACAGATATTGATGGACACAGAGCTCCATTGCTTTGGCAGATTGACTCAGGAGAGATATCGGTCTGTAGTTACTTGGCATTGATTTGTCATCCTTTTGTAGATGGGAATGACATTGCTTATTTCCAAGTTTTGGGAAAGTAGCCTTGATCAAGCGAGCGATTGAAGATAATAGAATTAGGAAGCGCAAGTAAATCAGCCCCCTCTTTCAAAAGTCTAGGACTAATAAGGTCAGGTTTATAGAAACATCACACTAGTTTATGTTTGCATTATACATAAAGCTACACCCAAACAGCTTCGAAATTCCATATTTGCACGGCGTTTGCATGTGAGACAATCCCGTACAGATGTAACGACACCCCCGCCGACTCTGTCTGTCCTAAAGGGAGGCATAATTTTTTCAATATTTATTGTATCATCTGAAATGTTAGGATTTAACCAACTTTCAGAGAAGACGAGGACTTCACATATAATAGGCATCAGCTTCACATCGAACTACATGTATGCAAATTTTGGTACTAAGCTTTGGATATCAAGGTGGGTGGAAATACTTAAGTGAATAGTTTTAACACCATTAGTCTTAAAGTGTCAAATGTAACTACTTACAATTCGAAGAAAAATCCTTAAATTTAATCTAAAACATTCAGTTAAAAAGATTCAATATCTAATCGTAATTGTTCACAACTATGGCGTCTCCGTGAACAGCATACAGAATTACATTACAAAGGTGCGCATGTGGTATCCAGTTTCGTTTGTCCTGTCATGTGATTTCGAATTTACGAGCCAATACATGAGATATCTGCACTTATCGCGTATGCGTAAAGTCATTACCTTAGCATGCGTGTGCGACTATCTTGTGAGGTTAAAACCTAGTATTCTGTCTGAACCTTTCATCTAATTCCATTTTCCAGGCTTCTAGTAGCGAAGGCTCTGGCGAGACAACGAGCATGCGCATGCACACCTGAGCCTTCACTTGTTGCATATAATATAAGTGCTAAAATACCATTCATCATAATGACGTCGCATCTTGGAATCGATTAAAAAACAAGTAATATGCTACCATAATCACACATTGCAGACCTTCCCACGCATCGTGCCATAGAACGACAACAGGGAGACAATAAAGTAAAGTAAAGCAGCCAGCTTTCTATACCCCATAAAGGTGATTGCAACACTGCAAGGACATAACGAAATGAAAAACAAAGCAAGGACCAAACACAGAACCTCTACAAACAATGGGAGCAACGATAAACAAT
Organism: Loripinus fragilis; assembly: GCA_964019695.1. NCBI lineage: Eukaryota > Metazoa > Mollusca > Bivalvia > Lucinida > Lucinidae > Loripinus > Loripinus fragilis. Next base: position 50,120,898 of record OZ026524.1, read on the forward strand.
AAATAAACCACAACAGAACCACCGCCTTACAACGGACAGCAGACTAAGCCACCAGGGGGGTTTAAACGCATTTTACTGGTACACAACATTCGCCCTAGAAATATGCTGTTGTTAAAGCACTAAAATTGTTAGAACGTCACGTACATATGGCAAAATATGACGTTTTCGCGCCAAAAACGCTGTTTTAAATATTTTAGTTTCATATGCAAGCCTCACATTTTATTTCTTTTCCCCACTCAATACATTCAACAATACATTAGCACTCGTGTAGTGAACTCATGTAAGAGCCTCTATGTATTGGTCCATATTTAGAATGACCAATAAGGGTTATGTTACGTATAACGTGATAAATATCAAACAGGAATGTGTAACAAGAAGCCTTTTAAAGATATACAATATCGTGAATATACTGGGCAAAAAACAAACAAAAAGACGTTACATACATTGACCTAATCAATATCTTATATCTTAAAACATTGATACCCATTTCTACATATAACTTTGCAGACACCAGGCAACCGTTTTCACTAAGTGATTTTCGCTTTCCATTATTCGAAGCACGAAATGAAAATGTACCAAACAGTACAGAATCACTGTGCGCATGCGCAAGGACATTGGTTCTATTTTTTTATAATCGGCTAATTTATTAACCAATCAAAATCTCTATATACTTAATGCCATTGATCCCATAGTTCTCAATCATTTTGTGACTTTAAAATCATCTCCCTTGCAATTAGAATTGCCTCTAAAGCTGATTTCATAGGTTTTCCCTACTTTTCCGGATTTCCATCGGGACTCAAGTCACATGTACTTATATCACATGACTACCTTAGCCAATCGAAATTACTTCTATTACCACGAGACCGAGCAGCCATGTGCTCGAGGTCAGTATCAAAACACCTACAGAAATTCTGTTTTGTAATCAAACCGGATTGTATATATTGCATACTAAGTGAGGATTTGTTGTAAGCGGCCACTTAGCGTCGCTTTGTATGTTTATTATTACCTCGAAAACCAATTTTATGTTTTTCAAACAGCAGCCCGTGGTTGTTTACATTCTGACGTCAGTATTGAGTACGTCACAGCACCGGTGACACTGACTGAGTCGGTGTTTATGTAAACATTTAACAATTTTAAGAATGACTCAAAATCTCATCAAAGACATTATTGTAAATGTGTCATTGAAGTATCAAGTCAATCTAGCGACAGAAATTCCTAATATAACCATAAACTACATAAAATCGCTCGTTTACACTTGTCGACATTGGGTGTCTGCAATGCTTATTTAAATATACGTCACGTTGTTGGGAAGTTTTTTTTGATTGGCCTGATATTTTTCTATTCGGGAGGGCTCGGAGTTAATCGGAATGTGTCGAGAAAACTCGGTATGAAATTAGCTATACCCCTGTATTATAGTCTAATATATCATCTACACATTTCAATAAGGTTTTCAATGAAAAATTATAGATTTATTAATCTTGAGAACTTCAGTCAGTGTTTCTCCTACATTTGGCTTGACCAAATTGATTCATTGCCTTCAGTACACCACTTTACTTTGTCTATAGTCCAACAAGTTGGCTTCCTTCAAAAAAGAAATACAAAACGTTGGATCGCAATTATTAGAAATTTGGAGTTTATAAATTAACAAAACTGTTGTGATTATATTCAGTTTATTTATCTATTGATATTCAGTGGCAAACTAAAAAAAAGAAAATGAATGCATATTACTGTTTTTTTATTCAAAAGGGATATTAAAGACTTCAATGAAGTCAGACATCTATAAAAATTCTACCCGTTAATTTTTCAAGTAAATTTATACAACCTATTAGGGTCTATTATTAACCCTCAGTTACTTTGGCAAATAGGGAAGATTAAGCTGAAATACCACATAATGCGGCATTTCACCAGGGTCTGCACTGTTTGCTAGGATTAAAGCAATGTTAAGACAAAGAAATTCAGTTTAAGCTGGAAATTATAACCAGTTACCCCTTTATAATGTACAATGAACACTCACATACCATGTGAGAGAAACCAACACGATCATTATAAATAAGGGTTGTTAGCGGTTCGAGCTAAAAGAAGTTTGGTTGCAAATAATACTTAACCAATGGGTCAAAGGTCATTATTCTCCTCAAATCTTATCAAATATGCGTTTGAATACATATTCTATAAAACAACCGTCTCACTAGGACTTTTCTTTTAAGTATCAGCGAAATATGGCACATTCAGAAATATGCCCCAAGCTCTGAATCGAATGTGCCATGTATTATATGCGACATAAATGGATACTTCGAGCTTTTAAAGGTTACAGTGAAAGTAAATAAGGGTGCAAATATCAGGAATAGATACAATCAAGTACCACACCTGACCCAGGATACCAATGGGAAAGTGATAAACTCACAGTTAGACACCACAAACTAGAGCCAAGAGGTCAGCCCTTTCCCAGCAGGTGACCACAAATTACATATAAAAAGAGGCGCACAAAGGCATAGCAAACACAAGACAGAAAAACATAAAAGATCCACAAAAGAAGTACCGCCTTGGAACGGTCAGTAAAATATACTGAGGGAAAAAAGTTTAGCAATATACTTTGAAGATTCGCAGTTTATAAGAATTAGGACTTTTAATTTCATTGTGTCAAAAATGTATGTTGACAAGCGTTCACGAGTACAATGACATTAACAGGTTGACATTTCACATAATGTAAAGTCTGATTTTATGACCCCTTGCTAAAACAGCTTATCTGGCAATTGTGCGAATAGTTTTCGACTAAACGTTTCATTTTTCTGTCCAATGTTTAGACCCAAAAGTAAGACAGTGAAAAACGGTTTAAAACGGAATGTTAAATTCACCCTTTTCGTGCAGTTTTTAGTTGAAAATCGTATTTTTCCAAATTACCTCCCTTTCAATTGAATAACGCTTGAAATTAAAATGCTCAGCAGATCAAATCCTCACTATGAAGTCGGTTTTTCTTTTTTTGACTACTTTAGGGTAGCCATTAGGTCATTTTCAAACAATTGACATGTTTGCTAACCTGCCATTTAAAAAGATTGAATGCTTCAAAAATCACCTATGGGAAACCCCATTATAAATAATTGCTAAACATTTTTCCCTCAGTATATTTTACTGGAGGGCTTAAACCGGTTTCACGGCACCAATCTCACCCTTAATTCAGATGTGGATCAGGACACATAGATATTTGGTTTGCATGAAAGATCCCTAACTTATCAATGCATAATCTCATAGAAGATATAAATCAAGATATAACAAGGAGATAAAGCAAAGATAAGGACTCAACAGTAAATAAAACTGAATACCGGAGCAAAAGAAATCCAACAGGCAAACCCCGGTGGGCCCGACAAACAGCCAAAGCATCAGTCCCCTACCATCTAATCAACAGATAAGTCTATTAGTCGGAACCGTCATAGAGTCTGAAGTCTGACCCACAGGCGTGCAATTAAAGAGGAAAGCAAAGTTGCCAAACTTGATTGGGTTGACTATCGAGCATGCAGTCCGTTGCAATACATTAATGTTATAGCCAATCTTTTTATAATGGGAAATTATTTTAATGAAATGCGCTGAAAAATTATTAGAGCCAACAATCATCTTCAATTTATACACCAAGTCACCATAGAAATCAGGTTCCAAAAGTCCTTGACGCAAGAAAGATTTAAGTCAAACTTGGAATTTAGATATCAAATCATAGTATCGTCTATAAAATTTAGAAAAGGTTTTGCGAAGTTTATCATACCGATAGCCTTGTTTAAGAAGTTTCTGAGTTAACAATTTATTGCGAGTGTTGAAGCCATAGCTAGATGCTCTAGTAAAACGAATGAGTTGATAGATATAGACTCCATGAGACGTATAAGATATTCCTGTTAGCGAAATTGAATGGCAGATATTTCCAAACTTTTTCTGTTGCTGATGAAGGCCTTTGGGAGATGACGTGTTTCTCTGTGGTTCTACCCTATCTATACAGTCCCCCTTTAGGAAAAAATCGCATATATGGCGGTATATCCCCAGATAGACCAAATGAGGAGCTAATTTCACCATCCCAGTAAGGCTGTCAAAATAGCATGGAAATAAGCGTGTCTTGATATATACCCACTGGTCAATGTAAACGCACGCGTGGTTGCTACAAAGAGCTGGTGGTGGCAATTTTCCGCACTGGTGTTGGCGTAAAAGGTAAAAAATAATCTATACCTGTTGACTTTATGATTTATTTATAAGCTTGCATTTATTTTATTTGTGGTGACACCTGGCGCACAGACCATCGGTAACATTGCAGTTTATGGCTCTGCCAAGCAATTGGTGATTTAACTCTTAGTTTGGACTGCAAATCCAGCACAATTCTGGAGTTTTGCCATGACAGGTGCTTTTTTCTAGTGTGACTGCCTAAATTCAGGGAAATCTGCATGTCTAAGCGCAGCTTTTGTCATATTCTCACGAAATAACATCCAAAAACGATTACCACTTTGTTTGTTTTTTTCTTGTTAAACTAGCAAATGTTTTATTGAGGAATTTTATTACAACGCACTGGGAGCATTTTTAAAGCATTGATACAACGCACTGATTGTTGCACAGAAGTGATGTGGTTGCTGGTGCAGACTCACCACAGCATTCGCTGTTCACATAAATCGCCATTTCAGCTAGCACATGATATTTCTATACTGTGACGAAGGCTCAGGCGAGCCTGTGCAAACGTGTAGACTCCCAAGATCCTTCGCTGCCGGCACAAGGGATCTTGGTACTTATCACACTGTCCATTAATTTTGCCGGGGCAAATGTGCAGACTTACCAGAATATTTGCTGCTGGCGTGAATAGCACACACATTGCCATTTTAGGCAGCACAAGAGATTTTGCACAGTGACGAAGGCTAAGGTAAGACTCGCCAGAATCTTCCCTGCTCTCACAAAATGGCATTCAATCGCCATTTGAGCCACCACATTAGAATTTTGACCTTTGACGAAGCCTCAGACTATACCAAGCAAATAAGCAGACTCACCAAAGCTATCGTTGTTCGCATGAACGACACCCAAAATAGTACGTGAGTATGATCGCGAATTACCACAATCACAAAACTGCAGACAAACCCATGGCACCAAGACGAATAGCCACACAACAATCATGAGACACCATGAAGACAAACTTAGCAAAGCAACCAGCTCTCTCTTCCCCATGAAGATGACTACAAAACAAGAATTGACATAAAGTAACAAAATATAGAACAATTACAGAATCCTATAATGGAAGTAACAATCAACAACGAATCAACAGCAATAGAACCACCACCTTAAAAAAAGACAGCAGCCTAAGCCACTTGGGTGCTAAAATGCATTTTACTGGTACCAAATCTTCGCCCTAGATTTTGCTGTTGCTGAACCACAAGAAAAATTAAGGTAATGTATCATAACGGACAAACAATCTCATCAAATTTAAAGTTTTGGGGCCAATCTGAAAAATAGGCAGAAACACTATCAAAGTGCGAACAAGGCTAGCTCTGGAGCGTCTCTAGTGAGTCTGTACATTTGCAGAGTCACGCTTCAGCCTTCATCAGTGTACAAAAACCACAAAACCTATGCCTATTGACTGTAGGATTTCTTTATAAGCTTGCATTTATTTTACTTTTGATGGCACTGGGTGAACAAACCGTCGGTAACATTGCAGTTTATGGCTCTGCCACGCAATTGGAGATTTAATTTATGGTTTGACTGACAAATCCATCACAGTTGCAGCTATGTTATCATAGTCCTATGAAAAAATATCCAAAAACGATTACTACTCTCTATTTGTTCTATGCAGAAAATGCTCTGGCGAGTCTGTACATTTGCACAGGTTCGCCTGAGTCTTCGTCACAGTACTGAAATATCATATGCTGGCTCAAATGGCGATATGTGTACCGTTTAAAAGAACAGTGAATAATGTGGTAGGACTGCACCAGCAACCATGACACATCTTGGCAACCATCAGTGCGTTGTATCAATGCGTAAAAAAATGCTCCCAGTGCGTTGTAATAAAAATCCTCAATAAAACGTAAGCTAGTTTGCCAAGAAAAAAGCATAGTGTAATCGTTTTGTGGATGTTATTACATGTAAATATGATACAAGCTGTGCTTAGACATGCATATTCCCCTCAATTTAGGCAGTTACACTAGAAAAGGCACCTGTCATGGCAAAACTCCAGAACTGTGCTAGGTTTGCCAACCAAACCATGAATTAAATCACCAATTGCTTGGCCATGCCATAAAATGCAATGTTACCGATGGTTTGTGCGCCAGGTGTCATAACAAATAAAATAAATGCAAGCTCGTAAATAAATCATAAAGTAAACAGGTATAGATTATTTTTTACCTTTTACGCCAGCACCAGTGTGTAAAATTGCCACAACCAGCTCGTTGTAGCAACCACCGGTGCTTTTACATTGACCAGTGTGATACATGTATCGAGATTTATGAAAAAGTTTGAAGCCTTCATCGGCAACGGAAAAAAATTGGAAACACATACCACTTGAATATATCACTACTGCACATAAAACCCATTAAATTCCGTTAAAAGTCCATAAAAATGCCATTAATAATCAAATTCCTGTTAAAATCATCCATTACTTTTCGTTTCTTAAAATTAATGGTTTTGTGTGTTCGGTCATTAATATTCATTATAATGGCCATTAATTCAGCGGTAACGGCCATTAAAGAGCAAGTAAAATCATTAATTTTTGATTAATTTACACCTTCTGTATTATTAATAACCATTAAAAGAAATAATGGTCCATTAATTTTCGTTTTGTGATGTTTTAATGCCCATGAATTTGCATTCTGTAATGGCCATTACAAAAAATATGATGATGTGACGTCATGAAACGTAACGTAATGACCATTAAAACCTTTTGTGTCTATTGATGGCATTAAAAAGTAGTAAATTTTCACGTTTGATATTTTAATGGCCATTAAATAAATAAATATGCAATTCATTAGCATTAGAAAGCAGTGAAATATCGGGAACTAATATTTATATGAAACAATGTGCCATTATTTAAGTGGTAATGGCCATTAATTTAATTCAAGAGCAAGTATGATCATTAAAATACCATTAATTTTTACCCTTGGTATGAAATGATGACCATTAAAATTTAATGGGCCATTATTTTCTGTTTTATGGTGATTTAATGCCCATGAATTTGCAGTATTAATGGCCATTACAAAAACTAATTGCCATGAAAACCCCATTACATGTCTAATAATGGCCATGAAAGATGTGTTCATGAATGTTAAATTACTGAAGTTGGGAGATCAGTATTTTCATGGCCATTAATTTTTGGGACTGAACTCCTTAACCCATTTTTTTTTAATAATGGCCATCAATAAAAAGATCATCAGAGTATTTGATATTGTCCATTATTTGTACACTCATGTAAAGGTTAGTTTTTAACATTATCATTTTACAGCCTTCAAAACTTGCTGCACATTGCATCCATAGGTATGTTTGTGTAATGAAGAGCTCCACCATTCAGTGCTTGTAAATTAAAATCGCCACATTTCTTGTTTCATGAAGAAATTGCCTGTGTGATTAAACTGAAATTTCAGGAAGACAAAGAAAATTACCTCGAGAAATGCTGTAGGAAAATGAGTTTTAAAGGCAAACTCTATTAATTTCATCGAAAATCATAACATATCCTGGAGAAATGATGGAGAAATTTCTCCAGCATTTATCCAGGAAATTTTAAAGCTTATCAAGGAGATTGTGGGCCTTTGTTACCTTTTCAGACACAAACCAATCTGCTCTCCTACCAAGCATAGCTAGAGCCTGGAAACAGGATTTAGCAACTGCAAGAATACATAGGATAAAGGAAAATATGCATTTGGGAGCCATGACCATGCTTTATTGAAATAATGAAATCCTTGATACAGTGAGGGGAGTTTTAATGAGGTACACTGGTAATCAATTGGTAATGAATTTTAAACTTGTAGCACAAACATGTATTCTATGGATCTTGCATTTGTAGAAATTTTGTGCATAATTTAACATTCCAAACAGTTCTATAATTCTAAGTTATGTATGCTACCAAACCCCGCTTGTCCATCAACAACATGTGTATTACTGCTTCTGAGTACAAGCACAATCACCATGGAAGCGGGAACCCACGAGGTGCGAGTAGTATGGCGATTGAAATTTTCAGTCAGGCGTCTCATAAATTTAAGCACTACTTGGTTAGCAGGCTTCGACCACCATGCCTATAAGTCTGAACAAAGAAGAGAAGTAATAAAAAGAGTTAGTGTATTTTGAAGAAAATACAAAATCCAAAGCCATTAATTTAGCCTAAATGAGTTTTGAGCAGGATTTAATGGCCATTAAAGTTGCATCTAATGGATCTAATCTAATTTCATGCCAATTATTTATCCAAACTATTTATTAATGGCCATTAGTTTTGAATTAATATGGTTTTCTTTATATGTGACTGTGTCCTAAGAAGGATTCAACTTGGCCAATAACATTTACACTCAAAATTCATTTCCATGTAAAAGAATGCAACATTTCTCAATAGAATCAGAAAGAAAAAAAGACTTTATTCTAAACGCTCTTGATGAGGCTTCATTAAGACTGTTGGTGTGCCTAATGTGTAAAGCCATTTGATCATGTCTTAGACGTTACTTATTGGATATATGTTGTATCATTATCATCCCCTTTAACAAATTTCATAACGTTTCAAACTTTGTTTTTATGTCACAAAACCGAATATCCAGATGAATTAAGTTTTCAAAAAAAAAAACATACCAACAGGTAAATGCTATATGTAACAATGGTATAGAATTTGACAATTATAATGAGAAGTACACAATTTAATGTTTAAAGATGTCTCTAAAATCGTGAAAATACCATACTTTATTTTTACAATTATCTTAATAAAAAATTTTGTTTTACTTTCTGACTGAGAAAATGATCAAAACATGCAATAATTCTAATAAACACATTTAATGGCCATTAAAATCACTTAAACAAGAGTTGCAAATTAGAGTAGCTCCCCTTGAAAAATCTTATTTTTTCACAAAAGATTAATATGATATACAAAAATGATTTAAGACTTATATTTTTTCTGAAATATTATATTTATTAATTTATCAGAATTTCTGATCTCTATTATTAACATACAGCAAGGTTGTGCCCTAAATTTATCAAAATGTATATGTGTTGCATTCACCAATGGTAATTATATTTTCATCAATATATAGAAGGATTCAGAAATAAAAAGGTAACATTAACTTGTTAATTGGCCTGTTTATCTCTTAAGATGACAGAGGACTTAAATCAAAGTCCAGCAAGATTCTTGCTTGTCTTTCCTGCTTCTAAATGAGAAACAGGAAGCAGCACAAGAAATAGAATCTTGAAAACATTGCAGTGGGCATAAGAGAAAATTAATGACCATTAACATATTTTTATTAGAAATTTGTCATGCTTATCTAATGGCCATTTAATTATGCATTTAATGCCCATTAATATGCTGTTGATTTAAAAGAATGATGCCCATTATTTTCTATCCAATATACTAATGGGTAATTAATGCCCATAAATTTGTAGTTACATTTTCTGTTATAATGGCCATTAAAAATAAAAAGCCATTAATAATGGTTCTAATAATGGCCAAAATTTTCATGGCCATGAAAAATAGACCATATTAATGGGCATTAAAATTAACCAGCAACAATTTTAATGGGAGGTTTTAATGGCCATTAATTTTCACACACTAAAAATAATGCTTAAATGATGCTCATTATTTTTTTCAATTAATGGTTTGAGTTAATGGTATTTTGACAGATTTTCAGTTTTGAAAGTGCATTTTACCATTAAAATTGACCATTAATAGGACCATTTTTAATGGGAAATTTTAATGGGGGCCATTAATGGGATTTTAATGGGAGTTTATGCAGTAGTGTATGTCTTCAAGGCGTTGTTCTTGGCGTAAATTAGATAAATTTGAAAAAAAGCTTTACTCTTTTTGCTATCATATGTTTTTGTGGTACATATACAAGTAATTGCCATTCTCTCTTTGATAATGTAACCTTATGAATAATTGTCATTTATTACTAGATTATATGCCAGAAAAAGCTCAATAGCTGGACTGACCTGCTGATACCACGTGATACAGGTGTAAAGGGTCTATTGATCTCAAAAAGTCTTTGTTGTCTCAAAATGTGTCGCTGAATTGCCTTAAAAATCCGTGTCTGCGAATGGCTCTGTCACCCAATTGCCTTGTTCCTCTTCTCGGTATATGGTCCTTTCCGGTATTTGTAAGGACCATACAAACTCAGCCTGGACATTTGTTGCAGACATTTAGTGCTCTAGCATGCACTGACCTGTCACCTTTTGCTCGGAACACACCATTGCTAGTAAAATATATTATGCGATCACTGCTTGCATAATTTAGGGCATTACATCCGGAAAATGTTGACTATAGTTGGCCATCCAGAGCCTGAAAAAAAATTCTGTTGGCATTTTTGAGTACATTTTGGCATCCATGCTCAAAGTGTATCTTGGTGTGTTTTAAGAAGGATAGGGGTGGATGCCAAGTCTGGAAATGCCCAGAAGTCCCAGAATATGGTCAACTGAGTGCAAATTCTTGTATATACGTCAGATTTTAGAGATTCTATCAATTAGCTATCCAAAATTATGATTCAAAGTAATGCAAAATCTCTTTTGGATAATACAGCCATGCTATATAAACAAACAGCATCATCAAGGCATGATGTGTGTTTGGATCAAAGGTCATTTAAGTGCAAAATCGGTGAAAATTGTAGCAATATTTTATTAATATAGGGGCAAAATTCAAATTTTAAGTTCCCTTCTATCCTAATGGAAGAATTTTTTATTACTGTCCTGCTAGGTGTGTATCTATCATGTTTGGAAAGCAATGATTTACCAAGTTTCCTGCGGTCAAATATTCAAAATAGGCATGTAAAGAACGTTACTGTATAAAATCAATATAAATTTAATACAACTAAGAATAACCATTTCATTGTAAAGAAATATTTTTTTTGCTTAATGCTTTGTATGAATACGTCATTTTATGCAATTATCTATCCTTTTATACATAAAATGTGTTTAAGTTGTTACTTATGTTACATTTTACCATCTGAAATTGAGTCACTTCTCAACGGTATATGTTCCTAGCTACAGCTTTCATGAAGGACTTGGCCATGATCTCATGCTTATAGGACTAAATATATTTCTTTTCTCATTTCACACATTTGTTGTGTTTGTTCCCATCTATGAGTAATTGTAAAACACTTTTTACAAGGCCACTACCTGCTAATTGCATATACTAAGCATAACTTCGTGAATACACAAAGACCAAGCCTCCTTTCATAAAACATCAGGCGTGCTGAAACTATGATAGAATATGGTAAATACCATATACTGGAAGGAATATATCCTCACATTGGTCTTCATATAGGCCTGTTAGCAGATGGTAACATATAGCTAACATAAAGCTAATATACATGTATATTTCTAATAATGACCATCCAGTGAAAACATTGTTAACTTTTTGTGGCGTATATCATGGAAATAGCCCTGACATTAAGGGTAATCCTCCATATAACTTTAAACTTTTAATTGTAGGGGTGTCCTTTCATTTGCACATATTAATGAAATGATGTGGATTCAAAAGCAGCATTTCTTTAAAATCAGGATGCTTGTGTAAACGTATTCATCTATATATAGAAGCAGTATAGATATGATATTAAAGGTAAGCTCTGATTTTATGATACCATAAAATATATATCTATGTCTTTCACAGCGCAACTTTTTATATATTGTAATTGCTTCAGTGTCGATAAATTCAATTCTAAGTATCATTATTAAGCATATTTTGCTTATCATTTTTTGCAATGATGATAGAGAACAAATGCTATGAGCTTATTGGCATGTGTTTCTTTATGTTATTCTTTTTAACTGTAAAATGCCAAAGCAAGTTTTATTCCAAATTAAATCCCCCCCCAAAACAGATTTCTGGTGACTTCTTGGGAACACAGGCATTCACCATATTGGAGCACCTGATGATTTGATTGTGTTCATAGTTTTCCATCAGTTTGGGGTCATTTCTTAGTATTTAGAGTAAATGTGTCCTGAAATGGTTATCTAATATGTACATTTACTAGCATAATTCTCCGATTTGCTTCATGTATATAAGATCCTAAGGTAGTTAACTCGCCTGTTCTAGCGTAGAATCTATCTGATAACCATGACAATTTGCTAAGACAGGGATCGATTGCATATAGGGTAGGTGACTTACATTAATGTATACATTTACTGCTCGTAGATACAAGTGCAAATTATCAGATTGGATAGCACTTGTAACTGGTAACATACTCAAAATGTGTAGTTTTAATATGGCATTACTCTTGAAATAAAACTGAACTACTTTCCTTTCACTCTATACAAGACAGTCCTCAAACAGTGTTAGTCTTCACAAATATCTACAAGGATATAGGTACAAGAGTGAGCAAGTTTATGCTTAAAATGATTTTTGCAAGCTGTTGTCAGCAATGTTGTTCACATTTCGATGGTTTTGCATATACATTTAAGACTATCACAATAAGCCTCATTTAGTAAACCTTTTAAAGCCAACAAACAAACCATAACTCACTTTTCATGTGACATATATAAAACATGTACTAGGGTTATAAATAGCTCAACAAAATCAAATAGTGCATAAATAAAACTAAAAACAAACTACCTTGTGAATAAAAAAAGCAAAGAAAACAGCTGCGTGTGACACTACTTTTTCAACATTCAGATTAATCTGTGAGTTTCAGAGATGCAAACCATACCAGTGAATTCTGGGAGTCATGTTTTTGTTTTATGCTTAAGAATAAAACAGTTAACTGAACTTTAAAATAAATTATCACTAACGTTCAAATGATTTGTTGTTTATCTTATCATGAAATATGTTCAGATGTTTTACAAGACTGCTACATGTACATGGCTCAGGTAATCTTACCACAACCAACCTAAGTCTAAGATAATTAAGAAGCAGAATAGTTTCTATCAGAATTGCTGCAGAATATAATAAGATAATCATCATTACAATATGGTATGAAATCTAGTTCAACAAAACATAGAAGATTTTAATGGGGACAGATGATAAATTAATTTTATAATGTAATTGTCCACAGAGAAAAGTGAAAATTAAAAGAATTCAGCATACAAGGAAAATCTTTAATACTAGATCTATGTAACCTCCTATATTTTGACATAAACCATGCTGATTCCGTACTACGATGTTATATTTGCAATCTTCAAAAACCTATACCTGCTATAGAAGACACTCAGCACTACCCCTGCCTTAATTCCTGCCTTGCCACTGGATGTATATAATATTGCTATGCTATTTTAAGTAAATTATTGATATTAAGTCAATATTTATATCATGATGTAGATTGCATGTTTATCGTTATTTACTATTGGTAGAAATCTGAAAACTGCAATATGAATGCAAAAGAACCAAGCAAATTACATCTAGGAGAATTGAGTAAGACCAGGAAATGCCACATTCACATATTGCAGACCAACCCATAGCACTCTTTTAAATTAAGTCTTATAAAGAATAAAATGTGTGTAATATATGTAAGCGAATTGTGGAGAGCAGACCCATTAAGGCACCTTTTGTTACCTACGTTACCTCATTAATATATGTGCAGCAATTTAAGATCCATTATTGTTAATGTAGTTATAATTTGATTTCATTATGAAAGATATTTTGCCAATTCCAATGCAATGTAAATAAATAAAAAATGAATCTGTAAGCAGCTATGCGTTACATGCTGGAGCCAGTACAAATTACATACTAATTAGCATATTGAAATATTTACTTGATTTCACTTCATTGCACATTAAAAGTTATAAACGACTTCAAATATATAAGAATGAACATTTTCAAATAGAATATAGATCAATATCTAGTATATTTCAGGTCAGGTATCATGGTTTATTCTAATACATGTAATTTATAAAGTCATTATCTGCAATTTAGTATAAAATGTAAAATACGTATCTCTGACGAGCAGAAGTACATATCACAGATGTATGCAATTGATTTTTATGTCTAGTTTAAACATTTAATGCTTAAACTGTTTCACTAATACTATTAAAATAAATCAACATTACCCTCATACTGTGTGTACTGTTATTTTCAATGCCAGTAGGATAACGTTGATTACAGGTGATTTTTAGAAAAATGACCACAGAAAAGTTATTAAATTATAAATTTCTAAGGCCTCAAGACATGTCCCAAACTTAAAATAGCTTTACTTTCTGAGAGGAGCAGCAAACTTTCAAAGTAGCCCATATATCTCAGTTTAGCCCAATTCAGGGAGAATTTCCGTCAGAATTGCAGAAAACTTACGATGTTTGTCTTTGTAAAATCCATAAAAGAATGCTTACAAAGGGGTTTCTTTAATGATAAACATGTTAATTTAAGCCTTCTGGAAGACTTCTACCCTTTTTAGAGTTTAAAAAGCATCTTGTTGTTGGACCAGAGAAAAAAAAGAAACACAGTTTGTAAAAATGCTCCGATTATTGCACTTGATGACCTTTGACCCCATTTTAAAGTCGACATATGAACATTTAGTTATAAAAAACATGTTCTCAATGTTTTTCAGACTTATAACTATAAGCATACAAATTTGACTTGAAATGAAATATGTTTACATATAAAAAGATAAAGTTGTTTTCCTTTAGTACAAATTTTCTCATTTTTGCACTCAATGACCTTTGACCTAATTTCTGGCCTTCATATGCAAATTCAGACTTGGCATCCACCCCTATGGCTTTGTACACATGCTAAATATTATGTTAAAAGTGGTCTAACAAATGTACTCAAAAATGCCAACAAAACCAAAAATATGCATCTTTTTTCGATTTGGATTGCCAACTACTATAGAGAAGTGGTAAACTTTCATATTTTGGACTTTATGTGATTTTTCTTAATTTTTTAACTATAAATCGTGTCACTACCGAACGGATTTAACCAGATTTGAGTAGATCCAATAATTCAAAGCGTACAATACAAGAGTCGTCAGGCTTGGGGCGCATAGCACAGTCGGTAAGGTGTCTGGCTAAAGATGCATGTCTGACTGCAGATCCAGGGGTCGCGAGTTCGATCCCGGTCCTGTCCCATACTTTTGTGGAGATTGATCATGTAATGATTTCTACGGTCATTCTCCTCCCTTCCACTGATTCATTCAAGAAGGGTTGTTGTCAGTTACAAGCGAAAGTATGTGCACGAATTACTGGTTAACCGCTTGTTCAAGCATGCCCAGGAAAAAGTATGGTTAGGTGAACTGACTGTCCCACCATGACCATAACTGTTGACTTGGGAAGTAAAGCAACAAAGCAAACAAACAAAACAAGAGGCGTCAGGTGTCGCGATAATGGGCCAAAACCGATAGAATGCTTGATCAAAAAGACTAATAGTACTGCAGATCTCAAGGCTGTCAGAGGGGTCTACTGGTCAGATCTTTGCAACATCTAGTGTTATATACCAAATGAAAATGTGGGGTCTTTAGTTTTTAAAAGTAGTTGATGACACCTCTGATTCTGAGTATTAACTGAGTTATCTCCCCTTGAATTACCCCACCCATTTTGGTCATATTATAAGAGGTCATGATCATTAGCTTGTTAAGTAATTGAGTTGAAGCATCCAGGACGAAAAATAAACCCATCATTACTCAAAATGGTACTTGAAAAGTAGAAAAGTTAAGTTTGGATCAGAGAAATGGGCTTTTGAACTGTTTTGTTGGTCTTTTAAAGTTAAATTATGTGTTAAAACTCCATTGAATTAAAATATATTTGAAACGTTCAATTTAAGAATCTGCCAATTAGTGTTATGTCCTTAGAAATGACTTAAAATTTAAAGAACACTTATTAATCTATGTTATCAGGGTTTCTAGATTCCAATTTCTGTATACGGAATGCTCTGGGAGCAATAATAAGCATGTAAATACCCCACCCACCTATTACTACTGCAGATCTCATGGCTGTTTGAGGGTGACCTTGGTCATATGTTGCTAACATCTGGTGTCATATACATGTACATATACCAAACAAAAATGTAGAGTCTCTAGTAAATAGAAATAGTTGATGACACCGCTGATTCTGAGTACTAATCGAGTTATCTCCCCCTGAAATACCCCACCCATTTTGATCATGTTATAAGAGGTTATGATCATTAGTTTGTTAAAAAATTAGATGAAACATCCAGTAAAAAAATGCTCATAACCAAACTTGAAAAAGTAGAAAAGTTAAGTTTAGTCAATGAAATGGGCTTTCAAACGTTTTTTGTTCGTCTTTAAAAGTAAGTTTGGTGTCAAAACTCCTCTGAATAAAAATATATTTGAAACTTTCAATTTAAGAATCTGCCCATTAATGTTATGTCTTTAGAAATGACTAAGAATTTAAAGAACACTTCTTTATCTATGTTATCAGGGTTTCTAGATTCCAATTTCTGTATACGGAATTCTTTGGGGATAATACTAAGCATGTAAATACCCCACCCACCTATTACTGCTGCAGATCTTAGGGCTGTTTGAGGGTAAACTTGGTCAAATTTTGCTAACATCTAGTGTCATATACATGAACATGTACCAAACAAAAATTTAGAGTCTCTAGTAAATAGAAGCAGTTGATGACACCGCTGATTTTGAGTACTGACAGAGTTAAATCCCCTTGAATTAGCCCCACCCATTTTGATCATATTATGAGAGATTATGGGTATCAGTTTTGGAATTTAATCGAAATAATGCATTCAGGAAATCAATATAGCCATCACTATTCATAACAGCACTTGAAAAAGTAAATAAATTAAGTTTTAGTCAGAGAAAAAGGGTTTGGAACTATTTTCTTCGTATATTATAGTTATATCCTATTTCAAAACCCAGCCGCTTTGAATAAACATATATTAGACACTTTTAACTAAAGAAACTGCCCGCTAGATTTATGTCTTTAAAAATGAATAATAATTTAAAGATCAGTGCCTTAGTTATGTCAACAGGGTTTCTAGATCCTAATTTCTACAAATAGAATGCTCTGGGGAAACTACTAGCATGTAAATACCCCACCCACCTATAAGATGAGGTGAAAACGCTAACATTGAAAAAAAGTCTTATAATACTAAATCACCCAATTTTTTATAGCCTAAATACGAAGAGAATAATTCCTGACAGTGTAACTGTATTGCAAGCGCATTTACATGATCTTTCTTAAGAAAATTATGGCAAATTTTAATGAGTGTGACCAGTCTTCTCAAACCTGGTTTCTATTTTTGTAATGTCTTAAAAAATGGTTAGCTGCGGGATCAGGAAATCTCAAAGAAAAATAAAATAGGCCAAGAAGACGATATTGTTTAGCTGGATGCTTTTACTTGAAGCAATATTTTGTTTTTGAATCTTTACGTCCTATCAACAATCTTTCAGTTATAAAGGGACGGGTCTTCCTGGGTTGAACCATTACTAAGCTAGGAATAATTTGTCTTGCTCAAGGACACAACACAGTGACGCTGGTGAGACTCGAACCTGAGGCCCTTCGGTCTCGAGGCAAGCACTCTACCACTGAGCCACTGCGCTCCCACTCGAAGCAATATTCACATGTATATTGGTTTGAGGCTTTTAGTAGATGCAATATACTCATGTATATTGCTTCGAGGCTTTTAGTAGATGACAAACAGTACATTTTATTGGATGAATAACATTTCACAGTTTCAACAAGATGGCTTTTATCAAGTGTTCTGTCTCTGGTTTCTATCCATACTAGGTACATGTAGCTGCACATGCATTTTAAAGCTTGACTTTACGCATATGCGATAAGTAACGAAATCTCTTGAAATGGCCCATTTTTTAAATTCCCAAATAGAAATGTATTTCTATTTGTGTGTCTGTGCAATCCATTGGGACTAACATTTTATAAAACCTGTTTTTTTTCAAAAAAAGAGCTCGAGCAATAAATATACTCAGAAAAACAATTGAAGGATATGTAGATTCAGTTCAATCTCCAATATTTAATACAATAAAAACTAAACTAATTATGCATGTATTTCATAGTTCCAGATATCTGCAATCAAAATGAATGTTTGATTTGAGTCACGCTTCAACGATTAAAGTACAGTACATGTCTAAATGGTGCAACCCTCTATACTGAAAAGTCACAAGCATTCAAAAAAGATTGAAACCCATTTTTATCGTTTGAATTCCATAATGGCTGGCTCCAAAATCATTGCTGGCCTCAGCCAAAGGTATGACACCTAATTATTTTGTAGTTTTGTTAGTGTTTTACTTCCAATTTGTTGTCATGTTGGCTGGGGTATGCCATATCTATGCATTTTTGTTGAAGAAGTTGCCACGTTATTAGGTGCAATTACTGATAAAAGGGTGTGATCACTTGTCTGTGGTCAGAATTAGAACATAAGTAATGACCAGGTAAAGGTTGCAGCAAAAAATATAAACACTAATTTTTTTGCTTGTGAACTTTGGATAAAGAGGGTTGGTACATTTGGTGTAGTACTGCATCGTAACCAATGACCCGTAAATTTTATTTTGCATTCTGCTGAATGCATATTGGTAGTTCTATCAGATACGAAAATGCCTTGTCTGGAAAGTATTTTCTCAACTGTTATATAGTCAAAGGAATTTTTAATATCCTTCAATTGTTTTTCTGAGTATAGAACTGTTGCCTCACCAGTGGCTGTTGTGAGAGGTTTGGAATAAGCCACGGTAAAAAGCTTCATGCGTCCAGCATATTTTAGCTTTAGCTACATGTACATATATGTGCAGATCTATATCATGTTGTGCAAATGCTCTGACTATATAAATATCCTGCATTTCCGCAACTATTATTTAAATGTGTCAGCTTTCTTAAGATAGAAAGTTTGATTACAATTTTAATCAATATGTTCATGTATTTAATTCATATTTGGTCTTTATAGCATATCGGCAAACGAGAGGTTCAGGAGAACTCCCACTGTTTTGGTTTAAACAAATTTTATTAAAAAAACATAAGAAATATACAGAATACATACATCGTAAGCATGCAAAGGATTAGAACGGAATGCTTATAGAGCTCTTTTCCTGATGAGAGTCACTGTTTTAATTGTGGAACTAGCGGATTTAATATGTAAACAACAATGAGAATGTGTTGGTCAAATAGCGAAGATTCAGATCAGGCTGCACATGTGCATGCTCTTATTATTGTATCAGTTGCCCATGTCCGAGCTTTAGATAATCTTATTTCCAGTTCTTGTGTACATGTTATAAAAATTCTGAATGATTCCTCCGTTTTGCGAAAGAATTAAACTTATCGAAGCGATCTAAAGAAATAAGGGTTTATAGTTTATCGCTATATATCAATTGAAAACAGGGATGAGAAGTGAGAAGTTTATAGGTATGGAATGTTATGAGCCTCATATCAAGTCCGACATTTTGTAGGGCCTGATCTGGGCCCAAACTGTTTGTAAAAGTTATCAGCAGACGACACTAGTAGGTAAATGTGGCTGTTCTAAGAATACACAAGGTGATGATTCTTGATACACCTATGTTTACATATATGACGTGTAGTTACAGGCTGATATCAGTGGTGGAATAAACATGTGACTACCGGTTATTTCATAGCAGCCTGTCTAATGGTTATATGTTTTACCAACACGCGTTTCGTTTTGAGAAAGCGTCTTGCAGACATTAGCCTGCAACACAGCGATGTCTCAATCTGTGAGTTTGAAGCTTTCAAAACACTAGATTGCTACACAATCCACTATCAAAATTGTAATACGCACGAGGTCGGTGTAGCAGTCTATAAAAACAAATGCTTTTCGCAACTGTAATACAATATTGAGAAAGCACCTGTTTGCCTATGTCCCACAAAAAGCACGCTAGGCTTATATAGGTTAAACATGATGAGCACACTTGACTGATAAATAAATATGATTAAAGGAATTTGTAAGACTAGCTTAAATAGCACATTTAATGTGGAATTAAAATTTTGACAGGCTAGGGCACTGCATCAATACCAATATATCACAGATACTAAAAATGTAATGATCTTAAAACCTTAAGATAGCCCATAAAGTCATTAGTCCATAAAGTCATATGGCTTATTTCCAATGGAGTCCATTTTAAGTCAAGATTTTTGCACAAGAGCCACAGAATTATAGAGACCCCATTGTTGACTACCACTGAAGGGTGCTCCAAATAAGTGCATTATACCCGGATACCGTTTAAACTTGAAGTCCTATGTTTCCCCCTCATCACAGTGGATGTCAATTAGTATGCGTGCCAGACATGACGACTTAGTTTTAAACTTTAATTTTAGGGAACTGATATGGTCATCACAGCAAAACCAACGAATCCTTCATGCTTTTGCGCACCAAAATAGTAATACAAAATGAACTTTTCGAAGCGTTTTCCAAAGTTTTCAAGTGGCAAAATGACTTTATGCAACATGGTTTTCTGATACACCAACATCTACTGAACGCCGAGGGTGGTGTTGAAACCCAAGCCTGAAAGAGAGTTCTAATCTGCTATTCATGCATAGAAAATTGTAGATTTATCCCAACTTCGACAATGAGGGATAAATATTATAATAACTGGACCTTGTATTACAATGATGCACATTCTTTAAAATAACAATAACTTTTTTTGCGCAATTTGCAATTTTTTCTTCAGCTATTTTGAAAGACCAGCGTAACAACAAGAACGAGATTAATCAAACTGACATAAAATCAATAGTCTGAACACAAGTTTTTTTTCTGGCCTTTGAGGATAAACTGTTACTATGGTCAGATGAACATTTACTTTGGAGAGAATGCTATTGACAATTATTTCTCCAGACAGAAAACTATCAATGTTAAAACCTAGGTATTATACAGATGATGTTGACTCAATTATGTGACCATAGGAAATAACTTAAATACCATTGACTTTCTTTAGTTTCCTTTAAGACCGAAATAGTATGCATTCTGTTTTACCAAGGTGAAGTGACCGTTTATTATCAACTAGCCAATCTGATCGTGCGCTAAGAGCTTTTCCTAGTTTATTTGTAATTTGGTCTGGATCTCTTCGAGAAACATGATTGTGCTATCATCAGCATATAGAAGTTTGCAGGCTGGACCAATGCTCATCGCCATATCATTTACATAACACAAGAATAACAAAGGTCCCAAAATACTCCCTTGCGCAACACCACAAGTTACAACTGCTGAGTCTGAATTTGTTTTACCAGTATTGACCAATTGACTTCTATTGTCAAGGTAGGATTCGAACCATTTTGCTGATCTAACGCCCATAAGTTTCAATTTATTGTATAATATGTCGTGAACAACAGTGTCAAAATCGTTTTGCAAATCCAGAAGTACCATACCAGTGTATAGGCCTTTGGCATTTTTCTACGTGATTTAGCAGGTAAATATGGCAAGTATAAGTTATATAAGTTAGCATACTCAAAAACTTGAGCCAAAGTCTTCTGCAACAAGGGCATATCTGAGCCAGTATATGATTCAGTGTTTATTGTTGCTCCCCGGACGATTGTGGGGGTTCAGTGTTTGATCCTTTTTTGTTATGCAAAACTTTGTGTCCTTTCGAGTTTAGCAATCATCTTGATGGGGAAGAGAGGGCTGATTGCTTTCCTTTAATTGTCTTCTTGGTGTCTTGTGACTGTTATTGTTCTGTGGCTTTTCCTCTCAGTACCGTGGGTTAGTCTACAGTGTGTGATTGTGGTATTTCCTGATCAAACTCACTTACTTTTCAGACAGTGACCCCCCCCCCCCCCATTATATCCAAAAGTTGTTGCTGAGACTGCCTTTTGCATCCCTTGGGGCACTTGCAGGTGTCATTTCTATTTGAAATGGATGAATTGAAATCCTCAAGATACTCATTATCGATCTTCTATCTAGGGGAGACCGGGGCTAGTTCGGCCTCGGGGCATGTTCGGCGTGTGGCTATATTTAGCATGTAAACTAAGATGGGAAACATATTTGGAAATTAGTTTTGACGAGTTTGTCTACATGAGTACACAATGGTTGCATTGTTAACGGGTACATTGATATTGTACCAGAAACTCGTTTTCTTGCATGATTAGTAAATTTCTCATAGTAATTTCAGTTTTTATTTGTCTAAAGATGTGTTAAGATTCTGATTTAAATTCTATAATTTTATTACGAAAGGATTATGTGCTTCGATATAAAACATTGTTTATTTCTTCTCCTGTATCTTAAAAGGAGCTGTCACGTGATATTTTGGAAATAGTCTGTCTGGGGCAAGTTCGACCACTTAAGTCGGGCAAGTTCGGCACATAGCCAAACTTGCCCCACACTTACAAAAAATATTTGCCATTGTAATTTAGGTCACCAATTTTGTAAAGGGTGTTCATATCATGAATCTTAAGTACCTCCTTGTTCATATTTAACGACTGACGTTTATTTCATCGAACGTTTCAGAGCGCCATTTTATATTGAAGCCAAAAGTCAAAAAACCTGTCTAGGACACGTAATGCAAAACTGTTCCTTTTCTGTTGTTGTTGTTGTTGTTGTTGTTGTTGTTGTTGTTGTTGTTGTTGTTGTTGTTGTTGTTGTTGTTGTTGTTTTACAGTACAACAAACAAAACCAGACTTATTCAAAGATTAGAAAGAAATAAGTTTAAAAAAAAGTGATCCCATACAAACCTTGCGCCTTTCTCTGGGTCATTGGTAGACAGTAAAGACCCAGATCAGACGCCATAGAATGCGGAGTCTGATCATGGTCTCCACTGATTGTTTTTGATGAAAGCTACTACCCAATAGCCCTTTGATTCAAATCTGGTTCTTTCGTTTGATAAAGATGGGATATTTCATTTGGCATTAATGGGTTAGGCAGGTCCAAAAGCAATTAAAAGAATAAATGGGCCCAAAAAGCAAGACGGAAACTCGGATAATTTAAAACGACATTTTCAGGCTCATTCTTGGATCATTTGTATTCTGAGGAACCAACTCGGATTGTCCATATGTTAGATTAATACCGTTATATTTTCTTGGCCCTTTGCAATTCCATCTACTGAAGTTTGACTGTATAATAATAGGCCAGGACAGTTCCTTTGCGGAACTTGCCCTGAGGGGTGGCCGAACTTACCCCATGGCGGGGCAAGTTCGGCCATCATGACCTGTTCTCCTTGAATGAAGATTGCCCTTTATTGTACAGAGACACATGATGGGGGTTACCGGGACTGGTACCGCACTATTGTGCCTTACTTAAATATATAGGTTTCGCAGACCTAGATGTTATATTTCGAAAATTGTACGTTTTCTAAAATGGGGCCGAACTAGCCCCGGTCTCCCCTATCAATCTTCCTATACTCCTTAACCCCATAAGAGGACTTCAGGGGACATTCCGTATGCTAAGTGCTAGAGGTGATTATCTGAAATAAACGACAAGTGTGTGTGATGAGTTTGTACAGTGCGAAAAGAGTGTTTATATGGTTGAAAGATAATTTTAAACAGAATCTGGTGATTAGGGGGATACGAGGGTTAGTCAAAAATAACTGAGCCCTACCTC
Source organism: Loripinus fragilis (assembly GCA_964019695.1). NCBI lineage: Eukaryota > Metazoa > Mollusca > Bivalvia > Lucinida > Lucinidae > Loripinus > Loripinus fragilis. The sequence goes on from OZ026524.1 coordinate 50,144,458, forward strand.
ATTATATCTTAGCCTCATACTGTAGACAAGAAATGTGATTATCTTTTATAAGCTTAACATGTCATAGACGTTTTGACCCAAAATAATTACCCCGTCGAAGCTTCTGTAATGGTTGCTAGGCAACTAAAGATCGTCAGTCAGAGCGATGCATTCATGATCTCCGCCACCAGGAATATACAGTATGTCTTAAAAAAGCTTGTGGGCTGGATAGTTTTTGAGAAAGACATATTTGACATTAATTTGAATAACATATCTAATATTGTCTTTTCATTATACTTGGTTCGTAGATATTTAGGTGAACACTGATTGCATGCGTTGCCTAGCAACAAAATAAGTCAAAATTTCACTTATTTTCAAATACAGGTAAATGTGTTGCCATGGAAACAGATTCATTTATTCCAAGCAAGGAATTTAATATTTCTGAGGGTTTGTTTGTGTATGCAGTACTGCAAAATCATTATTAGGCTATCATTTTATGTTTTCTATTAAAATTGTGTTAAAATGAATATGGGTGGGGTAAAATCATAGGACTTGAGGCACGTTAAAAATGCCAAATTCTGAAATCAAACTACCACAGCATCTATATGTTGGCGTCAGTTGTTTTCTTATCTGGAGCACTGAGTAGGTACATGCAATATGTATCAAACGACAGTGAATGCAGCATAACATTGGCATAATCGTTTCCATGGCAACGCTTAGATATTGATATATTACAGCGTGAACACCCGTTCGACAGGTCATGCTCGGTTGCCTAGCAACCAGTATATTAAGCTTACCAACAGATATAAATTAGGTTATTGAATAGATGAAATATAACTGCGATGAAATATCATTTAATTATGTGTCCATTTTACTTGAATTAAAGGGGACAGCCACCCTAATAATAAGTATGTTTTAGCAGAAAGAGCTCAATGAACCATGAATTTTGATACAAGTATCAACAAAATCGGTTGAAAAATGGGCAAGTTATCGGCATTTAAAGAAGTCAATATGGCCAACATTTATCCGCCATTTTGAATATTTAATTAGTTTTCTGAATTTTTTCAACTGCTTAATTTTTAGTCATCACTATGATCACATCATCTATGTTTCAGCAGATATGCAGCTTTATACATATGGAAAATGTTTCATTAAAGATTAATGCAAATAATCCATTGGTTTGTCTTTTATTTTGATTACGCATAATTAATTAGGCTGAGTGACGTCACTAAGTCTACAATGTGGCCGCTTCCATTACAGTCTATTTGCAAATATTCAAACGCCCACAACTTCCATATTTTCAACCGATTTAGATGAAAATAGTATCAAAATCCATGGTTTATTAAGATCTTTCACATAAAACATAGTAACCATCAGGGTTGCCGTCCCCTTTAAATGTTATAAGGTAGGGCTCAGTTATTTTTGACTAACCCTCGTACATGCACCACCTGGCATACAGCATGACTAAACTGTGCCACGATAGGGCCGATAAAAAGAACTACACCCAATTACATTCACTTTACACGAAACCATTTCGCAATCGGTCGTCCAATTGTGGGTGGATTGGTAGATCGATACATGGACGTTTTGAGTTGGAGACGTTTTGATTTGCTACTTTGTAAAATATTTCCGGTTATGACGTCAGATCACATGCTGTACAAAATGGAGGACAGACTTCCTGTTACTATGTTAATTTATTTATTTTCATTTTGTAAGGCTTTCTTTATCCTCGTTTATTGCCTTTCAACAAGGTTTAATGCTAATATTTCTAGTCATATGATTGAACATAGTCTCTGATTTTATTAGGCCCTAACACGTTATATAAAACAAATTAAATTAATTTTTCATTAAGAGACCAGTGGGCGGGGTAACTTGCTTTCTTTCTTGTGCCTCGAGAGATGGCAACTGAGGCTCATCAAGTATTTCGCTGACACTAACGTTACTTGTGGTTCGATATCTTCACCAAGTCAATCAAATTGGGTCATTTAATTAGAAGTAATTTTGGCCTATTCAGTCAAGTCTGGTGTCATAACGGCTTTATTCAAGGGAGCACCAGCCCGGGTTACTCAGTTTAGGTTGGAATAGTCTGTCTCCTTCTGTGGCCAATACCCAGTCCACAGAGGACTTTAGGGCACTCCTTATTTAAAAAAAAATCAGCCAAAAGTTTTTGTGTGTTGTTTTTGTTTTTTGGGTTGTTTTTTATTTTATGAAAATTTCCAAATTCGCACTCCCTGGTGTAATGCTCAAGTATGAGCTAAACCAGTAAAGATAGAAAGAAAGAAATGCATCTGCGATCTAAGTCGCACAGTCTATAGAGAAGCAGGGTTGGCATAAAACCCGGGTTTTATCATAAAGCCCAGCCCGGCGGGTTTTATGAGGGCGGGGTTTTATGTGGGTTTTATAAATCTGAAAGTTTATCATAACACCCACAACCAGCTGCTACCTTACAGTTTTTCTGTGCTAACAGTGCTGGTCTTAAGAGAAACAGTCTGATCAGGATTAATGCTGTTTGCATTTCTGTCTGCATCTTTTAATGGTATTACTTTGTGGTAAAATTTTAGGATGATTACGAAAAACTGTGGGGATATTCCAAAATTTAGAAAAATAACAGTACTACTGTTTTGACTGTGATTCACACCTTTGGGGCTGTAATTGAGCAATTATCTTGGCTTTTGAAATTATGGTCAAATGCAGTCATGCTGGTCCTAGTAACAAGAGAATGAATATATTTTAATGCACTTGTATTGGGAAATGGGAACTTATTCACACTCTGGAATAGAATTACATACATAAAGTTTATTCAGGCTTAAGCATAAAACACTCATCACCAATCAAAGTTAGCTTTAAAATTTTGTATTTTCTGCCAATATGATCTGACAAGCAATAAGAACCAGAGTGGATTTGTTTATATTATTGAAGCCCAAGATATTTTTCAAGGGATAGGTTGGTAGACTGGCATAATCATGATAATAGACTAGATAATAATAATCAGACATAGTTGAAAACTGACTTGTCTGTATCTTGTAACACATATAGTATATATTTAAATGTCATTGTTGATACTCATATTTTAATGGCTATCTCGTTATTACCATTAAACTGATTAAAGTATGGTTATATAGAATCATTTCTACACTTTATATCTATCATCAGACTGCAAACCAAGAATTTATAAGAGCAAAAATTCATAAAACCCGCATATTGTCAAAAGTGGGTAATATGACCTTATTGCCCAACCCGTGTTTTATGGGGTGGGTTTACCCGGGCGGGTTATATGGTGCCAACCCTGTAGAGAAGTGTAAAACCCATGACCAGATACAGTACTATAGTAATTGACGGTACTGATAAACTGAACCAAGTTTATTTAACATGCTGCAGTTTACAGATATATCAGTATATCGTTACTTCGTTAGTCAAAAGCCTTACTAAAATTTAGCAAGACTAAGTACTCGATGACCTTCTTTAAGCTGCCTTCTCAGATCCTCTGTTAGTTGGATAAGTTGCGTTTCACAAGAATGTTTTTCGTGAAAATCATGCTGAGGTACATATAAAATGTTATTTTTGTTAAGATGCTGAGTAAAATTTGTGGCTACCATAAGCTCCATGACCTTGCATAAAGGCCTGGGGTGCTGCAGTCTACTAATTACCTCCTTGAACGAGTCATTGTTTGGTAGATTTACATCATGCTTTCACCAGTTCCAAGGTTGTCAATTACTGGTCGATCTGCATACTGACCGGGCCAGTGTTCTATTGGTCGACTGAAACAGTCACATGGTCATTGGTCAGTCACAGTGTGAAGATGGGAGTGCAGTGGCTCAGTGGTATAGTTCTTGACTCGAGACCAAGGGGCCGTGGGTTCGAGCCTCACTGGCATCACTATGTTGTGGTCCTTGAGCAAGACTCATTGCACAATGTACTATCAAACAACGGTGAGATTGAAGAAAAACTAATACGTTTGAGGGGGAGGAGAATGTTAGTTGAGGTTTGGGATTCAAGTGCCAGTGGTTTGGGGTCATAACGGCTATATACAAGGGAGCACCAGCCCAGGTTACTCGGTTAAAATTGAGGACACCTGAGATCAAAGAAGCACAGTCTATACTCTATATAGAGAAGTGTATTCAACAATATACCAGTTTACTATTTGACGGTACTGAGTACTGGTTCAACCCAGGAAGACCCCTCCCTGTTTAACTGAAAGATTGTTGATGGGATGTAAAGAATCAAATCAAACAAACAAACAAACAGTGTGAAGATACTTAGCATTTGTTATCCCATTTTGCTGGACTCTATTAACAGGCTTAACCCTTAAAGCGCCAAGAAAAAATTGCATCTGAAAATGTCGTCTGCTGAAGTCATCTGTTGCAAAACAATACTGACAAATTAAGTATTGAAGCAAACAGTGTAGACCCAGAACAAACTGCTCCTATAGGAGCAGTCTCAGTCTGATCTGGGTCCACACTGTTTGCCATAGAAGCTTCTTAAACATTTCAGCAGAAGAGAAAAGCAGACAACTTTTGTTGTGATTGGCACGTTAAGGGTTAAAATAGTGGCTAGAGAGGTATACTGCATCATTAGACATTAGCATGACTGAAATTTCAACTGAAGCCTTGGCACACAGCACTATTCTCAGCAAAACTCATTATGTTCCACACAGTCGGAAAACCTCCCAGTCCCCGACCCTTAAAAAAGAGGTACGGTATGTAAATTGAATACATTCAGTATAAGGCAACAAGATGTAGAAAAAAAACCTGTTTTACACTATGGCTACTTAATTCAAAGTAATTGAATGTCATTCACAGATAAAAAATATTATACATGTAAAAGCCACAGACTAAAGCAATATGTTTGGCACACTCAACACGAAAATGGTGGTTGGCCATTTTACAAAATTATGGTTTAAATTTTTCCTCCTACATTTTGCTTGTATTTTAAAATTTTGAAAAGCATTAAAAACATGCCAGAACAGTCCAGCCAAACCATATGGTAATTGTACTAAAATTTTGAATGCTACACTGCCAAAAAAGGCCTAGACAAACAGTGCAGACCCATATCTGACTACTTCTGAAGAAGTAGTCGGATCTGGGTCTTCCCTCTTTGCTGCAGTATTCTGAAAAGCATTTTGTTAATTCCAGTCCTGAAAACCAAGTTTATTTGAGAACAGAGAGAGAAAAGTGTTGGGAATATTAGAAAATTTACCATATATCATTTTGGTGTAAGTGTGTTGGTACATGTGTGCTTATGAAGATGAACTCATCATTTAGTCTACACAGGTAAACAAATCATACATTATTAATTTTTTAGAAAATTATGTTTTGAAGGAGTGCAGAATATATTTGATTTTGTCAACCTAGGAGTTTTTAGTATCAATAATATAACTGTTAGGCGACAAAAGCGTGATAGGGCCAAATAAAAAAAAATAAGTGAACATGTATTTCGGGTAACCGGTCTGAAAATTTTGGGTAGGGTAGGCACACACATTTTTTTAAATTATTTTTTTTTGCGGAAAAAATATATTTTTATGCATTTTCAAACGCATTTCACCTTTTAAATGCATATAAGTGTGTTTTTTCCAGAAATCCTAAGAAAAATGCTAGGTTTCACCAGTAAATTTAAGTAGGACGGGTTACCCTAAACACAGGTATTTTTTTATTTGGCCTAGGGAGTTTGCGAGAGTGAGACTATAAATAAAAATTGTGTCCAGATAGAAAATATTACACCTTTACCTATCTGACACCAGCTTTTTGGTAAACTGGTAAAATTTGGAACATTTAATACATGTTCATGTACTAAAATTGGTATACCTGCATTACACAGGTACCTGCCTAATGGCTGTTGCTTGCAGCAGCATATGGCAGTTTCTAAATAAATAAATTTCAAAGAGCTATCGTCGGGAGTGGAGGTAGTCCAACAATTATAAATAATAGTTAACCCTTGTAGTGCTGAGCCCAGATTTACCTGTTTTTGAAAACACTGTAGACCCAGATCAGCTGGCTTCTGATGAAGCCATCTGATCAGTGATCAGGATCCACACTGTTTTCCAGTCTAGTTGAAAATAATGCTTAGTTGCTGCACTGGTTAACAGCATAAAATTTGGGATGATTACTATAGTACAGAAGAATACAGTAAAACCTGTCTTAAGCGGCCACTCAAAAAGAAGACAAAAATTGGTTTTCAAGACCGATTGTCTCTTATTATATAGCCTTAATGCTGGTCAAAAGTATTGCAGAATGCTCCAAGAGAGCATTCTGCAATACTTTTGACCCTCATTAAGCTACCATTTGTCTTTAAGACTTTTGTTTTGTCTATTTTTGAGTGGCCGCTTTAGACAGGTTTGACTATATTTAACATGACAATGGTTACAAGTATATTTTTTTCTCGGTTTTATCCACAGGTTGGCTGGCAGTCCATGTTCACAGCCAGCATATGGCTGTTCTGCATGCACCTGAATATATTTCCTTCCAAGAGCAGAAGAGGCCACTGCCAACTAGCGATGTTTCAAAACTAATCTCTCACACCTTAGGAGTGCCAACACAGTCTGTAAGTCCTAACTAAGCGAAATTTTTGAGTGTAAAATAGTGAATATTTTCTTATCCGTCAGTTATTTTTATTAACACACTTGTTAACTCTTAGTAGACCAACATACTTTACAATTAAGTTTGATACCATTCAGTCAGGATGGTCCATTCAACTCCATTGTCAGATGTGGCCATGTCTCCATACGACCATAGGCGTAGAAACAAATATTGTGGGTACTACTCAAAAGAACCGTCTCAATGAGATGATTGTTTTGAGCACCCAAAACATATGTTTTAATTGATAGGTAAGAAAATAATGTCAATTTTGAGATCATAAAAAATTTCTTAGCTGGACCTATGATTCTAGCTCCACCAGAAAGCTGTACATTGTCTTGATATAAGTTGAACAACAACTCCGAGTGAGTCAGTCTACAGATAAAACATCTGGCAGGGAGGGCAGTGGCTCAATTGGTAGAGTGTTAGACTGGGAGATCAAAAGGTTGCTAGTTTGAGACTCACTGCCAGCAGGGTCACTGTGTTGTGTCCTTGAGCAAGAAACTTTGTCCACTGCTTAGTACTGCAAGGGTGAAAGTTTTCAGGATTAATCCTGAATTCAGGATTTTGAGGCTGACTTTCCATAGAAAGTCAGCCTCAAAATGCTGAATTATGAAGATTATAGTAGTTTCTCTGATTAATTTTTAGATTATCTAAACACAATTAACCATTCAAACATGAAATTATTCATTTTTGTAGGCATCCTGCAGGTTTAAAAATTTGAATTTCTAAAGTTCAAGATTTTGGAAATTTTGAACTTTCACCCATGGTACTGGCTCAACCCAGGAAGACAGGAAATTGTCCCTACATGACTCAAAAATTGTTGACATATGACGTGCATAACATCAGGCAGTCAGATATTATCTGTATATAAGTAATTAGTACATGTATAAACATTCATAGCATTGTAATTTCAGGATTTAGGCTGGGCTGGTTTACTGCAAGGTTCACTGTTTAAGAAGCCAAAAGGAAATGTTCTGGTCACAGTAATTACAACAGAGGACCAGCCTGTTCTTGAACTGAATAAGCTTGCTAATTTTCCAGTAGATATAGTAAGTTTCTTTGTTGACCTTAGCCACGCTGAAAGATAAAATATGTTTTTCACATGAAGTCACATCTGTGAGTGATATACATGTAACACCATATATTAAAATCAATAAACTACATTATGAAATGATGCCCACAGCCACATTGTGCATACATAGTAAAATATTGTGTTTTGCACGCAAAAAACATGATTTCAAATAACTTTCTGTGTCATATTGATTAATAGAATCGAACATTCTTCTGTATCATTGACTTTATTAAAATCTTTACAAAAAAGTGATTAAATGCTCCGCAAGCCTTGCATTTCATCTCTATTCTGCAACCGGTTTCATAAATTCAATAACACATATGTACAGTCATGTAAGATACTCTAAAGTCTCATTCACATGGGTGAAAGTCTTCAGGATCAATCCTGAACTTTCCATAGAAAGTCAGCCTTAAAATGTTGAATTAAGGAGAAAAATAATAGCTTCTCTGATTAATGTTAAGAATCTCTAAACTCAATTAATCATTTAAACTTGAAATGATTTGTTTTTAGGCATCCTCCAAGTTTTAAACATTTAATATCTAAAGTTCAAAAGTTTTGGTCAAGAAAATATTCATAGCAACCAACCAACGAGTGTTGCCCCGCTCTGCGGGGCAACACGAGAGTTGGTTGCTTTACGACTAGAGAGGCTCTGTTCTGTTCTACTCACGCCTATTCATCTTCAGATATAAATAGAAAATATTTTCGAAATCACCCTGTTCCGTTATCTAAACGGAGTCGATACGGGGAACCAATCTAGATCAAACTAAGAACCTAATTCTACTGTTGAAAAATATGCCATGATCATCATTAGCATTGAAAAAATACAAAAAGTAAAAGTGAATTGCAAAGATGCCAGGTCTGTTGATATTAAAGTCATATTTTTGCCATAAGACTGAGGGATTTTTTTCTATCACCAGGAGCTTGAACGGTAATGATAGCTCTTTCAGGCAAGCGGCTGCGTGATCCCCATGACATGACGTTACAATTCTTATAACGTCACGTCACAACGTGATAATGTCTAAAGCCAAATGCCAACTGCCACGTGCATCGTCGCGCCTTTGAAATGAGCCGGGACATGAGATTTCCCACAATGTGATATGTCCGACCGGCAAAGACTCAGATCAGCCTGCGCATACACACAGTCTGATCAGAGCCTTTTCTAGTCCGTTGAATTTTCTATGAGTGTTATGCTACTGACTGAACATCATTTTGAGTTTCCAAGCTTAAAAGGAGACTGCACAGGATTGTCGGAGTCTGAGCTGACCCTCAAGGGCTCTCTTGTTCTTTTGTCACTTTCCCATACGGTGTTCTGGGTCAGGTGAGATACTAATTGTATTGATTACTGACATTTGCGTTCTTTCTTACATTTTATACTCACACAAGTACCGACTCACAAGCTGTGCTATCCTCTCAGATCAAATAGTGGTTGGTTGCCCATTAGGTGTGCCTATTTCATATTAATTTTAAGCTAATTGTTTATTGTTTATCTGGAGATAATGATTTTTTTTTCAGGACTCCCCAGGAGTAGATGTTGATCATCTTATGGCTACCATACAAGGATCATTTCTAGACAAAAGTCCACTGCTTCTTGATGCTGGTTTAGACAATAATGTAAGCAAGTTCTAAAACTCTTCGTCACCATTGTCACCTTTGTTTGCAGGGCTTACCCTGGCTCAGAAATTGTCATAGCCAACATTTTAGCCAAATGGAAAAAGTTTGAGCCAAATGAAATTAACTTTAGCCAAGGTTTTAGCCAGAAAGAAGTATCGACAAGTTGTTTTGTATTTAACTCTTTGCCCGCTAGGGGCGACTTTTGTTGTCTGCTGATAGCCTTTGCAAACAGTTTGGACCAAGATCACGCCCGAAAAAATGTCGGGCCTGATCTAGATCCAAACTGTTTGACACCCTGATGGTATTGAAAACATCCAGCATCCAAAGAGTAATATATGGCACACTAATAAAGTGTGAGGATATTGGAAAATCCAAAAGCTGATCAAAATACACTTTTTCGCAAATATGTAATTTTTGATTTTGTAATTTACTCTTTTAGCCTATGACTTATATTTGTAGCAAATCTACACTTTTAGTAGCAAATGGCTACAATGGCTAATGGCAGGGTGAGCCCTGTTGTTTGTTTGTGTTCATACCCATTTACTGTATAACTAAAATTCCATTGATGATGTCTAGGCTTGCTCCTGAGCCCAGAATAACTGCATGCAAGTTCTTAAAGGCTGTTAGTGTAAATGGTTGAAATCGTTCAAAGTCGATTTCTAGGAGTTAATGTCCAACAGGAAAACTCCCAGACCAGTGACTACCGGGTATTGTGAAAAATTCAACGTTAAGGAGCTGTTTTATTCTGGACACTGATAAACTGGTACTTTGTCAAACAGTGAAGTCCCAGATGAAATGCCATATAAAGTGGCATTTCATAAGGGTCTGCACTATTTGTTAAGATCAAAACAATTTTCAGGGGCAGTAATACATCTTCTTTTAGAATTTTTGACCAGCAACCCCTTAAAATATAAGATGGACATTTCCAAACTTATTGTATCGATATGTGATGGATAATCCATCGGAATGAAAAGGCATTGTCACATGGGTGAAAATTTTCAGGATTATTCCTGAATTCAGGATTTTGAAGCTGACTTTCCACAGAAAGTCAGCCTCAAAATGCTGAATTATAAGGGATATCATAATAGCTTTTCTGATTTATTTTAAGTCTGTCTAAAGGCATGCAACCATTTAAACTTGAAATTGTGATTATTTAGTGGGCATGCTGCAAGTTTTTAGAATGGAGTTTCGAAAGTTCAGGAATTTTGAAATTTTGAACTTTCACCCATGCAATCACAGTTGATGATTACCTTGGCCTTTTGTAGATGTTTGATGTCCGATCAGAGTTTGATGTCTTCAGGAAGCTGCCCAACACACTCCTCAAGATGGCCGACCGACTTTTAGACAGAGATTCTGTGATGCAACAACACACTACTGGAACATTAAACAGCAGCATGACACCAGATCTCAAACTTATGGGAGAACTGCAGATGATTCAGGATGTTATAAATACGGTAAATGCATGTTGGGTAATTTTTCATACTTTTGCGGTCGTCTGCTGACATTTTTCAAAATTAAGTGTTTCAAAAAATTCTTTCAGAAACATGATCAGAGTTAACCCTTTGTATACGGGAAACCCCTAAATGAGTACTTTGCAAACAGTGAAGACCCAGATGAAATTCATCAAGGTCTACACTGTTTGTAAAGGTAAAAAGGATCTTCAGACAAAAGAATAAGATATCTTTTAGAAAATTATAACCTGACACCCCTTGATATGTAGAATGGACTATCCCAAGTTACTTGTATCAAGTCAGAAAGAAGAATCCATTAGTATACAAAGGATTAACCATTTGAGAAATTACATGGTTTTCCCTGATGTAGGATGTTGAGTCCAAGACACCCAAAACTCATCTAAGAGCCCCTGTAAAATAATCATTTGTGCTATTATTAGTGCAGAATGAGGAGGTTGGTTTACACATATTTTCTTTGTATAGCTAATATACTTTTTTACATCAACACAGCTATACATTAATGAGAACACAATTAGCATCCACATGGAAATCAGAAGAAAGAAAGTCTTTCAACTTACATTAATCTGTGTCTGAGTACGTTGATGGTCATATTCTCTATAAGATCATATCCATTCAGTCCAGTGGTTATTTTATTATTCATGTGATTTAATCATGTGGATGAAAACAGTGCTGATCCTGATCAGCTGGCTTCACCAGAAGCCAGCTAATCTGGATCTACACTGTTTTAAAATGAGGGTATATGATTATGAAAAAAAAATGCAAATACAGTACTTCAGGTAGATCCGAAAATTTTACCCAATGCTGTTTGTAATTGATTGTTTTGATCTGCAACTGATTGTTGTTGACAACCCTAGTTAGCACCATTCGTAATTCATTCCCATGCTAAACTCTGTGCACATGTCTGCTCCTTTTCTCTCATATTTAGAACCACACCAATATTAAACATATTTTTACAACAATCAGGTTAACTTGGTATTATTGTTTTACAGATATCATCAGACAGTAACCTTGTGAACTCCCCGACACCTGACCTATTCAGTTTCACAATCTCAGGACTGGGGAGTGTAGCTGATAAACATGGAGCTAAATCTGCACAGGTCTCTGATGCAGCCTCTCTGGTATCCAAGTTTCTTCATCAGGTATGTTCATCTATTTTACCTTCATTTAAGTAATGAAAGGAATATTAGATTCATGATTAAGAGAATTTTGTTTGTTTGTTTTGTTGTTTTACATCCCAAGCCAACAGCTATGGTCATGGCTGGGAGTAATTAACAACTTCTTTTTAATTACTTTTCTTAGATCAGTTATGAACTTCAAGTACCTAAGATTATCATAGTTATTTAAATGTTAATAAATGAGTCTTGGTCTTTTGAAAATGCACATATCATTTGCTGTACTCAATATATACTTAAACGCAAAAGAAACGCAACTCTTTCTAACATGGTAGTTCCTTCTGTTTCGTCAAAAAAAAATCAGCCAGCGATAATAAAATCGCCAAGTACCGTTATTTGCCTTGCAAACAGCACCAAAATCAGACCGCTGTGACTTATGGTTGGCGAGCTGCAACGAAAAATGTAAGGCAACCCCCATTATTAAAGTCACAAAGGTCAAAAATTGTGACTATTTTGCGAAAAAACGTTCTAAACCAATATCGGTTTTTGAAAGCAAAAGAGTAGACAAACTCAAATCAGGTACTTTAATGTTTCTGTCAACGTTCATTTTGTCAAAATGACGTCTTTAATTTTTCGTGTAATTGGCCATTTTTACCCAAATGAATGTTAATATTCGAAAACTTTTAATGTCACCATATAGCCCGCAATAGAATGCATAGAAGACATAAGTATCGCGATATGATCAAACAAAATGCGACTGTGATGACTGTTTAAAAAAAAGTAGGTTGACGTCAATAAAGAAACACAGCAACGCAGCAACTGGTAGCGTTGATAATCAATAACTTCCGAACCGTTTGAGTGTATTCCTTTAGTTAGGACATCTGGCTATCAGATCAAGCTGTTTATTTTCAAATCGAATGAGACGTCACTTTTTTAGATTCAATTTGTTGAAATTTACTGACGTCATTATAACGTCAGAATGGAAATCGTGATCAAAACCATTTTATATCAAATAATAACTCATTACGCAGGAACACAGGATATAATTAAGAAATTGGCCTCATGCGATCCATGTGGAAGAAAAAGTGGTTTGAAAACGGTTGCGGAACATTTGCGTTTAAGTATATGTAAATATGGTCAGTCTGACCATTTTTACCCAAAGTATTAAAGCTGCATAGTCTGTAACATTGGACATTTAATTTTGAAATAATGTTTCTTTTATTCAAGAACACAGTAAAAAAACTAAAATTCAGGAATACATTTTACCAATTTCGTAAACCTTAACAAATTATCAGTTTCGAAACAACAGCATTTATGTTAAATATTAACTGTCTATAATAATTGGAGGGACGCAAATAAATACCAACAAGAGAAAAACACCTGTTTTTATTAGATAATTCAATTTCCCAAGCAGTTTTCAGCTATAGTGAACAGATTTATTGTGAAATCATAACTTAATTCTACTTTTACAAATGATTTAAAAAGAAAGTTTTTTCGAAAAATGTTCATAGTTGCAGACTTAGTCTCTTTAAGACAGAAGCAAGCTTATCAAGTCTTGAGGTAATGAAATATTTCTCATGCTCAACTGAGCATTAAATTCCAACTGCTCATACAATAATACACAATGTACTGGAAAATAAAGACATTTCTTGCTTTACAACTCGGTTGTTGTATTTACCAGGCCTTTAGTTAAGAGTGCGTAACTTAAAAACAATTTTCTTATTTCCCAACCAAAACATTTGTTGTATGTACTCAAAAGAACCGTCTCAATGAGACGGTTCTTTTGAGCACCCAAAACATATGTTAAAAATGATGGGTAAGAAAATTTTTACAATTGTAGGCTGAAAATTGGTGTTAATCTAAACCTGTGATATACCTTGGTTATTCTTATCATGTATTGAAATATCTTTTTGGTAGTTGCTTGTGCTTTATGTTAATTTCTGTGTCAGTAGCCAGCTGATCTTGCTCTACTCTGTTTTCTTAGAGAGTACAGATTTTTGAAAAAAGGGTATGTGCACAGTGGGCATATTAAGTTGAATATGATGTGCATTTTTCTTTCGAGTTCTGAGACAATCTACAAAAATAATGTTGTTGATCTCCTTTCAATCGAGTGATGTAATTTCATTATTGATATTGATTTATCATTTTGAATGAAAAAAATGTAAATCCTGATCAGCTTGCTTCTGATGAAGCCAGCTGATCTGGATCAACACTGTTTTCTAAGAGAATACAAATTTTTGAAGAAAAAAGGGTATGTGCACAGTGGACTTATCAAGTTGAATATGATATGCATTTTAGATGACAGAGAGTTTCAAGAAAAACAAAATCTCTTTTAAATCGAGTGTTAGGTGTAATTTTCACTATTAATATGGATACATGGTGGGAGTGAAAAAAGTGTGTGAATCCTGATCAGCTGGCTTCTGATGAAGCCAGCTGATCTGGATCCATACTGTTTTCAAAAGTATAGAATTTAAAAAAGATATGAATGTGCACAGTTGGCACATAAGGTTGAATATGATGTGCATTTTTCTCTCTTCCAGTTTCGAGACAATCTACAAAAATAATGTTGTGGATCTCCTTTAATTCGAGTGATTGTTATTGATTCATTGTTTTGAATGAAACGATGTGGATCCTGATCAGCTTGCTTCATCAGAAGCCAGCTGATCTGGATCAACACTGTTTTCTAAGAGTGTACAAATTTTTAAGAAAAAAAGGTACGTGTACAGTGGGCTAATTATGTTGAATACGGTGTGCAATTTTCTCTCTTCCGCAGATGACTGAGAGTTTCAAGACAATCTACAAAAGTAATGTTGTTGTGGAGATCCTGATGATAAAACCACAGAAGGGACATATTAGAAAAGTTAGAAGTTTAAAGGCTGATCCTGAGCCAGACAAAGTAAGCCTAGATTAACAAATATATCAGTAGTAGGCCAAAGGAGCCGCTATGGTGTCGTGGATAAACCACTTGCCTTGTAACCCAGGGCCTCAAGTTCGATCCAGGCTGTTTAGTCTGTCAAACCAGACTCTAAACAATGGTCCCATCTCCATATGACCTTAGATGTTGTGGGGGCATTAAATACAAACACACTAACACAGTTGTGGGCCCTTATGCAAAGAGGGGTTAATTCTCCATTTTAATGTACCATAGGTCAGGCTAATCATAAAATTTATGCTTAATGTTGTGATTATCTTATATATCTATCTAAACATACATGTATGTTTAGGGTGCTCAAAAGAACCCCTCTCGTTGAGACAGTTATTTTGAGTACCCACAATCATTTTGCCGTGACGTGATTTCCAACAATGTGGTATTTTTAGCTCACCAGAGCCGAAGGCTCAGGGTGAGCTTATAGTCTGGGACTCGAGCCGGCGTCCGTGCGTGCGTCCGTCCACACTTTCAAACATGAATATCTCTGAAACCATCTAGCCAATCATAATCAAATTTCACCAGAAGCATTATTGGGGTGGGGGATTGGTTGCATTAGGTTTTGGGTAAGATAGGATCAGAACTCTGGTTTCCATGGCAACAGATAGCTCCCATTGGGTTATAATGGGGAAAATTTTGTGACCACTCTAGCTCCTTCATTTTTTATTTGTTCTTCTTTATTCTTGCAGGTAACAAGGACAACCATAAAATCTCGAATGGGTTCGAAATTCAGCAGGATCCGACCAGAGACTTATGAGTTAGCTGCCCTTGAGCGCCTGGAAAAATCCCCATAGACTTATAATGGGAGAAATGTTGTGACCACTCTAGTACCTTCATTTTTGGATGGATCTTCTTCATTCTTGCAGATAACAAGACCAACCATAAAAGCTTGGATGAGTTTGAATTTCGGCAAGATTCCATCACTGACTTCCGAGTTAGCTGCCCTTGAGCGTCCGAAAAATTAATGAATAATGTTGTGACCACTCTAGCTCCTTCATTTTTGATTGGATCTTCTTCATTCTTGCAGGCAACAAGGAAACCCATAATATCTCAGATGGGTTCGAAATTCAGCAGGATCGGACCAGGGACTTATGAGTTACCTGCCCTTGAGCGTTTGGAAAAATCCCCATAGACTTATAATGGGAGAAATGATGTGACCACTCTAGTGCTTTCAATTTTGAATGGATCTTCCTCATTCTTGCATACAATAAGGACAACTATTAAAGCTTGGATGAGTTTGAATTTCCGCAATATTCCAGTACTGACTTCGGAGTTAGCTGCCCTTGAGCGTCAGAAAAATTAATGAATAATGTTGTGACCACTCTAGCTCCTTCATTTTTGATTGGATCTTCTTCATTCTTGCAGGCAACATGTCTACCCATTATATCTCGGATGGGTTCGAAATTCGGCAGGATCGGACCAGGGACTTATGAGTTACCTGCCCTTGAGCCTTAGGAAAATCCCCATAGATTTATAATGGGAGAAATGTTGTGACCACTCTAGTGCTTTCAATTTTGAATGGATCTTCTTCATTCTTGCAGACAATGAGAACAACTATTAAAGCTTGGATGAGTTTGAATTTCGTCAAGATCCCATCACCTATTTTGGAGTTAGCTCCCCTTGAGCATCTTAAAAATTGATGGATAATGTTGTGACCGCTCAAGCATCTACATTTTTGATTGGATCTTCTTTATTCTTTCATCTAACAAGGACTCTCATAAAAGATTGGATGAGTTTGAAATTCTGCAGGATCAGACCAAGGACTTATGAGTTAGCTGCCCTTGAGCATCTGGAAAAATCCCCATAGACTAGTAATGGGAGAAAAGTCGTGACCACTCTAGTGCTTTCAATTTTGAATGGATCTTCTTTATTCTTGCAGATAAGAAGGACAACTATAAAAGCTTGAATGAGTTTGGATTTCGTCAAGATCCCATCACCTACAATGGAGTTAGCTCTCCTTGATCATCTTAAGAATTGATGGATATTGTTGTGACCACTCTAGCGCCTTCATTTTTAATTGGATCTTCTTCATTCTTGCAGTTAACAAGGTCAACTATAAAAGCTTAGATGGGTTCAAAATTTGGCCAGACCAGATTTGGGACTGAGGTGTTAGCTGCCATTGAGCGTCTTAAAAAATCCCCATAAACTTATAATGGGAGAATTGTTGTGACCACTCTAGTGCTTTCATTTTATAATAGATCATATTCATTCTTGCAGATAAGAAGGACAACTATAAAAGCTTAGATGAGTTTGAATTCAGTCAAGATCCCATCACATATTATGGAGTTAGCTGCCCTTGAGCATCTTAAAAATTGATTGATAATGTTGTGACCACTCTAGCGCCTTCATTTTTTATTGGATCTTCTTCATTTTTTCAGGTAACAAGGACAGCCATAAAAGCTTGGATGAGTTTAATTTAAAGTAGAACCAACTTTAGACTGTGGAGTAAACTTCCTTTAGCATCATAAAAAATCTGCATAGACTTACAATGGGAGATCAGTTGTGACCACTCTAGCACCTTCATTTTTGAATGGAGCTTCCTCATTTGTAGGTAACAAGGACTTCCATAAAAGTTTGAATGAGTTTGATTTTCCGCCACAACCATCCACCAGCTACAGAGTTAGCTGCCCTTGAGCATCTAAAATATAACTTTATAATGTTGTGACCACTCTAGCACCTTCATTTTTCATTTGATTCTCTTCATCCCTTAAGGTTACCAGGACATACATAAAAGTATGGATGAGTTTGAATTTTGGTCAGATCCCATAACCAACTACGTAGTTAGTTGCCCTTGAGTATCTGAAAACTACACTTTCACCAGAATTCCAATGCAATTTTTATTCAGATCTTTTCAATACTTGCAGATAACTAGAACCGGCATAATGTCTTATGTTTTTGAATTAATTCCTGGTCACTGTTTCAAGCTCAGAGTTATCTGCCTTTGAGCATCATAAATTATGGTGTCTCCAAACATTATGCTGGCTCCATGGTGAGCGATCGTTGCCCATTGGGCTACTTGTTATAAGTGTAGACTCAGACGAGCCTGTGCGGCCTCCTTTTAAGCTTCGAAACTCTAAATGATGTTCGATCAGTAGGTTGACAATCATAGAATAGTCAAGCGGCTAGCAAATGCTCTGATCAGACTGCACATATGCACAGGCTGATCTGAGGCTTTGCTGATCGCACATGGGTAAAAACAGTGGAGACCCCAATATGGTGTGCAAGATTAGTACTTATTGCTTATGTGTAGTTACTCTTTAAATGTGGGGCTAGAGATCTAATTTTTACTTTGACCCTTCGTCTACTTCAACTACAGTACTTTGTGTCACCTAGGAGCGAAGGGCTCTGGCAAGACTGCTTGAATGCTTAGGCTTTGAGGTGCATTTGCTGCTTGCCCAGGCTTCTAGTTAAGAATGTGCTGTTAAAAATTAATTTTCTGGTTTCTTAACCAAAACATATGTTGGGGGTACTCATAAGAATCGTCTCAATGAGACGGTTCTTTTGAGCACTCAAAATAAATGCTAAAACTGATGGGTAAGATAATATTGGCAATTTTATACTTTTTTTTTTTGGTATATTTAGACATATGTAACCAATTTGATTAAGAAATACAAATTTCATGTGCTTGCTTATTTCTTTTCTTTCAGCCTAATGCAAACCCCTACAATCTAGCTCTGGACTATGATGAACTGTACCCAGCCATGTTCAACATTATACTCTGGATGATGATTCTGCTGGGAATAGCTTTCTTCGCTGTATCTTACGGTATATGGAATATGGATCCTGGCAGAGACAGTATTATTTATAGAATGACAACAACTAGACTGAAGAAAGACTAAAAATAGATTAAAATGTTAAAAGGGGCCCTGTCTGGAGAAAAACTATCTTTGGAATTTCTGGCCAGTTAAGGCTCATAGCCGACTACTAAGCTATATAGACCAGCAAGAATCTTGAAAATTTAGTAAATATATTTTACAGACAGAAATTATGTGGCTCACAGTGGCCCAGTGGTCTAGTGCTTGACTTGAGACCGAAGGGCAGTGGGTTCGAGCCTCACCGGCAGGGTTGGCACAATATTACCGCCCGGGTAAACCCACGCCATAAAACCTGGGTTGGGCAATAAGGTCATATTACCCACTTTGGGCAATATGAGGTTTTTATAAATTTTTGGTCTTATAAATTCTCGGTTTTCAGTCTGATTATAGAAATGATTCTATATAGCCATATTTTAATCAGTTTAAATGGTAATAGTAAGATAGTAATTAAAATAGGAGTATCAACATTGAGTCAATGACATTTAAAAATATATTACTTACAGACAAGTCAGTTTTCAACTATATCTAATTATTATTATCTTGTCTATTATCATGATTAAGCTAGCCTTCTAATGTCATCTTTCCCCTCTGAAAATAATATCTTGGGCTTCAATTATATAAAAAAAAAATCCACTCTGGGTCTTATTGCTTGATCACATCAGGGCTCGAAAAAATTTTTTAGACCTACTCGTCCTGTGGGGCAAGTGGTCTAATTTTTTCACTCGTCCTTACTCCAGTTGAACTCGTCCTTAAGTCTGGTATTTTAAAAGAGACAAAACACATAATTCAGTAACTTATTTTTACCGCAGGATACCACAGGATACCGCAGGATCCCTAAAATTTATATCATTTTACTCTATAAAAAGCTCAATATATTTGATTTGGTGACATTTTATCTTAAAATTTAGCAATCAATACTAAAAACTGCCTAAAATAGTATGTACGAAAAAGTTTTAATGAGTTCAAACCAGCATTATGCAGCACAGGTAGGCTACCACAGGATCCCTTAAAGTGCTTCTATATAGTTTGAGGGATCTTGCGGTATAGGGATCCTACTATATAGTTAATTTTCTTCAATGAAAAGCAGGATACATCATTTGAGACATTTTTTAAAAAATATTTTCCAGCAAGAATATAACTCTTAACTAAAGATATCATGGATGAACCTATTTTATATTGTCACACATGTGATATTGCACGGATTCATCAAAAAAAATAATTCAAATATCATCTTAATCTAGGAAAACCTTAAATCATGATTTATAGTTATGAAAAATATATTAAATATAAAAATAGAAAATAATCATATAATTTGTCGAATTAATAACACCAAATTGTGTTCTCCTTAGGCTAATGTGACAGGGTGTCTTTTTAATCAGTTGGTTTATTGCATGGCTATTTTACCAACAAAACAAGTGAAGATATTTACTGTTATTTATTATATAATGCCTATTCCATGTAATAATATGATAAACTCCATTGAAAACGCCAATATCAGGGGATCCTGCGGTATCATGTGGTGGCCTGCGGTATCCTGCGGTAATCAGACTGACCCCCATTTTCGTATACACCGATAAAATCCGGAACGTCGGCTTTATACGTTCAAAACCCTTAGGCCGAATTGATTTTCCAATGTGTCCCGGTATTTAGTTCAAAGATCAACCAGATTTTACAGGGTTGCATTTACTGCTGACTAGTGTAAACATCCGGTCACATTTTAGTGACATTTTAAAGCTACCGAACGACCTTTCTTCACTGTGTTTGCGTTGCTTTTGCAGGCTGTAAGACATGCTAGTTAGTTCTTTTTTTCCCTCAAAAATAATTACAAAACCAAAAAAATCTACTCGTCCTGTCGGGCTAGCAAATGGCAATTTGTGCTCGCCCTTACCGAACTTCCACTCGTAAATACGAGCGGACGTGTACAATTTTCGAGCCCTGCACATTGGCAGTAAATGAATGCTTAAGCCTGAATAAACATTATGTATCATGTATAGAGGCAGCAATTATCCTTGACTATTGTAATTCTATTCCAGAGCGTGAATAAGTTTCCATTTCCCAATAAGACTGCATTAAAATATATTCACACTTTTGTTACTAGGACCAGCATGACTGCATTTGACCATAATTTCTGATCCATGACATTTGGTCGAAAACCATTTCGTCGAAACGACGTTTGGTCGAATGCGACATTTGGTCGATACGACGTTTCGCCGACTACGACAATTGGTCGAAAATTTGTCGAATTACGTCGAAATTTAGTCGAAATTTGGTGGAAAACTGATTTGTACAGAAAAAATAAAAATTGTTTACATATACGGTTCTCACATCTCTTATATATTTCAAGCCATTATCAATATTAGTATCTTTGTCTTTCGTGTACTGAAAGCCCTTTTATGCCACTTTTTGGGCCGGCCTATTGCTAGTGAAAAATGGGACCACTGCCCATTAAAGAGTCATTTTAATAAATACCTTTATACACTAATTAGCTTTGAAGCAACTTTATAGAATTAATCGAACGTGCCTGTATAAGCTGTATGTCAGGTAAAGAAAGTGATTTCTTATGATTTTCTTTTTTAATAATCAATAACATTTGTCGAAAAACAATGACTTGACAATTTCGAGCGAATGTCGTACCTGACTATATTTTTCGACCAAAATGTCGCATCGACCAAAAGTCGCATGCGACCAATTGTCATATCGGCGAAATGGTTTTCGACGAATTGTCGTGCACCCCATAATTTCAATAGTCAAGGATAATTACTCAATTACTGCCCTAAAGGTGTGAATCACAGTCAAAACAAAACTACTGTTATTTTATCTAACTTTTGGGATATCCCCACTGTTTTTTTGTAATCAGCCTAAAATTTTACCACAAAGTAATACCAACAAAAGATGCGGACAGAAATGCAAACAGCTTTTATCCTGATCAGGCTGTTTATCTTTAGACCAGTACTGTTTGCACAGAAAAACTGTAAGGTAGCAGCTGGTTGTGGGAGTTATGATTGATTATTTTAATGATAAACTTTCAGATTTTTAAAACTCACATAAAACCCATAATACCCCCTAAAACCCACCCTCATAAAACCCGTCAGGTTGGGCTTTATGATAAAACCCAGGTTTTATGCCAACCCTGCTCACAGGCGTCACTGTTTGTGTCCTTGAGCAAGACACATTAATCCTAGCTTAGTACTGGTTCACCACAGGAAGACCCGTCCCTTTATAACTGAAAGATTGTTGATGGGACGTAAAGAATCAAGCAAACAAAAACAAACGTTATTGTTATGTTGAAGTGACTACATTGTGATATGTCACATCTCTGAGTCCTGGGAGCCATTTTTTAAATATGAAAATGCAATATAAAATGTGGTATTTAATAGTGAGCAAGAAAAATAATCCCTTATTTGTGTGAGGATGGAAAAGAAAAATATGTCCCTCGTGATCACAATTGTCATCACTCTGCAAGCCTCGTGATACCAATCTGTGAACCTTGGGACAGATTTTTCTATCCCACCCTCACACTTATGATAGATTCTTATTGTCTATCTCTGGAACTGGATGGGGTGTTTGTTAGAAATATAAGGAAATTAAAAGTTCTCAAATTTATAGGAAGTTCAGCATTTAACACAATCTCAGTGTGATGAGCAAAGTTTCATAGCCATTGATCAAAGTTTTAACAGGAAACCTGGCTCCAGAAAAATAGTTTTATTCTGATTTAAGTTGATTTGTTTGGTGCTCAAGATAATTGGTTTGCTGAGAAAATTGATTTAAGCAAAATTATAACATTTGCTGCCTGTTTTCAAGAGAACCATCTCATTGAGATGGTTGTTTTGAGTACAGACAACAAATTTGTTTTAAAAGATAACTTAGAAATATTCCTAATTGTGCTTATCTGGAGTTGTGTGACTTTAACCGTTTACTCCATAGGCTATTTTTAGATCATGACACCATTTTCTATTTTTAGACAACATTGAAAAACTTCAAGAAAATTTAAGTAAAGTTTTGAATACTTTTGAATATATTATGGAAAATCAAGCATTTGCTCAAAGCCTTTGAGCAAATGCTTGATTTTCCATAACATTTTCAAATACATAATATTTCAAAGGCGTCAAATGGCGTTATCATGGGGTAAAGGGTTAATAACCATTGTCCTGCTGAACACCCATATATCCTTTTAGAAAACAGTGTAGATCGACAGCAGTTCTTTTTTCTGAATTTTTTAATCATATCAAAGAAATCCTTGACTTGATGTTAATAATTAGTATGTAATGGTATTAATTGGTGTATATATAGAATATATATTATTATCATAGAAACCTACTTAGAATTAATGTGGCCCATTTACCGATGGGTCACTCCTGTGGGATCAAGATTCTATAATAGGTGAAACGCAAATTTACTTGATTGGTGAAAAAGAATCAACTTATAAAAAGGAATACAGTAAAACCTGTGTAAAATTGTCACTCAAAAACAGACAAAACATAGATCTTAATGACCAATGGTAGCTCAATGGTCGAAAGTATTGCAGAATGCTCCCCTTGGAGCATTCTGCAATACTTTTGACCGTCATTAAGTGATAATCGGTCTTTAAAACCAATTTTCTGTCTTTTTGAGAGTGGTCGTTTTACACAGATTTTACTGTAAGCTATGCTAGTGCAATTAAGTTCAAATTGAACAGGTTTTCAAATATTGGTCAGATTTGTCAAGCGTATGCATTTAAAAAACACTGCCTCATTTGGCAATGTAGATACTAGATATTAAAAAATAGTTGTCTTTTTTCATAATATTTTAAACAAACTGATGGTCTTGGGTTTATTCAAGTTTTACAGATGATTGTGTTATATTTATTATCACAATATTAGGTTGTTAACTCTTTAAGCGCCTGAAAAAAATTGCATCTGAAAATGTTGTCTGCTTATGTCATCTGCTGCATACATTTGCTAACATTATTGACTTACGTAAGTGTGGAGGCAAATGGTGTGGACCTAGATCAAACTGCTTCTACAGGAGCAGTCTGATCTGGATCTACACTGTTTGACCAAGTAACATTTCAGCAGCTGACAAAGCAGGCAATTATTGTTGTGATTGGCACTTTAAGGGTTAAAACTTTAATATAACTAAACTGTTGTGAATTTGTGTAGTGTTAATATATCTGGTCACA
This sequence comes from Loripinus fragilis, assembly GCA_964019695.1. Lineage (NCBI taxonomy): Eukaryota > Metazoa > Mollusca > Bivalvia > Lucinida > Lucinidae > Loripinus > Loripinus fragilis. The sequence continues at coordinate 50,168,175 of OZ026524.1, forward strand.
CAATGCCGAATCTGGCATGGCCTAACATACATCATAACTTGGTTACTGGAGTAGACGTTTTGGTGCCTTGAACAATGTTTGTTTTTCCAGTCAAAATTTCAAAATTAGCTAAATGATCGTAATTTGATCCAGCAAGTATTCAAAGAAAGAAAAAAAGAAAACTTTTATTGTTTAAATTGTGCTATATGATCCTACAGATCACCATAACAACTTCTTTAGTTTGCACATGTACAGCAGGTTTAGCAGGGTTGCCTTGAGTTTTAACTATATTACCTAGAAATCATGATGGTTACAGTGCTCATATCTGATATGCAATGGGCCTCAACGCAAGAAAACATGTCTTTGGGGTTTGCAAACTGCAAAGGTGCAGTCTGATCAGCACCTTTGTTATTCACGCTTTAAAAAGTATCATATCTAAACTAAGCTACAAGGGAAACTGAGAGATTTTCTAGGTTCTCTCTTGTAGCAGAGCAGGCTGGTTTTGGTAACACCTGGTCTGAAACCCCAAAGACAGGTTTTCTGACGTCGAGGCCCAAATTCTGCAACTGATATGCACTAATGCTAGAGGCATCGAAATGAGCATCTGTTTATCTATTAATTATGTTAGAAGTTATTGTGATATTGTATTGTCATTCCATTTTATTGAAATATATTTCATTTGTTTTCATGATATGCATGTATTACAGTACTGTTGTATGAGGTATGATTGATTTAATTTACTTTAATATGGTGGAAATGTATGGGCCAGCTACGTATAGCATATTCATAATGTCATGTTTTAAATAAGCATATCTAGCTAAACTATGGTGTTTTGTCTAAGCGTGAAAATAAAGCTAATTTTCTTATTTTTAAACTAAAACATATTTTTGGTACTCAAAAAAACTGTCTCATTGTGATGGTTCTTTTGAGCACCTAAAACAAATGTTAAAACTGATAGATAAAAAAATATTCACAATTTTATGCTCAAAAGTTTTTTTTTTTTTTTTTTTTATTATCTGAGGCATTCCTCTACTTCCACAGGTTTAGATAACCAAAAATTTTAGCTTAAAATTGTTAATTTCTTCTTACCCGCCAATTTAAACATATGTTTTGGGTGCTCAAAAGAACCGTCTCATCGAGGCGCTTAGATATGTCTTAATATATAATTGTACTGAAAGTAGATTGATTTATATATACAGAGTGCTAGTCAGGAATGATATAATGTTAGTTGTAATTGTTGTTTTAATATGTCCCTGCCATTGAAAATAGGGGTTGGGTTATAATTCAGCTCTGTCCATCTTGTAAGTTCATCAGTATGTACAATCAATACCTCTGTGCCAGATCTCTTGAATTGATGGGATATTCTACATAATGCACATGCTTTTGTAATGGGATGTATACTGTCGGAAATAGTTTGACGTCATTAATTACATCACATTTGGTTGGATGGCATGCAGGGGCATGCAACACTCCAATTTGAGACGAAACAAAGATAGCACAGAAGTGCATTAGAATGGGGCTAACCATATTCAAAATGTTCTTTTGGGAGGTATATCATCAGATATACGGTTGGAAATCACAAATTTGCCTCGGCTCATGTTTCTCCATAAAACTAAATCTCCAACCGTATACCACCGAATACAGTTATTCCCTAAAAATATGAATCCATTTTCTTTTTGTATAACTGATATGCATTTTTCAGAACAACCAAAACTCAAAGGTAATTTTGGCCAACACATGAATTTTTGATACTTATCAAGTCTCCTTTTAAACATCCAAGCTGATTTATCCAGCAGGGCTAGATGTCTAAAATTTGGTCTGAATCTTTATCTAGATCCATACTTTATATATGTGAGCAATGAAGGCTCAGGCCAATCTGCACATTTTTTTTGAGGCTTAGCTGAGCATTCATTGCTCTAAAATGCAATAAGTATCAAAATCTTATGGATTGGCTCTTTTGAATGTAAACAATGCAAATCAATTATCAATTTTGAAAATTGGTTATTTCACAAAATAGGTGTTTTGTTGCAGTAATTGCCACATTTTCCCACACAAACATGTCAACTAGAGTAAGCAATGCTGACATGTGGGCCTTGTTATGAAAAAACCTGTCTTCGAGGTTTGCAACCAAGTAAGTCTCAACCCAGCCTGTTGAGCTACTGAGACTAGCTAGAATATTGACATTTTACATGTAGCGAGTTAAAAAAAAAATAATATATTTTCCAAGAAATGCATAACAAAGGTGCTGATCAGACTGCACATCTGTGCAGGCTTGTCTGCCCCTGTGCTATTCGCATACAACAAAGTCAGGTTTTCTCCAGATGAGGCCCATGTTGTGTGGCATTAACATAAATGAGTGTACAGTAAAACCTGCCTTAAGCCCCCACTCATAAATAGACAAAACAAAGCAATACTTTTGACCTGCATTAAGAGGTAATCGGTTTTGAAAACCAATATTTTGTCTTGTTTTGAGTGGTTTTTAAGGCAGGTTTTACTGTTGTGTTTGTCATGCGAAATCACGTCTGTTCATTGCTGCCTTGTGGTCATCTGCTGGGTGAGGGCTGACCTCTTGGCTCTTGTTTGTGATGTTGTCAATGTCAAAATTCGTCAAAATTCTTGTCCGTTTCATATCTTATGAAAACTTCTGATATGATCATGATTTTTTTTTCTTCACACAATACTACTGATCATACTTAATAAGGCTAGCTGATAAAACTGAAAAATATTGATGTGTAAATATATTTTTTATTGGATTAAAACCCAATTTTTTGGCATTTTTGCCCGTCCAGCGGAAAAAATTGAACTTTCGACAAGAATTATCAAAAAAACTGTTATTTTCTCAGGAATTTTAACTGGCTGTATTGATAAAAGCATTATCAAAGTAAATGTAGGAGGTTTCAATATGTGATTTTTCATTACATTTTTTGCATTTTTTTGCCAAAAAACCTCTGTCCCAAGCGTTTATGTCAAGGCCGTAACACTTGATAAATTGCAAAAATAATACTGGATCCCTAATGGTGCTGAATCTGGTTTTCTGTCATACTAATTTAACACTTTCTGTTTACTAAGAATACATGTGTTTTGTAAAGCATCTACAGAACAGGCAAAAGAAAATACTGTTTTGGTGAGTGAAATTTTTATAGTATATTTTTTTTGTGTCAAAGGACCGTAACACAAAAATGGACAATGGAATTTGATAAAAAATTTCTGGTTTTAACATCTTGACCAAATAAAATTTCTCAACAAGAATCACTCTTGTTGCGATGTTTTAGGGAGTAATCATTATTTTAGGTAAAAAAATATGTAGAATATATGAATACCGTAACAGTCAATACCGTAACGATGAAAACGTTGCAGTATTGACACATCTTGTTACGGTTTTGACATATGCTGTCAAAAAAGTACACTTTTGAATGCAAAGATATTAGTTTTTAGTCAAGTTTATTAAGTGAATTTATGATAAGAATGCTTTATCAAATTTAAACAGAAGCATAAAACACAAATTAAATGATGAGCTCGTATAAACAGTTTGTTATGGTATTGACATATTGTTTTGTTTTCAGGCAGAGTTTGTCAATACTGTAACGGTTTTGTCAAACCCGTAACAATATTTTGAAATAATGCAATCTACCATATATTCCAAAATTCTTTCTGTGCACATGTGTCAAGAGTATTAACATTGCAATCTGATCAACAGTGCTCTACACCAAATCTTAAACAGAAGAATTATCCTAGCATATATTCTTTAATGGTCAATACCGTAACATTTTTGTCAAGTACCGTAACAGTGATATTTTTGGGAAAAAGTATATCAGACAGAGACAACATGTAGATTTTAAGTACCTGATCAATTCCTTAGGTTGATTACAATCATACCAAAGCATTGTAATTTTCTAGAAATGTGGTTTTTAAACAAAATACGGAGAAAATAGTATGCAAAATCACTTAAAAGATAAAAAAAAAATGCATTTTACGTTTGCTCATTGTCATAAATAATCATTTTGTTCAAATTTTACCATTGACACAATTAAACACATGATTTATTGAACTTATCCATTTCAACAAAATAAATATCCATGACGAGATTTGAAGAAAAAACAGGTAATAAAGTTTGTTACGGTATTGACATTATATCTGGTCATGTGATCTTTGAAACTTAATTATAAGGATCTGATTGGCTGTTAAGGTTTCTTTTCGCTTTTCGTAGTATTTTTAGAAACAACTTAATACTTTCATGAAAAAAAGAATATCATTTTATTTAATTTGTATTTTTCCTTTTACTTCTTTCAAAATTTGACGAATTTTGACATTGACTCGTTTAGGATTTGCACAATTAGAAATGAAATTGTACAAACTAAGGGAGATCATTCACTGGTAGCTTAAGATATTACTATGGTCATTTCATTAATGAAAGTAGTCTTCTTCAGAATGAATGTAATGTGAGTAGAACATAAATAAAAATAGATAAAATTTGAAACAATTTCCCTCTTTTTCTTTTATTTTACCTCAAAAATGAAGAAAAAATATCTTGTATGTGTCAATTGCTGCAATTTGTATTGGCAGATAATGCATTAACTCTTATCTTGTCAATAAATAGTTTGTCCTGAAAATGTCTACTTTTTACGTCTGCTGCAGACATTCAAATGCTCTTACAGATTACGTTAGATCATGGAGGCAAACACTATGATCCATGGTCAGACTGCTGCAGTCTGATCTTGGTCTATGTTGTTTGCAATAATATATGATGTCAAAGTTTATCAGCAGAAGATGAGAGAGCAGACAACAGTTGTGATGAATGACAGGAAGAGAGTTAACCCTTAAAGTGCCACCTATAACTTGCAGCAGACGACAATTTCAAATTTTGCTGCTATTTCAAAAATAACAAATAAGGCATGATATTTCATGAGAATCCTCTGCTGGCAGACGATTCTCATGAACTATCATACCTTATTTTTTTCTGAAAATTAGGAAAAATGTTGCAAAATTTGTCGTCTGCTGCAGTCGTGATTGGCGCTTTAAGGGCTAAGAGTGTTAGAATTGACATAAGAAATGGTTCTTCAAAAAAAGCCCATGTGCATATCCAGGTGTGCATATCCAACTCCATCTTCGCAAGCCAAGGGTACTAAGTCCACTTAATTCCTTAGGAATGATCCAACTTGGTAGTGAGTAAGGTTGGTAATCTGATTTCTCTGTTCTGCAATGGTGGGGTCTGGAGTTCAAACCCTAGTCTGGCCACATCCCATCTTTGCAAGCCAAGGGTACTAAGCCCACTTCGTTCGATACACACTTAAGTTATAAAGTACCATCTCGGACCCAATAAACATAGAATTTATTCTCTTATTACCTCTGGTTCAAGTCGGGTGGCTGTCAGTTACTGACAAGTATAAATACATGTACATGAACGACTGGTTATCTACTGAGGAGTTTTCTCTAACTTGTGACTAGAAAAAGGCTGCTATGCCAAAAACTAGCCTGTCACAACCTGGGTTACAGTAGCTTCACAGCGGGAGTCCGACAACAGACCGACTTTCCGGTCCTGTAGCAGTGGTCCAGCCGAAGAGCGCTAATACAGTGCTATTCATGGTGACAACGGTGGAGCACACAACCCAAGTCAGTTGGGTACAGGCGGAGCTGTTGGACTGCTGGAAGTGTCCGTTTGTGAAGGGAAGAGATAGGGTAAAGTCGGGTATATTTGCACAGACAGCTAAATTCGGACAGCGACCTTGTTTGTTTCATATTTCAAATATAAGAATAAAAATAATATAAGATATGTAACGCGATATCGATACTACATTGTAATTACACCACAGTGCAGCGATACATATGCCCAAACTCACCAGAGCCTAGCTTCTCGCATACACGAAGTATGGAAAAAGATGAATACTCGTATTGAAACCGCTGGATGCGTCAGTATGGGCATTTATAAGAGATTTTACGCAAATGCGATAAACGTTAGCTGGCCCATATGTCGGGGCGGATTCTGGATTTCTGGGAAGCGGGTTCATATTAATGGTTCGCCTTGCTGATTTTATCTAATTTTTCTTAAATATGACAAGAAAATGAAATAATTTGGTCTCGGTGAGACCAAATTATCTATTTTCATAGCCTATTAAAACGGGGGGCAGGGGGGGGGGGGTGGTCGAGCGAACCCTCTGAACCCTCTCTGGGTCCGCTACTGATGTACGTTTGAAACGAAACTTGCTGGCCGGCATCGGGCAGCATGAAGATTTAGAATGCTAAAATTGTTCTGTGTTTATATCCAAGATGCCAGCATATCCGAAACTTGGTGGGAAGCATAAGGGGGCGTGGAGAATTCGATACAGTGGTGGATCCAGACCCGAGGGTGTAGCATGATCCCCCTCCCTGTCCCCCGTTTTTAAATATCCCGTGAAAATGAAATATTTAAATTAGTTTTCCTAAATACCCAATATCCCTGAAAGTAAACAAAATACTGAACACAGTATCCCATATCACGGGGAGTAAAATTGATAGAATCACATATCCCTGGAAGTAAAATGGCAAATTTCCTGTATAGTAGGGCGGATATGTGAAAAAAAATCGTGCATTTTTTGATAAAAGCATGAAACTTGGTACATGTCCAGATTAGTAATAAACAAAACTTTTGAGGGGCAGTGCACGCCTGAAATGCACCTTTACGGCCGCCATCTTGAATTTCAAAATGGCTACCTGTTCTCATGTAAAGCCTGTTAAGCTGGATATCATTTTGCAATAAACTTTTCTTTAAAGCTAGTGGAAGTGTCTATTTTAACAATAAAACATTTGTTATTATCTGACATCACATGTAGATGGGCATAGTATGGGCATAGTATCCAAGATAGCGGCCATTTTTAAGACAGCCGCCGTTTTTATATATTAAACCAAGCTTGCTTTATAAAACATGATATAATGAACTTAATTCAGGTTATTGCATCAAACTCAAGTTGTTCCAAGCATAGAAAGGCTCAAAATGTGACCTTGTTATTTGTGAACAATTTATAAGAGAGCCTTGATACAATATGGCATCTAAGATGGCTGCCAAAGAAGAAAGATTTTATTATGTTGTTTTCTTTTCATACATAAACATATCTGAAATTTTTATGAGTGAAATTTGTTTTAATTGCAATGAATGTTTGTTTCTTATATATAATATGTAATTTTGAATTTTTTTCAACTGTAAATTCAAGCATGGCATCCAAGATTGCCGCCATAATGGACAATTCTATTTATTGGTGATATTTTGCAGCTCTTTCTAAAAAATCATCGCTTTTTTGCTATTAGTCGTTTTCGACATCATTTAGGATGTATCATGCTAGTGAACTGTTCATAATCAAGGTCGTACTGGATATATACACTCAACAAAAACAAAACAATGAATGCATGTTAAGTACTACCGGCCTCGAGTCAAAGGCAGCAGTTGTTAGTTGATCAAAAGGTTAAGAAGCTTACAGAGCTTCTACCATGTACATTTGCAATGTATGACTGCAGGCAGCTTGAGGATGTCTCTATCGTAGAGAATGTTCATATGGTTACATAAATCCTATATCAAATTTTTATCATGTGCTGTCACCTCCATCTTCCATCATTAAGCAGTTTGTACCAAAGGCATTTGGTGCACTTGAGGTCAAGGGACCACTTTATATGACTTCATATCTTATGTTCACATGTAGACCCTTCTCCTTCCAATACTTCCATGCATCCAACTTCGCCAGCAATTCTTCTGAGTACTCAGCCTTGATCACCAGATCATCTTTGTACAATAGCAACTAAGGACAGTCTGTTCTGAATTTCGTGAATAGAGCCTCTTACGTAACAATTAAGAGCAGTGGAGTCAGAACAAAGCCCTGATAAACATCAACACCAAACTTCTCACTGCTACAATAATTGCCAACTATTGCCCCGCTTTTCATGTCCTTGATCATGCAATGCATCAGTCGCAACAACTACTCGTTGATTTAAAAGCATGCACACTACATGTACCTACCTGCTGTCCTTCTCTGTTAAGGAAAAGGATGTAGAATGGCTTGTTAGAAGTCAGGAGCAACTGTAGCTGGCTTAAAATGAAGATCACAACTGTAGTGTCACCATGGCCTGACATAAATCTGCACTGCATCTCTCAATCTCAACTCACTGCCTGATATGTCTCTCCAATATATACCCAAACACCCTAATTAATTGCTTAATTAACCTCAAGCCTCCTTTGTTCAGAGCACCCCCTTTGCCTATGTACATACTGTCAATTTTGCTCCCCTACCAGGTAGTTGTACTAACACTCGAGATTGTGTCGCACATTTGGTCAAACACCTTCACTGTGCCAGTTTCCCAAATACATGTAGAATAAAGTATCTCGATGACAATTGCTGATGATCTGTCTGCTTTGTCAGAACACATCCTGCTAATTGCTTTTGTGAAAAATCCTGTGCTGATCAGTAGGCTAGAGCTTCAACTGAGATTTCCTCTGGCATGCCTTCTGCATTTCAACGAGTTTGAATTTGGGTAACTTCATAATGCTCTTGCCACGCTTGTTTTTCCGCTTCCTCACCTAGCGACTGTTGGCCTGCGTCATTCTGGACATGTTATTCCCATTTTGATTTATATACTAGGTAAAATCAAAGCAATGACCAGGAATTAGTACAATCAGAGCTAACATTCTTCCTACAAAACCAAAATGGGAAAAACTAAATATACAGATAGATAGGATACAGTGGTGATATATAGTTCTTCCCTAGAAGGTAGTAACTAGGCTACCTTAACACAACCTAAATCATTCACTTACATGTATTTAACAGTTTATGCATATAACGTTTTCACCCATAATGATAAACTGAGAACCTAGCTGAAGATCCCTGGGCTGTAAAAGACCATCACTGTAAATGCAGAGAGAAATAACATCATCATTTAAACCCCTATATACCTAAATAGACTAAAGACCTTTGGTCTGGATAAGTTTTTGGACTGGGCTATCATAGAATCAAATGCCTGACTCACTAGCGAGCAATTAGTGAGGGAAGCTTCAGCTGGAAACTAAGATCTCTGCAACATTATATATTGGCTTGACTTCAGAAAATTATAAATTTTGATTACTTTCAAGTAGATGTGATAGTGAGAGCTACATCATCAACACAGCCTAATAAGGCTGGCTGCAGCAAATACTTCATTTGTCAAGATCAAGTTGACACGTTGATGTTGTGTGTTAAAACGGAGGATTTTTTAAAATTGTATACAAATTTAGGAGATGTATAGCCTTTTAAGCCTATGGTAACTTGATGAAAAGGAGAAAGATCAAAAAGAAACTTTGATAGCTCTATTACAGACTTTATAGGATTTCCACTAAAATCTGATGTAAACAAATGATATTTTATTCAATGACAACTCTACAAAGGACAGTTTTAATTTGCTATAGATACAAAAATTCTTTGCATCTCAGTTTGATCATATCCATTTTATATAGAACACATTTTATAGGAATATCTGTATAAGCGTCTAATAACAAAATCGGCATACATCGTGGATGTCAGGTTGGATGTCTCCTTTACTATTCTAATGCATTTCTTGTAATCATTTTCATAACTTCAAACAACCTCAAATTATTTTCCAACTGAAAATACAAATACATTTTTTTTCTAAAACTAATAACAAAGCCATCTTGAATACCATGTAATAATAAGTTAAAATAAAAAAAGCTGATAAGTTTGTCACAGGTTTGTGTGAGATATTTCTACTTAATTGCATAAGACTTTTGCATGAAAATTCATAATTTGTCAAGTGGGTATAACACCAATGTTGAGGATGCAAAATGAGGACAGCCACCTTGAGAATATGTCCTAAATCTTGTGTTTTCTAAGTCTGAATGACAATTTTCGAGGCAAATTAGTATGGTTGACTGCAAAATAAGTGAAAATAAATTAAGACAAAATATTGGCTTGCAAATGTAAGCTTAAAATAATTCAGTTTAAAATAGACTGCAATTTTCGGAAAAACCAAGATGGCAGCAACTTTATAAATTGTGACCATATAACATTTCCACTTTGACAGCCATCTTGGATGGCATGTCGGATGCTCTTTATTTTATCCAAAGCCATTAAATAAAATTATTCTTGAAAATCGTTGTCATAAATTCAAACCACATTCTTCCAGTTCCAAATATAAGCAAATATTATGTTAGTATTTGTACATAGGTAGACATCTTTAATACCATGTTGAAACAATAACCAACAATATGGCTGATAAGTAAGTGACTTGTTTAACGGAATTATTTCTACTAGCTGGAAGTAATTTGCATCAAAATTTATAACTTTGTAAAAGTTCTAATATACAACAGTTACTGCACTTTTTAGATACAAAAGTTGTGGCCATCTTTACAATACAGCCTCAATCTTGACTTTTTTTTTTTAATTGAAAGATGATTTTAAGGTATTAAGATATTTCTTACGGCTATTTAAGTAAAATTAACGGAAGAAAACATGCTTTTTGCAAATAGATAATGACATTATAACGAATAAGTTGAAAAAGGCGGCCATTTTGGTAAAAAAAGGTGGCGGCCATGGGGGACATTTTCAGCGTGGCACTGACCCTTAATTTTTTGCATTGCTATCAACTAGCCATGTACCAAGTTTCATGCTTTTATCATAAATGCACGATTCATCTTAAAATTGTTACATATCCGCCACTCTAGTATCCTTAAAGTTCCTTTACAAGCCCCAACTATCTATAAGCAGATACATGAACAGTATAACAAAAACGAACCCCCAAAACCAATCAGGTCACATTTCAGAGTATTCGCTGTGCACTCATTGGGTAGTTAACCCTTAATGCGCCAATCGCAACATAAGTCGTCTGCTTTTCTCGTCTGCTGAAATACTAAAGAAGCCTCTATATCAAGCAGTGTGGAACCAGACCAGACTGCTCCTATAGGAGCAGTCTGTTCAGGGTCCACACTTTTTGCTTTTATACTTAATTCGTTAATAATGTTAGACATTTTTTTTGCAGCAGATGACATCAGCAGACGACATTTTCAGATGCATTTTTTCTTGGCGCTTTAGGGTTAACCCTTTTGCATGCTGGGTAACTGTTCGTACTTTTGTTGTCGTCTGCTGACTTTTTCCAGATTAACTCTTTTCAATTTGGATCCAGACCAGGACACACACACACACGCGCGCACGCACGCACGCACGCACTGTGTACAATTTCATGTTTGGTATGCTTGTGTTGATGCTTTACGTAGCAGTCAACATTTTCAGTCATATCGGGACGTGTTTCTGTTTTGGATTGCAGTACTAAACAGAGGATAAAGTGTCTTACTCAAGGACACAACACAATGACACCAGTGAGTATCTGCAACTTTCGACCCTTCGATCAAAACCACTGAGTACATGTTTGGTAGGTTGCTGAAAATATTTGGTGACTGAATCTAAGTCAAGCTGATCAATTATCATATTTTGGTTAATGACGGTCATGACCATGACGTATCAGGACGTGACAATCACGTTGATCAATTGTCAGTAGCGTGGCCCACACTTAATGTGGAAATAAACGTCTTAATTACTATCAAAGCTACAAATGCGCAGACGCTTTCATTTCAAATGGTACACAGCCAATAGCTCAAAGAGAAAGAAAAATGGCTATACTATACATTTGTGATGTCCGACCACATTCCGAGAAATCTGCGTAATCATAATACCAAGACAGGTTCGGACGAAGGCAACAAACTGCATAATTGTAATGTTTATCTGTATTCTTTGGCCATTATGGAAATAAAGTTATTTTCTTATACAACACCGTCCTATATTTTAACTGGTGATTCAATTGTTTGTGAGGATCGAAGGACGTCAATATAAGAGACCTCCGTTGACGTTAGCAAACGCCAGTTAGCTTGAAAGCTAGGGGAATCTCTACAGCAGAAGCCATAGGCGTTAAAGGTAAATATTCAATCTTTAAAATTGCTTTAAAATATTATGCTTTTCACATTGATTATGGGGATTGGTTATTGTATCTCCAACATTTCTGTTCCATGGAGAACTCTGGTTGTTATGGCAATAGAAAGGAAATAAATCTTTAGAATTGCTTTAATTTTTTCACATTGATTTAAGGGATTGACTATAGTATCTCCAATATTTCTATTCCATAGAGAACTCATGTTGTTATGGCAACAGAAAGGAAATAAATCTTAAAAATTGCTTTCATTTGTTTTTCACATTGATTTAAGGGATTGATTATAGTATCTCCAATAATTCTAATCCATAGGGAACTCTGGTTGTTATGGCAACAGAAAGGAAATAAATCTTAAAAAATTGCTTTAGTTTGTTTTTCACATTGATTTAAGTGATAGATTTTAGTATCTCCAATATTTCTATTCCATAGAGAACTCTGGTTGTTATGGCAACAGAAAGGAAATTAATCTTTAAAATTGCTTTAATTTGTTTTTCACATTGATTTAAGTGATTGATTATAGTATCTCCAATAGTTCTATTCCATAGAGATTTCTGGTTGCTATGACAACAGGAAGGAAAAATCTTTAAAATTGCTTTATTATGTTTTTTCGCATTGAATTAGGGGATTGATTATAGTATCGCCAATATTTCTATTCCGTAGTGATTTCTGGTTGCCATGGCAACAGAAAGGAAAAACTTAAAAAAGTCTCCTTATCAAAATAAAACTACTAGTCTATTTTGAAACAATTTAGACACATGGCCCCCTACTAAGATTGTTCAAATTGTTTTGATCAGTGTCGACAAATATATCAAACAGGGAATGGGCCAGTTTTTCCTATGCATATATAAGGGTGACGTTAAAAATGTCTTCTTGTCAAAACTTTTGGACTGATTTAAAAATAATATGGAACAAATGGGCCTTGACGCGCGCGAGAGAACCTATCTTCGGGGGTTTGCGAACAACAAAGGCGCAGACCAGCCTGCGCATCCACGCAGCCTGATCAGCGCCTTTATTATTCGCTTATTAGAAAGCATCATATCTAGACTTGCTACAGACAAAATTTCAATTTTCTAGCTAGTCTCTGTAGCTGAGGGGACTGGTTTGAGTCTCGCTTGGTCGGAAACCCCGAAGAAAGGTTTTCTCGCGTCGCGGCCCAAATGATCCTTGGATGAGCCTCTAAGAAGATTGCTCAAATTCTACAGATGGCCGTCATGGCCATCCGTCCGTCTATTCATCTGTCTGTCGGTCAGGATCTGCATCTCATGTTTAATTTATTTTTTGTTTAAATGATGCTTTCTATTGGGTAACTTTCGACAACGTTGCGGATATTCTTATATAATGTGGATGTTTTCGGAGGCATACTACTCATCTTCTGACATTACCCAGCAGACGCATGACGTCAAAATAACGTCGATGCGACGTCATCGCATTTGCGTTGGTATGACGTTGTTTAATGTTGTGTGCTTGTTGGTTATAAACATTTATTGTCAGGTGAGCGACTAAGGGCTTTATTGTTAATGTTAACTTTATCACACTCATTTCAAACTGGGTTTATGTCATTAACCGCTTAATCGATAAAAGTAAGTAAGTAATATTTTATTATCGTGTCACATGTCTGAACCATAGAATTATATACAGATATACATCAACTCAAAGAGTTTAAGATACTCAGCTGGGGTTACCAGCTTACGAGGCACGCCTTTAAAAATATCTACATATTTGCACGATGTGTAGAGTTATATCTTACAGTTTATAAAAAGCATAGCATATCACTATATGCAGCGCTAAGCACAGGTATGAAATTTTAAAACCTTAAAATGGCTTAAAACAGATTGAGAAAATGTATTATTTTCTCTTTCTTTTCTTAGTCATTATAGAAGAATATATTCTAGATAAAATTATCACAGTTTGATATTTTTTTTTATATAAACATGATAGTAAATAAAACAAATTTAACCATTGCATCAAATTAGGCAGCATACGGAATATTGGCATTAAAGTATGACTTTCACATATGCGATGTGTACATTATCCCATGGGCTGGACTAAATACATTGTACAGTGAAATTAATCCTCCCACTTTGATCCTCTATTAGCCTCACATTTCGCAGCATCATTTAATTGTCACCGATATAGAAACTTTTTGAAAGAAATCCAAACCTTGTTCAAATCTCAGAAGAAATAAAGTTACCGTAATAAAATAATTGACTTGCGATAGCATTATATTTTTGCTCTGAAATTTTTATCATCTACTTATATCTGCTGCATATACGCAAACACACTCCAGAGTACTTTCGCCAGAGAATAAAACATTATGGACCCTGATCAGACTGCTCCTAAGGGAGCAGTCTGATCTGGGTTCATATTGTTTGTATTTATAGTCTACCAAAATACATAAGCAGATGAGAGAGTAGACGACAATCGTGGCGAAAGATGGGAAAATGTTAAGATTCTAAGGTTCTAATAGAAGCTATCCGGTTATATCAAACCTGGAATAGTCTGTTCATGAGAGTTATCTGAAAAAGCTTCCACTAGCATCGCAGCTGACCTTGCGGCGGTATTCTGCTTTCTGTCAGAACTGATTTAGGTCTATTCCAAAGGCGAACAACGACAGCAGTTGCGATTTCTGTAATTTATATAATAATCACGTCTGTTAGGGATTGTATCTGGTATATCATATAAGGTCTTATAGATTTAAGTTCCAGCGTTTGAAGTCATTTAACCGTAAATTTCTCATTTCGTAAATTTCACAGGGTACCGATACGTCACGTTTGCTAAACGTGAAATTTACGTATGGTCAATTTTAATAAATTTTGGGGTCTGCAATTTATGCTCAAAGGCTCATGTTGATAAGTTCTGGTGTGTGAAAAATTGTTACGAATTCTTCACACATGTAAAAAATGGTACCAATTCCTCACACATTGATATAAGCTGACGTGTAAATAATTGGTAAGTAGTTGCCACATCTGTGACCTGTTTTTGGGAGTGTGGAGAATCAATACCAATTCCTATTAAATGCGAAGAATCGTACTGATTCCTCTTATATGTGAAGAATTGATACCAATTCTTCTTATATGTAAAAAATGGTACAAATTCCCGATTCACGCGAAAAATGGGTACCATTTGAAGAATTGGTATCAATTCCTCGCACATGGCAGGAATAAGTACCAAAAGCTCACACTCGTAAGAAACTGGTACCAAATCCTCACACATGTGAAGAATCTCAATTAGTTGTCCGCATCTACCAACTGTGGTAAGTGTGTGGAGAATTGGAATAGAATTCAAAATGCAGCAGCTTGGAGGTATTTTATCTATGTGAAGAATACGCATGCTTGCTTCATACAATTTTACTACGTGCGTATTTCTCTCGCATGTGAGAAATATTGGTATGAAATCCGTGACGTACTGGTACCAATTCTTCAAGCCGCGCTGTGAGAAATTGGTACCAATTCTTAACAGCGTGAAATTTACGAAGTATGAAATTTACGGTTCAACAGTGCTTGAACTAATCGCACTGCTTTTCATTTTCTCAATACTAATTTTACACCTTAGTTGATGGATCTTGAGTTACTGATTAAAATGTTTGAAATACTATAATGAGCCGGGGCATAAGATTTCTACCAATTTAACATTTTGAGAAGTGTAGACTCAGACGAGCATATGCAGCCTCCTTTTAAGCTTAGAAACTCAAAATGATGATCAGTCAGTAGCTTAACAGTCATAGAATATTCAAGCGACGAGCAAAGTCTGATCAGACTGCGCGTATGCGCAGGCTGGTCTGAGCCTTTGCTGGTCGCACATACCACATTGTTGGAAATATCGCGTCATGGCTCAATTATTATGGCTCAATTATTATCGCTCAATGCAATTATTATGTGATGTTTAACGCTAGATTTTGCCATGCCAACGGTATGCAAAAAAAGGAGGTACTGGGCAAATAGGTAAAATACAGGTGCTTAAAAACTATGTTGGCTAAGAAATTTTATTAGTATGTGGTTGGATCCTGTCAAAATCATTTTATCAAAATATCACACATGTTTCCTCAAACTAACCGATTGTTCTCAACCATGACGGTAAAGGCCAATACCACTCTGAAAGTCGTCCATCAGAGCTAAATCGTGCCAACCAAGAGTGACAGTGACGTAATGTTTTATTTACAATTGTGAAGTAAAACATTTGACTTGTACACTCCGCTTGATCTAACGGAATCGATAGATCACATATGTATTAATTCTATCCTGCGGATAGGATTAATACACATGTGATCTTTCAACTCTAAGTCATGATAACTTTGTAAACAAACTATGACGCCACTGTCACTCTTGGCTGGCAGGACAGTAGATCATTGCATTGAAAAACAACTGGTGTATGCTTCTGCTCAATCGCGAACAGGGCAGATGACAAATTCAGGCGTAGGGTACGCGTTTTGCAGTCTGCTGTTGCTCCTTCCTTGCTGGCGGCGACTTTTGTCGTCTGGTGATAAGCTTTGCAAATAGTTTGAACCCAGATCAGGACCGACAGATCTGGATCCAAACCATGCGGCACCCTGGTAGTATTCCTGAAAGATTTTTTCTAAAATGTTAATTTTGAAAAAAGTCAATAGATGACGATAAAAACATCATTGTCGCACCGGAAGCTCGTTAGCACGAACAAACCTGTCGCCTTTCGCTCGGTGCACACTGGGATTGAGCCGCCATTTTTATTAAAAATATATTATGCGATCACTGCTTGCATGACTCGGGGCTTTACATCCAGAAAATATTGACTAAAAGAGAAACAATAAACTGTCAAAAATTTAACTTTTTGCTATTTTTAACAATAAATTCGGTCACTACAGCAGTGCGAGAATTGAACGAGACTAGCCAAATATCGCTAGTTACCCATGATGCAAAGGGCGAAATGCGAGAGATCTAGATGAGGTATCGTCAGGTCTCGTGAGAATGTAAAAACATGACACACAGATTTGAAAATTAAAACAGTTTAACTCAGGATCTGCTACAATTAGTTTGAGCAAATGTATGAGTGTCTAGATGGGGTATAATGATTAGTAAATAATGGCCTTTTTTTATAATGAATTGTGAATAATGAGCCAAAAAATAATGAATAGTGAATACTGAGGGCCTAAAAATAATGAATAATCCTATTATTTTTAATGAATAGAAGAAACAATTAATGATTAGTGAATAGTCAGATTTTAATGAATAATGAATAATGCTAAAAAAAATTATCGATGCATAAATTTGTTAAAGCCTATACATGTACTTATAAAATATTGACTCGATCAGTTTGTTCTTTAAAATTGCTCCAACCCTTTGTAATTGATTGATTATCATAAGGTAATTCTACAATTTATAAAGCCCAGTCAACTAAGGGACATCATTTAGCGAAAATCCATACAAAATGGCATATGAAATAGAGATTGAAACAGAAAAGTCTCAAAAAACTCAAATAACGGCACAGGAAGTAATCACGTGATTCTATGATTCTGATCTCAAAACTGTTAAAGAAAGAATTACATGTAGGTCTAGACTCCAGAGTGTGCATAAATTAAAAAAAAAACACGAAAATATAATGAGTTTTCACAGTAATATTATCTTTTTGGTAATAAAGAAGCAGGCCCATTCACTAGGGGTTCCAGGTTTTTAACTAAGATATTCAGATTACAAATCTGCAACGTAAAAGGCAAAAATTATATGATACAAACACATGGAAAGATAGGAACTTGTCGGGAATTAAATTGTGAGATACTGCGGAATGCGGGTCATTTTGGTCCTGGGTTGATTTGTCTTGGGTTGTTTCATCCAAATTTAGGGGGTGGGTCGTTTCGGACTAGGTAGGTGGGTCATTTCGGCCAATTTTCAGAGTGAGTCATTTCGGTCTTTGGTTGTTTTGGCCAAAGTCTGAAAGTGATAATCTATGCATTAGTATAATGCGTATGAATGGACAGATGGGCAGGTGTTAAGTTTTGTGAAAAAATCAGGCCGAAATGTAAAAAGGGCCCTTTCACGACTCAGGCTGAAACAACCCTTGTCATAATGCCCCAGGCGGGGCCAAAACGACCTGTTAACATTACATTGTGACTCGGGGAAATCAAGAAAATTTAGAGAGAAAACAACTCAAAAACATAGATTTCGGAACAATTCAACAACATTTTCTGAGACAATTTTCCAACAACATTTTTTAGATTTAGAATAAAAGATTAACAAAGTGTCTGTGAATTAAATTGTCTCATAAAAATGATGAGCTGTCTGTGAGTTGACTCAAAATTTATCTGTGAATTGTCTCATTAAGTGTTATTGAGTTGCCTCATAATCTATTGATAAATTGTTTCAAAAAATGTGTCTATCTTATCTATCTATACTCAGTCCTTTTTTGTTCAGCTGCAAAAAATGTCTTTTTTTCAGTGGGGGAGGGGGGCTTACAAGTGGGACCTACTTTTTGATTTGCTCCTACTTTTTCTTAAAAATGCCCTACTATCCCTCCTGTCACTCTAAAATGTCATTTACGCGTAAAAATCCAGAATTTTTCCCCCCTCGCTCCGCTCGCTCAGATTTAATAAATTAACTAATGATTTTTTTCAGGGAGCACTCTGCAAAGAGCTCTCTGTTTAGCTTGTACTATTGTCACAGCTATTATCCTGCTTATTTCGTGTGGAATTTATTTCTCACTATTCATTGTGATAAATTTTGTACTTGGAAAAGCCCTACTATCCCTACTTTTTTACACTAATAATCCGCACTTTTTCACAACTTTTTCCAAATTTTTATCGCTACTTTTTTGTTGAAGGGCACTTGAAAGCCTGGGGGCTAAAAAGCAGGGGGAGTCATATGCTTTTCCGTGTGGCTAGTAGGGGGGTCGCCATTAACTTTGGCTTCCCAGCAGGTGGGTCATGTTTTAATTGTCCCTATAAAATAATTAAAATTTTTCCTGGCTGCTCGGTCTTTATAAATTAAACTCTTTACAGGCCACTTAATTTCTCAGTTTTCAAAAGTTATTCTGTTTAGGTGGTGTTATTGTTACAGCTTTTATC
Source organism: Loripinus fragilis (assembly GCA_964019695.1). NCBI lineage: Eukaryota > Metazoa > Mollusca > Bivalvia > Lucinida > Lucinidae > Loripinus > Loripinus fragilis. The sequence continues at coordinate 50,187,112 of OZ026524.1, forward strand.
ATGCCAATTTTGATAGAAAATTGATTAATCAGGCTTTCAGATAGGCCCTACTGTTCCTTGTGTTGCTACATTTCCCGACTTTTTCTTGAAAATGTCCTACTATCATTGCTTTTTCACTCTTAAATGTCATTTACGCTATAAAAATACAGAAGTTTTTCTCCGGTCGTTTCGCTCGGTCAAATCTTAAAACATATAAACTATATTTTTAAGAATTATTTTGACCAATGCCGCGTCTGTAGAAATATTGGTATTTTAAGTTTATTTTAATGAATGATTTTAATGAATAATTGGTCTTATTTTAATGAATAAACCAACATTTTAATGAGATGAATAATGGGCTAAATTTTTAATGAATAGTGATTACCAGACCCCCCATCCAGACCCTCATGTATTTGGTACAAGAAAATAAAGCCAGATTCTTTTCACTAACTATAGAGCTTGTCGATATAAAATGTTTTCCATTTGTCGTCCCCACTAGATCATTTCAGCCCACTACTGCTGTTAAACTGCATTCATTGTGAACTGTGCACCACGTTGTACAACAAAAGAAATGTAAGAGAATATAATTAAAGTAAAGCAACCAGCTCTCTCTTCCTCAGTGAGAACATGCAGTTGCCAATCCAGAAAGGACACAAAGAACTAAATGACACAACCAGGACCAAACACAACACGATGCATGCGCGGATGCAGAGGGGGCCAAGGGGGTACTCTAAATTTTTCTGCATACGTAGGCTCGGACCCAGCATCTACCTTTCACCCCCAAAAAATATCAGGAATTTCAAGCACCCCAAAAATATTTGAAATTTTAGCAACCCAAAAAAAAAGATCCCCAATTCTGTACCTTGACCTTAAGAAAAAACCCTAAAATACATAGAAATGACCCCATAAATATAGCCCAATTTTGTGGTGACCCCCCCCCAAAAAAAATATCCACAAAATCTTAATACCCCAAAAATATTTATTTTTCTGAAAACCCCAAAAAATATTGAAATTCAAAATTTTGAACCCAAAAAATAACCCGAGCATACGTATGTATAAAAATATATCAGAGTACCCCCCCCCCCCCCCCCGGAGGGTGGAGATCCAGATGGTCCAGACACCCTGGAAAATCACAACGCTAAATGGTGTTTCACTGACGGGCCAATGATGGCCCGCTTTTTGTTATTTGGATCCTCTCACTTCTCATAAAAGCAACCCCCCAAAACAACAACAACAACAAAAAACAAGTTTAACAACAACAAAACATGAACCAACAACAACAGAATCATCACCAGGTGAGCAGCCTAGGTGAGAAAGGCTTTTCAAAGAGTTTCCATTTTTTTGTTTTTCTTTTAATTATCCAATATTGATTACTTATTTATTTATCTACTATTCTGATGTTCGATTTTTTCTTCTTTCATATATATTTTATCTTCATTTATTTATTTATTTACTTATTTTTTTATTTATTTATTCATTTTATTTATATATCTATTCATTATTTATTTATAAATTTATCTATTATTATTTCTTTTATATTTATTTGCTTATTTATTTATTTACTTATTTAATTATTCTGATATAGTCTTGTATATGTTATTATCTGTTTTGCTTTGATTACAACTTGTTAAGTTAACATATGAATTTGTATATATAGCCATGTTTACAAGCGATTGTGAATATATAGAATGTAGGGGAAGGGTCGAAACTAATGTTGTGAGAACTCGTGACCCAACCCCATTGCTGTAAACATTTTGGCAATAAAATATGTTTAAACTAAACTAAAGAGTTTCTTTGAATTTTAAACTAAATTTCCACAAAAAACTGGCTCTGATATGCTCTATTGCAGAAGCGTTGTCAAACCAAGATTTATCTAACAATTAACTCTGGGTGTCCGCAAATAACTATTTACAAAACGCTTTCTAAAGAGAAATTGTTAGGATTTTACAAAATGTATTGACTTCACATAGTAATTCGTTATGTCGTTAATCAATGTTAATACATTTTTGAATATTGTTTCAGATGGACCACCTCATCCTAAAATCAGCCTTAATTACCACTTTGATTGCTTTTCTTGCAATGGAAGTTCAGTCGAGAAGTACTGTAGACCCACTCAATGGTCTACCGAATGGGAAAACAGCAACAAAGCGTATAACAGAACCTGGTCGAAATATGGGAGCTTTTATGCAGAATATTAATAGCATATTCTCGAATGTTTTCAAGGATCTTATGAACGATACTAACAACACTATGACGTCCACTTCTATGAATAAAATAAGAGAAACAACTGGAGAACAAACTGAGATAATAAATTTGATACAAAACGCTTTCAATCTTTCAAAGCTACTTTTACCTGTCTTCGAAGCTCTTAACGATACAAGGTTATCCGACATACGTGTAAACATGTCAGGTGATATGCCATTGGAAATATTTGTAAAGAAGATGAACAGTATATTTATGAACTATTCTCCTATGATTGAAAAGACTGCTGTTGAAATTAGTAAAAACACAAGCGAGAAAGTGATAGAGGAATTAATTGGAACATCATCTGGAGGCAATGGTAGAGAATGGTTAACTCAAAACCCAGAAGACATCAGAATGATACTAGACACATTCAAAACAGGGGTCAAATCTGCACAGACATTCATAACATCACATCTCAAAGATAATATATTCCCATATATACTGCAATTACGTCAAAATCTAGATAACAACACAAGGATTTTAGATGCAGTAAAAACAATCACCGAGTCTATACAGAACTCAGTGGCATCTCATCTCAAAGAAAATCTAATTCCAAATGTACAACAGTTAAGTCTAAACCCAGATAACAGCTCGAGGATAATAGATGTGTTGAGAACAGGCACCGAATCTCTACGAAATACGATAACATCTCATCTCAAAGAAAATCTAATCCCAGATGTATTACAATCGAGTCTAAATTCAGATAATAGCACAAGGATATTAGATGTGTTGAAGACAGGCATGGGATCTCTACGAAATATGATAACATCTCATCTTAATGAAAATGTATACCAGAACAGAAGTATAGCTAGTAAAAGCGGAATAGGTGGCATTGTACATAATGTGTTGGAAAACATTGTAAACCCAATAAAGAATATTGTAGGGTTCAACCAAGGGATGGTGCCTGTTAATACCTCACAAGACGTTCGCAATACAGATACACCGTTTTTTGGTTTAAATTCTATAATTGACACAGTGAAGGCGATGGTTAAAACACTACCAGGGTCTGCTAAACAGAACATGGACACACTTAGACAAACTGGAGTTGAAAAAATAGGCACAGTCGGACCAGCACTAAATAAAATGTTAAACGAGGCATGGAAAAATGGACCAAACCTTATTAATCGTGTAACTGACAAAAGCGGGGCTGTCCTGTCTCCTATAATTGATCAACTGTTGCCAGAAATCAAAAGCAAATTTATCAATTTTAGAAAAGACTTCAATAGCATTGTCAATTTCGATACTGCAGTTAGACCTATGAAAGAGAGCACACAGGAGCTAGCAAACACGAGAGACCCCGGAAACACCTCGCTGTAAGCTATGTGCATATGCTTGTGAATTTTGAGAATAAATAGATTCTCGTCAGGTCCAATATTTATCTCACGTACTTGTAAAGAGGTTCTAAAGTACAGAGATTGACACTTTAACCCTTTGTATACAGAAAAGCCTAAACAGGTACTTTTACAAGCAGTGAAGACCCAGGTGAAATCCCGCATACTGCGGCATTTAATCAGCGTCTTCACTTTTTTAAAGGTAAAAAGAATCTTCAGACAAAATAATACAATATTTTTGAAACCCCAAGATATGTACAATGGACTGTCCCAAATTTATTGTATAAAACCAGAAGAAAGATTTCATTAGTATTCAAAGGGTTAACAATCAATGGTACTTATGTGTTAATGTAATGTTATAAATGTAAATGCAGTTATCCATTGGTTTTATTGGTCACCTTCTTACTTCTATGTGGGTTCCCAATCAGTAAACGCTCTGGAGAGATTGTGTATTTATGCAACCTCATCCTTGACCTTGCTGGTTGCCTAGTTGATATATATCCAAATTTCAATAGCTGGAAAAAACTATCATCAACCTTTTCAACACTAGGAATTTGAAATGTTGGACAATTATTATTTCTATAGTCAGGATTTGCACTTGACACTCATAGTAGTATAGGGGAGCCTTGGGCGTCATTTTAAGATGGCGGTCACCATGGCGCCATGGCCACCCGCTCCAAGATGGCCACTGGGGTCTAAAATGAGGTGTGGTTGATCGGGAGGGGGCTCAAGGGCTCTGAGCCAATGACGCTTAAAAGAAAGACCATCTGGGAGTCGAAAAGGAGGGTCCTTCTAGGCTACGGTTAAAGGTTCTGAAAACTACCAGAGATGCCCGCCCCCTGTACAAAAGATAAAGAACGGATCATGTATTCTACCTTCCTCACTCCCTCAAAAAAGCTGGAAGAAGGACACTGGGCTCTAGAGCACATGGTCTATGGCGTTACTTACCGTGGGGGCCACCATCTTGAAAAGACACCCAAGGCTCCCCACTCCCACCCGGCGTCAGCTGCTAAGTTGGTGATTCTGTTTAGTTGTTCATTCATTGTTTGCTGTTGCTCCCATTCTTAAGTGTGTGTGTGTGTGTGTGTGTGTGTGTGTGTGTGTGTGTGTGTGTGTGTGTGTGTGTGTGTGTGTGTGTGTGTGTGTGTGTTGTCCTTGTTTTGTAATGTTTGGCGATTGATTTAACCATTTGTATAATTCCCATAAACAAGTATTTTTGCACATAGTGAAGACCCAGATGAAATGCAGCATAATGCTGCATTCATTAGGGTCTACACTGTTTGTTTGTAGGTTAAAAGATATTCAGACAAAATTATTCAATATTTTTTTAAAATAATAACCTGACACCCCTAGATTTATACAATGAACTATTCCAAGTTTATTTATCAAACCAGAAGGAAGAATCCATTAGTACATAAAGGGTCAATTTTATTGCATTCTTGCTGCTATGTGTGTGTCTGTGTTTTGTTTCTCCTGCTTGCAGTACCATGGCCTGGTTGTTTTTTTTTCTTCACTTTGTTGGCAATTAGTTAAGATCCAGTTGAGATGGCTCAACAGTATCTAAGATAGTTGCTTATTTTTATTTTATCGTTTTCATTGTTTTGTTTTGTGTCTACAGCCCTTTTACAGAAAATGAAGACTTTAAAAATATAGAAATGGATGATTCCACTGTGAGGCTTAGGGTTGAAAGGGTTTATGATTATTCAAGTACAGAAGCTATCCATTAATTTTTAATGTTTTCTTAAGATAAAGGACCTATTCAAACTGTACAGGTGGTCAAATCTCTTAAAGACATGGGTGTGAGTGTTCGTATCTATAATCTTTTCTCAAATTGTCTGTTGTTTATGCAACTGTCTTACAGCGGCCGACACTGTTAAGCTCGGATTAACCCCAAAGACTTAGCGCGAAGGCTGTAGAATAAAACCAAAACCTCTAAGAAATCAGATTGCACTCAAACAACAGAAACACTAACAAAACACCAAACAAATGACCAGGAATCAAGACCAGCCACAATTGGAACTGCCACGGAAAATTCAGTGCAATCAGACCCTGGATGTACATACTTAGATCACGTGACGCTGACGTCACAGAAACCATGCCAACACAATAACATGTGAACAAATGGTTACAACATTCCATAATAAACATTGCTATAAATGAAGTTTATGTATGTTCAATAAATATTGCTGTGGTGATATTTTATTGAAAAACTATTTATTCAGTTGATAAAACATTTCGGGTTATCAGAATAATGGATTTGAACCCACATGCTACGGTACTAATTTTCCCCATTACGCCAGTTCCGGCTAATAAAATGTAGCTTTTTCATATGTAGTACTATGCCTTACATACATCCGAGGCTTGATTCACGAATTAGGCCGAGATATTCCGATTGGACCAGCCCATTACAATGTGAGGAATAGACATTAGATCACAACCAAAGACACACACGATAGCAATAAATAGCAGATGATCATACATGAGAGCTCATAATTCATTGAATTTATTAAAGACCTTTACACCTTTGACCTACTGGATGTGATCAGGTATCACATTTCAAGTTTAATTCCATAAAATACACAAATGTTAGATTCTCTTTATAATTTGACACAAAAAATCTTGGAATCTGGTTTTAGGCTAAATATTTAGCATAAACCCCAAATACGTGACATTGTTTTGAGCTTCATTTCATAATGTTACTAAAATCTGTAAACCACCGGTGTTTTATCAATTTAAATACATGCCGTTATATCACTCCTATACGTGACATAATAATACAATTTATCAGTCACCCCTATTATTAACGGAATTATTTCAACATAACCTAATAAATGTTTCCTATCTCACGGCATGTTACCTTTATCAGGTCATGATAACGTTGCACTTTTGAATGACGTCGATAATGACGCTGAATCAACACAAAAAATAAAAATTATGTCATAATCGCTAGTTTGAAGATTGAAACAATGGGAAAACTGATAAATAGAATACCAGGTTTGCGTCTTTTGATATCAACTTTACCAGGCTCGGCTTTGAGAACGCATGTTGAATCGCTCGGCAAGCCTCGCGACGTCAACATGCGTTCTCAAAGCCTTGCCTGGTAAACTTGATATCAAAAGACACTAACCTAGTATTCTCTATATACGCGACATAATAATACAATTTAAGCAGATTTCTCTTCCTCAGCGAGAAGATAGCTAAACTAAAAATAACACAAAGAACTATATTGCAAAGAACATATGGGCCTCGTCGCGCGAAAACCTGCCTTCGGGGTTTCCGACAAAGCGAGTTTCAAACCAGTCTCCTCAGCTACAGAGACTAGCAAGAAAATTGAAATTTAGCTGGTAGCAAGTCTTAATATGATACTTTCCGAAACACGAATAACAAGGGCGCTGATCAGATCCGCGCAGGCTGGTCTGCGCCTTTGTTGTTCGCAAACCCCGAAGACGGGTTTTCTCACGTCGAGTCCCATATGGCATATAGTACTTGCTTTTGTTTTTTATGCTTTGTTGATATCAGGAAGAACACTTTGGGGGGCTGGGAAACAATATCTTATGGGCTACTAATACTATTTTCTCTAAAAAAAAGTTTTGGCAGGGTTAAAATTCAACAAATACCCTTTGTTACGATGATAACAGCACTGTCCCAATAATGAGGCTTATATATAGGGAGGGAGGGGGCGGGGTTCCAATATCCCATATTCCTTGAAGCAAACAGTTAAGTATCCCTTATAAACTGGCAAATATCCCCATATTTAGTTTTCCTAAATATCCAATATCCCTGAAAGTAAACAAAATTAGTCAACATTTGGTTTTGTTTGATTTGATTCTTTACATCCCATCAACAATCTTTCAGTTATATAGGGACAGGTCTTCCTGGGTTGAACCAGCACTAAGCTAGGATTAATTTTTTTGCTCAAGGACACAAGGCAGTGACGCCGGTGAAGCTCTAACCCGTGGCCTCACGGTCTCAAGTCGAGCACTCTACTACTGCGGTCCCTAAATTATTGAACACAGTATCCCATATCACTGGAAGTAAAATGGATAGTATCATAAATCCCTGGAAGTAAATGGCACGTAAGTATCATGTATCCATCAAACCTCTATATAAGCCTCAATAATAATGCTGGGTATGGCATACGTAATTTTAAAAACTTGATTAACCATTTTTTGCTATCCCAAATTAGTCTACAAATGTAAAACAAACCTATTTACAAACAGATACGGATCCAGGATTTCTGGAAAGGAGGTTCTTATGTATAAAAGTGTGGGGGTTTGCTTTGCTGATTTTATCTCATTTTTCTCAAATATCCCATGAAAATGTAATCATTTGGTCTCACTGAGACCAAATTATTTCATTTTCATAGGATATTTCCAAAATGGGCGGTATGGAGGGGAGGGGGGGGGTTTGAGCAAACCCCCTGAACCGCCTCTGGATCCACCACTGACAAATTATAGACAACACTTATACCACATGAATAATAAGAACCACAATAATGTACATTTCAATTTATTTTTATATGAATATAAAGTCATTCCTTTTCATCTTGTATAAAATACTGAAAATATTATCAACATACAACCTGTCAATGAAGAGGATCTTACATAGGGCCAGTTAAGCAAAAAATGTCAGTTTAAAAGTGTGATTATTTCCTTAACCATCAGTTCAAACATGTGTTTTGGGTGCTCAAAAGAACCGTCTCAATGAGACGGTTCTTTTGAGTACCCACAACATATGTTTTGGTTGAAAAACAAGATGAAAATTTGCATTGTTGTCTCAGACCTCGTCATGATGCACTATATTTTGAAAAATTATAACCTGAAACCCCAAGATATGTACAATGGACTATTCCAGTCTTATTTTATCAAACCAGAAGGACGAATACATTAGTATACAAAAGATGAATGCTAAATATGTATGCCTCTGGACATATTATATTATATTAGCCCCTACTTTGTATAAAACAACCACCTTAACTGTAAAAGAAAGTAAACCAGGAATCATACAGGCAAGTAAAATTCATCGACTTTTCAAGGACTTCTAAGGACTATCCTTCAGCTTTCAAGGACTAAAAATTTATGAAAAATTCTGAAATAACTTGAAATTCAACTTCAGAAATGCTAGACTCAGATAATGGAGAAATTGGGTCTAGAAAAGTAGTATAAAATTGTTGTGCCTTTATTTGGTGCAGCATTTGCTGCACCAAATAAAGGCACAACAGTTTTATTCTGATTTAAATCTCTATCAACAGTGTTAATTCCTACAGAAAATAGAAGAATTCAAAGACTTTTCAAGGCCTATGCGTGATTTTCCAGTACTTTTTAAGGCATAATTAATTTTCAAGGACTTTTCAAGATATCCCTCTAAATTAAAGTACTTGTCAAGCCTGTGTGAACCCTGTAAATCTTGAACCAGAACAACAATGTTTGTACTACACAACAATATTTTGTTTCAACATCTGGCCCCAAGGTTTATAAAACTTTTTCATGCTCAACATACATGAGCATGAAATTTGTTCAGGTCCTAAATTTTAAAATATCAACACTTGTTTATTACCAGAACAAAATGCATTGTCCGCTGTTCTAAGCAAGACAATTACCTCAACTGTTTGTATTTTTATAGTTATGAGGATTACAAATTTCATGCTCATATGATATGAGCATGAAAAAAACTTTATACCCTTGCAGCTATAGGTCATTATGGAATAAATCATTCATAAATTTTGCTAAATTTGCATTGAATAGTTTTTCTTGCATAGTCTATAAACATACTATATACAAATTACAGTAAAACCTGTTTAAAATGGCCACTCAAAAATAGAAAAAACAAAGATCTTATTGACAAAAGGTAGCTTAATGCAGGTCAAAAGTATTGCAGAATGCTCCTGTTGGAGTTGGAGCATTCTGGGATACTTTTGACCTGCATTAAGCTTTAAGCAGCCACTCAAAAAGAAGACAAAAGTGGCTTTCAACACCGATTATCCCTTTATGCAGGTCAAAAGTATTGCAGAATGCTCCAAGAGAGCATTCTGCAGTACCTTCAACCTTCATTAAGCTACCATTTGTCGTAAAGCCTTGTTTTGTCTATTTTTGGGTGGTCGCTTTAGACAGGTTTTTACTGTAATTGGTCTTGAAAACCAATTTTCAGTCTTTTCGAGAGTGGCTGTTTTACACAGGTTTTACTCTGTACAAAATCATAATGATGGACAAATGTGGTAAACAATATGGGCCTTGATGCCAGAAAATCAGGCTTCAAGGTTATAAATCTTTTTTCATGCTAAACTCAACTGAGCATGAAACTTATCCTGCTAATAAATGTTAAATGCCAACAATTGTTAGCATTTTCACATTTATTAGCAGGATGAATACAACATCTGAGATTGAAAGCGAACAAGTCCTTATTTTTCAGCATTTTAGTTTTTGTGAGCAATTAAAATTTCATGCTCAGTTCAGTTGAGCATAAGCTTTATAACCTTGCAGCTAGGTCATTATGGAGTGCATTATGGAGTAAATAATTAATAAATTTCTCTAAATGCATTGAATAGTTTTTCTTGCATAATCAATAAATGTACTATATATACATATTATACAAAATGATAATGATGGACAAAATATGGTAAACAGTATGGGCCTTGATGCCAGAAAATCAGATTTCTAGGTTATAAATCTTTTCTAATGCTAAACTCAACTGAGCATGAAATATATCCTGCTCATTAATGTTTAAACGCCAACAATTAGCAGGATGAATACAATGTCTGAGTGTTTTAAGCATGAAAAAAATTCATTATTTTTAGAATTTTAGTTTAAATGAATAATTGATATTTCATTCTAGGATGAGATGAGCATGAAAAAATGTTTTATAGCCTCAGGTCTGAATTTGTTGCATGGGGGGAGGGGACAACAAAGGTGCCACTCAGCCTGTGCATCTCCACAGGATGCTTAAAGCCTTTGTTATTTGCTATCTCAAAAGTACAGAAGCCAAAGTTGCTTCAAACAAAATTTCAATACTTTAACAAGTCTCTGTAGCTGAGCACACTGGTTTGAACCTTACTTGGTCAGAACATTGGAAATAAGGTTTTCTTGTGGCAGGCTCATATGAGCCAGTGTATGACTTTGCACCCAGAAGAGACTCAGATCAGCACAGGCATCTGCCCAGACTGGTCAAAGTCTTTGCTGTGTTTGTAAGAGTATATGCTTATCTGATTATGGGCCCAGTCAACAATTTCCAGACATGTCAGGAGGTTTCCTGCATTCTGTTGTTGTTGTTGATTCATTGTTTATTGTTGCTCCCATTGTTTGTGGGGTTTTGTATTTGGCTCTTGTTTTGATATTATGATGTGCTATATGTCCTTTCTAGTTTTACAATTATCCTGATAAGGAAGAGAGAGCTTGTTGCTATACTTTTATTGTCTTCCTGATGTCTTTTGACTGTTAGTGTTCTGTGGCTCTTCCTCATGGTGCCTAGGTTGGTCTGCAGTGTGTGATTGTGATATTTCCTTGCTATGCTTAATTACTTTTTGAACCATTAATTAACAGAGGATAAAGTGTCTTGCTCAAGCACACAACAGAGTGCCACCAGTGGGTTGCTCGAACCAGTGACCCCATAATCTCAAGTCAAACACTCTACCACTGAGCGACTGCACTCCTCTTTTTGTTATAATCTATATATCAATAGAAATAAAGTTTGAAAAAAAGTTATATCTTCATTACACTGGTGAAAATATACCTTTTAAATAACACATTATGTTCAATTAATATTTTCCAATATATGATTGATATTTATAGTAATACACTATACCCTTTATTTAAGAAATAAATTAAATTTTTGGTCTGTTCATGGAATCATGAACACTTTGGATCTCTTGCAAAGTAAGAGAAGCCTGAAAAGCTTCATGTTAACATTGCAAGAGACCCAAAGTATTCATGATTCCATGAACAGATCAAAAATTGAATTTCCCAATGAAGCAACCAAGAGGCTTGTTTTGCACGTGTGAATCAGATGTGGCTTGCTGTCATTTACAACAACAGTGTCACTTCTGGGGAATGAATTTGTTGTTTGAAGTGTATTGCACAGGCATGTGAGCTTGGCAGCTGTCAATCATATTTATGTCTTTCATGAGGCTTTGAATGTTTGCAAAAAAAAAAAAAACTAAACATTCATTACGGGCTTGCTTTAAAAATGTGAAATATAATGCTATGTTTATGGACGTGTTATTAGTGAATTGTGTTATGAAGGGACAATTTTACCAAGAAATTATAGGAAAATGACCATTTTTATGGTCATTTTTTTTATAATTTCTTTGTAAAATTCCATGTTAAATATTTTTAAATATTTTTAGAGCCACATGGCCATGTAATATATTCAAATTTGTGTTATAATGAAATGTGTTATAAAGAGATTGCACACGTATAATAAATTCCACATGTTATAGGTTCAACTAATATTTTCCAGTATATCACTGATATTTATAGTAATAACTTCTGCTATCATTTGATTTTTATGATTGATGAGTGAAAATAATGATAAAATGGAATGTGTCTTCAAGAATGTATAGCACTTTGGGTTATTAGAAAAAATACAAAAAATGACAAAACTGAAGAGGTTCACTTTCTTCATGAAATGGACAGGACATGTAAAATAATAAGAATTCCACATATAACAGTGTCACACCTTCCACAGAATAGTTTAACAGAGCACAAAATGTAGGTCAAGGTCACCTGGTCATAATACCTGCTTGAAGAGTATGCCCAGGACAATAACTATGAAAGGTTTGACACTCGCTGATATCACTGCTGCAGAGACTGGCTCCAGTCCTTAAAACAATTTTTCATCAATGTGTCATATCATATATACTAGCCAAAAGTTCTAACCGGCCACCTGCATTTTATTAATTTTCTTCGCACGTGAAATGCTATGACTAGTCTTTTTGCATCTCGAAATAGCCAGACGTGTCATGTACTCTAGACAGTAAAGATATTGACAAAGTGTTTAACAATACATGCAGGATGCCAATTTAAATAGTGGTACCCCCATTTTCAAAATTCGCATTTTGGCACAATTTGCGAGTCGTGACTTTTTTTTAATAAGCCCCTTTCACGCGCAAAAAGTTTTCATTTCAAAAGGCAAACTCATATTGAACGCTAAAATGTTAAAATGAACACTCCATCTGCATGAGACTTGTTGCTATTGGCCAATATATCCAAAATTACCCCACCATCCAGTGCAAATTCTTGTGAATTTTGAAATTGAGGGTACACATATTCGGCAAAGCCTCCCGGATACAATTAAATGAATTTAGCTTAGCCGTTTTTTGGTGTCATTTACTGATAGGCTGACCTATTCGGTAATGCCAATGAAATTGAAATAGTCCTTACAACTTTTCAGAAAATCGGTAAAAACACACGTGGCCCATTAGAACTTTTGACTAGTAAACTTGTAGCCAGTCTAACTCTGATAGCTCTGTCTTAAAACAGAGCCATCAGAGTTAGACTAGCTACAAGTATATGATATGACACATTGATGAAAAATTGTTTTAAGGACTAAGACAGAGCCATCAGAGTTAGACTGGATACAAGTATATGATATGACACATTGATGAAAAATTGTTTTAAGGACTGGAGCCAGTCTACTGCTGCCAAGAAACACACTTTATCACATAGATTAATGTCAAGGTCACTGGAGCATGAAATTTTAATTTAATTTAATGCTTTATTTATGTTACAAGGATTCCATAAACAGAGGGGCTACTAGTAGGTCTCCTTACATATAACATAACAATTAAACAATGTGACAATATATATGATGAGGCGAACACACAATACAATTACATACATATATAAGTACACATTAGGAGCGGCTGTGGTGTAGTGGATAAACAGCTTGCCTTGTAAACCAGGGGTCCCAGGTTCGATTCCCGGCTTCACCAGTCTGTCGGATGAGACTTTAAGCCATGGCCCCGTCTCCATATGACCTTAGCTGTTGTGGGACGTTAAAAACAAACAACATCCATGTACCCACGCACACATGTACATACTACGACGTAACGTACATACCTGACAGACAGACAAAACTGACAGACAGACAAGTAGACAAAACAAGACATAAAAGAATAAAGAGAGGACATAGAGCAGTCACCCTATTGAGAGAGTAGATATAAGGTAACGTTTAATGCCAACATTGCGTCAACTGTGCTAACAGCGAGTCTTCAAATGTTATTGCTGAATATTGCATGAAATGAAGCTGAAGTTCACCGGGTCATAGTGCATGTTCAAAGAGTATGTCAATATCAATTTAATTACTCATCTTCGCAAGCCAAGGGTACTAAGTCCACTTTGTTCCTTACACATGTGCGTAAGGAACGAAGTGGACTTAGTATCCTTAGCTTACATATGTAAGGAACGAAGTGGACTTAGAACCCTTAGCTTACGTGCTTAAGGAAGGAAGTGGACTTAGTACCCTAAGCTTACATGTGTAAGGAACAAAGTGGACTTAGAACCCTTAGCTTACGTGCCTAAGGAACGAAGTGGACTTAGTACCCTTAGCTTATGTGCGTAAGGAACGAAGTGGACTTAGTGCCCTAAGTTTACGTGCGTAAGGAAGGAAGTGGACTTAGAACCCTTAGCTGACGTGCGTAAGGAACAAAGTGGACTTAGTACCCTTAGCTTACGTGCGTAAGGAACAAAGTGGACTTAGTACCCTAAGCTAAGGTGGGTAAGGAATGAGTAGACTTAGTGCCCTTAGCTTACGTGCGTAACGAACAAAGTGGACTTAGAACCCTTAGCTTACTTGCGTAAGGAACGAAGTGGACTTAGTACCCTTAGCTTACATACGTATGGAACAAAGTGGACTTAGAACCCTTAGCTTTCTTGCGTTAGGAACAAAGTGGACTTAGTACCCTTAGCTTATGTGCATAAGGAACAAAGAGGACTTAGTACCCTTGGCTTACGTGCGTAAGGAATGAAGTGGACTTAGTACCCTTAGCTTACGAGCGTAAGGAACGAAGTGGACTTTGTGCCCTTAGCTTACGTGCGTAAGGAACGAAGTGGACTTAGTACCCTAAGCTAACGTGCGTAAGGAATGAAGTAGACTTAGTGCCCTAAGCTTACGTGCGTAAGGAACGAAGTGGACTTAGAACCCTTAGCTTATTTGCGTAAGGAACAAAGTGGACTTAGTACCCTTAGCTTACGTGCGTAAGGAACAAAGAGGACTTAGTACCCTTAGCTTACGTGCGTAAGGAATGAAGTGGACTTAGTACCCTTAGCTTACGAGCGTAAGGAAGGAAGTGGACTTAAAACCCTTAGCTTATGTGCGTAAGGAACAAAGTGGACTTAGTACCCTTAGCTTACGTGCGTAAGGAATGAAGTGGACTTAGTACCCTTAGCTTACGAGTGTAAGGAAAGGAGTGGACTTAATACCCTTAGCTTATGTGCGTTAGGAACAAAGTGGACTTAGTACCCTTAGCTTATGTGCGTAAGGAACAAAGAGGACTTAGTGCCCTTAGCTTACGTGCGTAAGGAATGAAGTGGACTTAGTACCCTTAGCTTACCTTAGCTCACATCTATCACTGGTGCAGAGAAACACACTTTAATGTAAATAGTTGACGGATGGACAGATGAACTCTAATGTCACAGGTGTGACAATAAATGCTATGGATGGATAATACATTAACAAGTAATGACTGTGCTGGCCAATGTGATAATGGTATTGATCATAATAATGAGCCGCAACATGAGATTTCCAACAATGTGGTATGTGTGACCAGCAAAGGCTCAGATCAGCCTGCGCATACGCACAGTCTGATCAGAGCCTTTGCTAGTCGCTTGAATATTCTAGGACTGTTAAGCTACTGACGGAGCATCATTTGGAGTTTCTAAGCTTAAAAGAAGGCTGCATATGCTCGTCTGAGTCTACACTCATCAAAATGTCACATTGTTGGAAATCACATGTCACTGCTCATTTATATTCCTAAAGTCTTTCTTCAAATCAGCATGCAAAGTTTATTTACCCATTAAAGCAGAATGGACTAGCATACCCTTACAGTAGGATGAGCCAATTAGGGGTGTTGGGTGATATTTTATTCAAAACTATAATAGAACAATCTATAAGCAAACAGTGAAGATCCTGATCAGACAACCACATTATGCTGTGTCTGATCTGGGTCTGCACTGTTTGCCTATGTCCCATAAAAAGGATTCTAGGTTTATATGGGTTAATGTGGCTACACAACAGTTACATGTATCTAGTAATATGTATCTAGTTATTAACATAAGCCTTGCAACTACCAAGTTAGCAAAAGCATAGTTCACAAAATCAAATTTGATGATATAGCGGTTATGTAAATATAAATAATTTGCCATTTAGTGACAGGTATTTTAATACTGATTGGCAGTTTTAGATGTTTAAAAGAGGAAAGGCAATGGACAGGATACTTGTTAAGTGTATATTTCAAAATAGGTTTCCTTAATTTCAGTAACATAAGTTGTTGGCACCTACAACATATGTCCATTCAATAAATGAGTGTTTTTCACCATAAAACAGGTTTTCACAAACTTCTCAGCTACTTTTTATGTTTCATTGTAATGAGCATGTAGAAATGAAGTTTTAGTGTAGTTTGTCATGCACCTTGGTGACAGTAATTGATAGCCAATTTTATATCATTGACAGCTTATCTTTAGATGTTTCATTCAAATGAAATGCTAACTTGGTGGTTGCCTGGTTATATCTACTATCAAACTTTGCATGCCGAAGCAGTGAAGACTCTGGCAAGACTGCATGGATGCGCAGGCCAACCTGAGACTTCATTTGTCACGTATGTGACAAGTACCAAAATCTCATGACCTTGTGCTGCCTCTATTATTCTTTTCTTTATTCAGTGTCGTGCCTAGGTCATAGGTTTAGATAAGCAAAAATTTACAGCGTAAAATTGTAAATATTTTTTTTACCCATGATTTTTAGCATATGTTTTGGGTGCTCAAAACAACCGTCTCATTGAGACGTTTTTTTTTGACTACACACAACATATGTTTTGGTTGAGAAATAAGCAAATTATTTTTCTGTTACGCACTCTTTAAAAAGGCTTGGCCTAGGTCAAGATTTCTGGTGTTCCCCTACCTGAATTTCATTTGCAAATTCTGGGGGACGCATCAAATCTACCCTTTTTTTTACCTGTTTCTGTTTGTTTTTTTAATTTAATTTGGAGTTTGATATCAAAAGTTTGGGCTCAAAAATGGTTGAGGTGACAGAGTAGTAGTTTCTGCCATTGCCATAGTTTTTTTAATTCACCTAGAAGTTTTCTATTTCTATATTTAATAGCTTCTGCTGAATAAAAACTGTCAACAGTTTTGCTTTCCCAGCCATTGCTGTTGTTAAGACTGGTTGAGTAATCAATATGCCACATTATCTGTAATTACTTCGGACACAGTCTAAATTGTGGTATTTACTTCCCTTTGCTAAGTAGGGCTAAATACCAAAATGGTTAAAAACAGCGCAAAAAATCAGTGATTTTTGACGACGCACCTATAGGCCAGTGCTGGGTTCGTTTTTAAGGGAAACCGATGGAATAATCGTGGGAATCCCATGATCTAGACACACCACTACTTAATGCACTAAGAATGGCAAAATATTGCATTACTGTCCTGCCAGCCAAGAGTGACAGTGGCATCATGTTTTGTTTACAAAGTTATTAGGGACGAAGAATTGATAGATCACTTGTGTATTAATCCTATCCTCAGGATCACATGTGATCTATCGATTGGCATTAGCTCATGTGAAGTGTACACGCTAGTGTTTTACCTAGCAATTGTAAACAAGGTATTACAACACTGTCATTCTTGGTTGGCATGACCGTAAGTTTGGCCATTCTGAGTACCATTTAGTTTAAATGTGTGGAATAAATGAAAAACAAAGGTGGTTTTAAAAACCTCTAACAAGTAAAAATGTACAAACAAGTGCATCAAATTAATCTACTAATGACAAAACAAAAAATTATCAACTGTATAGTATTTCCAATTATTTCCCTATGAGAGTTACCTAAGATTTCCTGTATTGCTTTCTCAAAAATTATGGAAACACTATTAAAACTTTTAAAATGCTTAACTCAATTGAGCATAATATTTATTCTGCCCATAGATGTTATAATGCCAACAATTGTTGGCATTTTAACATTTACTAGCAGGATAAATACAGTATCTGAGAGTTTTAAAGCAAGATAAATCTTTATTTTCATCATTTTACCATTTAAGAGCAACTGAAATTCCATGCTCAGATGAGCATAAAAAAATTTAATAACCTCAGGGCCTAGTTTTGTAAATGATCCCAGTGAATAAAGCTTTTTAGCCCTAAACAAATTTCTATTATTATTTTTTTTGTTTGTCCTTTTGTATCATCAATAATATAATTATTTGGCTACTGGGAAATTTTTCATGCATTTTGTCGTCTGCAGATATTTTTCAAAGTTAAAATTTCAAAAAATTCTTTCATCAATATTATCAGTGTCAAACAGTTTGGGTCCAGATCCGGTAGGACGTTTTGTCGGGCCTGATCTGGGTCCAAACTGTTTGCAAAGATCATCAGCAGATGGCAAAATTCACCGCTGGCTGGAAAAGAGTTAAGGATTTTTCAGAAGCCAGCAAATCTGGATCTACACTAATTTTAATTGAGTTTATATATCTGGTATCATATTGTTTTCAAAACATTTTACTTATGGTTTTATCATAGTTAGGGCTAAGCTTAGTTCATTGAGCATAATCTGTTCTTTGGGATAAGTAAAATTTTCTTTTGAAGAACATTATTATAGCCATTTACTTGTCCCTGGGCAAGTATCAATTTTGGCTATTTCTACACCCCTGAGAAAGTTATAAGGCCTAAAATAAAAAAAAATGTGTGTTTCAGGTTACCCTACCATGCCTAATTTTTTTGCCCATGACCCTAAAGTGTTTTTTTTTGCGTTTTTAGGGAATTTTAAAGGGATTTTCCATTTTGGCCTTATTGTTTCCCCATCTTCCCGAAGTAAAAACTTTTAACAAAATAATTATTTTCCTACCTTTCGTCTCTATTTTAAAATTTCATGTAACCAAAAAACACACATATTTTTTGATTGACCCTGCATTCTAAATGGAAATCAATCCATATTGTCACAGATAGCCTGCAGATAAGTGCGAATTTGAAAATTAATTTTCTTATTTCTCAAGCGATACATATGTTGTGGGTACTCAAAATAACCGTCTCAATGAGACGGTTATTTTGAGCATCCAAAACATATGTTTTAACTTATGGGTAAGAAAATAATTACAATTTGACGCAAAATAATCTTGCTTACCTGGGCCTATGTCAAAGGTGGTAGTATAATGGTTTTTCTTTATAAACTGATTCTTTCAACACTCATTGTTCTTCTTTATATTAATGAGCTGAAATTTCAAGCTGGAATTATTCAAAATTGAATTCTTGGCTTGAAGTTTCAGTACTGAAATTTCAAGCCAGAAATTAAATTCCATATTTATGATCATTTATACAACAGATTGTTATATTATACAAATTAAATTTCCAGCTTGAAATTTCAGGTCAGATCAGATAACAGTTGGTTCTGATATGTCGGAAAACCTCACAGCTGAGTTCATGATATTTGTCCTGTCATGTCGTACATCTTGCATATTTACTTGATTTACCTCCCTTTGAGGACTATGGCAATTATGTTGTAGGTCTTGCATATTTACTTGATTTACCTCCCTTTGAGGACTATGGCAATTATGTTGTAGGTTTTGCATATTTACTTGATTTACTTCCCTTTGAGGACTATGATGATTTCTGAAATTATCCCGCTGAAATTGTGCACTGTTTCTATTAACAGAGGAACTTAATGTTTGTGCATTTTCTTCGTCACCATTTTCCTCTATCCTGGGTAGCCTTGGAGGGGTCGTCTCAGAGATTTCTGGTTCATTTACAAGCACTGTTCTTGACTGCGTTGCTTTCAAGACCTTCCGTTGATGTCGGATAACAAGCAACACAACCAGTAAAATAGCCGCAATAGCAAATAGTCCGGCCATCACCCCTATTGCTATCTTCCCAGCATTGTTCACTGTAAGACAAATAGAGGATCTTACATGAGTGCTAATGTATTATTAAATCTATTAACCCTTAAGGCGTCAATTGCAACAAAAGTCGTCTGCTTTTCTTGTCTGCTGAATCGTTTAAGAAGCCTCTATGGCAAGCAGTGTGGACATAGATCAGACTGCTCCTATTGGAGCAGTCTGTTCTGGGTCCGGCCTGTTTGCTTCTATACTTAATTCATCAGTAATGTTAAGCAATTATTTGCAGCAGACGACTTAAGCAGTTGACATTTTCAGATGCATTTTTTTCTTGGCGCTTTAAGGGTTTAAAGGGCTGGGGAAAAAAGAGAAATTTGAGGGTTTGCCAAGCATTTAATCACTTTTTTCACAAAGAGCTTAATAAATTCAATAACAATGGAGCATGAACATAAGATTGTCTTTATCATGTGGCACTAAAAATATTTTGAAATCATTTTTTGGCACGAAAACTTCATGTTTTTGCCATACATATGCGGCATTGTTATGGACGTCACTTCATGAAAGCAACAAAGTAAAGTAGCCACAATGGCAAATAGTACCGCCATCACCCCTATTGCTATCTTCCCAGCATTGTTCACTGTAAGACAAATAGAGGATCTTACATGAGTGCTAATGTCTTATTAAATCTATTAACCCTTCATGTGCCAATTGCAACAAAAGTCGTCTGCTTTTCTTGTCTGCTGAATCGTTTAAGAAGCCTCTATGGCAAGCAGTGTGGACCCAGATCAGACTGCTCCTATTGGAGCAGTCTGTTCTGGGTCCACCCTGTTTGCGTCTAAACTTAATTCGTCAGTAATGTTAAGCAATTATTTGCAGCAGATGACTTAAGCAGTTGACATTTTCCGATGCATTTTTTTCATGGCGCTTAAAGGGTTAAATGAGCTGGGGAATAAAGATAAAATTTGAGGCTTTGCCAAGCATTTTATCACTTTTTTCAAAAAGATCTTAATAAATTCAATAACAATGGAGCATGAACATTAGATTCCCTTTATCATGTGACACTTAAATTATTTTGTAATCAGTTTTGGCACGAAAAACTTCATGGTTTCGCCATATATATGCGGCATTGTTATGGAAGTCATTTCATGAAAGCAACAAAGTAAAATAGCCGCAATGGAAAATGGACATCATTTCATGATTTAACAAAAACTATGCAATTCACTAGTGGATTTAACAATTCTAAAACATAGAGAATCTAACATGAGTACTCATTTTCTATTGAATTTATTGAATAAGTTGGGGAAAAGGGATAAAATGGGAGGCTTGCCTCGCATTTTATTTCTTTTTCGCAACAAGTTTAATAAATTCAATAACACAGGAGTACGATTGCTAGATTCTATTTGTAACATGACATTTAAATAACTTAAAAATCATATTTTTTGTCATGAAAACATAAAGATTATGCCATTTTCACCCAACCTTATAATGGACACCATTATGAACATTACTAAATTTGTATCGATTTATTTCATGGCGTATTATCACTCGCAGGAATCGACATCATGTGATAAATGGAGTTATTACAGTTCCAGACACAACGTCATGATTTTTTTAAAGATGCTATTAAACAATCTCTATTTGACTAATAAGGTCACTGTGTGCATAATGTTTTCAAAATCCTATATTCTCTGTTGTTAAATCTAGCCCTGAATATTATTTTTCAGGGGAATCTTTGGAACTTTGTTTGTACTGATGCTTTACATCCCGGTCAACAGTTTTCAGTCATATCTGGACTATTCCTGTGTTCCTAGGTTGAACCGGTACTAATTACTCAGTTACATTTGCCACGGGCATGGTAAGATTTATTTGTCTACGATTTGGTACAATTTTTTCAGGGATTGTAGGTGGCTCTAAGCTACAATGTATGTATTTACATTCTTTACAATCACACTGCGATTTCTTTTGGCAACAGAACGGGACAAGCCTTACAGAGATTATATGGAAACTGCACAGTCATCATGTAATCTTCACGACCTCCGAACAAAAATCGCACAATGCCCGTAAGATGTCCTTGCACGTTCCCTATGACGGGCCCGCGAGTTTTCAAAATTTGTAATAGTGCCAAGTTCAACAAGATGGTAGAGGCTACGATGCCTGTGAATCGGTACAATGATCGCAGGGTCTCCCGGCGGTGGCAGCACGATAATGGTGATTTGGACAACATACAGGCTTTGTAAACTCATCGAAGGGCAAATTTAATTGAGGTATAAGCAGCTGATAAAGTGCCTCACTCAATGACACAATGAAGTACCTCTAGTGAGTCTAGAACTAGTGAACCTTTGATTTCACGTCTAAGACTCTACCATTAAAATATGAAAAAATGTACATATGTTAAAATATGAAAGAAGAGAAACAAACAGTACATACATGAGCCACAAGCCTCTTCTAGACTGTGGAGCTTTATATCATCATTCATGAAATCAACTCTCGGCATGTTATATACATGGAAGTCTGCCTGAAAATGCAAAAGAAAATGGGTAAACCAGTGTTTTCAGAACTAATTTAGTAACTTGAATTACAATCGGAAGACATTTTTTTAAATGTTGGCTTCCAATAATTTAGTGGTTTGGAGTCTGATACCTACATGTAACACTAACATCAGCCAATGAGATAACAAAAGATTCAATCTGGGGCTCCATTGGGGGTGTGTAAGTTGTTGCACTTTCTATTAACTCACATGAACTCAATGACACCAAGGCTGTTGTTTTAAATTTAGTAGGTTCTCTCTATTTCAGACAGATCTGCTTATTGGCTGAGCTTATTTGAGGTGTTTTAAGTGCTTGTTGCAATCCTAGGTTGATGTTTAAACCTGACATAGTCTAGTAGATGCTTTTCAGGTTACAGTAGAGTTCTTTAATAACACACCTTGTTATAACATTTGGATGAAAAGGGTTATGTTGTGGTTCCCAAATTTTTTACCATGTAATTTGGGCCTCGGCGCGAGAAAACCTGTCTTCGGGGGTTTGCGAACAACAAAGGCTCAGACCAGCCTGCGCATCCGCGCAGTCTGATCAGCGCCTTTGTTATCTGCTTTGTGGAAAGTATCATATGTAAACTTGCTACAGGTGAAATTTCAATTTTCTAGATAGTTACTGTAGCTGAGGAGACTGGTTTGAAACTCGCTTTGTCGGACACCCAGAAGACAATTTTTGCCGAGACAAGGCCCATTTTACAAAGGAATTACCAGTAAAGGAAAATCATTTTCTTATTCTGTAAAACAATTAATATTCACTGCATCAAAATTCGGTGATTTTAAAAGACTGATATATTGGAGTAATTTAAATTTGCAGAGTTTCCCCCTACCTGATGATACTTTACATCAAATTTGATCACAATTGGCCAAATGATTTAAGAGATATACTTCTAAACAATGGCTGGAAGACAGACGATGAATCATAACCATAACTATACTTATACTTCACTTGAGCTCAAGGTGAGCTAAAGATAACAGACAGTTTATATTACCTCAATATTGAGTAAATCACTCCTCTTCATGTGCATTTTCACTTGAAGTCTGACATCTTGATAGAAGTTCTATCAGAACTGACAGCCTAGTGACAGTTTATATTACCTCAATATTAAGTAAATCACTCCTCTTCATGTGCATTTTCACTTGAAGTCTGACATCTTGATAGAAGCTCTATCAGAACTGACAGCCTAGTGACAGTTTATATTACCTCAATATTAAGTAAAGCACTCCTCTTCATGTGCATTTTCACTTGAAGTCTGACATCTTGATAGAAGTTCTATCAGAACTGACAGCCTAGTGACAGTTTATATTACCATAATATTAAGTAAATCTCACTGTCACCGTACTATCAGAACTGACAGCCTAGTGACTGTATATATTACCTCAATATTAAGTAAATCACTCCTCTTCATGTGCATTTTCACTTGTAACCTGACATCTTGAATGAAGCCTCTCACTGTCACCGTACTATCAGAACTAGAGAAGGTGTAACTGAAATGCACCGGCGGTTTCTCATTCTGTCAATATACAATAAAATGGACCAGAAAATGAGATTTGGTACTTATCACTTGCCAAAAAGCTTCCTTTAACTAAACAAAATTGTTGAGCGGAAAATTGCAAATATTTTTTTACCCATTGATTTTAACTTATGTTGTTGTGCTCAAAAGAACCATCTCATTGAGATGGTTCTTTTGAGTACCAACAACATATGTTTTGGTTGAGAAATAAAAAAATAAAGTTTTATTACAAACCGTTAACGGAAGGCCTGCTTGAACCTTTTATGCAGAATACATCGAATAAGAGCGGTCACCCTGGTTATAATTTCCATATAAAAAAATGGTATTTCTCTGAAAATTGTTTTAAATATCTTAACAAATAGTGTAGACCATGATGAAATGCTGCAAAAAGATCTATCTCAAGGAGATTGTCCTTTAGAGTACACACAGAGGATTTTCTGCCCTTCTCTAGGGGCCTAATTTCCGCCCCATTCCCAATAGAAAATAGCCACCTTTTTTCCCAATACCATTGCATGTCTGTTTTCCCCTGAATTAAGAATTTTTTTTTATTTTTTTTTATTTTTTTTTTAGAGACCACTGCTACTTATGAGAAACAATGACCCATATCAGAATGATACTTAAATACTTGTGCTTAAGTGGAATGCTTTGCATAATACAATCTAAAATAACTTGATTCTGAGGATATATTTTGCTACCCTTGTTATGTTCTATGTCGCTAATTTCTCCCAATTTTGATGTTAAGTCGATCATTTTTTCCCAATTTTGGCCAGGGGCCTTTTCCCAAAATTGCTGGAATAGCCCTGACACATTGTATATATTGTTTTATTTAGATACATTTTGCAAATAAGATTTTTTGTTGGTTTGGTTGAGGTTTTACATCCCAGTCAACAGCTATGGTCATGTCGAGATGGTCAATTCACCTAACCACACTTTTTTCCTGGGCAAGCTTGTCTAAGCAGTTAACCAGTACTTCATGCACTCACTTTGCGTGTGACTGACAACAACCCTTCTTAAATCAGCAGGAGGCGAATGACCGTAGAAATTATTTCATGATCAAACTCCATAAAAGTATAGTACTGGGCCGGGATGAGATAAATAAGGTATTTAAACAATAATTACTCCTTCTTGTCTTATGACCTGATTTGACTCAATATTTGATCACTACATATATTAATTAACCCTTTATACACTACTGGATTCTTCCTTCTGGTTTGATAAAATAAACTTGGGATAGTCCATTGTACATATCTAGGGTTGTCAGGTTATAATTTTCAAAAAATAAATATTATATTCTTTTGTCTGAAGATCTGTTTTACCTTGGCAAACAGTGTAGAGCCTGATGAAATGCAGCATTATGCTGCATTTCATCTGGCTCTTCGCTGTTTGCAAAAGTACTCGTTTAGGGGTTTCACGTATACAAAGTGTTAAAGATAATAAAAGTAAGTAAGATCAGGAATCGATACAATCAAGTACCACACCTGACCCAGGATACCAATGGGAAAGTGACAAACTCACAGAAGACACCACAAACGAGAGCCAAGAGGTCAGCCCTTTCCCAGCAGGTGACCACAAAGCACATATAAACAGACGCGCACAAAACATAGCAAACACAAGACAGAACAAAAACATAAAAGATCCACAAAAGAAGTACCGCCTTGGAACGGTCAGTAAAATATTTTACTGGAGGGCTTAAACCAGTTTCACGGCGCCAACCTCACCCTTGATTCTGATGTGGACCAGAACACATTTGGGAAAGTGACAAAACAAAACACACACTGCAGCCAAGAGGTCAGCCCTTTCCCAGCAGGTGACCAAAAGGCTACAAAGAACAACACATACCAACATGAAGCATAACCAACAAAAACGATCCACAAAAGAAGCACAGATGCCATCACAGCATGTAGGGATATGAACAATATTTTACTTACACTTGATACTCTTTATGCTCAGCTTGGTAATTGTTCATGTTTTTTTTTTGTTGTCTGCTGACTATTTTTCAAAATTAACTTTGTTCAAAAAATTCTTTCAGGAATACTATCAGAGTGTCAAACAGTTTGGATCCAGATTCTGTCAGTCCTGATCTGGGTTCAAACTTTTTGCAAAGGTTACCAGCAGATGACAAGTCACCCCTAGCAAGGAAAGGAAGTTAAATGCAGCCAAGGTAAACTGGCAAAAAGGCAATTATAATGATAGCATACATCTTACATTCTCAGGGCTAAATATTTCATGGAAATCGCCTGATAATGGACAATTCACATGATATGTGAAGCCTTATTTTGTTTCTTAATGAAATAACAAAATTTGAAAATGATATCTATTGTAAATTTTAGGAGGCTCTTTCAGGGTTGATTTTGCTCGCATTTCAGTTTTCACCCACAGGATTAGATAAACAAATTTTTTAGCGTAAAATTGTAAATATTTTCATACCCATCAGTTTTAACATATGTTTTGGGTGCTCAAAAGAACCTTCTCATTGGGACGGTTCTTTTGAGTACCCACAACATATGTTTTGGTTGAGAAATAAGAAAATTATTTTTCTGTTACGCTTTCTTAACTAAAGGCCTGTCACCTATAGCATGCTCTTTGTACCCATGTTTCTTTGTTTGTTTGTTTGATTTGATTCTTTACATACCATCAACAATCTTTCAGTTATAAAGGGACGGGTCTTCCTGGGTTGAACCAGAACTAAGCTAGGATTAATGTTCTTGCTCAAGGACACAACGCAGTGACGTCGGTGAGGCTCGAACCCGCGGCCCTTCGGTCTCGAGTCAAACACTCTACCACTGAGCCACTGCGCTCCCTTGTACCCATGTATAAGTATTTTATGTATATTATGTATATGCTTTGTTTCTGTACCTTATGCGCTTACGCTACCTGTGAGTGGCCTGAGTTTTATATCATAATCAATAAAGATATGTTCTGTTCTGTATAATAGAACTTTTTGCTAAGCAAGGGAAATCAGGTTCTATTTATAATTTGGTGAAGAATTACTAAGTTGTTTTGGCCGCGCAAATGTGCATGCATTTCATGAAAATCCTAACCATATACACACTGAACTCGCATATTAACCCTTAAAGTGCATAATCACAAAATGTACTTTTGTCGTCCACTAGAATATTTGAAGCCTCATAGACAAAAAGTGTGGACCCAGATCAGACTGCTCCTGTAGGAGCAGTCTGAACTGGGTCCACAATGTTTGCCTCTATGCTTATGTTAAATAGACATTTTCAGATGCAGTTATTTTGTTGGCGTTTTAAGGACTAAATAATGTGTTTTGCGTCTATACTGAGGTAATGGCACAAGATGAAACAGTTACTTTTGAACAAAAACCATGCCTCATTTTCAGCTTTTACTCATATCTAAGGTAGACCAGTCCTAATTAAGCATTCATGAGGTGCCACCTTTACAGTAACCAAAAAGTCATATAATACTTACTGTTATCTCAAACGTCACTTTCATTGGGTCACTACACTGATCTAGAGTAACTTTGATCAATGACAGACTAATCCCATCAATCCTGTACCGACATGTGGCAGAAAGGTGATAAAACATACATACTTCATTCTGACCTGAAACACATCTACATGTATATATAATATAGGTTAAGACATACAAATAAGAGCTGTCCGCATGACAGCATAGCTCGACTGCAACCTTTTAATTGAGAGAAGTGTAACAGCCTTAGATTATGTATGCATAGGAAGCTTATGGATAAATATTGTACATGTTGAAACATATTTTATGGTCAACAAATATACATAACATTAGGGGTCCGATGTCGTGGAATGAAAACTAACCTTATAAGGTATCTATGGTGCAAGTATGAATGCTTTCCGACAAGTGGTTGTCAAAATATGGACTTCTAGAAAACTTTAATGTAAAAATCCTATCTTTTGGATATGTTGTATATTTTGATCTCTAGCCCGCCTCCCCCCGGCATGGATCTTGGAGTTCAATGTCATGGAATGAAAGCTTATCCTACAAGGTACCTATGGTGCAAGTATGAATGCTTTCTGACAAGTGGTTGTCAAAATATGGACTTCTAGAAAACTTTAATGCAAATATCCTATCTTTTGGATATGTACTAGATTTTGATCTCTAGTCCCCGCCCCGCCTGGCATAGACCCTAGGGTCTGATGCCGTGGAATGAAAGCTTACCCTATAAGGTATCTATGGTGCAAGTATGAATGCTTTCTGAAAATATGGACTTTCAGATTACAATGTGTAAGAATAACATTCAATCATGGGTTTTCGGTATTTAACTTAAATTGTGGCCAGAGTTTGATATCTGTGAATGCTTTCCACTTCACATCGGGCATGAATTAATATCAATCTCAGGCTGCAACAAATATTTAATACCTCTAAAACCCATGGTTGAATCTTATATGCGCCAAATACATGAGATTTCCAACAATGTGGTATGTGCGACCAGCAAAGCCTCAGATCAGCCTGCGCATACGCGCAGTCTGATCAGAGCTTTGCTAGTCGCTTGAGTATTCTATGATTGTTAAGCTACTGACTGAACACAATTTGGAGTTTCTAAGCTTAAAAGGAGGCTGCAGAGGCTTGTCCGAGTCAACAAATGTCAAAATGCCACATTGTTGAAAATCACATGCACTGGCTCATTATTATATGCATCATGTGGATGAAAAACAGTTAGGCTCTAATCAGGTGGCTTCTTTTCAACAAGATTAACATGTAGGTGAGTCAGAGTGTCTTTTGATATTAAGTTTAACAGGCAAGGCTTCGAGAAAGAAATACAATTTATTTGGAAGTTATAACCTGAGTCCCCTCAAGTTATACAGTGAATGAACCATCCAAAATTTATTGGAACAAACCAGAAGGAAGAATTTATTAGGGTTAACATCAACAAGATATACTTGTGAGACACTTATTTTATGCCTCAGGATCAGGGAACGGACAAAAGCCCACTGGGACAAAAGCCCACTGGACAAAAGCCCACTGCTTAATTTGGCAGGGTGGACAAAAGCCCACTTCTTTTGAAAAAAAAAATAGGTTTAAGTCTTTTATAAAACTGTCAACCCTAACCAGACTGCTCCTTCAGGTAAGTTACAGCTGCAGTGCACTCCTCAGGATCATATATGCAATCCCATCATTATTTTCAAAATTAGGTCAAAAGTCAAGGTCATACATTTTGGTACATTTTAAAAGATCTGGATCCTCACAAGGCACACATATGTGAAATATCAAAGCTGTAGATTTAGTAATTAAAAAGCAATGATAAATGTTAATGTTTGTTGTAGACTCGTACATCGACAAAAAACAATATATGCTATGGATCACAGATGAAAGACGCGGTGATTTGACTCCCCCCCCCCCCCCCCCTGTGCTATGTATCATTCTTCAAGGAGGGGATATAGACCAGACCATATCGTATGATGACTGTGTCTACTAGACTATAATGGGGTCTGTTCCTGGATATACAAACCTTGAGTGAAAGACAGAAGGAAACATGCAACTGTAAGAACAGTGACCACCTTTACATCCATGTTTATTCATGTAGACATGTGAAACTGAAAGAGAAATGATAGGTTTTTTGTCATCTGCTGATTTTTTTTTTTCCAAATCAATTTTAGAAAAAATCTTTCAGGAAAACCATCAGAGAATCTAACAGTTTGGATCCAGATCAGGCCTGACATTTTGTCAGGCCTGATCTGTGTCCAAACTGTTTGCAAAGGTTATCAACAGATGATTTTGTTTGTTTGATTTGATTCTTTACGTCCACTCAACAATCTTTCAGTTATGCGGGACGGGTCTTCCTGGGTTGAACCAGTACTATGCTAGGATAAATGTGTCTTGCTCAAGGACCACAACGCAGTGACGCCGGTGAGGCTCGAACCCGCGGCCCTTCAGTCTCAAGTCAAGCACTCTACCACTGAGCCACTGCGCTCCCTATTATCAGCAGATGACACTAGTAGGTTAGGCCTAAATTAAAAGAATTTCTAGAGACAAAGTGAGCAATTTCCCTAAACGAGACGTTCGTTTTATTTTGTTGGAATAACGACTGGAGAAACAAGGCACATTCAACAAATATATATAGACGAGCTGTTGATGTAACATTGCCCCCAAATTTGTATATTTAAAACGGGGTTTCCTTCATGCATGTAATAACTCTACTTCTTATTGAATGATAATTTATTTTGATCATCAACTGTGCTTGTTATTCAGTAACATATATGGGAACCAGGCCGTTAAACAGGGTAAACAATCGTCCTATCACCTATGTACAGTAAAACTATTTATACAGTTGATGTACAATAAAAACGACCATCTTGCAAAGTCAAGTGGTCTATTTTTGTCAGATATTTGATGTCTTCTTTCGCTTATACAACCCCTTTCCCCCCCCCCTAGACCCTAGGCCCTTTACATATGTTATATATTTGTATAGCGACATTTAATTGTCCAAAAGGCATCTTGGGTCTAGGGGGGGAAAGCATCTAAAAACAAACTGAAAGACGCCAGTTTCATCTTTTCAATGACAAACATCATAATTTTAAGTATATTTCGTATGCATGCGCAGAAGGGATACCGCAAAGTTTTGGAAATGAAGGGCGCTTATATCCTTAATATTTTAGTACTTTTACTTTTTTAAAACCTGCTAAGGATTTACTAAAACTCTGGTCTAAACGGCATCCAGTCTAAAAGACGTAAAATGAGGGGTGGGAGTAGAAGGTGCAAGTTTTCACGGCTTTGCAAATGATGAATCGCTTTGAAACCTATTTCGATGCTTTCTATGCATATTTTACTACCGAAACAAACCAATTTTAAAAACATTAGGGCAATTTGAAAATTTAGGTTTTGTAATCATGTCAACTAGGAAAATATACGCCTCATCGCTAGAGCTCCTTTTATTTTTTTCCTCTTAACTGTCTGACCCTGAAAAAAAGGCCCTACCCAAAAAAAATTATTTCAATTTTCAGTCAAGAATATATATATTTTTTTTAAAATTTCATTGCAAACATAGAGAACCGTCCAATGTAAACAGTGTTATCTTTAAATATTTAGCAAATTGTGTATTAAATTTTATTGCTAATAGAAGGACTATTTACGATTAAGTTCAATGGGTATTGCATTTGAAAAGTTAAAAAAAAAATTGCGACCGACCCTGATACTGGAAAAACAGGGTCAGGTAAGGCGACACAAAAATATTTTTTAAGGTTGGTCCTAAGAGTTAAACCTTACAGCGCTTAAGTCCAGATATATCCTGTTTTGAAGGGTTAAACAATAATACAACATACACTAAAGGGTGTTAGGTAAGTTTGTTCTGCTGTTCATCATATAATTTCGAATCATTTAAAAAGGAAATGATGCTAAAAAATTGCATTTTCTATGAGTTTGTTATTCCTTGTGGTACTCTATAACATTTGGCATCGTGTCTGACATCAAAATTAACATGCCTACCAAATGCTCAAATGCTCAACATCTGGTTGAATATTAAAAACAATTCCTCCAGGAAGAGAATCAACTAGAGGACGTGACGGTCCTGAAGCGCTCACCTGATCTCTTTAATAATGTTAAAATAGGTCAAGATCAACTACGGCTTATAATGAAATATATTTTGTTTTATGGGGGTTGCGGCCATTTTGGTAAAGTGACCTAAAACAATCTAACGAATACTCCATCAAACAGCCCAGTGATTTCTGAGGAAAAGATGTTTAGATAGGTATGTGGCAGTCCAAATGAGTGGCCTTGGATAAAAGGTCAAAGGTCAGCTTGACATTTGGTACTTAAATAAAACCGTTGTCTCATTAGGTTAAACATTTCTTGCAAGTTTTATTATTTCGGCCTATTTTAACAGTTATAGAAAAATGAACATTTCCAAATTTTTGCCATATAAATGCATTAGGAATCATATTTGACCTTGCCATAAAGTAGGTCAAGGTCAACCTAGATACATCATTTGGGCAAGTCTGGTAGGGCCCACATCCCAAATGCTACACACCAAGTCCCAAGGTCATTGGCCTTTTGGCTCCAGAGAAGAAGATATTTAAAGGGGTTTTACCATATATGGGCGTGGTGGCCATCTTGGTCATGTGACCAGTAAAATTGGTACAAATTTTGGCTAACCTATCATAAGGAGTCTTCATATGAAATTTGAGTTCAATTGGCCATGTGGTTTCTAAGGAAACTATGTTTTAATGTGTTGATGGAACTCCAATACGAGCGACCTGGCTGAAAAATTAAAGGTCAACCTTGACCTTTGAAACTTATTAATAGCCATTGTCTCACTAAGTTTAACATATCAAGTGAGAATAATGACTTTGGCCTCAACAGTAATCAAAAAATAAACTTTAAAAAAAAATCTGATTTAAATGCATTAGGAAGCAAATTTGACCTTGACGTAAAGTAGGTCAAGGTCAACTTAGGTTCATCTTTTGAACAAACTTGGTAGGCCTCACATCCGGGGATTCCCCAATGCTACATACCAAGTCCCAAGGTCACCAGCCTTCTGGTTCTGGAGAAGAAGGCTTTTAAAGGGTTTTCACCATATATGGGCATGGCACTCATCTTGGTCATGTGACCAAAATATTTTGAATAAATTTTGGCTAACTTAGCATAAGGAGTCTTCACATGAAATTTGAGTTCAATTGGGCAAATGGTTTTAGGTGAGAAAACTATGTTTTAATATATTGATGGGACTCCAATATGAGCCACTTAGGTGAAAGGTCAAAAGGTCAACCTTGACCTTTGGAACTTATTTATAGCCATTGTCCCACTAGGTCAAACATATCAAGTGAGATTAATGACTAAGGCTTCAACAGTTTTAAAAAAAAATCAACTTTTTAAAAAGTTTCCCATTTAAATGCATTAGGAAGCAAATTTGACCTTGACATTAAGTAGGTCAAGGTCAACCTAGGATCATCATTTGAACAAACTTGGTAGGCCCCACATCCCCAATGCTACATACCATGTCCCAAGGTCATCAGCCTTCTGGTTTTGGAGAAGAAGATTTTTAAAGGGTTTTTACCATATATGGGCATGGCTGCCATCTTGGTCATGTGACCAGGACCATTTGAACAAACTTTTGTTCCCCCATCCTAAGGAGTCTCCATATGAAATATAAGTTCAACAAGTCCAGTAGTTTCAGAGGAGAAGATGTTTGAAAATGTTGACGGCCGACGGACGGACGGACACCGGAGTCACTGGTATACTATTAGCTCATCAATGAGCCTTCGGCTCAGGTGAGCTAAAAATCGGGGAATGTCATGCAACAGACTATGCATTCCTACGTTTGTGGTATAAATATGAGGTCAGAAAGTTCTCTCGTTTTGTAAGATTTACATTTCGCGGTAAATAGGTGTACCAGAATTCGACAGGAACATGTTTATGGCGTGAAAAGTAAATATGACCTAATGAGAATACTTTCTGAGCTCGTATTTATACCACAAACGCAGGAATCCATAGGCTGTTGCATGACATTCCCTGATTTTTGATTTTCTTCATAGAGCAGTTGTTTTTAATATTCAACCAGATGTTGAGCGTTTGGTAGGCGTGATTAATGTCTTCACAACATTATATTTACTTTGGGTAGTGTCTTTCAATCGTTCTGGAAAAATCTTATATTTTTAAAAAAATGTGACATTTTTTATTTTGCATGGTTGTTTTCAGCCTTGCAAGGACCTCGGACAGTTTCCTATTCAATCTGCCCAAATTTTGACAGCCTTTAGGCTAGAATAATGCATAACTGACAACTATATTTTTGTGCTTAAATCAAACCGTTACATTTAGTGCACCCAGCAAAATAAAAATATTTTGAAAATATCTCATAATTATGCCAAGACTTTAGGGTTTAGGGGGTGGGGATATATTTTGTGACAAAAATTTATTTCACAGAAAGTCACAGTTTTGTCGAGTATTCACCTGAATACATGTAAATATTATGTTTGCGGCATAAAACTTGAAACAAGAGTGATGTGTTTGCATAAAATTCGGGTTGAGAAGATTTCATTGTTTCATATGAAGAAGAGTGCTGTCAATGACTTTTGGCTATTACCTGTAATGTTTCAAGTTTAACTTGTGCACTGAGACGTATAATATCTCCATACTGTATAAATCATAGTCTAGATAAACACAGTTTTTGAGCGTAAAATTGTTAATGTTTTCTTAAACATCAGATTTAGGCTTTATTTTGGTGCTTAAAAGAACCGTCTCATTGTGACGGTTCTTTTGAGTACTAACACCATATGCTTTGGTTTAGAAATGAGACAATAAATTACATGGTAGGCACTCATAACTAAAGCCCTGATACACTTCCACCAAACGCTTTGAGGCGTGACTGTAACGGTAAATGCATTGAATAAATCGAGGGTCATGCCTTAGAGGTCGTGGTAGAAGTATACATGCCATTGTAAATTGATATTTACCTACAGGCTTGTACAAAATAAATTTCTAATAAGCTTTTATTATAAAGTGTTTTTGAGCATTTTGACAGCGTTCCCCCCCCCCGTGACCAATCATGCCGTTTTTATATGATGTGTGTAATGTAAAACTACAACTGTATGCAAAAGAATTAGTTTGGTCACGGGGGGGAAAGCACTTCAGTAAAACTTTTTCTATTTTCTATATGTTGAATAGCAAAAACAGAGTTTTCAACCCATATTTTTCAATCGTTACTTGTCCAATGAGAAAACGGCTTTTGTGGATAATCCGAGGGTTAAAGCTGCTATCTTTTTCATAGAAAAAAAATAATTTTCTATGAAACTTTCTCTGGTCATTTTTATGGGCAATCCTTCATTAAGACTGTCCGAGGTCCTTTAGTAAATTTACTAAGAGGCGTATTTAAGATGAATAACAACTCCATTTGGTGTTTCTTAAAGAAACTAAGTCTGCAACTATGAACATTTTTTTCAATTTTTTATTTTCGTTTTAAATCATTTGTAAAAGTAGAATTAAGTTATGTTTTCACAATAAATCTGTTTACTATAGCTGAAAACTGCACGGAAAAGTGAATTATCTTATAAAAACAGGTGTGTTATTCTCTTTTTGGTAATTATTTGCATCCCTCCAATAATTATAGACAGTTAATTTTAACATAAATGCTGCTGTTTTGATACTGATAATTTATTAAGATTTACGAAATTGGTAAAATGTATACCTGAATTTAATTTTTTTTACTTTTTTCTTGAAAAATAGAAACATTAGTTCTGGAATTAAAAGATCAAAAGTTACAGACTATGCAGCTTTAACCAATAAGGAAATATTCTTATCACTATGGCCATTGCATGACAATGGTTATTTGTCATATACCCCATTTTGCCCCTCGAGCCAAAAAATTTCAGTGAGGTACTTAATTTTGAAGATCATTTTATTTTTTCCATGACAAAATATTTGATTAAACAATTACATCCCGTTGTTTATTTCTTATCAAGTGTGTTGACTTTAAAGAATGACAGTGAAATTTATGTCATGAGGACACATCATAAACATAATTTTATAGTTGAACAAACTTTTTTAACACCCTTTAGTAACTATTTCTCCAAGATTTCAGTTGTTTAACTCTTTGTATTCTGGGAAACCCCTAAATGAGCACTTTTGCAAACAGTGAAGACCCAGATGAAATGCCCCATGTAGTAGCTTAGTAAGATCTATTACCAAAAGTGTGAGCCAACAAAATACATATGTAGCTAACTATCAGCTATTGATAACAACAACTATTATAATGAAAACAACTTAATACGAAAGCTAGCTCGCAATTCGTAAAATTTTAAGTCATTTCAGGCATGGTAAACATTGAGAAATGAAAAATTATATAGGTGTTATCGCGGGTCCTTTTAATGAAAACTGAAGTTTTTTATAATCATAAAAATTTCTATCCCAAATGTGGTACCTAATATGACTGTCCCTATGGTTATAATACCTATAGTAGTAATCAGCATGTCTAGTTTGGCGAAGAAAGAACAAGAAATGTCACAAACACGTGACAAATGCCCCAAAAGGAATTGGTCTAGCATAAGACACATTTGAGGAAAGATAGCTGTAATATAGCACGAAAAACCGAGAAATGAGGCCAGAAGTCAATGTCAAAATGACTCAAAATGGTATGCACCACTCCGCCATCCCAAGAGGAATCACCACCCCAAATTTTGGATTCCCACATCAAATAATATAGCAGATATGCTCTGGACACAATAATTCTTGAAAACTAGGTCAGAGGTCACAGTGACCCAAAAATAGATTGTGACACTCAGGCATCCCAAGATGCATTTACATACCAAATTTGGAATTCCTATTTCAAAGAATATAGGAGATATGCACCAGTTTCAAGAAACTAGGTCAGAGGTCAAGTTCAAGGTCACCGTGACTAAATTATGGTAAGCGACACTTCCTCATCCCAAGATGCATCCACACACCAAATATGAGATTCCTACCTCAAATAATATAAGAGATATGCTCTGGACATGATTATTCTAAAACTAGGTCAGAGGTCAAGGTCACAGTGACCCAAACATGGTACATGACACTCTGCTATCCCAAGATGCATCCACACACCAAATTTGGAATTCCTCACTCAAAGAATATGAGAGATATGCTCAGGACACAATAACTCTTAAGTATGCGACACTTCGTCAGTCCAAGATGCATCCACACACCAAATTTGAGATTCCTACCTCAAATAATATAAGAGATATGCTATGGACACGATTATTCTAAAAATTAGGTCAGAGGTCAAGTTCAAGGTCACAGCGACCCAATTATGGTAAGCGACACTTCGTCATCCCAAGATGCATCCACACACCAAATTTGAAATTCCTACCTCAAATAATATAAGAGATATGCTCCGGACACGATTATTCTAAAAACTAAGTCAGAGGTTGAGGTCAAGGTCACAGTGACCCAAAAAATGGTGCGCGACACTCTGCCATCCCAAGATGTATCCACACACCAAATTTGGAATTCCTACCTCAAAGAATATAGGAGATAAGCACCAGACTCAATGCATTTTCTAGAAACTAGGTCAGAGGTCAAGTTCAAGGTCACATTGACCCAATTATGGTACCTGACACTTCGTCATCCCAAGATGCATCCACACACCAAATTTGAGATTCCTGCCTCAAATAATATAAGAGATAGGCTCCGGACACGAGTATTCTAAAAACTAGGTCAGAGGTCAAGGTCACAGTGACCCGAAAATGGTACACGACACTCCGCCATTGCAAGATGCATCCACACACCAAATTTGGAATTCATACCTCTAAGAATATGGGAGATATGGACCGGACACGAAAGTGGGACGGACGGACGGACAGACAGACAGTGCAATTACTATATGCCTCCCAAAGTTCCTTTCAGCAGGGCCTTTTCCAGCAATTTCTGGAAAAGGCCCCTGGCCAAAATTGGGAAAAAAAAATCGACTTAACATCAAAATTGGGAGAAATTTACGACATGGAACATTACAAGGGTAGCAAAATATATTCTCAAAATCAAGTTATTTTAGATTGTATTATGCCAAGCATACAACTTAAGTACAAGTGTTTAAGTATCATTCTGATAAGGGTCAGTGTTTCTCGTAAGTAGTAGTGTTCTCTAAAAAAAATAAAAAAAAAATGTTTTTTACTTTTCTTAATTGGGAAAATCAGACATGGAATTGGGAAAAAAGGAGGCTGTTTTCGATTGGGAATGGGGCCGAAAAATTCGGCCCCTAGAAATGGGCAGAAAAAGCCCTGTTCAGTATAGTGGAAATTAGCATCAGCTTTTAAGCAGTAATTGCTAAAACTACCAATGCATGTAAGCAAGATTTCATGACTGCACTTTTTACTTTAAATATTTTACTTTTCCATCCAACATTCTAAAAGAACATTGTGAAATCTTTTTTTTTACATTAACTTGATTGAATGTCTTATTCGGTCTGGCCTTATTCTGGAAAATAAAGTCCTATAAATTTAAATTGGTATTGTAAGTAACAATTGACTTGTTTTCTTGGATATGATCATATCATTTGTGATTATTGTCATGTAAACTCCACCATTATCACTTATTTTTCCCATTTCACAGAACTATTTATTCTAAATAAACCATTTACTTATAAAATTAAATTGCTTAAGCAAATGATCAGTAGAACTATGTTGATCTAATTATCAGTTTCATCCATTAAACAATGAAAGCTATGCTGAAGTTAAACTAAAGTCTATTTAAAAGCCAAGAGTAGAGTAATGCACCAATATGTAAACGCAAATACAACAATGTCAGTAAAAAATTTGATTTGGAGACAGTCTCTTCAAACAGTATATGATTACATACACTTATAATGCATCGTATCTATGTAACATATATCATTCTTTTGCTCTACCAACTTACAAATACTTGATTCTATCTGGGTTATAACAGCACAAATGTTTTGTATGCTACAACCTACCATACAATATTTAGTAAAAAAAAGTTTTTGGTATTGTAGATGACCCAAAATATACATTGTGTATTGTGTTACTATGTTTGTATAATTTGTGCAGCAGTTAACTGGGTACACTAAAATATTTTGGTTGTTGTTAAATAAGTGACTAGATGAAACTTAGTGTTCTTCAGGTAAGTAACACAAATATTTACCATACATAAACATTTCAGACTCAATTTAGTACTGTCTTTCACTTCATTTTAGACATACATACAAATGTAGTACCTTATGATATATTTTATATGGTAATATATGTTACTTTAACAATTGTGATAGAACATGGGACCTTATCCTTATTCAGCTGGTATATGAAAGTAAAATTGTCTTTGTTAATGAGGTTTAAAACCTATAACTTTGGCCAAATCGACAATTTCTTTTGTTTTTAAAAAAGTTTTAAAATAAACTTTCACAAAAGTAAACATGCTTTGACAATTTGACAAAGTCTCTTAATAAGAACCGATAAATTATATTGTAGACAAACTAGTATCTTTATGTCTATTTAACACAAAAATCAGTTCTGGAATAAATGAAAAACACTTTATGGAATCATTTAGGGAATTAAGAAATATATAGAAAGCTGTAAAGTTTGTAACATACGTTACATATTGCCAAACAAACAAAAAACTGATACTTTAAACCAGAAACAATGTGTAATACCCCCTTTCACCATTATTTATCAATATAATGCTCATATATGGTGTTTAAAAGCTTACATATAGGATAACATGCTTTGTTTTTAAATGAAAAGGTTCTTACTGTTCATAAAGTTTTCTTAGGGGTTGTCATATTCAACAGCTTATAACTCCTGAAATTTTTGTGATAGAAGCAAGCTGTTTGCAGTTTTGAAATGGTCAGTTAATTGTCTTTTAGAGACATGTTATTTTAATCTAAAATATCCACCATGTAGAAGTTTATAAAAAGAAACTATATAACAATATATCAATGATTTTATAGGGTGTAGTTGAAAATGTAGCATAAATGACACCATAATGGGCCTAAATTACTCTAATAAATATCAGTATCTGCAGGAAATTAACTGTTCTTACATATTACATGAATGTTTAGCCAATTTGAATAGGTCAAGTACCACTTTAAAGGCCTTTATTTTATATTTTTGTTTTTCAAAAAAATGAGGGGTAACGTATTTAACACAATATAGCACCCAAACGCCCCCACTGCCAGATGGCCAACATATTGCAAAAAGCTCGTTAAATGTTATGGGTTAAGAAAAACATAGTCTACAAAGTTCCCCCTGGAGGGGGGGGGGGGAGCAAAACCCTTAGTAGCTCATGGCCTATAAGTACTGGTTCAACCTAGTTGGGCAGGAAACGTCGTGTCATGGCTGCAAAAATGTTGGTAGCAACGCAAAACATCAATACAAGCAAACAAAATCAACTCAAAATAACAAGATACACTCATCTCTAATTTTTGCTGCAGTTGTGTGCGTCTGGTACACAAATTTACCTTTAGTATGCTACATGAAAATAATCGCGCTTTAAAAATGTTGTCAATGAAAATATTCTTCCAAATTATGGCAAGAAAATGATTTGGTGTTCAGCTCTGAATTCGAAAAAATAGCTTAAAAAACACATAAAAATTTCCCCCCCTGTCCCCCCACCCCACACACACACATTAAAATTCAG
This sequence comes from Loripinus fragilis, assembly GCA_964019695.1. NCBI lineage: Eukaryota > Metazoa > Mollusca > Bivalvia > Lucinida > Lucinidae > Loripinus > Loripinus fragilis. The sequence continues at coordinate 50,226,788 of OZ026524.1, forward strand.
CATGCTAAGGGTTCAATAAATGGATCGCAGGGAAAGGGTACACATATCTTTTATAAAACAATAAAACTTGCGTAAATGTAGATTTCATTGTCGAAGATTGATGCTTTGGTTGTATAGTTTAAGATACACGTACTTGTTTAAGATACATGTATGTACATATTTCAAACAAGGTATCTGGGCTGATCAGATTCATCTTCAATAATTCGAAACGCTTATTTTCCACGATACTGCAACTATAAGACTACAGGTATATAGTTTTGGTATGGAGAGTTTCACAGATGGGTGAATATGCGAACAATGCAACCTGACTAGCCGATTTCCAAATGTATTTGTCCAGGGGTTGAACTTAGCTAAGAACCGCCCAACGTCTCTTTGCTGGACGGAGTATATCAAATACAGGTTGCATTTTTAGTAAAACTTCCTAGATTTATACAATTGATGTATATCTTTTTTTATACTAAGAATAAAAATTTCACTACATAATTTGAATAATTTAAGTGCTGAAACCTCAAACTGCAAAGGGTCTCTTTTCTCATCTGGCATCAATTTAGTATTCAATGCTGATTTCTTAAAACAAAAAATTATACTGAAAAACCCTTTACGTACTCCCTCTAATCTGGAGCTCTGATGTAATGTGATTGTTTCTTGGAGGAATAGACCTGTCAAATGTTATTTTCGTGAAATCATCCCAGCTTATTGAGTGATCATGTGATAACAATTTTGACCACATGACTTTTTACTGTGGTGGGCAAAAAACCTTCCGCTTCATGCAATGGCCATGGAAAAGAGTCAACATGTACCTCAGATAAAAGCATCTTTAACCATATTTTAGCTCTAGATTTTGACTTGGATATGAAAAATATGTGTTGGACATTGATTTGTGTAAAAAAATAATAGTAATTATTATTTTTTATACATTTTAGACGGGTGTCAAGGCTCCCAGATAAGAGTGCGTAACTGAAAACTATTTTCTTATTTCTCAACCAAAACACAAGACAGTTCTTTTGAGCACCCAAAACAAATGTTTAAAAAATGGATAAGAAAATAATCACAATTTTACGCTAATTATTTTTGTTTAACTGGTCAAATGATAGGTTTCAATCGCTGATATTTTCGCTAAATAATGATAAAAAATGTGAAAAAAAAACTGTGTGTGTGTGCACATCATGATTTGAATTTGATAGATCAATTATTAAACTAGGGGACCCAGTTGTTGGAATTATTTTTTTATCAAATAAATTTGCTTTATATTGTTATAAAACATGTTCTGTTTCCCTGTCCAATACAGGTAAACTGGTGCTCTGTTAGGCCAGAATTTTTTTATTAGTTGATTTACGGGAATTTTTTTTCAGATCTAGGGTCGGGGGGACGAAAATAAATAAATAAAAAAGCTCTGAAAATGACCAGTTGACTGGTCATTTTCAGAGCTTTTTTTTTTTTTTTTTTTTTTCAGAGTTTTTTTTTCTTTTTTTTTTTCAATATGTCCAGAAAAACAGTAAAACAAGTAAGGTAATCTTTAAATATTTCATCATTTTCCTAAAAATCTGGACAGGACAATCACTTTTAACAGTGTCACTCTCAAAAATGCACAGACAGTACCTCAAAAAAAAATATTTTTTTTTTTCAACCAAACAATTAATATTAAGAGTCGGCGGACAAAATAAAATTTTTTTTTTAGAAATTAAATTTTATTTTTTTCCTACTTTCCGGAAAATTACAGTAGGAGGGTTCGTAAATCAACTAATAAAAAAATTCTGGCCTTATCGCCTAAATTTGACAACAGGTATCCCCCATTCTATCATTGGCTGTGATTAGTTTATTGATTGACCAAAGAGATGGCCTGTTACATTTCAAGTTCAGTGTGGGTTGCAAACTGATGGATAGTTATGATATTTTGTTGGTTTTAATCACTAAAGCAAAGCGAGTTTGGCCAAAAAACAAATACACATTGAGAAATTGGATTCTTGCCTCAAATTTGGTTGATTTTATTGTATCTAAAGCTCTCATGAATCATCCGCACCATTTTTTCACAGTTCAGAGTTACTTCCCCTAGATCATGCCTATCCCGAGATTATCGTTGACGGTCAAGATTTTGACAGGCTGGATTAGCCTGTACCTGACCCTAGATTAGCTGATACCTGATCCTAGATAGGTAGATCTAGGGGAGGTTACCAAACAACAGTTTTTAGGCTCGAGTGTGACTGGATAGTTTTTTTTTTTGTTTTAAACAACAATTTTTGCCAACCAGAGAATTTACCGGCTTTCGGATAAAGACCATAGCGTGCCAGATGATATTGATTTGTGACGCAGTGTTATACCTACACCATGTAACGATATCAACGGATTGGCCTCTCCTATCTGTCATAGTGCAAAGTCAATCATGTTTGAATCCATATTTCTCCACTAAATATGCCTCGATTTTACAAAGGTCTTTTATTTTTTAATAAACAATACATTAATGTTGTCATTTCAAGTGTTAGTTGACTTTGGTAAAGTCAAATATGTAAGAAATATTTATTCCAAAGTTACGCATCGGCGGACATTTTGAAACTCTGACATTGATTTTTCTGCCGACCTTGCGAGGGTACACTACTGGTATATTTCACCTCAAATGGAACACAGTTTTTCATTTTTAAAAGTTTACATAAAGGTTTCTTCACCCTGAAAATTTGCATGCGCATAGATATAGCAAAACCCTAACTAGATTTAAATTTTTGCAGAGAATGATTTCATGTTACTGCTCTGATATCTTGTAAAAATAAATAACTTAGTTTTTGTTAGAATGAAAATACCCGTTTAGTTCCCATTTTTGTACTGACAGAGCAATACATCTTGGATAGATATCGTAGTATTAGCTCAGCTATAAAATGACCATTCAAGATTACAGCAGACGATTATTTTGTAACATCAAATGGTGTGGTTTACGATGCAATCCAAGCTGCTTATATAGTTCTACGGATAATGGGTTATTGACGCGTTTCATGCCTACCAAGTACCACCATTTTGCCTGCTTCCGTCTGGCTACCTAATTGTATGTTTTGTTCATGTGTCTGTATGTGCGAGCGTACAACTAGAAATGCACAGGCCTGAAAATAAGAATAAGATCACAGATGTACGGGCACTTACATGTACTACATTTAATCTTATATTTAACTTTGACTGTTTCTTTATATGATGGAAAATATGCATGTTTTCATATGGGAGGTGGTGAGATCAATAAGCAGACTCATTCATGGAATAGCTAGGCAAATGGGCGCTTCCAACTAATAGGACATTTTGGGTAGTAGATATCTATAGAGTTAGACTTTCGTTTGTGTCACCATCTTTGTGACATGGTTAGATAACTGAAATATTGTTGACTATGCTGATAAACAGCAACGCAAGCCAATATACAGCTACATTTAAAACCCACTGCTGCATTGTAAATTGTCTTATATTAGTATATACATGGTTTTAAATTCAACTGATAGTCATTGATCAATATCGCTCAAAGTACAAGAATTAAGGGAATGTTATTTGGCATAAAACACAGTGGCGGATCCAGGACCACTAACGCTGGGGGTGCTTGATAGGTGGACACCGACAGTCCATACATTACAGACACTAATAGCGCAAATCAATTTCATATATAGAACTGTGTCCATAGAAGCAAGAGATTCAATTAGCCTATATACAACTCCACTGAGCATTTGGCTGTCTGGTTTCAGAGATACTTGTTTATTTTGTTTAAAGAAGCAAATATCCCTGGCGAGTGATCAATTTGGACCCCAGGTACGTGGTTGGGTTTAAGTATAGAAAACACTAAACACTAAACTTTGCTACAATATTATAAGTATTAGCTGTGGGCAGAAGTTTTTGTTTTTGTTTTTCCCCATTATGATTATGGGAACTATTACATCCATATGATCGTCAGTATTTGGTAAATTTGGACCAAAGATGCATGGTTAGCAGAAATTATGGGACTACAAGCTGTGGGTCTCATGGTTTCAGAGATGATTTTTTAAAGTTTATCCCATTTTAAGTTAATAGAAACTTATGACTCAATGGCTAGTATAGACACCAGGAGCATGGATAGCAGGATTTATGTAGGTGACCACAAGACATAAATCTATAAGCTGTGGGTCTCGCCGTAAGCTTTTTAAAGTTTTTCCCATTATACGTCTATTTATGCCAGAGTTCCAATCCAATCAGCCCCAAAACCATGTGCATCCTTTCCTCTTCCATACCTGATGATGCTTTATACATAATTTGACTAAAATTGGTCCACTGATATACTTCTTTGAAAACTTGAACGGAGGATGCCGTGACGAACGTTGGACCATTGGTATACTAAAACCTCACATGAGTTTTCGGGCTCATGTGAGCTAACCATATTGTTACTCAAACTGGGTCCGCATTTAGATTATTGCCCAGTTGATTGGAGGGGAAGTTTGTGAAATAATACCTACATGCTCCCATCTAATAGATACAAAAGGGCCTGGAGTGGGGTTTTGCCAGTAACTGATAACTGTCCTTCTTTCAATAAGAAGGAATGGGAATGACTGTTGACAATAGTTCATGACCATTTTCAACAATAGAATGGTGCTGGACAGGAAAAGCGAACTCATGACAGCCTGATGGCTAAAGTCAGACCAACATCCCACAGAGTTGACACACACACGCACAATATGCAAGACTGGCATCGCTGATGCGATAGTGTCAAATTCTAATCTGCTAGTTTAAATTAAATTAAAAAGAAAACATCTTATCAAACGCAATGTTGCCCAGAGAAGGCTGAAACTTTGATGACCAAAATCAGAGTGCGCATCCGTGTTTATCAGCAAAAAATGAATACTCCAGCAAGACTGAGAACAGGTCATAGATAGAGCACCACGGGAAATGTTTCCAGCGATTTTTAAAAAGAAAAATGTGGCTGGAGAAAAAGCATCAAGAAGTTCTTATGACTAATTGTACCCTCCAATTTTAAAACTATATCCTTCGAAAATTTCACATTATGGAAGATTGTGGCGAGCAAAACCTGATTTTGCTGCAGTGTTACGTACGCACGATATGCACAGACTCACATTGCTGATACTCTTGTGTGCTAGTTCAATTTTTTTTTATAAAAAAGCGCCTTATTCCACGCAATGTTGCCCAGCGAAGGCTCTCGCTTGGATGACCCAAATCAGAACACGCATCCGCGTATTTCAGCGCATCATGATGACCCCAGCAAGACTGCTAACAGGTCATGGAAAGAGCAGCAAGGCAAATGTCTGCGTCAATTTTTTAAAAGAAAAATGTGGTTTGGGAAAAAGGTAATTCTACCGTCCAATTTCAAAACTATATCCTTTGAAAAAATCATATTATGGGAGACTTGATTCCGGTCCCGTTGGTATAGAAAGTCCCCGCTGCTAACGAACAACAAAGGCACAGATCGGACTACGATGATGTCAAAACCAGCGTATTTGTCTGTTGAAATTGTAACAGATAAACCTACCTCAGGCAAAATTTCTAACCACAAGTAGTCTCTGTAGCTGAGCAAACTGGATTGTCCCTTACCTGGTCGCAAACTCAGTATTTATGTCACTATGTATTTGTATCATGCTGCATTCTGAGTGATATTTTGTGGTGTTTGTTATCTGAGGACTTTTATATTAACTTTTAAAAATATATTTGTCTCGGACCGGGTCCCAGTTCTTGTATACATACGTCATAATTTCAAGCAGTTTGAAACCTTACCAAAGTTTCGGGCCTGATCTGTGTCTAGACTGTATTATACTAATGTTTTCTGTGGACTGCTACCACCAGTGGTGATTGATGATCAAAGAGACCGACAATTTCAAAACAGACCACAGGTATTCTATCAGGTTGCGTGTGTCGTGTCGGTGGCCATGACGCGTAAAAATATACATTACATATGAAACATTGTCAAATGACCGCTAAGCATATCCTTCCCTTTCAGCGGTTTGCAGGAATATCATTTTCAATAATGAACACATAATTTGAGGGTTCTCAAGACTTGTTTTCAAAGTCATACAAAATGTATCAGAGTTAAGAAATTCTCTTTTTCGTACTGACTTGAAGATAAGGCTATCCAAATTTAGAGGGTACCTCAGGTTGCCTGGTTACGCAGTTTATCAGCTGATTTGCTCAAACTTAATTTTATGATTAGGTGTGACAATTAACAGCCGTTTTAATCTCTAGGGTGCTGACTTTTAAAGCTTACAGAACACGCAAAAAGGTACCTACTGTACATTGAGAAGATAAAAGGTAGGTTAAGATTTTTTTACCATGGACTCAGCTGGGGGCGCTGAAGCACCCAAAGCACCCCCCCCCTAAATCCGCCACTGAAACATTAAGAATGTTAAAATTCCATCCTATCCCAGCATTTATGAAAAAGTATACAAACTTCAAAAAAATATTTTTGGTTAGGGTTTTTAGGTTAAAATATATTTTTCGAATTAAATTTAAAATTCCCATTTTAGATTTAATGTTATTGCCAAAAAACAGCGTTCCATTTGAAAAGCTATACTCCAGTAATTTAAATAATCATTATAAATCATCCAATGAAACAACTGCAAAGATATTTTCCACAAAAGAGGAAAAATATAGAGATGAGATCATGCAAAAATCGGGTATTTTCGGAAGTTCATAAGGTCAGAACCTTGCTCAAAGATTGGCCAACTTTGAGATCGTTTTTCTCCGGAAATTTAATAGAGCACTGAAATGTACTGGTACCCCTCTTTTCTCAAGGGCTTCCCAACAAAATAAACTTAAATTTAGTATCCTAGACTTTAGCGCATCTTTGCGCAAACAGTATTTATAGCAGGACTATCACGAGCAAAGTACATGTAAACTATACAGTAAAGCGTCTGAACCGCGAGAATGTGTAATGGAAATACACAATTGGGATTTATCAGCTGATTGATTTTTGGCAGAAAAAATATACCAATAAAATGTTTAAACTAGTGTAGCTTTTTTTCATTTCTTGATGGATTTTCATGATTTAAACATCATTTTCTTTGTCATTCATTCTACTTTTAGCCCATGTTTTTAGATTTGAAAAAAATCAACTAATACTAAAATCCATTTTTATCGCTACACCATGCTTTCCCCTGGGCCACTCTTAGAGTCCAGGGGAATCTTGGTGTAGGTATTAATGATTGAATTTAAAACCCATGCTTTTTGTTAAAGGCTATACTTGAAGCAAGCCAATTAAAAGTTCCGTGTCAGGCTACAGATGCGTGTTTGACTGCAGATGCAGGGGTGGCGGGTTTTATCCCGGCCTGGTCCCATACTTTAGTGGAGATTGATCATGAAATAATTTCTACAGTCATTCTCCTCCCTTCCGCCGATTCATTCAAGAAGGGTTGTTGTCAAGCAAAAGAATGTGCACAAATTACTGGCTAAAAAAGTGTGGTAAGGTGAACTGATCGTCCCACCATGACTATAGCTGTTGACTTGGGATGTAAAGCAAGAAAACAAACAAACAAACAAATTGAGGCTTTCTTTTCTAAAAGACAAAACTTGTAAACCATGCTACCGCCGTTATCTGGTAGCCACACAATGATCCGATAAAGTAATCATTCTAACGTCAAAATGACCACACGCTTTCTTTCTTTCTTTCTATTAATACTGGCACGATCAAATTTTGATCATTACGCCAGGGAGTGCAATTTTGGAATTTTGAAGAAAAAACAAAAACAAAACAAAAAAACAAAAACAAAACAAAAAAACAAAAAAAAATCTTTCGGCTGTGTTTTTAACTAAATGAGGAGTGCCCTAAACTCCTCAGCAGTCTGGGAATTGACCGCCGAAGGAGAAAGACTATTCCACTGTGGTATAGTCCGGGGGAAAAAAGAGTTCTTCAGGGCATCACTGTATGTCTGGTATCTACAATATTGGGCACTGTGTGATGACCTGGTAGATTTCAAACTGCGAGCAGGGGTCAGGTACTTGTCTTTTTCTATAGACACAGCACCAGAATGTATCTTATGAAAGAGAAGCAGGGAGGACTGATCCCTACGGGCCTCAAGAGATGGCCACTCAAGCTCATCAAGCATCTCGCCGACACTACTTGTGTTACGCCATCTCCTGCAGGTCCAACGGGCTGCTGTCCTCTGAACTTTCTCTATCTGATTAATCTGAAGTTTTGAGTAAGGGCTCCAAATGGGTGCTGCATACTCTAGTTTAGGCCGAACCAAAGTTTTGTATGCAACTTCCTTTGTACTCCGAGGTGCAAAAGCCAAATTCCTGCGAAGGAAACCAAGTGTCTTAGTTGCTTTGGAAGAAATTTCTGAAATGTGTTGACCCCAATCCATATTATCAGAGATGGTTATGCCAAGGTATTTTGCTGACTGAACGTTTTCCAAAGTTTGGTTGTGAAGGGAGTAATCAAAGAGAATCTGTTTGTGATGCTGATGCCGAGTCACTCTCATAGAGTGACATTTGGCTACATTGAACTTCATTTGCCAATCGGCTTCCCATTGTCCTAAGCTAGTGAGGTCTTCCTGCAGTATAAAACAGTCTTGAATCGAATGAATGTTTCTATACAGGACACAGTCGTCCGCGAACAGGCGAACAGAAGACCTGATGTTATCCGGCAGGTCGTTTATAAAAATAAGGAACAGGATCGGCCCTAAAACTGATCCTTGGGGTACACCGGATAACACTGGGACTGGATCTGAGGCTTGACCATCTAATACTACTTTTTGAGTGCGCCCAGAGAGCCATGAGTTGATCCACTTGTGGGTGGACCCTCTTATCCCGTAATAGTCCAATTTGTGTAATAGCCTCCTGTGTGGTACCTTATCAAAGGCCTTTGCGAAATCCATTATGATCAAATCTGTCTGCTTGTGTCCACGATTCACAGCGCCATCCAGGTTGCTGATGATATCGTGCACAAACTGGACCAACTGGGTCTCGCAGGACCTCTGACTTCGGAAACCATGCTGACAGTCAGCAAGTATGCTATCTAAGGCTAAGTGCTTGTTGATGTTACTGACTAATATATGCTCTAGGGTTTTGCAGCAGATGCATGTGAGCGACACCGGTCTGTAATTAGCAGCGTCATATTTTTCACCTTTTTTAAAGACCGGGGAAACATTAGCTTGTCGCCACTCATCTGGTACTTCGCCCCGAGCTAAGGACTCATTAAAGATAAGTGCCAGTATTGGAGAGATCTCATTGCTACACTCTTTAAGCACTCTGGCATTCAGTCCATCCGGGCCAGGTGCTTTATGTACATTTAGTCCGTCCAACAGTTTGGCGACCCCTTTCGGGTCAACTGTTATGTCCCCCATGGGGGAGAACGGACTAGCCCCTTTAGAGGGCGGGTCAGAGTCGCCTTCACGTGTGAAGGCTGATTGAAACTGCCGGTTACATATATTGGCTTTTTCCTTTGTATCTGTCTTAAGAATTCCGTTTTCTCTGAGTGATGCGATCCCACACGCGTCTTTTTTAAGAGATTTGACAAATGACCAAAACTTTTTTATCTTTTCAGGCTTAGGAGTATCGGGATCTGAGCTGTCGTTCTCAAACGTAAATATATTGGAAACGTATTTCCAATAGGCATCTCTCAATACCTTCTGTACATGTGCTCTGAACCGCTTATAATGAATCTTGACATCAGGGTCCTTGGATTTACGAGCACGAAGGTAAAGCTTATTTCTTTTCTTTACAAGCCGTTTGATCGTTAAATCGATCCATGGCACAGAGTATTTTGTTTTGGTCATTTTTGATGGGATAAACCTTTCAACAGCCTCTACAAAGCCTGTTTTGAATTTGACCCACATGTCATTAACTGACATGTGACTGTGGTCTTCAGAAAGGTACGCGTCCTTAAATTGGGTCATGTGGTCTTTAAGTCCGACCATATCTGCACGTTTATAGAGAAAGATCTTTCTTGATGCCTGTTTTAACCTTTTAGCCTTAATGTCATATTCTACGTACACAATGTCGTGATCAGCTTTGCCGATCGGGGGCATCCCCTTGACTCTATTCACAGGAGATGGGAAATTCGTAAATAGCAGGTCAAGAGTTTTATCATTGCGCGTTGGTATATCTACGACTTGAGTAAGACAGTGCTCCCCTATAATGTCCAAAAGTTGTTGCTGAGACTGTCTTTTTTGCACCCCTTGAGGTACTTTCATGTGACTCCACTCTATATCACCGCAATTGAAATCTCCTATATTCATTAAATGCTTCACACCTTTTTAAAGATCCTGTTCAGCTGTTGTATTTGAAAACCTCATCTTACAACTCATTGATGGGAGGTAACTCCTTTCTTTTACCATTCTCAATAGAACAGAATAGACTCAAAACGTAATTGTTCCCGCGTCACCATCCGGGACCCGCGGTAGTGCATTGGTTAACAAATTTAAAAATAGTAAGTGAGTATGATCAGGAAATACCACAATCACAAACCGCAGACAACCCCGTGGCACCGGCGCGACAGGTCTGGACAAAAGGGAGGAGGAGTCATCATCCTGGTGAACTCCAAATTCACATCAGAATTAAAATCAGTCTACCATACAAATTGTGAAAACCTCTGGGTCCAGTTGAACCTTGCTGGATCCAAATCAGTTCTTATTGAAGCATACTACAAACCGCATGAATCAGACCAAGCAAGTTTTGAAGAACTTATCAAATCATTGACCCTAGTCAACCAAACAAACTCAACTGTCTGGCTGCTATTTAATCTACCCAAAGTTGACTGGGAAAATCTCAAACCGTTACCAGACTGTGGCCATCCAACTTTTTACGGGGAGTGCATTGAGGCACTGAACGACTGTCTGCTTGAGCAAACTGTGACCTCGCCAACTCGTGGTCAAAACATTCTGGACTTATTTTTCACAACAAATCTAGCTACCCTAGTGGAAAATGTATCAATCATCCCTGGTCTCTCTGACCATGATATTGTATTAGCTAAAGTCAATGCAAAGCCTGAAATATCAAAGTAGGTCCCTCGCACTATTTTATTATATAAGAAGGCCGACTGGGACCAGCTCAAACAGTCCATGAGGGATCTCCACTCTGAACTCACACAGTCTGACCTTGCCACCACCAGTGTAGGCCTACAAAGAATGTGGGATAGGTTTGCTACCAAACTTGAGCAAGGTGTAGACAAATTCATCCCAACTAGGCAATCAGGCACTCGGGATGGATTCCCCTGGACAAATCAAGAAATCCGCCGCTTAATGAGAAAACATGACAAACTCTATAAACGCTGGTCTAGGTCCGGCAGACCTTAGGACCAAAGTAAATTCCTTATTTATAAGCATTTAGTCAGGCGGATTTCAGACAAAGCCTATGAAAAATACTAAGGGGACATCTTAGGCATAAACAACGAAATTCCTGACCAAGATGTAGGGGAACCCCCTAAGATCAAAACCAAAAAGCTATACTCTCTGCTCAAGCACTCCAAACAGGGCTCAAATGGCATTGCTCCCTTAAAGAAGGATGGTCAAACTCTTTTAACGGAAGTAGGAAAAGCAAATGCCTTAAATGACCAGTTTCAGTCAGTGATTAGCCACAAACCCCCATAAGTTTAAAGTCCCTTGCCCAGAAGTAATTGCAAGATTTGCATGACTCTGGTGCCCACCTACCATTCAAGCCCAGCCCCCATCCAAAAATGCCTGACATAAGCATAGCTGCTGAAGGCATTGACAAGCTGCTTAGCTGCTTAAAGGCTTGAGCCCACACAAGGCTGCAGGACCTGACAAATTCAAACCTATTGTCCTTCAAACATTACATAAGGAAATAGCACCCATCCTGCAGCTTATTTTCCAGAGATCAACAGATACTGGAAAAATACCAGACATTTGGAAAGAAGCAAATGTCTCCCAAATTTACAAAAAAGGCGAAAAATCTGACCCATCCAACTACAGGCCAATCTCACTGACTTGTGTCCTGTGCAAAATTCTGGAGCATATTTTTGCTTCTAGCCTGGTTAAACCTTCACTGGACTGGATTGGACATATTTTACGAAATGCAGTCTGGCTTCTGAGAAAAGAGATCCTGTGAGACGCAACTTATAATGTTAATCGATGAACTAGCCAAAAATGTGCAGATGGGCAAACAGACTGATCTTATTCTTTTGGACTTTAGTAAAGCTTTTGATAAAGTTGCCCAGGAAAAACTACTCCTAAAACTTCACCATTATGGCATCAGAGGAGACACTCTAAAATGAATTAAGGACTTTTTGGATAATCGAAAGCAGGCCGTGGTAATCAATGGAATTAACTCAGGAAAAATCCCAGTCTCCTCTGGCGTCCCACAGGGCTCTGTTCTCGGCCCAATTGCAATCCTCTTCCTTGCATACATAAATGACCTGCCTGAGCAGGTCAAATCCAGAGTCAGACTTTTCGCAGACGACACTGCCTTATACCTCGCAATCAGCTCAACCACAGAAAGCTAGGTCCTACAAACAGACCTAGCAAGTCTCGAACAATGGGAAAAGATGTGGGATATGCAATTTAACCCTTCGAAATGTCAGGTCCTTCAAATCACAAAAATGGCAAAACCCCTCAACACCAAGTAAATTCTACATAATGTAGAGCTGGAAAGTGTCCCAGCTGCAAAGTACTTAGCGGTCACCATTGCGGACGACCTCTCATGGTCCAAACATATCGACATCACCACAAAAAAGGGAAACCTTAGAAGAAATATCCGGGTCCATAATAAGGACCTTATACCAGTAGCATACAAAACTCTTGTAAGGCCTCAGTTGGAGTATGCTTCAACAGTATGGGATCCCCACACCACAACAGATGTAAACAAAGTGGATGCAGTCCAAAGAAGGGCTGCAAGGTGGGCTACAAGAGATTATAGATACACCTCTAGTGTCACTGCTATGTTGAAGGACCTAAACTGGCGCCCCTTAGACCAACGTCGCATTGTTAGCCGACTCGTGATGATGTAAAAGGTCACATATGACCTTGTAGCTATTCCTGCATCAGATTACCTTGTTCGAAACACCAGAACGTCACGACACATACACCCTTTAGCATACAGACAGATCCAGACTCTCAAAGACTATTACAGGTTCACATTTTTCCCTAGAACAATTATCCACTGGAACGACCTCCCTGCCAACATACCGACCCTTCCCACCCTGGCACAGTTTAGCAGTGCTGTCTACTGGGTAATTCATGTGTCCCCCCTGAATACCAGCTTCTGTATTATCTTTTACCTATACTAACACTCCTTCTCGCACTGTACAAACTCACCTCACCACCTTTTTTTATCACTTTGTTTCAACTAACCCCCTAAGCACTTGGTATTACGGAATACCCGTCTGACGTCCCCCTCGGGGGTTAAGACGTAATGGAAGATAGAGAAAGATAGAAGACCGCTCAACCATCACGAGACACTTTCTTTCTATCTTTACTGGTTCGCTCACACATGAGCATCACACCAGGGAGTGCGAATTTGGAAATTTTGATAAAATAAAAAACAACACAAAAAACAAAACAACACAAAAAACACCAAAATGTCCTAAAATGTCCCCGGAAAAACAGGACCGCCATTCACTGGCGCATGCACACACCACGAGGACAAATTAAGCGAAGCAACCAGCTCTCTCTTCCCCATCAAGATGATTGCAATACTAGAATGGACACAAAATAACGTACAACATAGAACAATTACAGACTCCAACAATGAGAGTAACAATTGACAAGAAGTCAACAACAACAGAACCACCTTAGAACGGACAGCAGCCTAAGCCACCGGGGGGCTTAAATGCATTTTACTGGTGCCAAATCTTCGCCCTAGATTCTGCTGTTGTTGAAGTACAAGAAATGTTCAGCTCGCATGGAGGCCATCTAACTAATGCAATGTATCATCATGGAGAAACACTCTCACGGTGCATAACCATATCGGATTCTATCTGCGCAGCCCGGACTCTATCTGTGCAGCCCGGATGCTATCTGCGCTTGTCTCTGACTCTATCGGTGGGATTAAGACCCGAAGGTAAGAGGGAGTAGATAAAATGGTAAAATTCATCTCAACCACCTCACATTTTAGTAAAGTCAGCCTGTTCACGGCACCTCCGAAACTCTAGTCTACCAGTTTATGTTCGCATTTGGCTCAATCTTAAATTCAGTTCTTTATAACACGCTGGAATGCTGATGGGTTGTGCGTGAAGTGTAGCACAGTGTCCACTTTGACTGCTGTTTAAAGCCTTAGTTTCTTGAATTTGTACAGGTCTTTGATATAATTTGGACATCAATATTCATTTTGAATACAGATAGCGACTCGTGGACGGAACTTTGCACTTTATTTGTGAATAAATAAAAAGTTTTTACCTTTTATGAAGGCAACGGACAGCTATCTACGTGTGGTATCGGACTCTATCTGTGCAAAGCAAAAAACATTGCACAGACTCTATCTGCGTCCTGACTTCGGGCTTTCCAACAAATTGAGATTAAAACCAGCCTGCTCAGTTATAGAGACTAAGTAGAAAATTGAAATTCCGAACGTAGCAAGTCTATTATGATACTTTTCAATAAGCGAATCACAAATGCGCTGATCAGAATGCGCGGATGCGCAGGCTGACCTGAGCCTTTGTTGTTTGCTAACCCCCGACGACCGGTTTTCTTGCGTCGAAGCCTATATGTGATACGATTTACTATTACCATTAAATAACATTACACATAAAATAAATTGAAATGCATGATAGGTGGTCACTCAGCTGGCGTAGCATGTAATAATCCTGTGAGCATATCGATGGGTCGATCAGGCGCCCAGCTCAAAATAGTTTTCTCATTTCTCAACCAAGACATATGTTGTGGGTGCTCAAAGTAATCGTCTCAGTGAGACGGTTTCTATTGAGCACCCAAAACAAACGTTTAAATGCATGAATTAGAAATTAATTACAATTCTTTGTTGAAAATGTCCTTATCTAGCTGGACCTATGGTCAATATTACATGTACATGCATGTATTCAAATGCCACTCAAAAGAAACGCGAGTGACCATGATATGATTTCGACGTCGATGTGGCTTAGGCACCGGCATAACATTTTGATGGTGTAGTTTGCTCGTTAATTCATACAAATGTATGGCCTTCGTTTATTAGGATACATGTACAATTGTACAATATGAATTTGAATTTTAACACGATAGGAAAAAAGGAAGGGAAAGAAGAATATAAAGTAAAATCAAACAAAAGAAAAACCTCTGATAGACCCCTGACAAAATGGACCATAACAAAATAAACTTCAAACACCAATTAAACGATATCATCACGGACGAACTTGATTGTTGCCCGACATATTTTCTGCTGCGAATATAAGCGTCAACGTCACTTTAAACAGACGTCGATGCCGTTTTTGCGTCCGGTTAGTGTTGTATTGTAGAAATCGCATGTTCGGCTGGTTTGTTTGATATATGTGAAGAGCTTAATCAATGAAGAATGAGAACATCCTCATAGCATATATAAAATGACGTAATATTGACGCCGGTGTGACGTCAAAGCGCTACATCGGCGTCAGTATTGCTTCGTATATCACATGTTGTCAAACGACGTAATATTGGCGTCGATGAAACGTAAAAGCGCTGCATCGTCGCCAATATTGCCTCGTGTTGTAACTGGCCTATTCACATTCTGACCTGATTCTATATACAGCCCTGGCTGCTGTAAGAAGAAAATTGTATATTCCGTTTTTTCCAAAAATCGAATAACAAAGGCGCTGATCAGACTGAGCTTTTGTTGTCCGCAAACCCCCGAAGACAAGTTTTCTTGCGTCGAGGCCATAATATGATATGATTTACCATTATAAATAAATACATGTGGTTTATCCAATGCAACAAAAATATTTTTTGCACCTTAGCATGCGCGGATACAAATAGTTTTGTCAGAGGGGGTCCAACTTTGGCAACGTTTTTTTAGTTGATGAGGGGAGGAAGGATCCAAGTACCACTCATGATAAGCGGGCCATCATCGGCACGCCAGCGAAACGCCATTTATACGGGCCATCATTGGCCCGCCAGCCAAACGCCATTAAATGGCGTTTTGCTGGCGTCCCGATGATGGCCTAACATTGAATGCTGGCTTAGTAGCTGCGATTTTCCAGGGGATTCGGAAAACCCTATATTTTTGTGATTTTTCGAGGGGGGGTGGGTCCGGACCTCCTCCCCCCCTCTGGATCCGCACATGTTTTGAACAATATTCAAATGATAACATTTAATATCTCACATTGTACTGTACAAAATGTACATGTATGCTGGTGAAATAAGGAATTTATTGTATGGTCGTGCGTATGACGTGGGTTTAATCCACTCGCTAAAGCTCACGGATTGTCTTCCCCTACATACGCACAAACCTTACAATAACTGTCACCATAGAATTTGCTGATAAATATTTTTCTCATAAATAAATAAATTAATGAATTTATTGATATTCAATCTACAACAGGTCGTGCACGATTTTGGTGATATTTGAGCTAAAATTGAAATAAAGCCAATCTGCTTATTTTATTTTTTCAAAAGAGTTTCTGGGAGTTACTTTGCGTAGTTTTGAAATACTAGTTCTAATTTAAAAGTAAACATATTTTTTTAAAGAATTGAGTTTTAAAGGGTATATGTGTCTGTTCATGGAAGAAGAGTCATTATGCCTCATATGTGCCGCTACCCAGGTCGTGAGCACACACGTGCGGATAAATGCCAAAAACAAAGTGACCTTCTTATTTTATGTTTTCATCAGAAAAATGACTTGCAAACACCATCGTGCCCTTTATTCCGTAAAAGCAGATATTCAGCATATTATGAATATTGTGAAAACTACTTTATTTTTGATTGTATATAGATTTAGTGTTTTGCTTTTTTATCTAAGAAAAATAACATTCTGCCCGGATCCAGAGATGGGGGGATGTTGATAGGACCTAATCTAAAATTGTTCTCCATACTAGACGGGTTTCCTAGATATCGGATGAACCAAAACCAGTCTACAGTCTAAAACTGGACGAACTATAGGTTTTGGCTGTAAAAACAATGGTCTTCATTCTGCGAGATGAATGTTTGTGCTACGACCACGTTGTGTCAGGGTTAGTGTTATAGCCTTGTGTCCTTTTTGTGGGACACAGACAGACGGTGCAGACCCAGATCATATGCCCCAGAATGCAGCGTCTGATCAAGTTCTCCACTTTTTGCTTACAGAATATTAAAAAAAAAATCAATATGAATGAAAAATTAAACCCGACACCCCTAAGCCTGGAAATGGGCTCGTATTACTGATATGGGTAGAAAATTCAAAGGCGATGCTTCTTTTGTGGATCCTTTTTGTTATTGATATTTCGTGTTCGCCATGCTTTCTTGTCTGTTCATTGCAGCCTAGTAGTCACCTGCATTAAAAATGACGAGTCATTTGGCTCTCTTGTGTAGTGCGACCAGGTAACGGACGTTGGGCGTGTCAGAAAGAACACTGCCATTCACTGTCTATTTCGACTGGTCTACAGTAAATTGGGTAAAACAGCACAGGTGCGATTTAATCGCGCAAAACAACTGAACCGCAGACGACAAAGGCGACCAGCTTTTTCGGTTAGTATGCCTGGTAAACGTTCGCAAGCAAATCTAAACAGAAAACCTAAGTGACGCATTGGAATATACTATTGCTCACTGGCCAGTGCCTCCTAAACTCGATTTTTTATGCTTTTTACATTGATTTTCGTTGATAACTTTTTTATTATTAATTTTAGCAAACTGCGTTCGCGATGAAAGTTGTGGAGAAAAATTAGCGCCATTTTCTCCAAATGGTCCGAAGTTTGTGGCACAAACACATTTTTGTGTACATAGATGAAAATTTTGCAATAATTTGAACTCAGCCAAATTTTCTAAGTCTTTTATGGACAGGTAAATTTCGTAGAGGCGTGACAGAAATAGTTCCTGCCGTATGTAGACTCAGAATGACTATGCATGTTCAGATTCTACTATGAGCATGGTCAATTGAAGGTACAGAAGCTGTGATATCGCATGATGCGCCATCATTTTCTCTTATGTACATGCGCCTTAAAGGACAGTTTCGAGATGGCCCAACTAGCTTAACGCACAGGTGAATCAGGCGTGATTTCCAATATAATTCAACAAGCTATCCGACTTTCATTTTGAATCGGGGTGGTGCAATTTAACTCTTTGACTGACACATTTGACTTAGTTTATTTGCACTCTGCTTAAAAAGCTCAAATAGTGCATCTATGCGCAGAGTAAATTGCAGCATCTATGATGTGGGAACTGCTTGGAGAAGTTGGCGCTAATATTTATCTACAACTTTCATCGCGAACAAAGTTTACTAAATCAATACTAAAAAAGTTATCACCGAAAATCAATGTGAAAAACATAAAAACTCGAGCTCAGTACGTATGTGGATTTAAGTCAAGATTGGCAGGGCAGACTAGTCTATGTTAGAACGGTTGTTGCTGCTACATGTATAAAGATATAGAGTCAGGCTGAGCAGCGTAATGAAGATCTGATTGCATGTACATGTAGCCATGTCTCACGTAACCATCTAAAACGCAAAGCTGCATACACTGGTATGGAGGTCTAAATGTTTTGTATATGATATACGGATATAAACGGCGTACATGTAATATAGGCTTAGTGATTACACATTATTGAACTAGCCCAACAAACAGGCTGACATTAATGACGCCTTCAAAAACAGTAGTTATTAATCAGCTTTTGGGTCACTGTCTAGCCACGCCCACAACTGGTTCCAATCTCCATGAGACCAGGGCATCGCATACCACGTGGCGATACAGTGACCCAATAGCTGTATAATGCCTGTAGAGCCAACCAGTGGTAGAGTGCTCCACTTGAGATAAAGGGGTCGTTGGTTTGAGTTTCTCTGGAGGCACCATGATGTGTCCTTGTGCAAGACATGTTTTGCTCTATTTAGTACTGGTTCAACCCAGGAAACATCCCGACATGACTAAAACTTTCTTGACTGGGATGTTAGTATCAACTCGAATCATCGAGGTCCACAGTTGCTCAGTGCTAGTGTGTTAGACCTGTGATTAAAGGATCGCTATTTTGAGAAGGCTCACTGGAAGCACTTTGTAATGTCCTAAACAAGACACTTTATTCTCTGCTAAGTACTGGTTCAACAAAGGTGGACAGAGAACGTCGTGTCATGACTGCAAAAATGTTGGCAGCGACGCAAAACATCAATGCAAACAAACAAAATCAACTCAAAACTCATCTCTAAACTTTGCTGCAGTTGTGTGCGTCTACCGGTACACAGGTTTATCTTTAGCATGCTACTGCGTGATATATGTTGTCGATGAAAATATTCTTCCAAATTTTGTGTGTTTGGCAAGAAAATGATTTGGTGTTTAGCTCTGATTTCGAAAAAATAGCATTACAAAAACAACATAACAATAGCCCCCTTCTCTACACATACACACACAAAACACAAATTAAAATTCAGCATGACAAGGTTTCAATATCTGGGCCACAGGGAAAGGGTACACAAATCTTCTATAAAACAATAAAAAACTTATGTGATTGTAGATTTCATTGTCGAAGATTGATGTTTTGCTTGTATAGTTTAAGATACACGTGCGTGTTTAAGATACATGCTCGTAGATATGTCAAACAAGTATCTGGATCTGCAATACTTCGAAACGCTTTTTTTCACGACATGGCAAACATAAGACTACAGGTATATAATTTTGGCGTGGAGAGTTTCACAGATGGATGAATACGCAAACAATGCAACCAGAGGCAAGTTCAATAATGCGAGCGCTCTCGGGCGCTCGTTGTACTGATGTCCGGCTTTACACATTATGAATAAAGATAAGTACCAATCAACGAGCGCTCGGCGAGCACTCGCATTATTGAACTCGCCTCTGGCTAACCGATTTTCAAATGTATTTGTCCGTGGGTTGAACTTAGCTAAGAACCGCCCAACGTCTCTATCTGGACGGACTATATGTGTTGTTTTCTTGTGTGTTTTTGTCATTTGCCTATGTGATTTCCTGGGTCATGTGTGGTGTTTGATTGTACCGATTCCTGATCCTTGCCTTCTTACCTACTTAAATGGGTTAAGGTTCATTGTTTGCTGGTAAGCGGGAAGCTATTTTCCATTTGGGCACAGTGAACATAGCCATGGAGGGTGTGTTTGTGGTGTGTGTGTGTGTGTGTGGGGGGGGGGCAACATATCAATGGTATCTGGTTTTAATTTAATTTGATTTTTGACGTCCCATCAACAATCTTTCAGTTATATAGGGACGGGTCTTTCTGGGATGAACCAGTACTAAGCTAGGATAACAACGCAACACAGTGACGCCGGTGAGGCTCGAACCCGCGGTCCTTGGGTCTCGAGCCAACCACTCTACCACTGAGCCAGTGCGCTCCCTCAATGCTATCTGCAATGTTCGTGGCTATTCTATAAATGTAGTTGTCTTCAGTGGAGTTCATGCGCGGATCCAGGGGGGGGGGGGGAAAGGGGTCCGGACCCCCCCCCCCTGGAAAATCACAAGTTATATGTGTTTCTATAGAAATAAGCATTTGGAGCCCCCTGTAGAAAGGTTGGAAACCCCTGGAAAATTTTGGACCCTCTGAATCCTTTGAAAGTATAGATTTCTCTGAAATAAAACCATTGGACCCCCTCTGTAAACTGTAAAATAAAGTGGACTAAAAAAAAACGTTGCAAAGGCTATTTTCTGGCCCTCGGGCCTGGACCTCACCCCTACCCTCGATTAAAAATTCCTGGATTCGCGCATGGAGTTGTATGGTTATTATAATCTAGAAAATTAGCTACAGGCCTATAGACAAGCTACAAAGTAGGAACATTATGTTTATATGAAAATAAAAATGAAAACACTATTTGAATAGGAAATCTAGGTATAAGAGATTGTTTGTTTGCTTTGATTCTTTACGTCCTGTCATCAAACTTTCAGTTTAGTGACATGTCTTACTGGGTTGAACCCGTACTAAGTTAGGATTAATGTGTCTTTCTCAAGGACACAAAAAGTGACGCAAGTGAGGCTCGAACCCGCGGCCTTTCGGTCAAAGACTCTACCACTGAGTCACTGCGCTCCCTGGATATAAGAATTATTGAGCGTACAAGCTATCCCCTATAAAGTTAATTCTAGAGAGATAGCTATAAAGACAAGCAAGGGAGGGCAACCATTCTTGCACGCGACACACCGTCTAGACCGGATTTACATGCCTACCAAATATTATCAAAATATCTCAAAGGGTAATAAAGTTATTGAACGCACTACAAGCTTTTGTCTGCAAAAAGCACAGATATAGTCCGTTGTAGCACAGATAGACTCTGTTGCCTTAGTGTCAAATTTTATCCGGTGCCATAAAATGACAATACTTTTAAGTCACAAATAGAGTCTGTGGCATCGGAAAATCAGGTTTGCGTTTTTTACATGTTGATATTTCTGTAAAAAAAATCTTCTCTACGTCGTATTTTAAGTGTTACTATCGAGGGACATATTTTTCTGCTTGCAACAAAAATAGAATCACAATATACAAAAGCTAAGTCGACAATTTATTTGTTTTCTGTGACGATGCGTTTTTTCTTACCAACCGCACGGCAATTGTGGGCCATCGTGACAGGCACTGAACTTCACTGACAGTAAACTGCCATCGAAATGTTAATGATTTATTAAGTAGTTGTCCCGTGGTGACTATGTCACCTTTCACTTACACGCTTTTCCCATCTTTTTTCGCACTGTTACGTGCCATGCCAGTGTTGTTTTCAAAGATTTTCACAGATAGAGTCAGAGACAAGCACAGATAGAGTCCGGGCTGCACAGATAGAGTCTGGGCTGCACAGATAGAGTCCGATACGGTTATGCACCGTGACTCTAATCAAATAAACACACCATGATGATGAAACAAAGAAAATGGCTCATGACTCACAGATAGTCAGAGCTAAAGAAAACCTCAAGTTGAGCCACGGTGGGTCCAGCTACAGATAAGCATCAGGTACCAACCCACCGATTAAAGCTCTACGTCAGAGCCGTCATAGAGTCTGAGGCCTGACCCACCGCCGTGCAATTAAAGAGGAAACCATAGCTATAAACCGTGATTGGGTTTAAAACAAGGCATGCAGACTGTCGCATGATATCCAAGTTATATCCAACCCTTATATAACGTTTTACTATCTTTTTGAATTGATCACTAAAATTAGGTTTTCCAACAATTCGTTTGAATTTATAAACTAAATAACCATAAAATATAGGTTCTGATATGCCTTGTTGCAGAAGAGTTTTTAACCCAATGTTGTATTTAACAATTAACTCTGAGTGTCTGTGGTATAATTTAAAAAATACTTTTCGAATTTTATGATATCTATAACCTTGTTTTAATAACTTAGCAGTTAAAAATAAGTTTCTGTTGTTGAAGTCATCAACATTAGAACACACTCTAGCAAAACGTATAAGCTGAGAAACATATACACCATAGGAAGGAGAGCGAGGAATATCTTCATCAAGAAAGGGGAAATTTACTATTTCAAGATTAAAATAATCCCGTTTATCATAAATTTTAGAAGAAACTATGCCATTTGTTATTGACAAGTTCAAGTCCAAAAACGGAGCTTCAGTATCAGAAGAATTCGCCTTATTAAACTGAAGTTCAGTGGGATATATCTGTCCTACCATTTGTTCAAAATAAGGATTATCAATATTAAGTAAGTCATCTAAATATCTGGAGGTTGAGTTAAAAGCTTCAATAATATCAGTTTGATTAGTGTCAGAAAGAGACAACATAAAATCTCTCTCATAAAACAGATAACCTGCTTTTTACTAATGTACCATCCTATGTAAAAAGCGTGGTAGCTCAGTGGTTAGGCACTTGCCTCTGGTGCTAGAGGTCCCAGGTTCGATTCCCGCTCATAGAGAAAAAAATCGGTGTCCAAACACGCTTTTTCTAGTGTCATTTGCAGGGATGAAGCTAGATAAATGCATCGTCATTCGGATCGGGACGTTAACTGGATGTCCCCTGTGCAGGGAAAGTCACCCCATGTGCAGGTTAAAAACCCTACGGTAATTTAGATATGGTTATACTTGTAGGCTTTCATCCTGCAATCCGTAGTGTACAAAGTACACCTGCCGATAATTCCAGGGGGGAGGGGGTACTCAGAAATTTTCATACATACCTAGGCTCGAGTCAATTTTTGGATTAAAATTTTTGAATTTCAATATTTTTTGGGGTTTTCAGAAAAAAAATACTTTTTTGGGGTATGAAGATTTTATGGATATTTTTTGGGTCACAAAATTGGACTTCATTTAGGGTCATTTCTATGTATTTTAGGGTCTTTTCTTAAGGTAAGGTACAGAATAGGAATATTTTTTTTGGGTTGCTAAAATTTCAAATATTTTTTGGGGTACTTGAAATTCCAGATATTTTCTTTTATTTTTTGGGGGTGAATGGTAGATGCTGGGCCCGAGCCTACGTTTGAAGAAAAAATCGAAGTACCCCCCCCCCTGGGCCGATAATACTCGAAAGAGGGTCTGGCAGAAAAAAAGAAAGATGTAAATATAGAGTCAAGGTGATGCTCCCGATCATGACATTGTATATGTGGAGTATGATATTATGCAAAAAGGATAACCCACTGGCATTTAAGTCCCAAGAGGTCAATGTCACAGTGACCCTATCTATCTATCTATCTATCTATCTATCTATCTATCTATCTATCTATCTATCTATCTATCTATCTATCTATCTATCTATCTATCTATCTATCTATCCATCCATCCATCCATCCATCCATCCATCCATCCATCCATATCTATCTATCTATCTATCTATCTATCTATCTATCTATCTATCTATCTATCTATCTATCTATCTATCTATCTATCTATCTATCTATCTATCTATCTATCTATCCATCCATCCATCCATCCATCCATCCATCCATCCATCCATCCATCCATCCATCCATCTATCTATCTATCTATCTATCTATCTATCTGATGCAGGTAGCGCTGCATACGGACTGTCAACTTTTGTAAACAACCAGAGATTTCCTTATTACACGCAGGAACTTTTCAAAAACTTTACATGGTTTCGAATATACAGAAACTATCACTCAAGGACACTCATACTACATATTCTGCTCCTTGGTGGTGATATATCACTGAATCCTGGATCTATCAAGCTTCCCTGTGGGAAATGTGCAAAATCTGTACGATCTAACCAGGATGCCCTGCAGTGTGAAGATTGTAACGTATGGACCCAAAGAAACTGCTTAGCCATGAGTAAGCAGGAGTACTATCGTCTCGGTAACTGTACTGAGAGCTGGTTTTGTGAGACATGTACACTTCCACAATTCACTGACTCATTTTTCAGTATTGATGAATCAAATTCTTCAAATATAACATTTCTCTCTACAGATGGAGAGAGCATAATCTCTCCAAACATCTCAGCCCAGATACATGATGAACAAGATTCGGACAGTGTCGCAGACTCTGAAGACACCCGTGATATCTTCAAAACCTTACGTGACCTACAGAAAGATAATATTAAAAGACCCATCTTATGTCATATAAATATAAGCAGCTTGAGATACAAATTTAATTACCAATCCTAATAGATAGATTATGTGACATTCTGGTTATTTCTGAGACCAAGCTGGATGACTCTTTCAACAACAACTTATTTGCAGTGAACGGTTATAAATTAACATGCAAAGACAGAAATGCCAACGGAGGTGGCATTATGGTATTTTTTAGAGCAGATTTACCGGTCAGACGGATCAACAATTTAGAGTGTGAACAATCAGAAACCATTTTTCTCGAACTCAAACTAAATAATAGAACATGGGGCATACTGTGCTTATATAGACCCCCATCAACAAATGACTCACTGTTTGAGAAGGATCTTCGTTCAATCCTGGATCAGTCGTTTATTAAATATGATCACCTATGTGTCATTGGTGACTTAAACTATGATTTTCTTTTACCAGAAAAAGTGTAAGCCTAAATTGAACATTTGTGACAGTTTTAATTTTTCAAATCTCATAAAAGAGCCAACATGCTTTACAAAAACGGCTCTCCCAGTCTGATAGATGTGATATTAACAAACAATTCAAATCTACTTTTCCTCAATATTAATTTTATTGTGGTCTTAGTGACTGGCATAATATGATAGGCACTGTATTTAAGGAAAGCTCAATTAGTAATAAAAGGCAGAAAGTTACTTTTAGAAGTTACAAAAACTTCTGTGAGGCAGACTTTGTCCGGGATCTCCAGAGGGCTCCTCTGCACATAGAGGGCATCTTTGATGACATCGATGACAGCTATTGGGCTTATGAGACCCTTGTACGGGAGATTGTGGATGAACATGCCCCATAGAAGCAAAAGTATCCCAAAAAAGAATCTCCCCTGTTCATGAACTCTTAGCTTCGGAGAGCAATATACAAAAAGAAAATGTTGTTTAATAAACATAAAAATATAAAGGAAAAACAAATTGGGAAAATTACAGAAAACAAAGAAATTATGTAACAAAATTAAGGAAAACAATCAATTAAATTATATTTCTTTGAAAGGTGTAGTGGTGGGCCAAAGTCAAAGGATTTTTGGCCTACCATTAAACCTTTTCTCAGCTCAAAAAAACAGCTTAATAGTGCTAATATTATCCTTATGGAAAACAATAGTCTTGTGTCTGATCAAGCTGAAGTGTGCAATATCCTTAATGACTTCTATATAAATATTGCAAAAGAAATAGGAATAAACAACTAGACAACAGAAGCTGCTACCACCACACACCCAAGCATTCAGGCCATCAAAGATAATAGCCCCATTGAGGACTTTGAAAATTTTGATTTCAAAAATAGTAAGTGAGTATAATCAGGAAATACCACAATCACAAACCGCAGACAACCCCATGGCACGGCGAGGAAGAGCCGCTCAACCATCACAAGACACCAGGAAGACAAATTAAGCAAAGCAACCAGCTCTCTCTTCCCCATCAATATGATTGCAATACTAGAATGGACATCAAGTAACGTACAACAAAACATAGAACAGTTACAGACTCCCACAATGGGAGTAAACAAAAAGTCAACAACAACAGAACCACCGCCTTAGAAAGGACAGCAGCCTAAGCCACCGGGGGGCTTAAATGCATTTTACTGGTACCAAATCTTCGCCCTAGATTCTGCTGTTGTTGAAGTACAAGAAATGTTCAGCTCGCATGGAGGCCATCTAACTAATGCAATGTATCATCATGGAGAAACACTCTAATCAAATAAACACACCATGATGAAACAAAGAAAAGGGCTCATGACTCACAAATAGTCAGGGCTATAGAAAACCTCAAGTTGAGCCACGGTGGGTCCAGCAACAGATAAGCATCACCTTTCAGTGAGAACCAAGTTTTAAAAATTATAAATTCTCTCAGTTCCAAAAAGGCAACAGGTGTCGATCAAATTCCACCCAAAATTCTGAAAGCGGGGGCAGAAGTTTTATCTGGTCCCGTTTCCAGTATTTTTAATAAAGGAGTTTCCCAAAATCAATTTCCTGACAGGCTTAAGGTAGCTCAAGTAAGCCCTATTTTTAAAAAGGATGACCCTTTTATTAAAAAGAACTACAGACCTGTCAGTGTGCTCACAACCCATTTCAAGATTTTTGAGCAAATAATGTTTGATCAATTGAGTGATCATTTTAGCAATATTTTTAATACATTTTTAGCTGCTTTCAGAAGGGGTTTTGGCTGTCAGACTACACTGCTGAGGCTTTTGGAGGACTGGAAGAGGGAATTGCCAACCATAGATATGGAGCCATATTAATGGATTTGTCCAAGGCCTTTGACTGTCTCCCCCATGGACTTATCATTGATAAGCTGGCAGCCTATGGCATTTCTGACTCAGCATGTTCCCTGCTGCAAAGTTACCTCTCTGATAGGAAACAAATGATAAAGCTGGGACATTGTAAAAGTACTTTTCTAAAGATTATTAAAGGCGTTCCCCAGGGATCCATCCTGGGTCCACTACTTTTTAACATATCTTTAAATGATATCTTTTATTTTGTTAAAAAATCAAACCTATATAATTATGCAGATGACAATACTCTTTCTTACAGTCACCCTGACCTTCTTGAAACCAAGAATGTCCTCACATCCGAAAGTGAATATGTCATCGAGTGTTTTGGTACAAACCAGATGCAGGCCAATCCTGGAAAGTTCCAGGCAGTTGTCTTGGGTAAGAGAGGGCACGGTGACTGTGAGAGCTTCAGAATGCATGATAATACTGTTAAATGTGAAGACTCAGTCAAGCTATTAGGGCTAACCATTGATTACATGTTAAATTTTGACTTGCATATTTCTGATATCTGTAAAAAAGCTTTGTTTGATTTGATTCTTTACGTCCCATCAACAATCTTTCAGTTATATAGGGACGGGTCTTCCTGGGTTGAACCAGTACTAAGCTAGGATAAATGTGTCTTGCTCAAGGACCACAACATAGTGACGCCGGTGAGGCTCGAACCCACGGCCCCTCGGTCTCGAGTCAAGCACTCTACCACTGAGCCACTGCGCTCCCTGCTGTAAAAAGCAGCAAGGCAGATAAATGTCTAGTGCAGGCTCAGTCTCTACTTAAGCACTGAAACCAAACTACTTATTTACAAGTCCTTCTTAAGATATAACTTTAGTTATTGTCCAGTATTCTGGCACTTTTGCTCCCAATTCAGTACTGACAAAATGGAAAAAAAATCAGTATAGAGCCCTGAGACTAGTATACAGTGACTTTATTAGCTCTTACGAAGATTTTCTAAAAAGGCAAAAATGAATACGCTTCAAATAACCAGAATCCGTAAAATTGCCATGGAAACATTTAAAATCCTTAATTATCTGTCACCAAGTTATAATCTTGACTTAGTAAAATTTAAAAACACAAATTACTCTTTCAGATACCAAAATCTTGCTGAGCTTCCTAGAGTAAACTCAGAGTCTTACGGTAGGAAATCGTTTAGATATGAGGCCGCCCACATCTGGAACAGTCTCCCTAATGAACTGAGGACAACTACTGACTTCAAGGAGTTTGAAAGGCTGATCAGGGCCTGGGAGGGTATCTCATGTAAATGTTCTATGTTTAAGTTTAATTTGTAATTTTTGTTTTACTTGTCCAGTTCAGTTCCTTAGTTCAGTTATGACTTTTAACTGTTCGGTTTACCTTTTCGTTTGTTTAGTTACATTTTAAGTTATTTTAATTAATTTAATGCCTAATTTAATTTAAGCTTTTTGCTAACTTCCAAAGTGCCACTATAATCCACAGTTCTTATAATTTTATAAGCGTAAAGTTGGTATGATTTTTCGCACCAATATTAAGCATGTGTTTTGGGTGCTCAAAAGAACCGTCTCAAATGTGTACCCACAACAAATGCTTTTTTCCACCAATATTAAACATGTTTTTGTGTCATTGAGACGGTTCTTTTGAGTACCCACAGCATATCTTTTGGATGAGAATTAAATGGAGAAAATGGTTTTCCAACGCGCACTCTTATCTGGAGGCCTGACTTAAATTATAGATGCATTATATGCAACTGATAAGGTCTGATCTCCACTGAGCTAATCTTTTGGTCTATCTGCGCCCTATCTAGGTTTCGTCTTTCGCCTAAGAGCATTGAAACCAGCCATCATGGCGATCAGGGTCTCTTGAGCCCCTTTTATCCCACCTTTTCGAGTTTCGTCATTCCTTCCCCTAGATAGATCTCAAAGAAGGAACTCTATTTATATGCTCATAATATATATTTTAACAAATAGAAAAAAATATCAGTTTTATAATTTTTTTTATCTTTATAAGATTTTATCCTACATATGATCTTAACTTATAAATATCTTTGCTATAGCAATGTAAATTTCTGTGATATTAACCCAAATTTCCTGTGATTTGTTATACGAGGGTCAGTCAAAAATAACTGAGAGTTGATTCATATCTCCTACGTAGGCTAACGTACACTAGTGAAATTTGGCACATGCATGCAATGAACTGTTCTGCGTCAGAATATGCAATATACAAGACCATGCAAAGTAAAGATTGTTGTTGCTTAGCAACCGAAGAATGTGAAATAACGTCATACGTTCACGCTGAAATATAGCGTTGCCATGGAAACACTATACAAATTTTAAGTTATATCAACTTGTGCATTTGTTGCAAATTCAGTATGTGAATGTATTTTGTGAAATGCAATAACTGAGAATGAGGCGTTGGAATTTTATTACATAAATAAGAGGAAAATTAACCAAATTCTCTGAAAATTTTACCAAAAATATACCCCACCCACCAGTTACTGTTCATTTTATAGCAACAGTATCAACTAAGTATCATATCATATGACCATTACATTGTATTTAGTAATTGGTTTTGACATCTGAATGCATATTTTGAATATTCCCAGGAATAAACGGTTGCCATAACAACAAAATCTGGTCTTTTAGTTGAAATTGTAATTTCCATCGATTTTGGTTGCTAGGCAACGAACATTACATGTATTGTATTTACTATCTATTACACTTCTTCAAAACATTGCAAACACATTGTTTGAGACAAATGGAGAGATAAAAGGTCCGTTATAATACTGTTTTAGATTTGAAACGATTTTAAATTCATGGCTGCTTAGTCAGAAGTGTCGTCAGTGCGAACGCACGTCGCTGAGAGACGGTATTCGGTTGCCTAGCAACAGTGCATTGAACATGAGACGACGTCAACTTCTATATGTAATGAAGCCCAAAGGTTCATTCTATATGTGTATAAAGTTTCAGCCCAAACTGCCTACCCAGTAAAAAGATATTAAAGCTGCATACTCTGTAACTATGAACATACTTCGAAAAATTTTATTTTCTTTTTAAAATCATTTATAAAAGTAGAATTAAGCTATGTTTTCACAATAAAAATGTTCAATACAGCTAAAAACTGCATGGAAAAGTGAATTTTCTTATCAAATAGGTGTGTTTTTCTCTTGTTGGTAATTATTTGCGTCCCTCCAATAATTCTAGACCGTTGAATTTTAACATAAATGCAGTTGTTATGATAGTGATAACTTGTTAAGATTTACGAAAATGGTAAAATGTTTACCTGAATTTGAGTATTTTTACTGTGTTCTTGAAAAATAGAAACATTATTTTTAAAATTAGAAGATCAAAAGTTACAGACTATGCAGCTTTAACCAACTCTCAGTTATTTTTGACTGACCCTTGTATGTTTATACTTATACAGTCTTTCACTTTATTTGTTGGTAAAATAGCCTTGATGGCTAATGTTTAATATGTTAAAATTGAATGCCCACTTTAAATAAAGTTTCTTGTATCTATCTATCTATCTATCTATCTATCTATCTATCTATCTATCTATCTATCTATTAATCCAAGCCTTCGCTGTTGTTTAAGTGGCTTTTCCATATTTTGATATCAGCCACTAGTGGCAAATATCAAAATAAAGAAAAGCTACTAAAACGTCAGAGAAAACTCTATCTATCTATCTATCTATCTATCTATCTATCTATCTATCTATCTATCTATCTATCTATCTATCTATCTATCTATCTATCTGCCTACCTGCCTGCCTGCCTGCCTGCCTACCTACCTACCTACCTACCGTACTGGCTTCGCTAATACTTGACCCTAAACATGATACAAAACAGTCTGCCCTCCCAACCAACCACACACCAAATTTGGAATTCATAACTCAAATGATATAGGAGATAAACACAAGACTCCATGCTGATTCTGGAAACGAGGTCAGAAGTCACCACTCATGTAATGTTAAAGATGGCACACCCAGGGTTTACCTTGGTTCCGAATTAGTTGTAGTCCCCTTTTTAACCAAATGGAAAAAGTTGGAGCCAAATGAAATTGACTTTAGCCAGGGTTTCAACCAGAAAGTAGTATCAAGAAGTTGTTCTGTATTTAACTCATTGCCAGCTAGCGGCAACTTTTGTCATCTGCTGATAACCTTAGCAAACAGTTTGAACCCAGATCAGGCAGGACAAAATGTGTTTGACACCCTGATGGGATTGGAAAAAAATCCAGCATTCAAAGAGTTAAATATGAGATTATGATGTTGTGGATGATAGCTCGCTCCTACAGCTGCTTTACCTGGATGGTATCGAAGGAGATGATTGGCTTTTAGTCAGAGATATGTACTCAGACTGCTCATCACAGATTAACTGGGCGAGAGCGATATCCCATCAAGGAAATATCACACAGGGTGTTTGGCAAGGAGGGTGTTTGTCCACGGGTCATTACAAGAGACACGACAACCAAATACTGTTGCACCTGGAGCAGAGATACACAGGAGCAAAAATAGGATCAATTGGCATCCGATATGTTACTGTTGCAGAGGATGTTGCCCTGCTCTCTTGGTCCAGGCATGAAACGCAAAAGATGGTTCGGGATGTGGATGACAATGCAGCGAGGGAGAGATTCTTTGTAAACCCGTCAAAGGGCCATGCCCTCAAGTATTGGTCAAACAAAAGGAAGGAGAATGATGAGGACATATTTATGTACAACAAAAACATTAAGGACAGTAGGAGTGCTACTCCTCTTGGTAAAGTGCCGAATGTCAATGAGAAACCGGATATTGAGGAGAAAATAAATCTGGATGGAAAACAGCTTATTCCCTTATGGAGGCAGGTTTTCATGAGGGAGGGGGACTCAAATCATCCCAAAACGGGTGTATGTGGTCAACTTTTGTGGTACCTAGGCTGACCCAGTTGCAACCCGCAGACTATGCATAGCCGACCCGGAAACAAGGCAACACTTCATTGCCTAATGTTCATTTCTTAACAGGAGAGAGCAGCATATTCTGAAAGGCTTCTTAAAAAACCAGCCTTACAGTCAGTATACATTGACAGGTCACTGATAGAACCTTTGCGGTTTTATACAGTTAACGCTGGGCGCTTCTGCCGTACCGGATAAAGAACAGTTTGATAATATTACCTGGGGGTTGCTTCTTGAATTGCAGACAAGGGAATACATACACAAAATACAACAAAAGGCTAGCAGAATTAAAGAGATTAGCAACATAGGCTTCTGAGCGACATACAGATAAGACAGTTAATATCATAATAAACTTAAGCATAAATGTTTATATTTACACCAGTGTATATAGAGCTCAATTAATGTTTTAATACTACTTTGGCACACTACGTCGTAGACGGTTCTCCGAAAAGTCAGCGGAGGAGATTTACGAACAACAACAAATATGGCACATTAATTAAGTGTGAAGGAAAAATAAAAGCAATATTGGAAAATCCAAAAGCTGATCAAAATACATTTTTTTACAGATATGTAATTTTTGAACCACACAGAGTGTAATTTTAGCCAATGACTTTTATTTGTAGCCACTTTACATTTTTAATAGCAAATGACTACAATAGTTAGGCCAAATAAAAATAAATGTGTTTAGGGTTACCTGACCATACTTTACCTAGATTTTTCAGATTTTCTGGAAAAATATAACTTTATGCATTTTGAAAGGCGAAACGCTATTTGAAATGCATAGTTATATTTTTTCCAGAAAAAAATAATTAAAAACAATTTGTGTCCATACACTACCTAAATTTTTAGACCCATTACCCGAACCACGATTATTATTTTTTATTTGGTCTTAGCAAGGGACCATTTCATAAAAGGGGCCCCATCTAGATTGAACAATGTGTTTATCTAAATGAATAAATGTAACACAAATGATTGTTAGGCTTATTTGTTCCTCTTCTCTAGGCCGCTTGATCAGAGTGTGCAATTAAAAAAACCTTAACCAAAACATATGTGGCTACTCAAAAGAACTGTGTCAAGGAGATGGTTCTTTTAAGCACCCCAAACATAACATTTAAATGTCAGTTGTTATCTTGAGGCCCTGTTTGTTTAACATTTTTCACTCTGATTATTCCACAGACTGAATTAGTATTGAATAGTCCATTTTGGATCTAAAGGGGTTGCCAATCGGAATTTCTTTTGTATTTCTCTCTCAAGATTGTTTTAAATTAATTACCCCGAAGAAATGACACCTTACCATAGTAAAGTGGCATATAATGAGTCTTGAAGTAATTCCAAAGGGGAAAATATTCTGGGTCCGCCAGGATTCGAACCCAGAACGCCTGCGTGACAGTCGACCACTCTGACCTTGTTGCTAAAGAGTTAACCCAACAGCGAGGCTGTTAGGAATGGCACTGTCACTACAGTCTTCACAATTTACTAGCATCCAGAATAGAAAAATAGTGAAATAATTCATTTCCGACAAATTACAGGTGGAATATCTTTAGCAGGGGTGTGGAAATAGCAAAATTCTATATTGTCGCTATACAGTATACGTGCCCAGGGCCAAGTAAATGCCCATCATGTACTTGTTCAAAGAAATTTTTACTTGTCCCAAAGGGTACGTATAGTGGGGGATAATTACACAGTTTAATTTCAATGTTGCACTGTAATTTGTCAGAACTAAATTATTTGACCATTTCAATTCTGGATACTAGTGAAAGGGAAGATAATGCACTAAGAACTACGTTTGGCCCTTTAATAATAATGAATAATAATAATGACTGTGCTGATAACGCAAACTCTTTTGAAAACAGTATTCTATAATATAGACTGAATTTAAAACAGTGCAGCTCCAGATTTATGCTTCTGCAGAAGCCAGCTGATAGTATTTCTTAACTTCTGGCACTAGGTTGTTATATGAATACTTACATGGATACTAGTTGAAATATCTGATGTACATGGAGATGGTAGTTCAGTGGCATCCTGATAAATAGAGAATACTAGGTGAGTGTCTTTTGATATCAAGTTTACCAAGCAAGGCTTTGAGAACGCTTGTTGACATCGCGAGGCTTACCGAGCGATTCAACTAGCGTTCTCAAAGCCGAGCCTGGTAAACTTGATATCAAAAGACGCGAACCTGGTATTCTATTTATCAGTTTACCCATTGTTGAACACTCTTCAAACTAGCGATTGTGACGTAATTTTTGATTTTTGTGTTGATTAAGCGTCATTCGCGACGTCATTCAAAAAGTGCAACGTCATCATGACCTGATAAAGGTAACATGCCGCGAGATAGGAAACGTTTATTAGGCTATGTTGAAACAATTCAGTTAATAATAGGGGAGACTGATAAATACCATCTCCCGTCCGACTCATTATAGTCATACTGTTAGAAGATCTCTTCATCTTTTCTCAGCGCTTCTCTGATCTGGAATATAGAAATGGCATTTCATCTGAACAGCAACAGATGTCTGGTGGGGATAAATATATTTTTCTAAAACATTGTTTGACTATAACTTATACATGAGGGTCTGGATGGAGTGGGGGGGGGGGGTCTGGTATTCACTATTCGTTTGGGTTATTCATTAAAATAAGACCAATTATTCATTAAGAGTAAGAAAGGTGGCAAAGAAATCTGATTATTCACTATTCATTATTTTTTTCTTCAATTCATTAAAAAAATGGGAGTATTCATTAATTTTTAGGCCCTCATTATTCACTATTCATTATTTTTTTGGCTCATTATTCACTATTCATTATAAAAAAGGGCCATTATTCACTAATCATTATACCCCATCCAGACCCTCATACATGTACATCGGAGGAATGCTACATGTTAAAGTCCTGGTACATGTATATCCACAAACATTCTTACCCTATAAAAGCCTATCGTCCTTTTTGTGGGACATAGACAAACAGTCCAGACCCAGATCAGACGCTGCATAACGCGACGTCTGACCAGGGTCTACACTGTTTGCTTACAGTATGTTCTATTGAAATTTGAATAATAATGTAAAATACCTCCCAACAACTATTTATATGGTAATGGAAAGGCTCAATTGATAAGAATGGGAAATTTCATTCGGCTTAAATGGATTAAAACAGCAAGTAATGCTGCACAGGTTTACAATGTACATGAACAATTTTTTGAGCGAAAAATTGTAAATATTTTCTTGACCACCAGTTTTAGCACGGGCTAGAGACTATTATACTTATAGGAACGAACACTATCTTTATATGTTTGATCTTTTCGATGTTTTCATGCATTTTGAGCTTCGCCAATATGAACCTATGAATTGAGATTTGGGACTCAAATGCCAGTGGGATAACTCCACATGGTTCCCATATGGGCTGCCGCTCAAGTCAAGTTGTGTTTATACAATAAAATAAATAGTGGAAGGTTAGATCAACCTAGTTGTGCATTTTAAACAAGAAAATGAGTTTGAATAAATATGTTGATATCACTTTTTCAGTTATGGGACTGTTATGTGGGACCCATCTGGGCAGACCCATATAGGATAGCCTATATGTGACCCATATATGCATGTTTGCTGGGTATTTATGGTCCGCCTAAAAGACTACGTACGACCCAAATATGACATAATTTAAGAACGCTTACCTTTCTGAAGACCACGTGGGATTTAATCAAGGAACAAAGTAAGTAAGGGTGCAAAGATCAGGAATCGATACAATCAAGTACCACACCTTACCCAGGATACCAATGGGAAAGTGACAAACTCACAGTAGACACCACAAACGAGAGCCAAGAGGTCAGCCCTTTCCCAGCAGGTGACCACAAAGCACATATAAACAGACGCCCACAAAGACATAGCAAACACAAGACAGAACAAAAACATAAAAGATCCACAAAAGAAGTACCGCCTTGGAACGGTCAGTAAAATATTTTACTGGAGGGCTTAAACCGGTTTTACGGCGCCAACCTCACCCTTAATTCAGATGTGGATCAAGACACATAGATATTTGGTTTGCATGAAAGACCCCTAATTATCAATGCATCATCTCCTAAAACATATACATCAAGATATAACAAGGAGATAAAGCAGGACAATGTGAAGAAGAGTACTAAGTAAAATAACAGATGTACACCATACCCACCCATGGATGAATGGAAGAATAAGAAGACTGACCTGACAGGAACAGCGAGTACACAGAAAAGCAAGATTAACAGGAATAAAACAGGATATAGACGGATATAAAGGAGTGAAGCATGGCGTTCAATAAAAGATTAGGATAGCCATAATAAAGGATTTATGAAAACCATCTGTTAGTTACATTCTCTCCAAATACAATGCTAAAGTTTATGTATCGCAATGTATCGCAATAGCAGCAGTTTATCTTCAAGAGCCAGAATAAACTTGTGTTCAGTCCTAATCGTATGCCACTTCGATTATTCTTGTTCCTCGTGGTATGCTTGTCTTACCAAGTGCATTAAGCAAAAAATACAAATTGCACAAAACAAAGTCATTAGATTCATCAATTCTCTAGGACCCAGATCAAGGGTAACTGCAGATACTCTTGGTGAATCTAACTTGCTTAATGTTGAAACTCTGGTAAAGCAGCTGAGACTAAACCATGTGCATAAAGTTTTCTATGATTTGTGTCCTACCTATCTAAAAGAAAACTTTGTTCCTTTAAAAGATGTGCATCAATATTGTTCAAGGTCCATCCATTATAACTTCTTAGTCCCTCATTGTCAAAACTTGGATAAATCTACATTTACCTATGCAGGAATGGCAGATTAGAATTATCTCCCTGAATGTTTGAAGGCAATAGAAAAGCCTCAAAGGTGCCCTCAAAAATATTTAATGAAAATTTTCAGGAAACTGAACTATATGATTTTTGTTTTACTGAATTTATAATACACATTCATCTCTTTCACCCCGTCTTATTGGCTGTGATAATTATGCTGGTTTCCTAAATGTTTAAAACTTGGCCATCTCGCCTGGCGTGCATACTAGTGGATGTCCACTGTTGTGAATGGGAGGCATGTGGATCCAAGTTATTTGGTATCAGGGTATATAATTTATATATTTTGAGCGCCCTTCTGTGATAGTCAATAATGGAATTGTTAGAATTCTGGCTCTTTTGTGCCAAAATCTTCTTAAAATGGACCCAATTAGAAATAAGTCATATGGCTTTATGGGCTATCTATAGTTTTTACGATCAGAAACATTACACTATCTTTAATACAAGGATGTGGATGCTATATCCAAGCCTATATCACAGTGTGTATCCTTTAAGCGGTAGCAAATTTGTTTGTTTGTTTGATTTGATTATTTAGGCCCCAGTCAACAATTTTCAGTTATGTCAGGACTGGTCTTTCTGGGTTGAACAAGTACTAAGCAAGGAATAATGTGTCCTTCTCAAGGACACAACGCAGTGTCGAATCCGTCTCGAGTCAAGCAATCTACCACTGAGCCACTGTGCTCCTAAAGCGGTAGCTGAGGAACTAGCCCCAATACTACAAAGAATATACCAGACTTCTTTGGATGCAGGACAAGTTTCATCGGACTGGATGGACGTGTTGATTGATCCAGTCTCAAGACGGGAGACAAACACAAGGCAGCAAACTATCGCACGATTTTACTGACATCCATTACTTGCAAAGTTACTAGGAGCATATCGCTCAAAGGAATGTTACATGGTACATTTCTTGGCCTACATCAACGACATCCCAGAGTCTCTCAAATCATCAGACTTCGACCATTTATAGATGACAGCCTCCTCTGAATTGCATTGTAAACAAGGCCAGTGGCTGCATGGTCCTACTGCAAGATCTCACTGCACTTGACCAATGGGAAGTAACGTGGCAGTTGAGCTTCAACCATAGCAAGTGTGCCGTCATCCGGTTCAGTAATGAAAGGAGACATGTGTATCAGTCAACATACACACCATATACATGGGTAGACTTTAGAGGTCGTTGATTAAAGCAAATACCTTGGTAACAGAGAACCTTTCATGGTCCAAGCACGTCTCCGATACAGCTGGTAAACCCCACCGCTCCCTGGGATTCCCGCGAAGAAACTTTAAGCTATGGTGCAGAAGTCAAAGTAGCTACCTACACTCCTGTTGTTAGATCAGTCCTGGAGTATGCATCTCCTGTGTGGGATCCTTACCGACAAACTGGCATAAAGACACACGAACAAATCCAAATCCAGCGCAAGTAGCTCGTTATTAATTGTGCAGCGACTATACATCTCGTACATCAGGATACGTCACAGAGATGGTCTATGAGCTTGGATGGGAAAGCGTTCAATGCAGACGCCAGCTTCTTAGACTCAACCTCCTCTACAAAGCACATCTGGTTCCTTCTTAGAAAAAAAGTATGAAAGAGTGTGATCAGGAAATACCACAATTACCCACTGCATACCAACCCTCTGCACGCCGTGGGGAAGACCAACCCACTGCGCCATGGGAAGAACCGCAGGGCACTAACAGTCATAAGACATCAGGCAGACAACTTAAGCAAAGCAACCAGCTCTCTCTTCTCGTCACTAGAAAAGACACTAAGTAATGCATATCAAAACAAAGACCAAACACAGAACTCTCACAAACAATGGAAGGTATACTAGAGGACTTTGAAAAACGCATCACCTAGACTAAATCCTTTTTGCTCAAGCACTGAACATGACAGCGAGATAGATTTCATTGCATACCAAAGTCTGGCAAGCTTTTAACGTGCCCTAGAAAAGTCTTGGTTAATTTAAAAAGTTGAAATAACAGTCTTTGTAAGACGGGTGAGCGATTTCGAACGACACCTATTCAGCAGCAAGTTAGCCTACTTTAGTTTTGTTTGCTGATTAGACTGATGCTTCTTTGACGATTGTACATTCATCATTGAACGATTCAAAATGTATTGAATGTTCTGTATGCTCAAATTAATAACCGTTTAAAGTTGTCGACATTTCCAACTCACTCTGATTACAATGTATTATTTTGTCTGAAGATCATTTTTACCTTTGCAAACAGTGTAGGCCCTGATTATGCATTTTATCTCGGTTTTCACTGTTTGCAAACGTACTCGTTTTGGGGGTTTCCCCGAATACAAAGGGTCATTCTTTGATCTCATTGGCATCACATGGAGGCTAAACTACATAATGGTTTTCACCAGAACACAAAGCCACTAGAGGCGCTGTTGTAGTACCAGGGATATGCTGCTGAGCCAGTTACCTGGTGTATAAACAAAGAAAAAACATTCAAAATTCCAATATAACTGTAAAACAGTTTCAGGTAGAACTCATCAGACTGGGAGCAGTATCAAATGGAAGCAAGCAGTTATTAAATAGAAAGCTAATATTATCATATATCCACATAGCTGAAGATAAGAGAGTATTTTCTTATTTCTGCATACTTAAAGATTACCTATAGGAAGTGTGGAGATACTACTCTCCACAACAAATGTTTTAACTCTTGTCATGATTGATACCGATAAAAAGGTACTTTGTCAAACAGTGAAGAGCCACATGAAATGCCGCTTAAGGTGGCATTTCATCTGGGCTTGCACTGCTAAGAAGCTTGTCGATGTCATATCCATTTTCTGTAAAGGTTACATGCGCGGATCCAGAAAGTTTTTTCAGAGGGGGTCCAACTTTTTTTAGTTAATGAGTGGATCAAAATACCACTAAAATGGGGCCATCATCGGCCCGCCAGCGAAACGCCATTTAAATGGCGTTTCGCTGGCATGCCGATGGTGGCCCAACATTGAATGCTGGCTTGATAGCTTTGTGATTTTTCAGGGGATCCGGACCAGTATTGCTAAGAAACCCTATATTTTTGTAATTTTTCAGGGGGGGGGGGGGTCCGGACCCCCTGTCCCCCCTCTGGATCCGCACATGGGTTAGTTCAGCACATTGGCCCTGATCTGAAAAACAAACAGACGTAAGCCATTTCTATCATCAACTACACCATCTGTTACCATGGAAACAAAACCTAATCTTATCTTTATGACTGCACAAGTGAAACTTGAAGGATAACATGTCATGTATAATCAACATTTAAAACGACATAATATCTATCTCGTGACTATCTTTCCAACAGTTTGACAATAGTTTTCTTTTAAAGAGACTAGGTCTGCAACTATGAACATTTTTCGAAAAAAAATATTTTCTTTTTAAATCATTTGTAAAAATAGAATTAAGTTATGTTTTCACAATAAATATGTACAGTACAGCTGAAAACTGCATGGAAACTGAATTATCTCATAAAACAGGTGATTTTTTTGCTTGTTCCGAATTATTTACGTCCATCCAATAATTCTAGACAGTTGATTATACTCATAAATGCTGTTGTTTTGATAGTGATAATTCGTTAAGATTTATGAAAATGGTAAAAATGTTTACCTGAATTTGAGTATTTTTACTGTATTCTTGAAAAATAGAAGCTTTATTTTCAAAATGAGAAGATCAAAATTTACAGACTATGCAGCTTTAAACTAGAGATATTACCGAAAGAAAATGGCAAATCAGCCTCTGCGTATGGCTTCGCTTTAATATAATTAGTCTGATGGTAGTATCCTTCCGAAACAGCGAGAAAACTACACGATACTCGGCTTTATTTTGTCTGATCATGACAATTAAAAATAATGAAAATAGCAACAACTCTCACGTCCCTAGCACCGCCTTAAGTGGATTTCTGCTTTCTGCCAAAACCCAATAGTCCCGAAGGAACAGAGCTTGAAAAGTATAAACCATAGCTATGTCGATGAAGGCGGAAAAGTTCTACCAGCTCCACGCGGCACAACAACAGCTGTTGCAACCACTTCACTGTCTGTAAAATAAAACCATACCATTCTAAAATATAGTCTAAACAATTTGAAAAAAAGCAGATAAGGACATGGATAATGTTGCATGCTTTCACAATAAAACCAAAGGTTTTATTGAGAAAGCATGCAACATTATCACGCATGCCAAGAGTTAATAGCTTTTTGTAATCAAAAGAGAAACCAATCTTATTTCTCACACCGGATAGGCGGCGATCGAAAACGCTCTTAACAATCGACGAATGCGGATCAAAAATCGCTAGAAACAGTGTTTTTTATTGCAATTTATCGCCAGTTGGGCGACAAATGGCAATCGAAAACTCTGTTCCTACACTTCCGCCCGCGTATTTGTCCTGCGAATTCGCGTTTCATGTGCGTTTCCAACGCACTATACGTGCGTTGAATTTAAATTGCGTATGAAACGCGAATCAACGTATTTCGAAACTCATGAATATTCATTAGCAGCCCTCAAACGCGTTTCAACGATGAAATATGCGTTTCTTCCTTTAGCCAATCAAATCGTTTTTTACAACGCAGTAATGCGTAAACCAATCAAAATTGAGTTGACCTTGATCAATGTTTACATTGTTATTCACCGTTAAACTTTGCTTTGAATATTTCTTATAAGACTTGTCTTACATATCTCAATTCTCGTTTCCTTTGAGGTTTTAAAGCCCAGTTTGAATCAAATATCTCACTCCATTCATTGATCAATATCTTGAGCCGTCTATCACGACTTTTCAGCAGAGAAATGAATGGAGTTACTCAAGGCCGAAAAATGAATATATAACAGTAAAATCACATCGATATTCATCAGATATAGAGCTATAATTAGTCTCTTTTAGTGCCCAATGTAAAATATTTTATTTAAAACAACGACATGAAGCAAATTAATAAATTGAAAATATGTCGCACTGCATTCAATTTTTTTCTTGGGATTCGCATCAAACAATTTCGAACTTTCAGATTGGGTCAACTGAGATAAGATTCAAACTCTCCTTGTTAAGTAAAATAATCGAGCCAAACTCACTTGTTGACATTCTAACTGAATAGATCTCTCTCAAAAGAAAAAAAGAAGGCACTCCTAAGCAATTGCGTATGCCAAGGCTTCACCTGATCAGTACTAAAATAAAAGTAGAGCAGTATTTCCAGTTCTGCCCATCTAACCTGCTCAGTAATGACACCACTTAAACAGCTCCACCCCTGCAGCACAGTGCCGGCAGATAGGTAGCCACACTGCTTAAACAGCTGCACCTCTGCAACACAATGCTAGCAGACAGGTTTCGACACCACTTAAACAGCTGCACCCCTGCAACACAGTGCCGGCAGATAGTTTCGACACCACTTAATTAGCTGCACTCCTGCAACATAGTCCTGACAGATAGGTTTCGACACCGCTTAAACAGCTGCACCGCTGCAACACAGTCCTGACAGATAGGTTTCGACACCGCTTAAACAGCTGCACCGCTGCAACACAGTGCTGGCAGATAGGTTTCGACACCACTTAAACAGCTGCACCCCTGCAACACAGTCCCGGCAGTTAGGTTTCAACACCACTTAAACAGCTGCACCCCTGCAACACAGTCCTGGCAGATAGGTTTCAACAACACTTAAACAGCTGCACCACTGCAACACAGTCCCGGCAGATAGGTTTCGACTCGGCCTAAACAGCTGCACCTCTGCAACACAGTCACGGCAGATAGGTTTTGACACCACTTAAACAGCTGCACCCCTGCAACACAGTGCGGGCAGATAGGTTTTGACACCACTTAAACAGTTGCACCCCTGCAACACAGTCCCAGCAGATAGGTTTCGACACCGCTTAAACAGCTGCACCCCTGCAGCACAGTGCTTGCAGATAGGTTTCTACACCGCTTAAACAGCTGCACCCCAGCAGCAGAGTGCCGGGCAGAAAGGTTGCAACACTGCTTAAACAGCTGCACCTCTGCAACACAGTGCGGGCAGATAGTTTTCGACACCGCTTAAACAGCTGCACCTCTGCAACACACTGCCGGCAGATAGGTTTCGACACCACTTAAACAGCTGCACCCCTGCAATACTGTGATGGCAGATAGGTTTTGACACCGCTTAAACAGCTGCACCTCTGCAATACAGTGCCCGAAGATAGGTTTGGACACCGCTTAAACAGCTGTTCCTCTGCAACACAGTGCCGTCTAGGTTTTGACACCACTTAAACAGCTGCACCTCTGCAACACAGTCCCGGCAGATAGGTTTTGACACCACTTAAACAGCTGAACCACTGCAACACAGTCCCGGCAGATAGGTTTCGACAGCGCTTCAACAGCTGCACCTCTGCAACACAGTAACGGCAGATAGGTTTTAACAACACTTAAACAGCTGCAACCCTGCAACACAGTGCTGGCAGATAGGTTTTGACACCACTTAAACAGCTGCACCCCTGCAACACAGTCCCGGCAGATAGGTTTCGACACCACTTAAACAGCTGCACCCCTGCAGCACAGTGCTTGCAGATAGGTTTCTACACCGCTTAAACAGCTGCACCCCTGCAGCAGAGTGCCCGGCAGATAGGTTGCAACACTGCTTAAACAGCTGCACCTCTGCAACACAGTGCAGGCAGATAGGTTTCGACACCGCTTAAACGGCTGCACCTCTGCAACACACTGCCGGCAGATAGGTTTTGACCCCGCTTAAACAGCTGCACCCCTGCAATACTGTGCCTGCAGATAGGTTTTGACACCGCTTAAACAGCTGCACCTCTGCAATACAGTGCCCAAAGATATGTTTGGACACCGCTTAAACAGCTGTACCTCTGCAACACAGTGCCGTCTAGGTTTTGACACCACTTAAACAGCTGCACCTCTGCAACACTGTCCCGGCAGATAGGTTTTGACACCACTTAAACAGCTGAACCACTGCAACACAGTCCTGGCAGATAGGTTTCGACACCGCTTAAACAGCTGCACCTCTGCAACACAGTCACGGCAGATAGGTTTTGACAACACTTAAACAGCTGCACCCCTGCAACACAGTGCTGGCAGATAGGTTTTGACACCATTTAAACAGCTGCGCCCCTGCAACACAGTCCCGGCAGATAGGTTTTGACACAGCTTAAACAGCTGCACCCCTGCAGCACAGTGCCGGCAGATAGGTTGCAACACTGCTTAAACAGCTGCACCCCTGCAGCACAGTGCTGGCAGATAGGTTTCGACACCGCTTAAACAGCTGCACCACTGTAGCAGAGTGCCAGGCAGATAGGTTGCGACACCGCTTAAATAGCTGCACTTCTGCAACACAGTGCGGGCAGATAGGTTTCGACACCACTTAAACAGCTGCACCTCTGCAACACAGTCCTGGCAGATAGGTTTTGACACCACTTAAACAGCTGCGCCCCTGCAGCACAGTGCCAGCAAGTAAGTTTTGACACCACTTAAACAGCTGCACCCCTGCAGCACAGTGCCGGCAGATAGGTTGCGACACTGCTTGAACAGCTGCACCTCTGTTGCACAGTGCCCGACAGATAGGTTCCGACACCGCTTAATAAGCTGCACCCCTGCAACACAGTCCTGACAGATAGGTTTCGACACCGCTTAAATAGCTGCACTGCTGTAACACAGTGCTGGCAGATAGGTTTCGACACCGCTTAAACCGCTGCACCCCTGCAACACAGTGCCGGCAAATAGATTTTGACACCATTTAAACTGCTGCACCCCTGCAGCACAGTGCCGGCAGATAGGTTTCGACACAGCTTAAACAGCTGCACCCCTGCAATACAGTACCGGCAGATAGGTTTCGACACCACTTAAACAGCTGCACCACTGCAGCACAGTGCCTGCAGATAGGTTGCGACACCTCTTAAACAGCTTCACCCCTGTAGCACAGTGACAGACAGATAGGTTCCGACACTGTTTAAACAGCCTTCTTTCTCTCTCTCTTTCTCTTTCTCTC
The DNA here is from genome assembly GCA_964019695.1 of Loripinus fragilis. Taxonomy (NCBI): domain Eukaryota; kingdom Metazoa; phylum Mollusca; class Bivalvia; order Lucinida; family Lucinidae; genus Loripinus; species Loripinus fragilis. The sequence continues at coordinate 50,271,191 of OZ026524.1, forward strand.
TCTCTCTCTCTCTTTCTCTGAACACAGTGCCTTCTGTGAGGCTTGGACCAGGAGGCTCATCAACTGAAGACCCAAATTTAATCAAGCCAGTAAGAAGAGATTGATCGATAAAGACTTCAAGCTTATTATTTGATCAAAATGCAGCAGTTTCAGGTTCTGAAAGCTGATCCCAAGGCCTGATAACACAGAATTACGGACCTGTTTGATATGGTTGGACTAAACACGATGAACTGGTCCACATATTTGAATTGTAACCGATGTTAACCAAATGTCATGGGATGTGAAGTCAGCTGACATGAAATATCTCGCAACGATGACCATAAATGAGTGAGTGCCATTGACACAAAAAAGATAAAAAAGAAACGATAAACAAAGCATTTTGTGGGATAATGTTTTCGCTGTTTTCTTGGTTTCAATAATAAAATTATCATTGATTTACATGTAACAGGTCTGGCAACGCAATTAAACCTTTTTGATTGGCTGTTCAACAATGCGTTTCAACGTGAATTGTACGTTGAACTGCGTTGCTATACTTGAGTAATTGATTGGTTAACAGGTAATTGCGTTGCACTGCAGTTCAACGCGTATCGAAAGTGGGCTTTGATTGGATTTTCGAAATTCGCGTTGGAAAACTAATGCGTATTACGTGCGTTTTCAATGCGTTTTCAACGCGAATTCGACAAGGACAAATATGGGCGGTAGTGTAACGATTTTTGACATACGTTTGTCGTTGTAGCAACATTTCGGATTGCCGCCTATCCGGTGTGTTTCTGTGATCATGTTTTCATAATTCATATTCGGAGTTCACTTTTGGATAATCATTTGGAACAGATGCAGGCAACACGCTTAAAGAGGATTAATTAACGTTGGAAATTGGTATTCTCTTTAAATTAAGTAACGGTTATTGGTGTTTTTCGGCTATGGCTAGCAGACCGAAACTACTGTGTCTGATGGGACACCATGAGAGTGTTGGGGAGGGAACTGGGTACTCTAATATTATGCAATACACTCAGCGGCCATTAGTGAGTTCCCAGAATGGCAAACGTTGTTTTATTTGCAAAATGTTAGGTACATTTAAATTTTGGATAATTTGAAAACGAGGAATGCGAATTAACTGAATTTTGAACATACAAAGTATTACCATTTGCTATATTTCAATTAAAGAATGCTAGATAAGTATAAATATATTATCATTCAGTGGCCGTGGGTGTTATTTATTTCGACCGCCCCTGATTTCTGAAACAGTTTAAAAAACTCGATTTGGGTTCTAAACTTCTTCCGTTCTTACATGACCACAGCTCCAGATAAGAGTGCGTATTGGAAAATTATTTTCTTTATTTCTCATCCAAAGCATATGTTGTGGGTACTCAAAAGAACCGTTTCAATGTGACGGTTCTATTGAGCACCCAAAACACATGTTTAAATTATTGGGTAAGAAAATAATTGAAATTTTACGCAAATAAAATTTCCCTATCTGGACCTATGCATGACTATAGATATTGCTTATTTTCTACATATTTTTGGTAATAATGGTGTTAAGGACATATACTACTAAATACTTCCCATGTTGAATTCTGTTCCATACTTTGCATACAGTTTGTTTTATGCATGGGTTATCCATTTTTGAAATAAAAATGATATGTCACCGTGCTTATTTGTTCATAGTCTCAGCTTTATAAACAGATGAAAGAATAACGTTAGTCCTAAATATTGCTGTAATCTTCAGCCAGCTTCTTTCTATTTACTTAAATTATTGCACATAACCTGAAACCTTTTAGAAAATGTGCAAGTTTGTTTGTTATGCCAAGTTTTGACAAGATACTGCATGATACATGTTGGCAATTCGTCGAAAATTGGAATTTGTTTTTAGAATAAATCATCTATTAAAGCTGCATAGTCTGTAACTTTTGATCTTCTAATTTTAAAAATAATGTTTTTATTTTTCAAGAACACAGTAAAAATACTCAAATTCAGGTAAACATTTTACCATTTTCGTAAATCTTAACAAGTTATCACTATCAAAACAACTGGATTTATGTTAAAATTCAACGGTCTTGAATTATTGGAGGGACGCAAATAATTACCAACAAGAGAAAAATACACCTATTTGATAAGATAATTCACTTTTCCATGCAGTTTTCAGCTGTACTGAACATTTTTATTGTGAAAACATAGCTTATTCTACTTTTTACAAATGATTTAAAAAGAAAATAATTTTTTTCGAAAAATGTTCATAGTTACAGAGTATGCAGCTTTAAAAATCTGATGTTGAGAATCTTAAGAATTTATACTCAGAAGAAAAAGTTTAGTCAGTATTTATGTTTTCTCATAAAATCAACAATACTGCATATATCATTGTCAAATTTTATACATGAGTTGTATTATCGTAACTTTACATGTACCTGTTTATTGCGTGACAAATAATGCCTCTATTAGACTGTATCAACCAAATTTCAAAATGCACGATGTGCACGTGCTGCGGTAAATCGGCAGGGTTATTTTCTCATATACTGTTCGATATTGAAAGAGAGTTGTTCCTATTGCAATATTACGGAGAAAATTCAGTGCTAGCAAGCTTAATTCGCCGTCCAGGCTATCAACAAATTACAGAAATACCGCGTTTTGACGTTTTGAAACAGGTACACGTGTTGCTGACGTAACACGTAGTTTTGGATGCAATGAACAAACAATTTATCGTCTGCAAACACGTTTTCAACGGCCTGGCAGTAAAAATGACAAGCCTCCGTTGGGGACACCACGGATAACGAGGCCATTTGAAGTTAGGGTCATAGTGACGTCAACATGACGTAACCGCTTCATGGCGGCTTGGAAACTTCTTAAATTCCTTAGTCATGCAACAGGTACGAGAATTTCCGTCTGTACTGCCAGAAATCGTCTGAGGGGCGCTAGACTGATTTTTTAGTTATGAAATTTGAATTTTAATATTGACCATTTTGTGTAATTTTGATGAAGAAAATGGGTATATTTTCCGAATGTTTTGTTGAAAATGTTCACATTTGTAAGACATAACATGAATTTTATTTTGAGTAAGGTTTTTGTCAATATTAAGACTGTCATACAAAAGTATTGCACACAGTGTCTGTACTGACTAAACTTTTTCTTCTGAGTATATTTTTATTTCATGGACTATTATAATACCTTTCAGAAAAATAATAAAAATCTGGGGCATCAAACTAATTCTCTTTCAGAAGGGCCGAATTTAACCCCACCCCCATAGGTTTCATGCATAATTAAAACTAAAAAGTTCCGGAATTACCATTTTGGTCGTTTGTATGATGCCATTTTACTAGTTTGAAGCAATTTAACATCAAAATGTTAAAAAAGAAAGAAAAAACACACACTGAAAATAGGTGCGCACCCGGGAATCAATCCGGGTTCTCTGGTTTCTTAACCAGACACGCTAACCATTTGGCCACGAGGACAGGTCGTGCGCCGTTTAAATATTCGTAAAAATTGAAGAGACTCGGACACTTACGTATTTGTAACCAGGTAATTGTGTACATCGTTTGATTTCGTCCGAGCTGCATTTATCTGTCTATGGTACTGAGACAATCAGTTCTGATTAAAAGGCCAATAGATATTTCGGACACACTTTGATTACTTTATTTTGTCAACAAAATGTCGGAACATTGATTATTTGATATGACAGAAGAGTTTCCAAAAGCTGTGTTGATCCGAATCCGTAAATGATCGAAAGGCAGGACCCAGACAGCTTTACCTGTTTCCTGACGTGAGAATGATGCGCAAAAATAGCCGCATATGTTATTATGATGAGCTGTGAATTAGATGTGTTCATATCTTCCTTATTTATTCATAGGCATATTGGGGGTGGGTGGGGTATTTGTGCTCCTGACCCAAAATTCTAAATTATCAAATTAATCCACATGGAAACTTAGCAAGAAACATCAGTCTTCCTACTTTCTATATATGAGTGCTTGAAGCAATTAGCCTTTATACGTTTTACTCTTTAAATTTGAAAAGACAGTACCCAGCGATACCTAAACCTGGGCCAAATTTTGCTTTTCGAGGGGGTACCCAAACTTTCATACAAACCCATAGGATAGTTCTTCTTGATAAAAATAAATGTTCTGTGAAATGTATTCAAATTATATTGTGGGTAAAATTGTCTTAATTGGCTAGACAATACACTTAATTGACCACTGTTTCAGACCATATTTTTGTTAATTTGTTGTAAGTTGATTTGAGAATTTACCAGTGGCCAATGTGTCTATATGGGTAGGCTTGGTCGATATTTTTTGTCAAAATTTTGAATTTCAATATTTTTGTGGCGTTTCAGAGAAAATTATGGTATGAAGGGGTATGAAGATTTTTGGGGATACTTTTTTGAAGGTCACCACCGAATAAAATATTTGGGGTTAAATTAGGTCTTTAATAAGGGTATGGCCCAGAATGGATTTTGTTGGAGATGCCTCATATGCCTGTTATTTTTTGGGTAAACTGACCTTAGACTAATACTGTTGACCTGAAATAAATATCGATTGACCCCGGACCAATACATAAAGGATCTAACATGAGTGCTCATGTTTTATTGAATTTATTAAACGAGTTGGGGGAAAGAGATAAAATGCGAGGCTTGCCGAGCATTTTATCCCTTTTTCGCAACAAGTTTAATAAATTCAATAATACAAGAGCACGAATGCTAGATTCTATTTATCATACGACAAATACTTTTAAATCTCATTTCTAGCATAAAAACGTTATAATTTTGTCATTATGATCGCAACGTTGTTCAGGACGTCATAACGTTTCCCGTTAATCTGAAAACCACTAGTGGTTTATCGATTTTATGGTATGGCGTTATTTCACTCCCAGACGCGACGTCATATGATAAAGTGTATTTAACAATATTATCATAATCGAGGCCTCGTTCCTTGAACACCAGTCCTCTTGTAACCAGGGCAAGGCTCATAGAAGTCTACTCAACTGCAGATATTAGCTATGGTGTTGAAATTTTGCAAGCAGTATATAGCTATTCTTAATTTCAAGAGATAGAACAACCAGGCAATGCTCTTAACAGTCTATTCATCTGTATAGATTAGCTATTGTATTTAAATTTCGCCTGTAGTCCATGTATTTAACTAGCTATTACTAAACTTTCCAGAGAGCGAGCAACCAGAAAACGTTCAAACCAGTCTACTCATCTACAGAGATTAGCTATGGTATAGAAAATTCACCTGTAGTGTATTTAGCTATTCTATCCTCCAGAGAGCGAGAAACAATACAGGTTCGTATCAGTCTACACATCTGTATAGATTTGCTATGGTATAGAAATTTACCTGTAGTTTTTATTTAGCTATTTTTATTCTACTCTCCAGAGAGCGAGCAACAAGGCAATGTTTAAACCAGTCTACTCATCTGTATAGATTAGCGATAGTATAAAAATTCACCTGCAGTATATTTAGCTATTTTTCCCTCTCTAGAGAGCGAATAACCATGCAAGGCTCAAACCAGTTAATCATCTGCATTGAGAAGCTATCGTAGTGAAAGTTCGCCATTCGTTTTTAACTTTTCTACTATGCAGAGAGAGAACAAACAAACCAGGTTCGAACCAGTCTGACATTCTGTATAGATCAGCTATGATACTAAAATTTCGTTTGTAGTATATACATGTATATTAGGCTATTCTACTTTCAAGAGAGCGAATAACTAGACAAGACCCAAACCAGTCCACTGATCTACAGAGATTATACATGGTGTTGAAATTTAGCCTGTAGTATATTTAGCTGCTCTTCTTTCAAGAGAGCGATCATCCAGTCAAGACTCAAACTAGTCTACTGATCTGCAGAGGTTAGCTAAGGTATAAAAATTTCGCCTGTAGTATATTTAGCTATTCAAAAAAAACAGCCAAGACTCAAACCAGTCTACTGATCTACATAGATTAGGCATGGTATTGAAATTTCGCCAATAGTATATTTATCTCTTCTACTTTCCAGAGAGCGAAAACCCAGCCAAGACCCAAACCAGTCTGCTGATCTACAGAGATTAGCTATGGTATTGAAATTTCGCCTGTAGTATATTTATCTCTTCTACTTTCCAGAGAGCGAAAAACCAGACAAGACCCAAACCAGTCTACTGATCTTTAGAGATTAGCTATGGTGTTGAAATTCCGCCTGTATTATATTTAGCTGCTTTTCTTTCCAGAGAGCGAAAACCCAGGCAAGATCCAAACCAGTCTGCTGATCTACAAAGATTAGCCATGGTATTGAAATTCCGCCTGTAGTATATTCATCTCTTCTACTTTCCGGAGAGCGTAAAACCAGATGTGCAAGACCCAAACCAGTCTACTGATCTACAGAAATTAGCTATGGTATTGAAATTTCGCCTGTAGTATATTTATCTCTTCTACTTTCCAGAGAGCGAAAATCCAGACAACACCCAAACCAGTCTACTAATCTGCAGAGATTAGCTATGGTATTGAAATTCAGCCTGTAGTATATTTAGCTGCTCTTCTTTCCAGAGAGCGAAAATCAGGCAAGACTCAAACCATTCTATTGATTTACAGAGATTAGCTATGGTATTGAAATTTCGCCTGTAGTATATTTACCTATTCTACTTTCCAGAGAGCGAAAGAACAGCCAAGACTCTAACCAGTCTATCGATCTGTAGAGATTAGCTATGGTATTAGAATTTCACCTGTAGTATATTTGGCTGCTCTACTTTCCAGGGAGCGAAAACCAGTCAAAACTCAAACCAGTCTACTGATTTGCAGAGATTAGCTATGGTGATGAGATTCGCCTGTAGAGTATATGGCTGCTCTACTCTCCAAGGAGTGTATTCGATCTCTGGATAGTAGAATAGCTTAATATACATGTACCAGTCAAGACTCAAACCAGTCTTCTCATCTACAGTGATTAGCAATATTATAGCAACTTCGTCTGTAATATATTTTGCTATTCTATTTCCAGAGAGTGAACAACAAAGAGGCAGACCAGCCTACGCTGATGGGCAGACAGGTCTGCCTCTTTGGCGTTCCCTTGCAGCATAGCAAAGTTTATTTTACTGATTCTTTCATCTTTATGGACGAAGAATATGCATCGAATCTGGTTTGTCTGTATACTGATGGGTACCATCGCTGAGAATTTCGCCTGTAATATATTTAGCTATTCTATTTCCAGAGAGTGAACAACAAAGTGACAGACCAGCCTACGCTAATGCGCAGGCTGGTCTGCCTCTTATGTGTTCCCTTGCAGCATATAAGGGTTTTTTGCTGATACTTTCATCTTTAAAGGTCTTGTGAACCTTCAAAAACATTTTTGAAACGCTTCAGGATTTAAATGACAGTGATGAGAAAACCAAAATGCTGAAGACCCCATCTTAAAATTCCAACCGAGTCAAAAAATTATGCAAGTCTTAAAATTATGCAAATTAGCATATAAGCCCCGCCCACATCATTGTTTCGAGATGATTTTTTTCAAAATGTCATATTTTATGTAGTGCCATTTCTAAGCAATTAAAAACAGCACAATTAAGCTTTTATATGCAAATGTTGTATTCTATTATATTGAATCATTTTCAGCAAATAAAATATTAAATAATGTTAAAATAAATGAAATATATTAAATTAAATATTTAAAAAAGCTCAAATGACGTCATATGAGCCTCTCGCATATTTTCGTCTAATTAAATTTGGAAACTTTCATAACTTGGTAAATATTTGAGTTTTTTGATGGGGCTTTCGTCATTCTGTTTCTCTCATTACTGGCTTTTCAATCAATAGGAGTTTAAAAAAAGATTTTTTGAAGGTTCACAAGAATATGCATCGAATCTGGTTTATCTGTATCCTGATGGGTACCATCGCTGAGAATGATTACGAAACCATTATTGCAATTCATAAAGCTAAGTGTCCACGGCCTCATATTTCGTGCACCAATACTAATAGTAGTGAATCTGAAAACCAAGAAGGCCATGATTGTTGTCGGTGGTGTACATGCGATGAGGGGTGCGAGAAGCACAATAGTTGCTGCTTGACGATGTATGACAGCCTTTATCACGGCGAGCGTGTCATGCGAAGAAATAGGTAAGTTTTTGTAAGTACCTGTTACACCGATGTCGTTAATTGCCTGTCAATCTTCTTATTGCAAGCAGGGAGCTACCAGCATAAAGGGGCTATTTTGCGCCCCCAATGAGGCTAAATTATTCACCAATTTCTTCTTATTTGTTTATAAGAATAAAAGCAAAAGTGTAAAAGTCTGGAATTAATTCGACTCCTACCGTTCCTATGGTAATAAAATGGCCACCAAAATAGGATGAAGATAGGAATATGGTCATTTTGGAGCAAATTTGGGACATTTGACTGAGAACATAATAAAGAGCACATTCAAGTAAAAGCAAAAAGATATTTTAACAGATGATATGAATTATTATGGCACACAAAATATTTAAAGTTGTTTGGTATTTAGCTTTGCTGTTACATATTCTTAAAAAATTGTCTCCCAAAGCCTAAAATTTGATCTGAAATTGCATTTTTTTCTATTTCAAAAGTAAGAAAGAGGGCAAAGATCAAGAATCGATACAATCAAGCACCACACCTGACCCAGGATACCAATGGGAAAGTGACAATGTTACAACGAGAGCCAAGAGGTCAGCCCTTTCCCAGCAGATGACCACAAGGTATCAACAAACAGACGTGCATGAAAGCATAACAAAACAAGACAGAAATAACATAAATGATCCATAAAAGAAGCACCGCCTTGGAACATTTAGTAAAAATATTTTACTGGCGGGCTTAAACCGGTTTAACGGTGCACCAACCTCACCCTTTGTTCAGACGTGGATCAAGACACATAAATGTTTGGTTTGCATGAAAGACCCCTAACTTATCAATGCATCATCTCCTACAACATCTGTTTTGTCGGCCATTATCGTTACCATAGCAACAGTAAAAGTTAACTAAATGCCAGAATTTTACTTTTGGTTATTCATCACATTTTATCTATTTTCCAAGTTCTGTAATATATGGAGCACATGTGTAATTTCATCCAATTTATATCCAAATAACCAAATACAGATGATACAGTCCAGTATATTATCTTATTAAGAAAAGACAGAGTTTGAGGGCGATTTTGACTCAAGACGTTTCAGGATGGTGGGACAATGCGATACATATGATATGGTGAATAAATCTAATTTTATTTGCCCCTTCATTCGATGTCTTATACCAACTTTTTAAATAACTAAATAATACATGCATAAAATAAACTTGATCTTTGTACTCTTATTTACTTTAGATATCAAAAGACACTAACAGAGAATGATAAGTGAGAGTCTTTTGATATCAAGTTTACCGGCTCCGCTTAGAAAACATATGTTGTGAGGGTCTGCTAATTGATTCAACATGCTTTCTAGAAGCTGAGCCTGGTAAAGTTAACATAGAAAGACACAAACCTGAGATTCTATTTATCAGTTTACACGCTGGTTCGCCCTTCAAACTAGCACATTTGGCATAATTATCGACTTTTTGTGGATTTTCATCATCATTGACGTCATTCAAAAAGTGCAACGATAAAGATTAATGTAGTGAGATAGACAACGTCAACGTGCAACAATGCAGTTTATATCAGAGGCAACTGCTAATATCCTTTATTTATATCCAGATACAGATGTTACAATCCAAAATACATATTGTCAGAAGAAAAGACTGACTTTGAGGGCGATTTTGACTTAAGACGTGTCTGGATGGTAGGAGAATGTGACCCTGATATCAGTGGGTACTATGATGAAGATGTGCGACACCTCTGTGCTAACCCTGGCTCAGATCGATCTATTGAATCCCTTATCCCAGTAACCGATGGCAAAATACACTACAGAAACAAGTACTGTGGATTATGTAACGGACTAAGCACGCTTATGCTTATGTACTGGGACGTTGAACTAGCTTGCTCTACAGTTATAATGTTTTCAGATGAAGATGTGTTGCAAAAGATTGAAGATAATAGATGTAACTTATACTACCGACAGCCAGATTCTATAGACGTGACATACTGCGAAATGCCAAGTTATTCAATTTCTACTTGCAACGAGACAGGGAAATGGAAAAACTATAGCGAGATAGTTGAACGTGGATGTAACTCTTTTCTTGACCCATTTAATGCGACGTATAAGAACTATTTTTGTTATCTTTGTAACGTACCAGAAAAGGAAATGATACCATATGAAAACTGGAAATGTGATCCATTTGCTGACTTGCTGACTGATGTATCGCCGCCGTTCAGCGCTATTCTGGGCCTTGGCATGGCTAGTGATGTAGACAAGGAAAAAAAGCTTGTGTGCCAAGATCATAACCAATTTGAAGACTACAAAATGGTAATTAATTATTCATCGGCGTATCACCCATTACGCAGTTACGTCCAACAAAAAGGACACTATGCTAATGGTAGAGATAAAATATGGCCAAAAGTCGCTTAGTTAAGGCTGGGCCCCTCCTCACCTGTAAAATAGAAAATGATTATATGAATGATACAGCAAGATGTTAAAGTTTCTTGGATCGCCTTAATTACTTTTTCAAAGAGGGACAGTAGTGTTAAAAATTGGTGAAAACTTCATTTTTAGAAACGAATTTGCGAATTTCTGAAATTCATTTGTAGCAGCAGATACTTGAAACCAGGAAAAAAAATATTGAAAAATGATTACTGAGTCTTATATAACCATACCCTGAGTTTATTATGTAGTTAAAGTAGTTTAATGCAACAAAACCCGACATTTTCATATCCAGGTATATTTTGGGAAATGCATGTATTGCTATTACTTGTAAATCTGGACATTGCCATATGAAGAAAATGACCACAGGGTCATAGTTTGATTAAATTTAAATATGGTCCACTGGGTGATGCTACATACCACATATCTAGACCCAGTGGTTTCAGACAGGAGGGTTTTCTTTATGTTTTCATTATGTTAGCCAATATAAATTCTGACACCCAGGATGAGGCCATTTTGACAACAATTTGAACAAATTCGGTAGAGTACCACTACATGATCCTACATACAAATAAATACCGAAAATATCAAAACTTTAGGCCTTTTATTTTCTGACAAGAATATTTTTTGATGTTTTCTATATATAATAAAAAATATCAATGGGGCAAAAATTTGGCATATTATAAATAGCTTAGTTTAGGCGAAACCTCTTCCCACCAGTAAAATAGGATTGTGATATATCAATGGAAAGCTTATTAACTGTACATAATGAAACCAGCGGAAGAAATAGTTTTAAGAGCTGGAGCAGTGGCTTTTTATTGGGCTTTGAAGAGGGACACCCTCTTTCAAGGCCATGCAATATCGAAAATAAGCAAAACTTTTCTTTTTGAAAAAAATGCAAATAAATACAAATAATTCAATTTTTTAAAACAGTAATGTCGTATATTTAGCCATATAAGCTATGCATTAAACATCCAGGCCTGTAATAATGTATATGAATGCAACATCTGCAGAATGTAAGTACCTGATTTATCCTTGTAACATCATTATTTATTACAATTTCTTTTAATTTATGTTCGCCCTTTTACACAGAGTGCCAGTGCATATGATTTGAAAGCATTCCAAATCAAGTGTGGTCTTATATCCAACAAATGATTCAAACAATAGTATATTTTGCCTTTTAGTGAAGTGTGTGCACCACCCATTGTCTTCCTAAATCTGCTTCCCGTATAAGTAACTTTGGTAGTGCTAACAAGTACTTGCCGTTCAGCTCTTTGTCTCGATGTTCATATTTGGCACAGCAATTGTCTTTGGTGTGTGGACGGCAAGGAAGTTTTCAAATTCCCACCTTAGAGTCAAATGTCAAGGTCAAATTTACTCAAAATCTGTAATACAACTCTACTTTTATTTTTGATAGAAGGTGTTTATATATGCAAACTGATTGTCTATGGTGTGTGGATTACAATATAGGCTTCTGATCACTGCTATGACATTTGAGTCAAAGGTCAATGTTAAATATACTTACAATTAGTTTATGGCTTGTTACTGGAACTGCTCTTTCATATTTTGACCGAGGGTGTTTATTCATAGCACAATTATTGCTGATGGTGTGTAAATTACAAAGAAAGTTAAAGATCACCGCTATGACCTGGGGTTAAAGGTCAATTAGAATATGTCTTACACGTGTATGTTTTGACAAAGGCGGTTCATATTTTGCATTGTATAATAATTGCCAATATGACATTTGAGTCAAAGGTAAAGGTCACAATTATTTAGTTCTGGTTGTATTGCTTGTAAAGCAAATATATCTTACACGTTTTGCTGTAGAGTGTTTATATTTTGCACACTGATTGCCTAATTTTTCAAGATCATCAATGGTTTATGACTGTTGAGATGAATATCAATCGAAAGTTCAAAGGTCAAACTATTTAAAAAAAGATAAAATATTTATATTTATTTAGGTGATCCTAAACAGGAGGTAAGTCCCCTCTTGGTGTCCCTTTAGTCCAGTGAGATATTGAAATTCACTTAGACACTAAGACGAGTAATAAACTATCCATTCTCAGTTAATCTACTGTTGACCCTCATAAAACAAAATATAGGCATTTAAACGACCTATATGGCATGTAAAGCATACAACTTAAGAAGATTTAAGTGGTCCATATTTGCGACACTGGCTGTCTGTGGCTTTTAGATGACAGAAAATGTTTTGGATTGTTGATACGACCTTAGAGACGCAAGTCAATGTAAATAAATTCATACTGTGTGGTATTTAACGTAATTGCAGATACAGTACTTGCAATGCGCCCCTCCCCATTAATTGACACTACTCTGCTTGTATTTTGTACTTGAGTGTGCTTCTTTCTTTGCTTCTAAGGAAATCTCCTCCTAAACTACTATACTGAACGAAACTTCTAAACCGCCACTCAATATGTTCTCAATTATCTTAACATATATGATACATAAATGGCTACAATTTACACTCAATATGGAAAAATCAATTAAACTGAACCTGTCAAAATTTCATTTTCATGAATTGAAATGAACATGCTCAATTGATAGACTGTATAAAGGCATCATTGCATTTCATTTTCACACAAACGCTAAAATTTGAACTCATCGCTTAAAATCAAGTATTCCAGGGACCTAAAGTGAAAAACACCAACTTTATGGTGTGATAAATGGACAATATTGAACATTTTTGGGTTTCGCTTTTATTAAGTAGGAATTTTCAGGTAATCCTATGTGTTCCTATGGAAGCCCATATGACATAAACAACACAAGAATGCTTTATGGAGATGACATGTTTTTGTCCACATTATTATTGGAACTTTCTGGTGCTGTAAATGGACATTATTGAACACTATCGTGTTGACTTAGTATTATAAAGTAGCAATCTTCATGCAATTCAGCGCTCCTATGGAGGCCCATATGGCCTAAAAGAACACAGAAATGTGATTATGGTGATGAAATGTTTTTGTCGACAAAATTGTTGAAACATCCGTCGCCCATTTAGCGTGTACTGCATATCAATCTCGACACTTCCGACGTTCCAATGCAGCATTTGTGTATCACCGCACCAAAGTATGGTGGACTATACAGGACATTTTATGACATACGCAATACTCAGTTTTTGTCGAATTTTTTCGTCATACGAGTGCAAAAATGAAAAATGACCGACAGGTTGTGGTGTAAACTGTCGGCTCTATCAAAACATGCCAAACCTTGTGATAAATTATGAATCAGTCTCAGCGAGGCTCCATTTTCGATTGAACCCATAGCCCGACCCCTCTACTTTATACTCATACAACCCAAACGTTGTTATTTTTGTGATAAAATAAAGTTTTCCGATAGTTGTCGATAAAAATGCGAGTATACACAAGGCGAAAAAACATTTAGTATCGTGTGCCACGTGCAAAACATGTATTAGTACTCTATCGTTACGCATATATGAACATCCTTATTGAATTGAACTTTATTATGTTCAATCGACGGATACATGTGCCCAAATATACTGTGTTAAATATCATGTCAAACAGTTTAATGATACTTGAGCTATATTGAAAACATGTGTTTTGTTAACTGGCGGTTTAGAAGTTTCGTTCAGTATAGATGGATCTTAACCAAAATCGGCAGGAATTATTCTTATATGGACCTCCTTAATAGTTTTTAAATGGCTTCAGTCCATAGCATATCTAGGTCAGACGGGTGTAAAATATGTTTTCAAAATGAAATACCACAACGACTAGAATCTTGATATTTGGTATGTAGCAAAATCCAGTAGACCTATACCAAGTTTGCTCAAATGGCCCTATGGCTAAAATGGCACAATCTTAAGGGTCGAATGTAGTACATAGAATTATAGAATTATATTAGGGAAATATAGAAAATAAAATAGTGTCTGAAACCACAAGGCCTATAGCCTTGATATTTGGTATGTTGCAAAACCTAGTAGGCCTCTACCAAGTTTGCTCAAATTATGATACTATGGCTAAATATGGCACAATCCCAGGGGTCGTATGCTTTGCAAAAGCTTATATTAGGAAAATATAGAAAAAAAGCTTCTTGTCTCAAACCACAAGGCCTAGAGCCTTTGTATTTGGTATTTAGTATGTAGCATCACCTAGTAGGCCTCTACCAGTTTTATTCAAGCTAGGGTACTGGGATTAAAGATGGCACCGCCCTGCGCGTTCTTATCTATATGTTTAATATAGGCTTCTCTTGGGAAAATTTAAAGATATCTTCTTTTCTGAACCCATAAGGCATATACTCCCGGGCGTATAGAGCCTTGATATTTGTTATGTAGCATCACCTAGTATACCTCTACCAAGTATGTTTAAATCATGCCCCTTTTGCCAAAAATGCCCCCACCTCGCGTCACATGTTTTACGAAGGCTTATATATGGAACACATAATCATATTTTTGTCTGAAACCACAAGGCCTACAGCCTATACTTGGTATGTAGCATCATGTAGTAGACTTCTACTAAGTTTGTTGAAACTAACTATGACCCTAGGGCCAAAATGGGGCCGCCCAGGGTCACATGTTATTTGTTAATATATAATACATTAAAAATATTCGTGTCAGATAACAAAAGGCATAAAGTTTTAATATTCCCTAATGGTACTCTACCAAGTTGTGGTTCTGTGGTCAAAATGGCCCCATCCTGGAGGTCACAGAAGTTATGTGGCTTTTATTGTTCTTTGACTCTTCCTCTAGGTGCAGTGGTTTGGCCTGTAGAGTGTGATTTTGGCATTTCCTGGTCATATTCCTTTTTTTTACATAAAACAATCTTCTTGTCTAATATCACTATGCATAGGGCCTTGATATTTAGTATGTAGCATCACCAAGTAGACCACATTTAAATTTGCTCAAATTGTGGCTCTGTGGCCAAAGGTGACCTACCTGGTGGGTCACCAGGAGCGTGGCCAGTTTCCAATAAATACATATAGCTACCTATAGGTAAGACGTTTTAAACAAAACTCAGGTGAGCGATCCAGGGTCGTTTGGCATTCATGTTATCGTGTGTCAATACTTGATATGATATCACAGTACTTAATAAACGTTGTTTCCGTTTGAAATGCTCACTATATGTACGTTATTTTCTTAATATGACAAAGCCAAAATATACAAGTAATAGCAATAAATGCATTTCCCAAAATATACCTGAATATTAAAATGACGGATTTTGAGGTAAAACACGAAAATATTTTGGAGGGTTTTATAAGTATACGCGACAAGATATATGTAAGTTGAATAATGCAGCATCAAATTTGAAATTAGGTAAATAATAACCATAAATTAAACAAACCTTACCAGTCAGATTACAAAAAATGGATTTATTTTTATAAAAGGTTCTGATTTTCACCCAAAAATAAAGACAGTTCATTAGTGACTTTGACGTCATAATTAAACCAGGGTATGATTATATAAGTATCAATAATCATTGTTCAATGTTTCTTTGCTAGTACCATGTATCTGCTGCAGCAAATGTATTTCAGAAATTCGCAATTTCGTTTCTAAAATTGAAGTTTTTACCAATTTTTAACACCACTGCCCCTCTTTGAAAAAGTAATTCCGGCGATCCAAGAAACTTCAACATCTTGTCGTATTATTCATGCAGTCGTTTTCCATTTTACAGATGGGGAGGGGTTATCGGTCAATTTTCGCTCATGTTTGCTCTACCATAAGCTAAAATAACTCCTTATTCATTTTCAGGTTATCTAAAGTCAATTGAGCAGGAATTTTTTTGCAATTTCTTCTTGCTATTTTGTCCATGCTGTATTGCTGTATAAGGAACTTCTAACCTGAACGCTGAATAATTTCGTCTTATAATCAGATATTGTGTCTTTTGCTATTTCAGCATATAATTCTGGTCTAATAAATTTCTAATACCCCCCCCCCCCAAACACGCACGTTTACATTTAGCCCTTAAAGCGCCAATCGCAACAAAAGTCGTCTGCTTTTCTCGTCTGCTGAAATGTTTAAGAAGCCTCTGTGGCAAACAGTGTCGACCCAGATTAGACTGCTCATACATGAGCAGTCTGTTCTGGGTCCACGCTGTTTGCTTCTATCCTTAATTCGTCAGTAATGTTAGGCAATTATTTGCAGCAGACGACTTCAGCAGACGACATTTTCAGATGCATTTTCTTTCTTGGCGCTATAAGGGTTAATGTAAGTTCTAAAGTGTCACTTCTATCATCCATCCTATACTGAGAGGAACTAGAATTTTAAGTTTTTAAGTTTTTTTTCTAACATGTCTGGATGAAAAAAAAAAAATTCAAATTCTTTATTTTTATGAAATCTAGTATCCTCAACATTCAATTAACAAATTTGATTGACAGAATTGATGATATCACCAATAGCCTGACCGCCAACGTCAGTGATATGTAATTAACGGTGTTAAAGTACCTAAGCAGTTAAGTAACGGACACTCATTATCTGGTATGCTCACCCCTTGCATTAACAGATTGACACCGGCGGCTCATTGACTGGCAGGCGTTAAACGCCGAGTTGTCCGCATTGGGATACGTCGCCATTCCACAAGGAGTGCACATACCAGATTTTGAGCGTCCGTTACTTCAAAAACTGATAAAGGTAGAGTTTATGGAAGCTTTAACACCGTGAATTTGAAGCAATCACCTGTTGTATCTGTTGAATGCTGGCTTCTTCCATTGTGACACCTGTGCTGGTCATTTATGGCACCAGTTTCACATTTTAACAAAATTGGTAGAAGTCAAGTAGATATGTAATGCTACATACCAAATATCAATGCTCTAGCTAGGCCTTGTGGTTTCAGACAAGAAGATTTTTCATGTTTTCCATAAGCCTATATAAAATATATGAACACCTGATGTGGTCAGTTTTGGACCCAGGGTAATAATTTCAACAAACTTGAAAGAGGTCCACTAGGTAATGCTACATACCAAATATCAAGGCTCTAGGCCATATGATTTCAGACAGAAAGATTTTTTCATGTTTTCCTTATATAAGCCTATAATAAATGTGTGAACCCCGTTCGGGGCCATTTTCGGCCCCAGAGGCATAATTTAAAAAAACAACATGGTAGAGGTCCACTAGGTAATACTATTTATAACAAATAGCAAGGCTCTAGGCCTTATGGTTTCCGACAAAAATAATTTTTCATGTTTTCCCTAAATAAGCCTTTGTAAAACATGTAACCCCAGAGGCGGTGCATTTTTGGGCCCCAGGGGCATAATTTGAAAAGAAAATTGTGCTTTCCGTCAATTAGTCGTTCAATACCCGGTTTAATATAACTTTGGCATTTGAGTCAAAGTCACGGGAAATCTTGTCAAGTATCCTGACATGCAGAGTTTGGCGTTTCATATTTGCCAATTGGGAGAAATATGTACCAATTCATCACATTATTGTGAGATTTCATATTGTGTGAATTTTGCAGATCAGCAGAGGTATCAGTGGTTTACCAAAACATTATTTTATCATATGACGTCGCATTTGGAATAAAACCCCCAGGCAATAAAAAGAAAAAATATAGTGGTTTTAAAATTTAGCAACGTTACGTAATGAGGTACATTAATACGTCACGTAAAAGATAGCTAAATATTGACGTTTTCACACCAAAGATTTTATTTTAAGTAATTTTATTTTCCTGTGATAAAAGAATCAAAAATTTGTGCTCCTGTATTATTTACTTTATCAAAATTGATGCAAAAAAGAGATACAATGCGGGGCTCGCCGAGCACTTCAATTCTTTGTTTCAACTCGTTATATAAACCCAATAAAACATGAGCTCTAATGATACATTCTTTATTTCTCGCATAACAGACAATTATGGTTGCCAATGTTTCTTTTCAGACGAAGTGTAGAGACACCTTATGTCACAAGGATCGTTATCTCAAAGGTCAATTTTGCCTGCTTGACCGTCACGTGGTCGATGACACGTGCTATAAATTCTATATTAAACTAACAACTACATCAGAACCACGCCCAAGGAACGCTAGTGACATTACGGATATTACGTCACTTCTGTTGAATATACTATCGATGGAGCACGCTGAAGTGGTTGCATTCCAAATGTACACGCGAATGCAACACAATACAAGTAGCTTACCACCTGATTTACTTGTAGTTGAAGTAGTGCTTGAGACAAACAGATCTGCAGTTGAAGATATACATGCAAATTTGATTAATCAACTACACCATTCTTATATAAGAACAGGAGATAGCGTGTATGCGACTGAACTGGCAGTGTACAATACAACGAATGAAATAAATTCTAACATCCTTGTTTACAGAGAGTATAACACACCTGGTGAACTGTTTGGAGCAGCTACCATGTTATCAGCTACAATGTTATCAAACACTGATGAGGATGCACTGCAAGACGATTTATGCTCTAAAGATAATTATGTTCTTTTCAGCAAATTACATGTATGCCCATATATCCAGATAGATATCAAAGATATAGCGGTGAATATAATCAATGGATTCCTCGTTCTCGAAGAAGAATATAATAGCAAAGTACTGTCTCCATGGGAATTCAATCGCCAAGGTGATACTTTAAGTATATGTCTAAGGGATTATCAGTCCATGTATGGGGATCTACCTCTGAAACTTTCGCCATTAGACAACACCATTCACACAAAGGATATTGTAGCTTTTATATGCACGTGTGTATCGCTAGCCAGCTTGGTTGTCACTATCATGGTATATCTAGTGTTTAAAGATTTACAATCACAACCAGGTATCAATAACATCATATTATGCGTGTTCTTGCTAATAGCGCAATCAACATATCAGTTTGGTACAGGTCAAACTTCATTGTCTTACTGGGCATGCTCAGTCATTGGAGCACTCTCTCATTTCTTCTGGCTGTGTGTCATGTTTGCAATGAGCGCTTGCTCCATACAAATGTTTCTTGTTTTTAAACGAGGCATCACACGTGTCTCTCGTCACCAATGGAAACACACGTTGAAACATATTTTGTACATTACTCTGTCATCATCAACGTTTGTTATGATCAATATAGTCGTTTCAATGGTCGGTAGCAACGGGAAGCAAAGTGGCTACGGCGGTAACATTTGTTATGTGTCAACTTACCGCATGCATTTAATCACTTTTATAGTACCCACAGTAGCGACGGTTTCAACAAATATCGCTATGTTCTTATACGTTGTTTGTAAACTTCAGAAAGCGAGTGTTGCGTCACAAAAGATGAATGTCGAGCGGGACTATTTTAAAGTTTATGCAAGACTTTCAACATTGACAGGGATTACCTGGACATTCGGTTTTATTCTTCTCTTTGTCAACAGTGACGTCATTGAATATCTCTTTATCATATTTAACGCTGGTCAAGGTGTTTTTATCATGGCTGCATTTGTCCTGAACAAGAGAATCCTGTCACGTTGTGTGAAAAAGAAAGAAAATACTGTGAGCAAACAGACAGATGTCAATTAACAATATCTACAGTAAAACATCGAAAATTCGAACTCTGATTTTTCAAAATGCTCATCAATTCGTTAAGTTTTTTTGACACAATGGATTCAGAGAATATGGGGAGGTGGGGGGAGGGATGGTGTATATACTTGAATGTCTCCTCCCCATAATTCGAACTATTGGTAATTCAAAATAAAATCCTAGTTCTTAAGACTTACGAATTTACGATTGTCTACTGTATGTTTAGGGATGAGCTGTTTGTCCAATAATTAAGTACCTACGAGGGTGCATCAGAGAATATTTTTGATATACGCAGATGACACGAGTAGAGAATTAAAAGGTGGCATCAGTTGCACCATTACTGAGTTGTTATGGGAGTATTCGGGGATACATGAAGCCCTATATAGCCTGGCTAGAAAAACAAAGAGCACAGCTCTTGTAAATTTGTGCAATAAACTCCATAAAAGGCCAAAACACGAGGTTTTTAGTACTTAATGCATATATATGCTCAAATACCTTAAATTTCATATACGCCAATCAGAGCCAGAGTTCTAATTTTTGGTGTATTCATGGACTCATGAATTCTTCGGGTCTCTTTCAAAGTAAGTGAAGCACGAAGGGCTTCACTTTAACTTTGCAATAGACCTGAAGTATTCATGATTTCATTGAACAGATCTAAATTGAATTTATTGCTTATATTTACATTTTATTATCAATATATACAATTATTTTTAATTTAAGGAATTAAAACAGTTTTGTATAAAAAATATAATGGTATTAACGGTTTTGTCAGAGTGTAAAACGTAAAAGCGGAACAACCGGCTTGAACACAGACAGTCCATGGAGCAAACAAGAGGCTTAAGCCCCCCCCCCCCCCCACGGTGGCTTAGGCAGCTGTCCGTTCTATGGCTGTGGCTCTGTTGTTGTTAACTTTCTTTTTGTTTAATGTTACTCCCATTGTAGGAGTCTGTAATTGTTCTATGTTTTGTTGTACGTTACTTTATGGCCATTCTAGTATTGCAATCATCTTGATGGGGAAGAGAGAGCTGGTTGCTTTGCTTGATTTGTTTTCCTAGTGTCTCGTGATGGTTGAGTGGCTCTTCCTCACGGTGCCATGGGGTTGTCTACGGTATGTGATTGTGGTATGTCCTGATCATACTCACTTACTATTTTTGTTTTGCACGTGTGACTCAGGTGTGACTCGCTGTCAATCACAACACCAGTGTCTCTTCTGGTGCTTGAGTTCGATTTTCGAAGCGTATTGCACGTGCAAGTGAGCTTGGCAGCTGTCAACCAAATTAGTGTAATTCACGAGGCCACGAACCGTTGCAAAAATATAAAGGTTCATTATAGGAATGCTTCGAAAATGTAAATATTATTTTGTGTATGCAAGAAGCAAAGACTCTTGCAATTGTCGAAATGTATTCTATTTAAAAATTAATTTAATGTTCCTCTAATGTTACATTCTTTGCGTATTTTACATCTGAAACTGAATAAGTGCCATTACATTTATGCAGCTGAATATTGTCAGAAGAACTAGATAAGCTTGTAGCTTCAGTTCTTATTCTTTTTAATGTATCAATATTTGTGTACGCATGCCATGAAGTTGAAATAAAATATGTTTAAACTAAGAATATAATTTGCGCAGGCTTATTTATGATGCTCGCTGATGTGACAATTACCATTATCTCATGTACTGAAGCAAATGCCATTAGCCTGATTAGGACTAAGAACGCAAAATATGTCAAACTTCATATGGGCCTCGTCGCGAGAAAGTAAGAAAGAGGGCAAAGATCAGGAATCAATACAATCAGGCACCACACCTGACCTAGGAGACCAATGGGAAAGTGACAACGTCACAATTAGACATCACAAACGAGAGCCAAGAGGTCAGCCCTTTCCCAGCAGGTGACCACAAGGTATCAACAAACAGACGTGCATGAAAGCATAACAAAACAAGACAGAAATAACATAAATGATCTACAAAAGAAGCACCGCCGTGGAACGTCAGTAAAATATTTTACTGGAGGGCTTAAACCGGTTTAACGGTGCACCAACCTCACCCTTAGTTTAAACCTGTCTTCGGTGTTTCCAACAAAGCAAGGCTCAAACCAGTCTCATCAGCTACAGGGACTAGCTGGACAATTGAAATTTTGCTTGTAGCAAGATTATATACGGTTGTTTCCAAAAAGCGAATAACAAAGGCGCGGATCAGACTGCGCGGATGCGCAGGCTGGTCTGCGCCCTTGTTGTTCGCAAACCCCCGAAGACAGGCTTTCTCGCGTCGAGGCTATATATAATACGACCACTTAAATATTGTTGCCTGATGCTTTGGTTAGGTCAACAGTGGCCCATCTATTGTCTTACTTTAGCTCTGAAAGTCATTGGGCTATGGAACTTTAATCTTGCACACCGGATAATGATATCTGATATTTTATCCTGGGATAGAAAGTCTTATCTTATCCATGTTATCTTACCCAGGCTGTCATGTGAGGGCTTTGCATTAGTTGTATTGGAACTCACGCACATGGTCGTGAAGTGACGTTGCTGTTATGTAAAAGTGACGTCATCATGTGAAATTGCATTTTAGGATATTTAGGGACTTCTGGACGCTAATTTGATAAGAAAAACAGTATTAACCAAGAAAAGAAATATATTATATATGTAAGGGTAGGATAGGAAAATCCATCCCTCGGGATCAGCGTTTGTCATCACTTGGCAGGCCTGGTGATGCCAAACGGTGATTCTGGGGACGGATTTTTCTAACTTACCCTCACACTCATGATGGACCCTTATATTGTTGCATGGCAGTCAGTTGAGTTGATTGTTTCTCCGTGATAGTACATTCTCTGTTCCAACTGTTCAGTATCTTTTCCGAGTATTAAACCTACTGTTCTCTCTTTTCACGTAAATGTTCCGAGGATAAGCCAACATAGGACGAAATTTGATTGATTGTATGTCTTTGTTATCCTAATGAGGCAGGTGTTGGCTGGTGCTGACTGTCGCTAATGCGCTAATACATGTACTTTAAAAAAAGTATATGCAACTACTTTTGGTTAAGTTGAACACACAAAAAAAGTTTTATAACTTTGGGACAGAGGTAATATTGCAAACCAAATGTAGCTACATGTAATAATATACAAATATTGACTTCAACAGTCAGGTGCAAAACTTCCAAAAGTTAAAAAATATATCACTTAAAGCAGTTATCTTTTTTAGCAACAAAAAACAAAAGTAACCTGTTTGAGTGAAACTGTCTTTTTTCATCTTCATATTCTGGAGTAACTGCAATTTTCACAGCCATGCGGGTAATTTTATCTGAAAGACCTATTACATAGCTTTACGATTATGCAATAAATTTGTGTACGCTTCGTCTAGAAATTTGTACGCGAGGTCATTGAAAATCAGAAAATAAGCTACTTTTTAACTTGAATAAGTTATATTTTTGACGGACTAAAATTTGACCTTGGCGTAAATAATTTCAGATATAACCTAAATAAGTTACTTTCGATAGCCTCACTTTTAAATCATTGTTGAAAAGTCACAATTTTAACTTCTTCAAGTGATATATATTGTAACTTATACAGGTTATGCCCCTGACTGTTCAATGAGGTTTTTTATAAGGATTCATCTACCCGAAAAAGTGATAATTTACCGAGGCCTGTAGGCCGAGGTGAATATCACTTTTAAGGGTAGATAAATCCTTATGTCTACCGAAATTGAAGTCAATAACTGTTTTGTTATATGACTTTTCATTTAAGAATGAAAATTTTGCTACTTTCACTTAAATCTTATTGTTAAAGACATGTTCAATGTAAGACATCTAAGGACTTTCTCACAAGTTTTAGCAACTTTTATTATAATATTTTATTGTAGTATTTTGCATATTCAAATGTATATTAATTCTCTTAATGGGGAATATAAAATGTTATCATAAAACTGTTTTTACAGTTTGTTTATTCAAACAAAGATAAATAAGCAAATGAAGCTAAACAAAACTGTTGTAAAATTCATGAAAGTCTTTAATTTACCTGTTGGGAGGTGAAACAGCCAATCATGTCAATTTCACGCAGCACATGCTAGTTTCATACTCATAATGCCATTTTTAGCTCTCTAGAGGGTAATATTGTAGAAGTGTCAAACATATTAACTTCTGGAAACTATAGTTCAAGCTGGTTTACATGCAATATTAACTTGTGGACCGGTTTAGACCAGTTTCCAGGTAGATATAGAGATTTATAAAGAGAAATTGGGCCAATCAGGAGACAGGATTCTCTCCAGTCATATAACAAACAAGTTTATTATCAAATCAATCTTTTTTTAATCTTTGATTTGGCATGCAGAGGTTGAAGGGGTCAGCACATGAGATTTTGGTACAAATAGCATATGCGCAGAAGCCTCCTTTAAACGTCACTGCTGAGCTAGGCATCTAATTAGAGATTACTAGGCGAGTGTCTTTTGATATTAAGTTTAACAGGCAAGGATTTGAGAATGCTTGCTGACATCGCAAGGCTAGCAGAGCGATTCAACTGGCATAATTCTCAAAGCAGAGCCTGGTAAACTTGATATCAAAAGACGTGAACCTGGTATTCTATTTATCAGTTTATCTATTTGTCACTCTTCAAACTAGCGATTATGGCGTAATTTTCGATTTTTTAGTTGATTCAGAGTCATGAGCGACGTCATTCAAAAAGTGCAACGTCATCATGACCTGATAAAGGCACATGCCTTGTGATAGACAACGTTTATCAGACAACGTACAGCAATGCAGTTAATGTGAGAGGTATCTGATAAAAGTCTTTATCTACCTCTATAATCTGTGTAACACGGGGTAGGCGGCAATCGAAAACGCTATAAACAATCGACGAACGCGGATAAAAAATCGATAGAAACAGTGTTTTCGATTGCCATTTGTCGCCAGTATGGTGACAAATGGCAATCAAAAACTCTGTTTCTATTGATTTTTGATCTACGTTCCTCGATAGTATTGGCGTTTTCAATTGCCGCCTACCAAGTGTGTGTATGAGAGGAGCAAACTGCCCGGGAATATGCGTAAGCTCGCCTAAGCCTTAGCTGCTGATAATGCGATAAGTACCAAAATCTCATGAACTGACCCATAAACTTTCTTCTGTGTATATGTTTTTTTCTATATTGCTTTGACAGAAATCCTGTAATGAATAACATTTGTTTTTTTTGGGGTGAAAATTAAAGCTGCATAGTCTGTAACTTTTGATCTTTTAATTTTAGAACTAATGTTTCTAATTTTCAAGAACACAGTAAAATAACTAAAATTCAGGTAAACATTTTACCAATTTCGTAAATCTTAACAAATTATCAGCATCAAAACAACAGCATTTATGTTAAAATTAACTGTCTATAATTATTGGAGGGACGCAAATAATTACCAACAAGAGAAAAACACACCTGTTTTATAAGATAATTCACTTTTCCATGCAGTTTTCAGCTATAACGAACAGATTTATTGTGAAAACATAACTTAATTCTACTTTTTTAAATGATTTAAAAAGAAAATAAAAAAAAATCGAAAAATATCAAAAGTTACAGACTATGCAGCTTTAAGACAAGGCGAAATTACTGCCTGATTGTATCACTGTCAAAATAAGTGTAACTTTACATCAGATTTGGTGGCAGCTGAACTGCTACTGATTTTGGTGTAATCTTTACTCCAACCTTTTATCGGCTTACAATTCTATAGTTCATGTATGTTCTGTTCAATTGTGTAGATCCGGAAAAAAACTAAAAGAATAGCAGGTAGATTGTTTTAACATTTATTACTGGAGAAATGTTCGACTTGACTTAGTTTAGTAGGAAGTTAACTGCTGTAAGTTAACATCAAAAGAGGTGGCAGCTGAACTCAGCTGCCACCTCTTTTGGTGTAAACAAACATCTATTTTTACAGGGTATAAATAATGTGCTGTGTAAGTCATCTCGATAAAGTAGTGACCATAGTGCAGTGAGAAAGACAATCTAAATACCAAGGATCAAAGGTTCGATCCTCTTTCCTTCAGTCGATGGATGCTACTTGTGTAAAGGGAATGTGCTGGCGACTACACACGTGGATACAGTCGTCTGAGCCTTCGCTGCTTGTCTTTGCAATAAGTATTAAAATTTCATGTATTTCATTTGATCTTACAGAATGTGTTTTTGGTAACAAACAAGTATATTTAATTTGTTAACCCATCCATCAAGGGGTGGTCAAGTGACCAACCTTATAATTGAGCCAGCACGTCTGATTCTTGTACTTATCACATCAGCGAGTATGGAAGGCCTTGACCAGTCTGTGTATACCCGTACAGCATTGCCAGAGCCTTAAAGCTGCATAGTCTGTAACTTTTGATCTTTTAATATTTGAAATAATGTTTCTATTTTTCAAGAACACAGTATACATTTTGCCAATTTCGTCAATCTTTACAAATTTATAGCATCAAAACAACAGCATTTATGTTAAAACTTGACTGTCTATAATTATTGGAGGGACGCAAATAATTACCAACAAGAGAAAAAAACACCTGTTTTTATAAGATAGTTCACTTTTCCATGCAGTTTTCAGCTATAGTGAACAGATTTATTGTGAAAACTTAACTTCATTCTGCTTTTACAAATGATTTAAAAAGAAAATATTTTTTTTCGAAAAATATCAAAAGTCACAGACTATGCAGCTTTAACTGTTGGCGTACACAAGGTTTGGGAATGAATGAAGGCTCAGATAAAACTGTAGGCCTCTACCTCTATTGCCAAGCTGCGCATCATGGTTAAAGAGTGACTTTGCGCATGTCCTATAAGTTCCCAAATCTCTATTTCTGGCTCAATTATGAGCCATGGAATGGGATTTCCAACAATGTGGTATGTGAGACAAACAAAGCCTCAGATCAGCCTGCGCATACGCTCAGTCTGATCAGAGCCTTTGCTAGTCGCTTGAATATTCTATGCGTGTTAAGCTACTGACTGAACCTCATTTGGAGTTTCTAAGCCTAAAAGGAGGCTGCACAGGCTCATCTGAGTGTATACTAGTAAAAATTCCACATTGTTGGAAATCACATGTCACAGCTCATATATTTTTTTGTTTAGTATAAAAGCACTATATAGCTGGTGTTTCTGTGTCACTTTCTTCAAACTACCATAACCGTTTTTGCTTTTTCTAAGACATTTCAATTTATCCCAATATCCACTGAGTGAGAATGATTTATTTGGTGAGCATGACTTATCTGAACATAACAAGAATGACAACTGCACTTACCGTATCAATAAATATGTGCAATAAGTCACCAAAATTTCTGTTTTGGCTCAAATAAACTTTATTGTTTTGCACGAAAACACTATAAAGCTAGTGTTAATGTGACACAGTCTTCTACACCACCATTTAATCAGACAGTCTACTGTTTACACTTTTTCTAAGACATTTTCAATTTTATCTTTTTATCCAAATATCTCCTGAGTGGGAATGATTTATTTGGTGAACATGACTTATTTGAACATAACAAACATGTCAACATGTCAACTGCACTCACCCTATAAATAAATAGTGTATCATACACACATATATATTAAATTTAATCTATCACATTTCATTTTCCTGATTCAATTTTTGGTTGAAGTTCGTTGTTTAATGACATTTTACTTCGCAAAAGTTTAGATCTTGCCTTGAGGCTATAAAAACCATGCTCAACTCAATTGAGCATCGAGTTTCAATTGACCAAAAAAAATGCTGCATTTTAACATTTATGAGCAGGATAAATTTCCTGCTCAGTTGAGATGAACATGAAAAAAGGTGTATAGCCTCCTGCCTGATCTTTATCGCAAAACTTTCTTTTACATTTATGTCTCTGAATGTTTTGAATCTACTCTGTTTTGATTGGATCAGTGAAAGGAAAATCCTCTGATGTAATAGCCTTGTCAGGCTCATGTTCATTAACAACTTCATTTGATTCTTTCTTCTCCGTTTCTGACACTTCGACGCGTATCACATTCTCCACAGTGCCATTATTATCAGGAGTGACTACTTCCTCTTCTCCACTGTCCTCACTTGTGCTATCACCATTATCTGCAATCAATCCTGTTGGTGTTTTCTCACCTCCATCTTCGGTCATGAAAAACACAACCTTATCAGTATCATCAGATACATTGTCTTTAGTAACAGTTTCCTCACTGACTGCACTTATCTGTTCGGCTGGCATAACTTGACCAGGTCTGATTGAAACCTTTTCACCAATTGGCTCCTGCAAAACAGTCCTGTTTTTATCGTCAGCAGGAACTTTGACTTCTGGTTCCTTCACTTCTGTGACAGACTCAGATTTTATTTGTGTTTCTACTACTACTTCCGACACTTCATTTGGAGTTATAGCTTCATTCTTTTGCTCAATATTTGCGTTCACAACATCTATTTCGTTCTTACTAGGTTCTTCTGTTTCCTGTTTTGCTTTAATATCTTCAACGTTCATCTGTCCATTTATATCAATATTTGCTACCCTATCTGCAAATTTGACCTCTTTGTAATGATCACTCGCTTTGGCGTTAATTTTATTTGGCACATTGTCATGTAAATCGATTGTTTCATGCTGAATTTCTTCATTTATGATCGGTTCAATATGTTGAATTTGTTCACCATGGAGCGCTTCAAATCTATTTCTATCTACGCTACCTAAAGATACGTCAACAGGTGTTGGAGGTGGTTGATTAACAAACACAGTTTCTTCCACAGCGTCATGACGTTTGCGTAGTTTTGGAAGTGAAATACCAGTTACCCTGGGTAATTTTGATTCTACTGCATCAATCACTTTTGGCCCCTTCAATGTAACATATACGCCTGATTTTCCTGAAACATAATCAATAACAATTCGTTTAAAGTTATGAAAAAATCAATGATAATCAGATAACGAATTCTATAGGCCTCCAGATGAGAGTGTATAAGCAAATTAATCTCGCTAATTCTCAATCAAAACATATGTTGTTGGTACTCAAAAGAACCTTCTCAAATAGCCACGATGTGATATTATAAGTTTTGTATATGGTTTTAGTTTCATGCAGCTGAGTGTGTTATCCTTAGAGTTGTTAGATATGAACACTTGAATAGAATTTGTATAGTAAAGCCACCCAAAAAGAATACCAAAATTGTTTTATGATTGATTATCGCTTAATGCAGGTCAAAGGTATTGCACAAGGAGCATTCTGCAATACGCTCGACCTTCATTTAGCCACAATTTGCCATTTAGAACTTTGTTTTGTCTATTTTTGAGTGGCTGCTTACGACAGGTTTTACTTTTTTGCTTTGGTCAGAAGCCGTATCATTTTGCCAATGTTGCAGTTGTGTGAAACAAGGGGCAAACTAAATGGATTTGGCTGTTTTAGAAGTTTGTAGGTTCACTATATTTGCAGAGGATCTTCTTAAATGATAAAAGATAAGATAAGCATGTGGTATTTGTGAAAACAATAGGCATTTCCTTAATTATATCTGTTTTTCTTGCACACCAGATACGGATATCTGATATTTTACCCTGGGCTAGAAAATTTTATCTAACCCATGCTATCTTACCCAGTCTGTCACATGAGGGCTACAAATATTGGTTGTATCGGGACTCACGTAGATTGTCGTCAAGTGACGCCATTGTTGTGTTAACATGACGTCATCATGTGAAATTGTATCGTAGGGTATTCAGGGACTTCTGGAAGCTGATTTTTAAATTAAAAAAAACAGTGGTGAGCAAGAAAAAGAATCCATTATTCGTGTGAGGGTAGGATAGAAAAATATGTCCCTCGGGATCACAGTCTGTCATTATTCGGCAAGCCTCTTGATGCCAAACGGCAATCCTTGGGACAGATTTTTCTATCCTACCCTCACACTCATGATAGATTCTAATAATCTACTCACCTTTTGGATTGATATGATCTGGTATATGCATGGTGACCTCATCAGGCAGTCTTCGATTACTGTCTGCGCTCTTTGGATTAAGCCGTGGGCTATGTATATGAAGGGTTTGTTCCAATGCACCACTTCTTGGACGAGAACTGGGCAACTGACGATGGGACTGAGGGCGGGATGATGGTGTTCTGGTAGTTGCTCGTGAAGAAGATGTAGGTCGAGAACCAAATATCTTTGAAGAATCAGGTCTGGAGTTCAGCTCTGGAGATGGGGAGTCGTCAAATTCAGATCGAGGAGAATCTTGAAAAATATAAAAGCTACTCATGAGATATACTCAGCGTAAATGAAAAGTTAGGGCTATTCAAACTTTGGTATTTTGGAAAATATAAGATGTCTGGATGCCTGTTTTCTCCTTTTGTATTTTTGTCCTATTGCAGACACGTTTAGAGAAATAAATCGGTTCTAATAGCGCATTATATGCACATGCTTTTTTCTTTTCACAGTTTTTAGAATTTTAAAACATTATTTTCAAAAGCAGACAATTTATCAAATGCCTGAGAGATTATCCTTGAAAACGCAACCAACATGGTGAAATGGATATTAATATTTGCTTTAATTATTCAACCAAACAAAGAAAATGGGGATCAAACTTTAAGCGAGCACCAAACCATTGCATTTTCCAATACACTACAACAGGTAATACTGGCCTTTGTCATAGAATGGGTGTCATGTTTTCAAGTATGATGGACACCATTTTCCATTGTAGCAATACACCAGACTCAATGGCAGAAAATTAATGCTGACGTAACGTACGGTAATTCTCTGTCCAGAATGAACCAAATATTGTCCTGTGTTAAGTTTATGTGAGTCGATGGTAACTTTTCACTGTCGCTATGTATATTAGTTCAAGAGCGCACCAAACCATATCCTATTTATTCTTCATTTTCCAAATAATACAAGTAAAGCCCATATGTATGTGGGCTAGTACATGATATTTTGGGGGAGCGCAGTGGCTCAGTGGTAGAGTGCTTGACTCGAGACCGAGGGGTCGCCGGTTTGAGCCTCACCATCGTCACTGCATTGTGGTCCTTGAGCAAGACACATTTATCCTAGCTTAGAACTGGTTCAACCCAGTAAGACCTGTCCCTGTTTAACTGAAAGATTGTTGATGGGACATAAAGAATCAAATCAAACAAACAAACATGATATTTTGGCATGTGTCACTTCATTGAGCAGCTAAATTTCAAACGAGCCTGCGCAACGTGGCTGTCTCATCTGAGCCTGTACTGCTTGTACACAAAGAATGAATGTAGAATTCAAGTACAGTAAAACCTGTGCAAAATAGACAACACAAAGGTCTTAAGACAAACGGTAGCTTAATGAAGGTATATAATTTAAGTTGTTTGAGCAAAGTGAATTAGACATAAATTGACTTTCTCTTGGGCATTAAGCAACTTTACATATGAGTTAAGTAAGGTCGCTTTTAGATAGATATCACAAGCATACTTTGCACGTGAGATTTATCTTGGCGCGGAAAGGTATATCAAAAGAGTTTATTCAAGCAAAAGCGACAGAGCAGTGAACAACTAAATTTTCACATTAGTCTATATGTAACATGGCGGGTCTGGAAGGCAAACTAGACCAGATTTTAGAACAACTATCAGCTCAAAAAGGTAACATTAGCCAGCTTCAGACTGATTTGAGACAGAGGTCCAAAACGGTTTCTACAGAGGTGAAGAAAATCAAAGAGAGGGCCGATTTTCACGGAGAAAGCCTGGTAACAAAATTCAGTATTTGTTCAATTCAGAGATTGAAGAGACTTTTAACCAGGCTAACTGGGCAGTAGAAAATCAGAAGTTTGAGTACGCCCAGGAGATGATAGACGAGGGACTGACAAAAATTAAACAAAGAAACAAGCACATTAAATTAGCTGACTCTTCTGAAGGGGGCTGGGAAACGGTGAAACAGTATCAGTCCAATCCGTTAGCTAGTGATTCTGATGATGAGAAAAAGCTACAGAAGGCAGAATTTAGGGCAGCCCAGAAGAAGTGTAGACAGGAAACTAAGAGTTTTGGCAAGAAGAAATTCAAGCATGGGTATTCTGACAGTTCTAATCCTATGCAGTCCAATGTTGTATTCCCATATTGGTCTCGATGAGCAACAAGGGTCAGTTCAGTGGTTCAACCTATACAGAGAGCACAGAACCAGTCCTTTCGTCAGCAGCCAGGATACTCAGGATCAAAGGGGTGTTATTTCGCTTGTGGCAGCTTTATTCACTGGAGAAAAGAGTGCCCCTTTATTAGAGCCCAGCAGACAACCAGCAGGACCACAAAGCAGTGAGGGTACTATTCACGAGCAAGACCCAAGACAGTTTTAAAGATGAGTATTTTTGGACTAACAATTTTTATGAGTTTGAGCAGGGTCAGGCTGATATCATTGTGAAGTACAGGTTAAAGTCTAACATACAATTTTGGCGCAACATTTGGGCTTATTCATATATTTTGGATACTTTAGAAAATGGTTATGTCATACCCTTTCATTCAACGCCTGTAAGCATGTGTTGTAAAAATATTAGATCAGCTTTGCAGCACAAAACATTTGTTCTGGAAGCTATATCTGATTTAGAAAAGAAGGGCCTTAATGCAAGGTGCTCTGAAAAACCTTTTATTGTTAGTCCACTCACGCTCTCCGTGCAGAATAATGGTAAAAAACGGTTAATTCTTGTTTTACGTTTGGTGAATAAGCATATTTGGAAACTATCAGTAAAATTTGAAGATCTTAAAATTGTTTGAATTTTGTCTTTGAGGATTGTTGGATGATAAAGTATGACATACATTCTGCTTACCATCATATTTCAATTAGGGAAAGTCAGACGGGTATGTTGGGATTTAGCTGACAAATTAGTGGGCAAACTTTTCACTTTAAATTTTAAGTTTTACCTTTTGGAATGAGTTGTGCTCCTTATATATATATATGAAATTAACAAGGCTCCTGATAAAGACATGGCGCAGTGAATGTAAAAGAGTGCTCATGTACTTAGATGATGGTTTTGGTTGTGGTGCTACTTAACAGAAAACTTTAGATATGGCACTTGAAATTAAGCAAGACTTGATTTTATCTGGTTTTGTACCTAAAATTGAAAAATGTTTATGGTTGCATGTGCAATCTTTGCGATGTTTAGGTGCCAACATAGATTCTAGGGAGGGTTATTTGACTATTCCTTAGAATAGGATTAGAAAGACACTGAACACATTAGCAGAGATTAAGAGGGATGTTGAATCAAGAGGAAAGGTTTTTGTAAGAAAAATTGCCAGTTTTGTGGGCAAGATCATATCTATGGCTATAGTCATTGGCAATGTGTCTTTGATAATAACTAAGAGTCTTAGTTGTGATATTAAAGAAGCCAATACTTGGTTTTCTTGCATGATACTGTCCCAAGAAAGTATTGTGCAATTAGAATTTTGGCAAGAGAATATAAAACATCTAAATTGTAAGAGAATGTTAGTGTTCACAGTTTTTCTAAGATAATTTTCAGTGATGCCAGTTCTACGGGTTTTGCAGGTTATCAGGTAGCAATGTTAAATGGAATTTCGCATGGTATGTGGGCCCTTGACGAAGTGTTAAAAAGTAGCACTTGGCGAGAACTTTCAGCAGTTCACAGGGTTTTGCATTCTTTCGCAAAGACGTTGCGTAATAGTAAAGTAAAATGGTATTCAGATAACGCAGCTGTGTGTTCCATCGTTTCAAAAGGGACTATGAAAAGGGAGTAGCACAGGTTAGCATTGGATATTTTTTCTTTGTGCATACAATATTCAATTCACTTGGAGCTCGAATGGTTACCACAGGAGTTGAATGACAAATCAGATTATTTTTCTAGGATTTTGGATTTTGATGATTGGGGGATAGCAGCTGTTTTATTCGAGATACTTAGTAAGAAATGGGGAATTTTTGCAGTGGACTGGTTCGCATCAGATATTAATGCGAAGGTTGAACAATTTTACACTTGTTTTTGGTCTAAGAAATCAGCAGGCGTAGATGCTTTTATGGAGAATTGGGGAAATTGTAATGGTTATTTTGTACCCCCAATATTTCAAATATCAGTGGCAATTTTACATATGAAAAAATGTAAGGCTTTTGGCGTGATTGTTTTGCCATATTGGGAGTCGGCTCCGTTTTGGCAGCTGATTTGTGAAAATAAAGGCAAATTTAAATCATGGGTGCAAGATTGCATTGATTTGCCTACAGAGAAAATATTTTATACTCCGTGTTGGTCTTGAGAGGGTATTTTTGGTAATCAGAATTTGAAGTTTAGAATGCTTGCTTTAAGAATATGTTTTTGAAAAGGCTGGATAGTCTTGATATAACTGTTAGGTTGGAGGACCTTTAGAATTACGCAAGATGAGGCTGGCGGTCCTTTAGAATTACGTAAGATGAGGCCGACGGGCCTTTAGAATACGGTAAAATTGTACAGATTGGGTATAGCGATTTATTTACATAAGAGTACAGGTCTGGTTCAGATTCCTTATGGTGAGCTGTTTGATCAGGATTTATGCTGTTTTGAGAGATAAATACGTTATGGTAAGGGAGGAAACCCACTTTCTTTTACAATGATAGATTATTGGATGGTTATTTCCCCTGGAATTGATATGTGTTGGATATATTGATTTTAATTTATTTTGTTTTCGTTTTATACTAATTTTTCAGAAATACACTGATGAAGTAGATGATTTACCGGAGGCTTTGGTTGGAGGAATGGCTTCACTTCCTGGATTGTTGCTAGATTCAAGGTCACAGAAAACAAGTAAATCCTATTTTCAAGGTTTTCGAAAATGGAAGGAGTGGGCTAATTCAAATAATTTGGGGAGCGGAGACATTTTTCCTGCTTAGGCTCTTCATGTATCTATTTGTTTGGCTGCCATCATTCAAACAGCTAATTCACCCAGTCCTGTAATTCATGCATTTTATAGTTAAAAATTGGTACATAATATAGGAGATCAGATTTCTCCTACGGGTTCTCAATTAGTGAAAAATAGAGCCTATGACAATTGAATTAATTCAGAAAGTTTACGAATCTTTAATTACAGAAGAGAATGCTTATAATATGAGAAGCATCTGTGTTATTTTAGTGGCATACGCATGTTTCCTTAGGAGCCAGGAAATTACTAGGAATAAGGCGAAGTGATATCATTTTTGATACACTCTATATGAGTATATTCATTGAGAAAAGCAAAACGGATATATATATAGAGATGGAGCATGGGTTATTATTGCCAGAACGAATTCTAAGCTTTGTCCAGTTAGCAATTTGTTAAAATTGATCAATTTGTTAGGAATTGAAGACGAGAATTCAGATCAGTATATTTTTGTAATTTAAGTGCATGTAGGTCAGGTTATAGAATTCGTTCTGACAAGAAAGCTTTAAATTATTCTGCTTTAAGGGATTTTTTCGGAATACTTTTAAGCTCCATGTTTGTGACATAAACAAATATGGTTTGCATAGTTTACGATCTGGGGGTGCTACCAGAGCTGCTAATTTCATAATTACTGATTTTGTTATTATACTTAGACCATAGTTCGGAGGAAACGTAATTCAACTAGGCCAGATTTGAGGTAGCAAACTATATCGTATCACTGTTATAAACTGTGGTAGGTGGGTTTAGAGTAGCATTGGTATGGCATTCAATTTGAAAGGTTGTGATTAGTGGGGAGGTGCCATATGATACGTTCGTTCACTTCAAGTCGCTCATCACGCTTGTTAATTACTAATTGAATAAATGGTGAAATTATATTGGTTGGTTTTATATGTTGAGTTGCTGGGGGTTGGGTTGCAAGAGAACAAAAGTATTGCAGAATGCTCCCCTTGGAGCACTCTGCAATGCTTTTGACCTGCATTAAGTCATTGTTGGCCATGAAAACCATTTCTTGATCTTTTTGAGAGTGGCCGTTTTACACAGGTTTTACTGTATGCTGTAGGCATATGGGATAAGTACAAAAGTATCGTGATGACAAGATTATTTTTGATAAGTTTAGATTTGGATACAATGGTATACTGTTTCAAGAAAATATGGAGGTATATGTAACAAAGTTAAGGCTCATGAACAGACTCAAACTATGCTTTACAAGTTTTCTACAGTGACATTCTCTCTATTTAAAAAAATAACTATTCAGTAGCAAGAAACAGGTGAAATCAGTAACCATACATTTGTAGTTTGGCTATTAACCCTTTTTATACTGTTAACGTATTGTATTTCTTTACAACCACGCAACTAGAAGGTTAGCAAAGAGGTAGTTCATGAACTCAAATTTGGAGATATAGCTGTCATGCAAATGTAAACTATTTGCAGTAGAGTGACAGGAATTTTAATACTGATTGGCAGCATGGGATGTTTAAAAGAGGTACAGACAATGGCCATGATATATTTCGAAAGTGTTAATTTCCAACTAGTCTTCTTACTTATTTTCAGTAACATAAGTTGTAGATACACATATGTCTTTTCCATAAATGAGATTTTCACCATAACCTTTTTTAAACGCATTCTCAACAACTTTCATGTATTCAAAGAAATAAGCATGTAGAAATGAACGACTTTCATGTAGTATGTCATGCACATGAATGACAATTATAATAGACTGTCTATTTTATGCTTCTGGCAGCTTATCTTGAGATGTCTCATGGGAGTATATTGCTTAATTGCTAGTTGTGTGGTTGTATATGTTGTTAAGTGAATAAAGTATACAAATAAATCATGCTTAAACCAATAATGGAATGTTGTTTCTGGAAAAAAAAAATTACCTGGGGGAGCGGAAGGAATTTCATCGCCGGGGTCTTTAATCCTGTTAACCCCTGCCATGAAGCAACCAGATGGATTTTCTCTTGGCATGTATACACCATATACTTGAAGGCCTCTAGAGTCAAGAAGATGGGCCCTGAAATATAAAGACAGTAAGAAAAAGGGCAAGGATCTGGAATCGATACAATCAAGCACCAGGATACCAATGGGAAAGTGACAACTTCACAATTAGACATCACAAATGAGAGCCAAGAGGTCAGCCCTTTCCCATCAGGTGACCACAAGGCATCAATAAACAGACGCGCATGAAAGCATGATAAAAAAGACAGAAATTATAGCATAAATGATCCACAAAAGAAGCACCATCTTGGAACAGTCAGTAAAAATATTTTACTGGAGGGCTTAAACCGGTTTCACGGCGCACCAACCTCATCCTTAGTTCAGATGTAGATAAAGACACATAGATGTTTGGTTTGCATTAAATACCCATAACTTATCAATGCATCATCTCCTATAACATATAAGTCAAGATATAAAAAGGAGTAAAGCAGAGGTAAGGACTCAACAGTAAATAAATCTGAATACCGGAACAAAAGAAATCCAACAGGCAAACCTCGGTGGGCCTAACAACAGCCAAATCATCAGGCCCTTACCATCTTATCAATAGCTAAGTCTTTAAGTCGGAACCATCATAGAGTCTGAAGTCTGATCAACCGGCGTGCAAATAAAGAGGAAAGCAAAGTTGCCAACCGTGATTGGGTTGACCACCAAGCATGCAGTTAATGTTATAGGAAATATTTTTATAATGGGAAATTATTTTAATGAACTGCGCTGAAAATTTATTGGAGCCAACAATCTTCTTCAATTTATACACCAAGTCACAATAGAATTCGGGTTCATGACGCAAGAGAGATTTAAGTCCAATTTTGAATTTAGATATCAAATCATAGTATCGTCTATAAAGGTTAAAAAAGGTTTTGAGAAGCCTTGAATATTTATTTTATCTGAAGACAAAAAAAGTAAGTGAGTTTTATCAGGAAATACCAAAATCACAAACTACAAATTGAAGACCAGCTGCAGTCTTAACCCTTAAAGCGCCAATCATAACTGCAGCAAACGACTTATTTTGCAACATCTTTCCTAATTTTAGAACGAAATAAGGAATGATATTTCAAGGCGTTAAACTGAAAATTTCTACAAAAAGATTATAATAGGGTTAGATAAACATACTGTTGCTGGTTGCTATTATCAAAATAGGCTGGGCAATTGTAAATTATATTTTTCTTAAAACAAACAAACAAGCAGACAAACTAGTCAGATACATTTAAATCCAATGTGTGTAAAACAGACAATGTAAGATAGACTTGCTATCCAAAAGGACCAAACAGTTTCTAACTTTTACAGAAAAAATGAGACCATTTTTAACAGACTAGTAGGTAGTCTAAACACGAGCAACAATAAACAATTAATCACCAGCAACAGAACCACCACCTTAGAATGGACAGTAGGGGAAGCTACTGGGGGCTTGAATTTATTTTACTGGCGCCAGCCCTGGAGTTTCAAGTAAATATGACCAAAGATTCCAAAATTATTTTAATATTTCAATACCTGTTATAACGAGCTCCCGTTAGGAAGGAGTGCATGGTTTCACCATCAGTTGAGTAGATATTGTAAAATCTGAAATAAAATATATGAAGAATGAGTATCAATACAAAAGTCTAGTTAACTCGTTGCATTCTGGGTTATTTTTTCACAACTTTTTGTCGTCTGCTGATTTGTTTTTTTCAAAATCAACATATTCGAAAAGTTCTTTTAAGAAATACTATCAGGGTCCAAAATAATTGCAAAGACAGATGACAAAAACGCAGCTGGCAGGTAAATAGTTAAAAAAGCTACAGTATGAAAAACATATCAGCCTTGTGTCGCATTTCCCACTTTCTAATAATGCGCAAGGCTGATACGTACATATCATTATTTAAAAAAAACGTGTCTTTGTTTCAACAAAATATTTAGTCAAATACATACGTTGTTTGTTAAATGAATTGAATTATGCTTTATTTGAAATTGAAAAAAAAACGCACTGCATTGGTAAACGTCTGCCCTAAACCTGAGTGATATTTAGATTGCTATGTCCATTTATCATTGATGTTCACGATAGTGTTTGATTACTGTCAATCAATCCCCTGCCAGTACAGGCAGATACATATATATGAATAGTATAAAAGAAATGTCTTATGTAATTATGTGCAATCTAACGCGATTTTGAGAATAACAGATGTAAAACCATGATCAGAAATCAATGCAGAAAATATAAGATGGGAAATGAAAAAAATAATTTATGGTACGTACAATCAAACAAAAGATTGCAGACAGATAGAAAATGGGATTACTATACACATCAAGAATATATAAGTGAAATTAGAACTGACAAACAATGAAGATTTTACTACAATGATAAGTGTATGAATAGGGAAAATGAGCTCTTATTATAATGAAAGGAAATATTCTATATGAATAAATGAAAAAGAGATCAAATGCTGTTTTACTATTAAATGGATTGAAAATGTGATCAAATGCTAATTTACTAAAAACCTGATGGAAGAATTGAGGATGTGTTGTTTTACAATAAAACACATAAACAGTATGATCAAGTGCAAATTGACTACAGAATTGGATAGAAGAATTGACCTAATTTGATTTTTAAAAAATCAAAATATGGATAGAAGAAATGATTAAATGTATTTGTATCATAAAGCTAGGAGGAAGAAGAGATACAATTCTTTTGGTTGTGTAAAGGTTGTGCGTGGGAATGGCATTGTGTTGTTCGACATATTGCAAGGTGTATAAGATAAATATTGAACAAAGAGGTCCAAAGCTATGAAAACCAGATATTTTAATGATTAAATTAACACTTGCCTGGCTCCTATGAAAATGTTTGAAGTCTCAGCCTAAATGCAATTTAATTCGACTCCATTGGGACTGCTGTTGAAATTGTGTGTGATTCCTATGATTTAATTTACTAAAACAAGGGATAGAAGAAAGGATCAAATGTTTTCGTGCTATTAAGATAACTGTATGATGTAATTAATAAAGAAAGTAATAAAATATTGTAACTATGAGATTGAATATTATTGAAGAAATCCTTGGATTCTATTTTGCTATATTACTTGACTTTTTGGTTACTATAAAGGTGGCACCTCATGAATGCGTAATTAGGACTGGTCAACCCTAGACATAGGTAAAAGCTGAATTATTCAAAAGTAACTGTATCATCTTGCGCCATTACCTCAGTATAGACGCAGAACACGTTATTTAGTCCTTAAAACGCTAGCAAAATAACTGCATCTGAAATGTCTATTTAACATAAGCATAGAGGCAAATATTGTGGACTCAGATCAGACTGCTCCTGATCTGGGTCCACACTGTGTCTGTGAGGCTTCACATATTTTAGTGGACGCCAAAAACATACATTTTGTGATTATGCGCTGTAAGGGTTAAGAAATGTGAGTTCAGTGTGTATACGGTTAGGATCTTCATGAAATGAACGCACGTTTGTGCGGCCCAAAAAGCTGATTAACTCTTTACCATACTATGAATTAAAGCTGATTTCCCTTCCTTAGCAGATGAAATATCCGAACCACACCCAGATATGAATATTAAAAGTGCCGCCTTCACAGTAAGCGAAAAGTCAAGTTATACAATTTGGGATAAGAAGACATTAATTGCTATTATACTAAAAGCAGGGGTGAAAAAAGTCTTCAAATTAACCAACTCCTAAATGCGTACTTTGGCAAAAGCAAGATATTGACGAAATGTTGCATATACGACAGCAAAAGAAAAATCTTCAGAGAAAGAGAAAGAAAAACAATTTATTTAGAAATTATAACCTGTGACTCCTCGATATATACAATGGACCATTCTAGGTGTATTGTATCAAACCAGAAGAAATGTTCAGTTAGTGCATAAAGGTTTAATTTGTACTATAGAAATGGATGAAAGAATTGATCAAATGCTATTTCACTATAAAGCGTGGATAGAAGATGCAATCAAATGCTGTGTAGCTATAAGGGATCAAATAAAAAAGCAAAATTTAATGCGTTTTACAATGCATAGATTAACATATAGTCCGTGCTTGATGAGAATAGGGTGACGAAACAGATTTACAGTTAGAAGTATGAAAGAAACCCTATATTTGTCCAATCGGGTAAATAAAGCACCATAACATTACCAACAACGTCACTCTACTCTTATCGAGCACAGACTCTAGGGTAACTGTTGCAGAAGCAAACATTCATTCTAGTTATGTAATCATCTCAAGAGAGCTAATAATGTTTGAGCCAAGACATGAGATTTCCAACAATGTGGTATGTGCGACCAGCAAAGGCTCAGACCAGCCTGCGCATACGCGCAGACTGATCAGAGCCTTTGCTAGTCGCTTGAGTATTCTATGAGTGTTGAGCAACTGACTGAACAGCATTTGGAGTTTGTAAGCTTAACAGGAGGCTACACACTCTTGTGTCAAAATGCCACATTGCTGGAAATCACATGTCACGGCTCGTTTTACTCATTGTGCACTTTCTTCAATGCTCATGCGCTGATCCAGAAAGTTTTGTCAGAGGGGGTCCAACTTTGACAACGTTTTTTTTCTTGTTTTTTTTAAGGTTTGATGAGGGAGGAAGGATCCAAATATCACTGATAAGTGGGCCATCAACGGCCAGCATGCGAAACGCCATTAAAATGGCGTTTCGCTGGCGGGCAGATGATGGCCCAACATTGAATGCTGGATTTGTAGCTTTGTGATTTTAAGGGGATCCGGACCAGTATTGCTAAGGAACCCTATATTTTTGTAATTTTTTCAGGGGGGGGGGGGGTCCGGGCGCCCTGTACCCCCTCTGGATCCGCACATGTATGCTCGTCTCTGTTTGCTGGAGTTCAACTGCTTCTTCCTCTGGGTGTTTGTTTGTGATCTGTGATTGTGACATTAATTGGTCATGTCAGCTTGGTTTTAGAGAAAACATAGAAAATAGGGTTTACTAAAGGTTTCCAATAGTTCAAGAACAAGACTTGAGAAAATGATATATGTAATCCATAGCCCAGTAGTGTAGATAATCGACATGTGTTATCTCCCTTCATGGCACACTGAAACTGAGTTTCACTTAGCTTCTGACCAGCACGTAGTGTTAGTTACCATTAAAACATGTATTCATGCATTTTCACAGACTCGTGCACTATGGGTTTTAGCCCTTATCATTCTGATGGATTGTTCCATACATATTGACACAATAAGTTATGAAAAAAGTCCTTTTGTATTTTTCGGGGTTGCTTGTTATAATGTTTTTTTATAAAAAGATGTCCCTGAAGATTGTTTTTATCATAGCAAACAGTGCAGACACAGATAAAATGCCATCTTTACTGGGGTTTCATCAGAGTCTACACTGTTTGCACACAAACCTGTTTA
This sequence comes from Loripinus fragilis, assembly GCA_964019695.1. Taxonomy (NCBI): domain Eukaryota; kingdom Metazoa; phylum Mollusca; class Bivalvia; order Lucinida; family Lucinidae; genus Loripinus; species Loripinus fragilis. The sequence goes on from OZ026524.1 coordinate 50,313,193, forward strand.
TCAGTACTAGAATGAAAAGGATTAAACAAGAATCAAAATATAATTAAAATGGGTTTGACTCTGTCGTCTGGTCACTTCTGGATTCATTGTGATATAATGGAATCCATATTCTTATGATATATTCTTTGGTATCAAAAACGCCGGTAACAAGGCACCGTTTGTAAATATGTAAAATTAAAACTTGAAGCCAGTCAGTGTTTTGAAGTAGAGATAACTCACTACGATTAAGTAGTGCAGTGAATATCCTAAATACCTGTAACTAATTCGTGTGTGTTCCCTATCAAATAACCTGAAAACGAACATGTCATTAAAATGCTTAACTTAGATCAATTGATAAAAATCCGACAGCAGGAACAATACTTCTTTTCTCTGAGATGCTTTTATTTTTAATTGTATTTTTTTGTGGTGGACCATAGGTCCGACACAATTAGTTTAAGTTAAGACCTATTTATCTAAAGACCTATTGGGCAATATAAAATCTGACTAGCTCACCAATGTTCATTGGATAAGTAATGCATATTTTATTGAGCAATCTCAGCGTGATACATAAATCTACAGTCCAGTTCAAATTAACAATTATATATTTTTAGAAAAGTGTAGATTATGGCGATACGTTCGTTAAACATGTAAAAAGTGAGAAAATACCCATAATTGAAGTGAAATACTATTTTGGGTTCTGGGATATTCAGTATTTACTATTGGGTTTAATCGATAATTACCATCGATATAAACAAGATTTTTTTAAAAGTCAAACGAAATACAAATATATAGGCTTTTCCTTTAATGCGAGACCTTTTGAATTCATTTTTTACTCTCTGCAGGGCTTCCTAAATCTCCCAACTATAAGATCCCTGAAGATCCCTGAAAATGATTACCTGTGCTTCCCAGCTAACTGAAAACAAATAGCCCTTATCTCTGGATCCCAAACCTCTGGGCCCACATCCAGACCCTCAGTTATATCCAATGTTTCTTTCAGATTTCAGGGCAGATTGTGTTGCGCCTGCATGGTTACAATGTACTGCGATTGCGTTTATTGCACTGCCTTTGTTACCCTGAGTTCTCACTGGGCAATAAAGCTTCTAATCCCAATGCTGCAGCAACTATGTTGCTATGGTGGTCAAAGCTGACTAGAATATTTACGTTAAAGATAATACAAGCTTCTGAAAAAGTATCCATCCATTTTTATCTCCGCGACTTATCTTTTTTTGAGATATTTTTGTTTAATGTGTACTCTCTAGCTATGTCATTTTCAATAAATTGGTCATATGTTTCAGATTTTAGATTTTTCAATATATTGGTCATATTTACGTTAAAGATAATATCTAGCTTCTGCAAAAGGATCCATCCATTTTATCTTCGCCACTTATCCTTTTGAAAGATATTCGTGTTTAATGTGTTCTCTCTAGCTATGTCTTTTTCAATAAATTGCTTGTATGTTTCAGATTTTAGAATTTTCAATACATAGCTCATTTATTTTAGAATGATTAAACATGTTTTTTTGTTGTTGTTTGATTTGATTCTTTACGTCCCAACAATCTTTCAGTTACACAGGAACGGGTCTTCCTGGGTTGAACCAATACTAAGCTAGGATAAATGTGTCTTGCTCAAGGACCACAGCTCAGTGACGCAGGTGAGGCTCAAACCCACGGTCCTTCGGTCTCGAGTCAAGCATTCTACCACTGAGCCACTGCGCTCCCTAATTAAACATGTAATGAGAACTTGAAGGTTACACCCTTGTTTTACTTGTCCTTGCGATAAATAAAAAGTATTTCATCCTCAACTTAATATCAAAGAATATATGATATTAGACTGTCAAAGCAAGACCCTATGGCGAAAGTAAATTCAAATAGAAATCTGTGTATTTTGGTTTTCAATTTCAAATTTAGAGGCAACTTGTAGAATGCTAAATCACTTACTCTTTCGATGTGTAAAATATTGATGTATTTCTGAGATCTTCAACCCCTGCAAAAAGGAAACAAACCAGTGTCAACTCATTTTCAAGCGTTTATAATTGCACAAAACTGTTATTTTCTCAAATAGAAAAGTATTAACATTTATGCATTCATTATAATCCTTTGTATTTTTACAATGTATCCGCATCAGAACTAAGGGTGGTCTTGGTATAGTTATACAAGTTTCAGCCCTCTAGTGATATTTTTCGCGGACTGTTCTTTGGCGGTGCTTCTTTTGTGAATCCTTTTAATTATTTATATTTCATGTTTATCTTTGTAAAGTTGTCTTGTCTGTTCCTTGCACCCTTGTGATCACCTGCTGGGCAAGGGCTGACCTCTTGGCTATCTTGTGTTGCGTTTTTTGTGTTTTGTCACTTTCTCATATGGTAGTCTGTTGTCAGGTATGGTACTTGATTTGTATTGATTCCTGATATTCGCCCTTTTGGCTTTTTTTTCGGTATATCCTTTGTATCTATTGAATAAAATATCTTAAAACCAAATAGAAAAGTAAGCAATTTTGAATTACAAGGTGAGTTTTTCCCCACTCATACTCGTATATTTAAGAAATGCATTCAATTTTTGGAAAGTTCATGGAATCATGAATACTTTGGGTCTCATGCAAAGTAAGTGAAAGGCTTCACGTTAACTTTGCAAGAGACCCGAAGTATTCATGATTCAATGAACATTACAAAAATTGAATTTATTACTTATATTTACATTTGAGCCCCGGCATGTGATTTCCAACAATTTGACATTTTGACAAGTGTAGACTCAGATGAGCCTGTGCAGCCTCCTTTTAAGCTTAGAAACGCCAAATGATGTTCAGTCAGTAGCTTAACAATCATAGAATACTCAAGCGACTAGCAAAGGCTCTGATCAGACTGCACGTATGCGCAGGCTGATCTGAGGCTTAGCTGGTCGCACATACCAAATTGTTGGAAATCTCATGCACTGGCCCATTTTATATTATCAGTCAAGTATCAATTTTCAATTTGCACCTAACTTGGCTGATTTTCCAGACATTTTGATTTAAATCAGACTTAACGTAGGGTTTGAATTAGCCAAAACGCCAAATTTCCGCGCTTAACGACATGGCGATACGTGCTCAACGTCACGCAAACGTCAGTAAACAAGCAACGTTATTGGATGGACTTGACGTTAGCCCGCTCAAATGGCGCGTATGTGAGTGTGGCTTAAATCGATTTATTCATGAAGGTATGAACCACATCTCAAATGAAAAGGTTCATTTAAAGACTTGCAGTGGAAATGTAAATATAAAATAATACAAATACATTTCTGCCATAACCAGACAGTTCTGGCGGTGCCCCACAACACACTTTATCTGAATTTATAATGAGCGAGCCCCGAAGTGCCGCTGCCTTTGTAATTACCTCCCCACAGTTAAACAAGTGGACAATTTCAGCAGAGATATCGTGTACAGTACCAATAAGATCCACTGTGTGGAAGTAATTATACTTACCATTATTGCTAGGCAAACTATGTAATAGTTGTACCATGGGTTGTCCGCCTGTACGTGGAGATAATCCACGAGCTTTAGCGAGTGGATTTACTTACGGACAGGTGGACAAACATGGTATAACTATTTTATACCACCTACATCAGTGTAGACCTTGCACATCACAAGATATTTAGTGCTAAAATTGGTAAGGTTGGTATAAACTCAGAAAATTAATTGAAGGATATTATTTGTTTTTCACTTTGTTACATTTGAGAAAATAATTAAATATTTCTGTATCTTATAGAAGTACCGATTTGCAATTCATCAAAATGTAAAATAAAATGTACGTGTCTTTGGTCACTATACAGTACCACGCCAAACGTACCTATCCTATTTAACCAAAGCTCACAAGCAATTTTTTTTTTGCTTCAACATTTATCTGGTCATTGCTTATTTTCTATTTCCGACCACAAACAAGTTTTCCCACCCATTTATCAGTCATTAAACCTTAAAACAAGACAACGTTTTCCACAAAAAATGCACAGATATGGCATACTAGAGCCAATATGACAACAAATTGGTACCAAAACACTGGCAACAACTACAACATTAGGTGTCATGCTTTTGACTGAGGGCCAGCAATGAGATTGGAGCCAGTCATTATGGAATACAAATAACAAAAATGGGCTTAAATCAGTTTTGAATGTTTGTGACTTTTCAGTACAATGGGTTGAACCATTTGGACGTGTTCTGTACTTTAACCATTGGAGCGTGGCTTAAATTAAACATACATTTTGATTGCAGATATCTGTAACTACGAACTACATGCATAATTAGTTTAGTATTTATTTCATTGATTGTAAAAGATGGAACTAAATATAAAAAGCCTTAATTGTTTTTTCTGAGTATGGTCTCAACAGTGGGTCGATGGTAATTTTGTTGGTACATTCGTTCAAAATGTACAAATTATGAAACCTGTGCAATTTTGCACAGGTTTCATATTTTGCACATTTAATATGTTGTACCATTTAACGTGAATGTTATGATCCCTTTGTTCCATGGACTTGTGCATTTGTGGATAAGGGAGACTTACTTCTCATGTTTTCCCGCCTTATGTCATAGGCATTTACTGGTGCTGAGTTACTTCGCTGCATTGCACGCAAGAGTCTGAAAATGTAAAAGAAAACTATTTAATCCAGGAAACCCCCTACGATAAGGGTAATACTTCCTCTGATATTTCTGTTAATTCTGGTCAGATTTGAATTGAGATTGAAGGAGACAACTTAGAAAAAACGAAGACTTGATAATCTCATAAGATTGTCTGAAAAAATGTCTGATTTAAAAGTAATTGACGAACAAAGGGTGAACACATTGTTTGCTCTTCAATAACTTTTAAAAGCGAGTGAGTATGACCAGGTAATACCACAATCACACACTACATACCAACCCATGGCACCGTGAGGAAGAGGCAAAGAACGATAACAGAAACATGACATTTCGAACATTGGCGTAGCGCCTATTACGCAGTATACGCACGTGCGTTATAAAGAATAGTAACACTCAAGGGAGCTAACCTAATGTGGTAAAAGCGATTTTCCATACCTTAAGGAACTGCTCTTAAAGGAAAGAATTAGCTCCCTCAGGGAGCAAATTCTTTCCTTTAAGAGAAGTTCACATTTTGAAAAGGGACGTAATTGTAGAGAATTATTGCTTGATAAAGTAGACTCCGTTTGATGTGCGTAACTTTTTCAGCTATCTGGCTACGCCATTGCAGAATACCACAAAGTTTAAAGTCAAGCAACCAGCTCACTCTTCCCCAGCGGAAGATTGCAAAAATAGAAACCACACTTAGTACTGCACAACAAAACAAGGGCACATCACGAAACCCCATTCAACAATAAACAATGTAGATAGATCTGACTAGGTACACGTTGGTGGTCACCGGTCCAACAGGTCATCAGTCTGTTGGTGATTGCATTCACTTGCCAATTTATTCAGCCTTATTTTAGTGTGAAAGTTAGGTTAAAGTCGGGTAAATTCGGACACCAGGTAAATTCGGACACATATTTGTAAACAGTGTAAATCCAGATCAGACGGCTCCTTAGCAGTACGTGGCTGTTCATTTTTGTATCGCATCGCTGAGAAATCAGTGATAATGAATGAGGGTTTAGATGGGTATAACGATTAGTGAATAGTGGCCTTTTTTATAATGAATAGTGAATAATGAGCCTAAAAAACAATGAATAGTGAATAATGAGGGCCTAAAAATTAATGAATAATCCTATTTTTTTTTAATGAATTGAAGAAAAAATAATGAATAGTGAATAATCAGATTTCTTTGCCATCTTTCTAACCTTTAATGAATAATTGATCTTATTTTAATGAATAACCCAAAATTTTAATGAGATAAATAATGGGCTAGATTTTTAATGAATAGTGAATACCAGACTCCGCCCCCCCATCCAGACCCTCGTGAATGAGGCGTTTTTAGTTGACGTAAGTATAAATCCGCTTAGTCCACATTGGGCGTGATTTAGTGGTAAAAACTAAAATCTTTCAAATATGTGATAATCCTTTGTTTTAGTGTCACGGACAGACAGACGAACATACTGACGGGCGCACACAAAGCACTGACAGGCGGACAGACAGACGAACATACAGACGGACGCAAAAGACGTAAACTTTGCAAGGAGGTATATAACGTAAGAATGATTCTGCATAGCCATATTTTGCTCTTCAACTTACGTTGTTCTTGTAGGACGACCATATTTGATAACACATTCGTCAACATCTCCAATTTTTCGTAGATCTGTTGCCGACAGGTACTGGTGTGTCCTATTCTCCCTAAAGAACTGCTTCTGGTCTCTCCGTCGGCTAGGTGCCGACCATAGTCGTTTATGGCTACTGCCCAGTAGTGCTCTTTCAAACTTGAGATGTCCATGCTCTTGTTCGAACTGAAAGGAAATCTATAAGTTCTAAGCTTTCCCTGATATGTGATTTCCAACAATGTGGCATGTTGACAAGTGTAGACTCAGAAGAGGCTATGCAGTCTCCTTTTAAGCTTAGAAACTCCAAATCATGTTAAGTCAGTAGCTTAACACTCATAGTATATTCAAGCGACGAGCAAAGGCTCTGAACAGACTGCGCGCATGCGCAGGCTGATCTGAGGCTTTACTGGTCGCATTTACCACATTGTTTGAAATCTCATACTACGGCTCATATATTGTTTATGTATGGATATGTGTTTTGAATGTCAACTTGAATTGGAGAAATGAAATATGTTTAAACCAACTGAACCATAAGCAATAAAAACAGTGTAGAGGCGCCAATCCACAAAAGCGTGTGCACTATGTATACAATGGGGTAGGGGCAGTGGCAGGGGAAGTGACAAGTGATCAAAATCTCTTAGGAACGGGAAAGTTCAGATTTTCAGAATCAAAACCAAAATAACAACACACGTTTGGTTCATGCTACAAGATTATGGTACATATCATATGCATAAATTGAAATGAAATTATACCATTTGAAATCGCTAAAATGAATGCATGCAAAACAGATTTTATACGATTTGAGCTATAAGATTCGAGGAGGAAATCGCTGTGTCTAAACTTAATATTTAACTGTTTCAAGTTTGTACAGAGTAGTTGAATGGACACTTTGATGCATTTTAAGAAATTTTAAAGCAATAAAACAGTTTTATAGCTTTTTAAGGAAACCGGGTATTAGAATGAATATATCTTAACGCATTTGAATCATTTTATAGCATTTAAAAGGATAAAATAAATGGATATAAAACATAGTTGTTATTGAATATGTACTTATTGAATATTGCAAAGATTCACATGCCATATCATTGCGATCTATTTAGTGCACTGTAATATTCATTGCATGCGGGGAAAATTTGCATCTGAGTTTTACTTAATTTTAAAAAAAAATCTTTAAGGTAAACAGCCAGAGTGTCAAACAATTTGGATCAAGATGAGGCCCGTTGTGCTGTCTGGTCTGATCTTAGTCCAAACTGTTTGCAGAGCTTATAAACAGAAGACGACACTAGCAAACAAAGTGTTAATCGTGAGGTTACTCCAGATAGGAAAGTCAATTAAAGAATGCGACCCCATGAACTTGTTTGATATTTCTGCATGCTGAGTGGTGTTTGTATTGCTCAATTTTAGGACAGGTGCAATGGTTGCGGGTGTGTCATTAAAATCCCCTTCCTGTTTTTTTTTGGTTCGGACGGGGTGCTCCTAAACGTCAACGGTGGAACACTACTACAACGTTTGACTGTTGTATTTGTCCAATGCAAGCAAACATGGTCAATGTTTGAATGAAAAGACACAGTAACGTCACGTTGCAAATCAAGAAAATATCAACAAATTTTTTGTTGATGTCTGAAGTGTACGGTAGGGATGATCTCAGCATCCGTAGCCGTGTGCGAGGGTATCCATGTGCTTATACTTTGAACCCTTAGCATGTTACTATCCGAAAGTCTTCAATCAGGTTTTATGTTAAATGGGCCGAGAGCAGTTTTACACATGGCTTCACCGCGATATGGGCAGAATTTTTTTATTAGTTGATTTACGGGAACTTTTATTCAGATTTAGGGTCGGGGGTGAAAAAAATAAAAATAAAAAAGCTCTGAAAATGACCAGTTAACTGGTCATTTTCAGAGCTTTTTTTTTAAATATCTCAAGAAAAACAGTAGGCAAACCAACAGTCTGTAATAGATTTTTAAATAGTTTATCATTTTCCTAAAAATCTGGACACGACAATCACTTTTTACAGTGTCACTCTCAATATTACACAGACAGAACCTCAAAAAAATTTTTTTTTTTTCAACAAAACAAATAATACTTAGAGTCGGCGGATAAAATAAAAAAAAAATTGGAAATGAAATTTTATTTGTTTCCTACTTTCCGGAAAATTACAGTAGGAGGGTACGTAAATCAACTAATAAAAAAAATCTGACCTAAACCCGACTTTGTTGTAAACGAGCAACAAACCAGACTGTGCATAAGTCTGTTCAGCTTTTAAATTCGCTTTCTATTAAGTAGTATTATACTGGCTATACGTGCGATATTACACTATTCGGCCAGCTAGATTCTGTAGCTGGACAGGCTGGTTTGATCCTTACCTGATCGCACACAGCGAATACAAGTTTTCTTGTGCCGAGGCCTTAAAATACATGTACGTGTTGTATTACTTCATTACTAACACGGTCGGTAGCAAAAGTATTTCGTTCTTAAGATAAGTTAGTTTTTTTTGTTGCTAACAGCTATGGTCATTGAGTCAGTTCACTTAACCACACTTTTTCCTGGGCAGGCTTGAGCAAGCGGTTAACCAGTAATTTGTGCACATACTTTCGCTTGTAACTGACAACAACCCTTCTTGAATAAATCAGCGGAAGGAGGAGAATGACCGTAGAAATTATTTCATGATCAATCTCCACGAAAGTATGGTACCGGGGCGGGATCGAACTCGCGACCCCTGGATCTGCAGTCAGACACGCATCTGTAGCCAGACACGTTACCGACTGCGCTACGCGGCCCGGTTAAAGATAAGTTAGTATGGTCAGGAAATACCACAATCATATATGGCACCACGAGGAAGAGCCACATAGCATTAACAATATATCAGGAAGACAATTAAAGTAAAGCAACCAGCTTAGTTTACCTCGTCAAGATGATTGCAAAACTAGAAGGACACTTAGTATTGCATAACAAGGCAATACCACCACAGAGCCCCCACACATAATGGGAGCAACAATAAACAATGTATCACAAACGACAGAACTATTAAGTCACTCAAGTCACTCAAGTCACGCCATAATTCGCTATACACCATCGAGTAAACAGCTTTTAAGGACATATGCTACTAAATACTTCCCATATTGAAATACTTTCAATACTTTGCATACAGTTTATTTTATGCATGGGCTATCCATTTATGAAATAAAAAGGATATGTCACCGTGCTTATTTTTTCAGAATCTCATATTGAAGTTAACAGCATTTGACCAATTATCTAGAAATATAAAATAACAACACAAGTCCTAAATATCGAGCTAAAACGGTTGTAATCTTCAGCCAGCTTCTTTCTTTTAACTTTAATTACTGCCCATGACCTCAAACTTTTAAGAAAATGTGCATGTTTACTTGTTATCCCATGCTGTGACAAAATACTGCATGATATATTTTGGCAATTCGTCGAAAAATGGAATTTGTTTTTAGAAAAAATCATGTATTAAAAAATCGAATATTGAAAATCTTGAAAATTTATTTTTAATTCATGGACTATTATAATACCTTTCAGAAAAAAGAATAAAAATCTGGGGTCACCGAACTAATTCTCTTTCTAGAGGGCCAAATTTAACCCCACCCCCATAGGTTTCATGCGTAATTCAATATAAAAAGTTCGGGGATGACCATTTCGGTCGTTTTGATGATGCCATTTTACTAGGATATGAAGTAATTTAGCATTTAAATGTTAAAAAAGAAAGAAAAAACACACTTAAAATATGTGCGCATCCGGGAATCGATCCTGGTCCTCTGGCTTTGTAGCAAGACACGCTAACCACTAGGCCACGAGGTCAGGTCGTGCGCCGCTCGAAATAACCATACAAATAGTATAGACTCGGCCACTATCGTATTCGTAACCAGGGTTATTGTGTACGTTGTTTGATTTCGACTGAGCTACATTTATCTGTCTTTAGTGCTGAGACGATCAGTTCTGAAAAGATGTCAATAGATATTTCGAACACACTTTAATTAGTTATTTTGTGAAGAAAATGTCGGAACACTGATATGACATAAGAATATCGGAAGCTGTGTTGATCCGAATCCGTTAAGGGTCGAAAGACAGGACCCAGACAACTTTCCCCGTTTGCAGACGCGGGAAAGGTGCGCATTGGAAATAGCCGCATATGTCTTTAACAACGATAGAAAAGCCCTTTCGAATTCATGGGCGGGTGACAGGAGGTCCGGATCCCCCTGAAAAATCACAAAAAATTAGGGTTTCTAAGCAATACTGGTCCGGATCCCCTGAAAAATCACAAAGCTACCAAGACAGCATTCAATGTTGGGCCATTATAGGCCCGCCGGCGAAGCGCCGTTTCGCTGGCGGGCCGATGATGACCCGCTTATACTGGTATTTTGATCCTCCCTCCCCTCATCAACTAAGAAAATGGCGTTTCGCTGGCGGGCCGATGATGACCCGCTTAGTGGTATTTTGATCCGCTCTCCGCTCATCAACTAAAAAAAGGCCGTTGTCAAAGTTGGACCCCTCTGCACAGAAGGGATCTTTTCTATAAACATTGGAATAACTTAATTTTTGTGCTCTTATGATCTTCTACTCCACAAGGGTTTGCAAATATTTGATAGCACTGGTTTCTTTTTGATGTGTTACTTAACTTTAAAAGATATTGGTTTAAAAGAGTCCTATCTAGGGAAAATGACATTGTAGTCATGCCCGGATCCAGAAAGTTTTGTCTGAGGGGGTCTAAATTTGTTAACATTTTTTCCGTTTTGTTTTTCGCTGATGAGGGGAAAGAGGATCCAAATATCGCTATGAATGAATGGGATGGGCCATCATCGGCCCGCCAGTGAAATGCCATCTGAATGGCGTTTCGCTGGCGGGCCGATGATGGACCAACATTAAATGCTGGCTAAGTAGCTTTGTGATTTTACAGGGGATCCGGACCAGTATTGCAAAGAAACCCTATAGTTTTGTGATTTTTCAGGTGTGGGGGTCCGGACCCCCTGCCCCAACCCCCTCTGGATCCGCTCATGGTAGTCCATGCAAGGTCGGCTATGCGTTATTAAATGAAAAGCCATAAAACCCTATGCTAGCCGGGCGATTTTTTTCATCTGCTGATAGCCTTTGCAAACAGTTTAAACCCAGATCAGGACCGACACAACGTCGGTCCTGATGTGGATCCAAACCGTTTGACACTCTGAAAGTGTTCCTGAAAATTTTTTTGGAAAAACATAATTTTGGAAAACGTCAACAGGCAACAACTAAAGCATGAAAATGAAATCAATATCAAGCATGCAAAGTAGCTCTATGGGAAAACTCACTTTGCTCATGTACATGCATAGCAAAGAAATCTGCACGTCGGGTTTTAATGATTGTAAGCATTTTAAGAAAACGACCCTACTTTTAAGGCATTATTAAAATGCTAATATTAAGTGATTATCCAGTTGCGCACAACAAGATTTCGGTGCTGCGAGGATATGTATTGAGTATTTTAATAAGGGTCGACCAATTGGTTGAAGTAATACTTCTACAAGTCTCAGAAACACAACCGAAACCCACCTGCTCGAATTTTAAAGGCCTCAAAAGAAAATTATTGGGCGCCATCACTCATCAGTGTCAACCTGCTCAATCATACAGAATCGAAAATGATTTTAGCGAGGATATGGACTCTTAACCAAACACACCTTATCTCGGTTTCGTGCATACTACATGTAAAATAAGAACAGATACCTATGATTCGATGAAACGGTTAAAAGCAAACATTGCAAGGTACAAGAGTGTAAGTAAATACTGACAGGTCAAAAGCGACATGGTATGTATTGGCTTCCATTAAAGCTTCCATTAAATGTAAAAAATGTTTATTCAATGTTTCAACAAATTACGACACACTTAACATGCTTAAAAGTGGTCGCTTACAATTTTAAATCGAGTTTGAAATAATGGTCTTCAACTAAGGTATTGGTCCACAACCATTTAGCAGTGAACACAACCTCGAACGTCACCTGACTTTACAGTAAATTTAAACCTGTCTTAAGTGGCTACTCAAAAATACACAACACAAAGGTCTTAAAGACAGTTGGTAGCTTAGTGCAGAGAGCATTCTGCAATACTTTTGACCTGCATTAAGCGATTATCAGTCTTGAAAACATGTTTTGAGGACTTCTTTTGAGTGGCCACTTTAGACAGGTTTTACTGTAGAGAACGTTGTGGCAATAAATTACCTTTCCAGACGCCAGAAGTTTGTGTAGAAATAATGGTGACTCCCCGCTGTGTGTCGACTCCTTGTGCACCTCTGTGACCCAGAATGGGGATCCACCATTTTTCTCCAACTGCTCTTGGTCGATCAGATGCCTGAGTTCATCTTGTATTTCTTCTTGGTAGCCGCCGTTTTTGTCGTGAGAATACTGGCCAAGCGGACACGGTCTTGAACCTGAAAATAAGAATAAATAGCGTTGAAATATACAAATCTCAATTTCTGTCCAGGAGAGCAATCATATGCAAGTTTAACCCTTTCCTTCATGAATATTGATGCTTAGCCCCACCCACTATAAATATGTTTTCAATATATAAACTTTCACACAAAGAAATTGCTTACCAGGTCCACTAGTGTATCATAATTTCATAAACAAACAGAGAAGACCCTGATCACTCAGCTCTTATATGAGCTTCTTGATCTGGGTCTGCTCTGTTTGCAAAAGCATTTAAAGTGTCTCTATGAGGTAAAAGGTTAAACAATACACATGTTTAGGTATTGGCCAGTTTGTTTGTGTAAGTACATGCATGGTAACGAATTCCAATAATATATGGTCCTAATGATACTACGCGTTTTGATTAAGGTCGACAATTTTTACAAATATAAATGTTCTAATTTTTACGGGATCACATCTGAAAGCTTACAAATACATGCGCAATGTTTAACATGACTGATGAGTGTGCATGTTTATCTTAGATGAGTTGGTGATAAAAATAATACAACGCCTCCTTAAAGTTAAGTACCTGTACTACCTTAGTTTTAGTTGACATTCATGAATTGCCAGGCTCGATGCAGTACATATGGTCAAAATGTCATATTGATCTACAGAGTACATGAAACAATTTCGATCCTAAGAAGTCTGAGACGTTATTATCCGTATCCTAAAATCAATCTTGGGTGGATCCAGAGGGGGGGGGGGGCAGGGTCCGGAGTCCGGACCCCCCCCCCCCCAAGAAAAATCACAAAAATATAGGGTTTCTTAGCAATACTGGTCCGGATCCCCGAAAATGACAAAGCTACACCAAGCCAGCATTCAATGTCGGGTCGTCATCGGCACGCCAGCAAAACTCCATTCGAATGGCGTTTCGCTGGCGGGCCGATGATGGCCCGCTTATATTGTCCTTTTTGGATCATTCTTCAAAAAAAAAAAAAAAAAAAACGTTGCAAGGCTGGACCCCCTCTGGCAAAATGTTTCTGGACCCCTCTGGCAAAACTTTCTGGATCCGCGCATGTCAATACTTAACTAAGGTACATGTAGAGCTTAACTTAAAGAATGCAAATGCAATTTTAGAACAATATAACCTCACCTATTAGGTTGTTGGACCATATGAAACTCGACATCTTTAAAGCACCTGATCTTCTATCTAGCTAGACTAGCTAGATTAGCCAGACATTTTAGACACTTATCAAAACATGTACATTATAATCCATACGAAACCCAAGAATCACATTTTCCCAACCGAATGCTATAAACTGTTGGAAACTTTGCTTATGAGACGTTAAATGTTTTGTTAAAGCCTTGGCCCTAACAGACACTAAAACACTTCACGTTTCCCGGTCATCTTTCTAGATACTGCCAAAATCAAGTTGCATATAAAAATGCAGCAGCCAGCTACTTTTCACTCACAATCCACCCGACTGAACTTTCAAATTTGAGTTATCCATAGTTGGAGCCATATAAAGTTGGTATAGAGATATGCAATTATTTAAACTCTTTCATATCAAAATAGAAGCGCCCCATTGAGACAGTTCTTTAAGGCACCCGCAACATACTGGCTGATGGAAAACAGTCAAAATAACTCAGATGTACTTCATCTGCTCTGATTTCAAATGTATCACTTTTCCGTTGGCCTAATCAGATACTTTGAACTTTAAGTATTCGAGTTATTCAGAGTTCACTGCTGTATAAACTTTGTAGTCTATACTTAGGCTGGCCTGATTATCAAACTGTCCTGGCAATTATATTTTAAAACTTATGACCTGGAATGTATATTGGCACAGATCTGTCACGTGACGTTTTCCAGTAATACTGATTGATGTCATACTTAATGCTATAAAAAGGATTTTATTTGACCTCCAATATCATACTTATGTTGCGTCAAGATGATAAATCAATGCTTAACTTGTAAAAAGATCACATTGGGCACAAACGGGGAGTTTTCATTGAACTGGAATCAGAACTACCTTTATTGGTATGATATTTTAACGCCCTAGCATGATCGATGTCGGTATAGTGTTATGAACCGTGAGACTAAAACGACCGTGATGCCAGCATACAATGAAACACCGCTTATAGTCCATTTGTTCTAGATGAGTGGGTCAATACACTATGATTTCTAGTAGAAAAATATGCCTAATATTTGGATATTCTGGATTGTTTCGAAGGGAAACGCTTAAAAAACAACATAGAATTGTCCATTGCTTTAAACGTGCATTCGCAACTTAGCCGCAGCATTGGCGGATCCAGAGGGGGGACAGGGGGTCCGGACTCCCCTGAAAAATCATAAAAATATAGGGTTTCCTAGTACTGAAAACTCACAACGTTACCAAATCAGTATTCAGTTTTGGGTCATCATCGGCCCGACAGCGAAACGCCACTAAAATGGCGTTTCGCTGGCTGGCCGATGATGGCCCGCTTATGATGATATTTGGATCGTCTCTCCCCTCATCAACTAAAAAAAAAACAACAAAAACCGTTGTCAATGTTGGACCCCCTCTGGCAAAACTTTCTGGATCCGCGCATGCTGCATGTCCAAAGTTTCGACGTGTATTTAGTCTATCAACTTATTTTACAGAGGGAAGAAGGGGTCCGTACCTGAACTCAGTAGAGGCCACCATTGGCCCGCCAGCGAAATACCATTTAAATGGCGTTTCGCTGGCGGGCCGATGATAAACCATACCAGTATTCCTAAGGAAACCTACAGCTTTGTGATTTTCCAATGGGGGAGGGGGCGGAGGGGCGGTCTGGATCCCATGTACCACATCTGGATCTGCGCATCACCTTGCCCCAGTACAGTACATGTATGTTTAAATTTTCAACGCAAGCCTTTAATGAATCTTTAGATTTTCGCAAACGTTCATAGCCACATGAAAGACATAAATTTGATTGACAGCTGCCAAGTTCACTTTCCCGTGCAATCGGCTTCGAACATCGAATTCATTGGACAGAAGTGATACTGGTGTTGTGATTGATATCGAGCCACATCGGAGTCGCACGTGCAAAACAAGCATCTTGCTGTCCGTGTTCACACTGGATGTTCCGCTTTTTCGTTTTACACTCCAACAAAACCGTTAATACGATTACATCCTTACAAAACTGTTTACCTTAACTTCATGATTCCATGAACATTTCAAAAATCGAATTCATTTCTTAAATTAACTCAGAGTAGGACACTATAGTACTTTAATAAATTAAAGAGTTGTATTGGTTTTCGTTGCTATAAAGCCACTATACATCCACTGAAACACTTTTGAATTAAAAATGCTAAAAATTTTAGAAAAAAAACTATTTCAACACCTTGCTGCAATGTATACACTCAATTTGAAACGTGGGAATATTACACAGTTTGTAAGCATTTCCGAACAAACGGACGAAGTAGTACTGCCACATGAAAAGATAAATGTAGTTGGAAAAGACTAAATAACACCTTAGATGCAATTATGCTATCGGTTCCGGTTCCTGTCATATGGTCTGATCGAAGAGCAGACATACAGGCTGATTTGAGGCACAACCATATTAAGTGCATGCTGCTTGGGACCTTTGCATTTGGCAACAGTGTTAAGAAACAGCTTCACGTCCAAAACCCAAGTGCAAAACAATGGACGTTAAAGAAGATTAGGGGAAGTCTGGTTTGATCGTTTGGCAAAACTTTCAACTTTGGTAGCCTATGCGCACATACAGATCTGGGTCTTTTGTGGGTCGGATCCCGTTTTCAAAAAGAGTGGCTAAAATTGTTATTCATAACGAACTTTAAATGGTACAGTTGCTCACCATAATTGTTGCTTAATACCTGAACATATGCCTTTAAGTGCGTTGTTCCATATGATGTCGTGTCAATAGGCGTAACGCCTTTTATGCATAGTACATATGTGAGCAAGACCAATGGAAAAATAATACTCTTTGGAATGGGGCTGAACTACATCACTAAAATCTGGGAATGTATTCCAATATACATGTCTGGAAAGGTGTTCATGGCAAATTCGAAAGGAGTTCATGTCTGAAAAGGGTTGGTAAACTTTTTATAATAAAGAGAAGATAACACCATAAATGAAAAAAGGTCATAGGAATGGCCTTAGAAAACAGATACGGACTCCTATAAGGACTCTTATGAGGCCAGAAGTAGAGTTTTTTGTCTACACTGCGGTATATATTTTTGTCTATCTTTTGTCTGGTAAGGGGGTCTCAATCATGTCTGGAAAGCGGTCCCGGGATCCTATTGGCAACATCTGGGGAGTCTGAAAAATGAAGTTATGTCCCCAATCAAACTCCCAAGTACTAAAGTCTTCGAGTGTGTCATATTAATTACAGTTTGAGATATTATCTGTTGTAGATTTCACTGAACGTTGTAAGTACTCTTTTGTAAGTGTCATGGAGACTCGTCGAAAAAGTTCCTTTAATACCATAGAGACAAGAAAACTAGCAATTTGCTGGTTGAAAAACTAGAACGTATTTTTGTTCGTATATTTTGTCTGTTGTAAGCCGATTCCTGTTTGTTAAATTACAATAAAGTAATATAATAGATTTAAATGTCTCTATTGAGTATTCTCACAGGGTTCAGTGCATTAACAAACAGATACATTAGAAATTTATTTGCCCTTATAGATGGTCTTAATGCAGTCATAAAAAGATACACCAGCCGCTTCGTGAGAATTTGGTACTTATCGTAAAGGCACGAAAACCGCAATGCTGACGTATCAAGCAAGGATAGGGGTCTGAGTATTAGTCTGAGCCTCCACCTACTTCCTTGCTTTGTGTATATGAACAAGAAATGCTGTAGCGAGGCTGCGCGTCTGCGCAGGCTCGCCAAAGCATTCCTTGCTCGTCAATGATAAGTACCAAAATCGAATGTGCTGGCTCATACATGTTTGGTTAACTGAATAGGCAAAAATTAAGCACCGTTTTATACAAAAATTGCTTTGAAATCAATTATAGATATGGGTAATTGTATTTAATTTTGAAGAAAAATGATTTTCATTGGAGCCTTGTCATGCTGAAGAATTTTACAGTATGATCCATCATACACGTACGTACATGTATATTCATGCAAATTACCTGTACATCTGTCGGGCCTAGTTGGATATGCGTCTGCCAAAAATCAGGAATCTCGAATGCTTGACCAGGGTAATTTTCGTAGAATAAGATTACGTTTTTTTTTGTATTTCTCCAAGCAAAACAGTTGCCATGGTTTTACGAATGTGAGATTGAGTGGTACACTTAGCATTCAATGTTTGTTGAAAACAACAAACGTTCATTTGCCACTATTGGACAAGACACTGCACGGACATCATACGCCGTTGGACACCAAGGATAACCTACACAGCAGGCCATCTATTGGTCTTCTTAGACCAGGTAAATAGCGATATAGATGAAATAACAAGATTATAAAAAGGGGCTCTGAAAGGTAACTTTTCAGATAACGCCCTTTATTGATGGAAGGAATTATTTTTGGGAGTTGGAACCCGACTTTCGTGCCAAATTGATATTCTGACGGAAAAAGTCATTCTTGCCGTCAGACAATCTGGGTAAATGACTAAATTCTCATGCCAAAATTCTAATTCTTTGGGCAAAAAACGCTATATTGCCCGCTTCCTCTTACACGTTGACAATATACAATAAAGTTGTATCTAAGTCAACGAATACCATCATGCATACATTATGTTAAAAAACTTGTTGCAATGCAACTATCTTAAGCAAGATCTTGCTATAGCATGTATAAGGAACGAAATTCTACCACTATTACGAGCTTTCCTTTTGGTGAAACAATGTTCTGTAAATATACAGCTGAATGAAAAAAGTGATTTTTGGATAACTTTCTAACACGAAAGAGAATTTTTCATCTGCTAGTGCGATCATTAGTGGTCTCGTATGCATTTTTACTGACAAGATTCTATCTGAGAAAATTCCTCACTTATTCGATATAGAGAAAATTGATATTGCAAACATAATTACATTTCATTGTGTAAAACCAACTTAGCTGGCGTATTGACATTTAAACTATCGCTCCATTAATATTTGACAAAGGCTAGCACCAATACAGCTTTTATGATATAATTTCAAGTTCACAAAAATATTGATATATAAGTAAGATAATGCTAGCATATTCCCTGCCCACTAAAGACTGCAATTATCACGAGGTCTCGCAATTATTCATAGATATTTTGACCTTTCGGTAATAAATCAGATAAATAAAAAATGTGGAACAGCATTACTCACTGCGATATGCCACTTCTAGTCGTATTTTGTTTCGAAATGAAAATGTTTTATCATATGACATCGAGTCTAGAGTATAACTAGATGGAGTTTCAGAAGAAAACATATACCCCCCTACCCACCTCATAGAATTATATGACCCTGGCGACAATGAAAATTAGATCAAGGCCACCTAACTCTAATAATTTCTTATGAACCTACCAATGATGCATCTGTGCCAGTTTGGCCAAATTCTGGCCTTTGTTTAAGAAGATAGAGTGCAGACAAGGATTTTTCTTTAGAATTTTATGACCCTGGTAACCTTGTAAATTAAGTCGAGGTCACTTAATCTAACCGTTTTAAGATCTTCCAAATTATGTATCTGTATGAGTTTGGTCAAAATCTGACCGTCATTTCAGAAAATAGAATGCAGACAAGGCTTTATCAAAGAGTGATATGACCCTAGTGACCTTGAAAATAAGTTAAGGTCACGGTCACCAAAAATAATAATTTATTAAGGTTCGCCAAATGATGCATCTATGCCAAAAGGTCAAAATATGGCCTTTGATTCAGAAGATAGATTGCAGTCAACGCTCTATACATGTATTAGAGTTGTTTTACCCCGGTACCCTTGAAAATTAGGTCAAACGACCAATGTCTGGTCATTTTTCCCTGCACTCAAAAATGCCATAACCAGACATAATTGCACCGGGAAGTCCCAAACTAGACATGATTGAACCAAAAGACCCAAATTATACCCTATTGTCCCCCAAAATGGCCATAAAAGACCATTTTACACCAAAATTCAAGACTAGACCCTTTTGCACCCAAAATGCGGAAAATATACAATTCCGCACCCAAAAAGACAACTAGACCTATTGCATTAAAGAAGCCCAAACTAGACCAATAATTGAACCACAAAAGGCCAAAAATAGACCATATTGCACATCAAATAAACTAGATCCTATTGCACCTGGACCCTATTGCACATAAAATAAAAACTGGACCCTATTGTACTCAAAAAAGCATAAACTTGTCCCTATTGCACCCTAAATACCAACATTAGATCCTATTACACCCAAAAAGGCCAAACTAGACTCTGGTCTGCAGTGTGTGATTGTGGTATATCCTGATCATACTCGGTTACTTTTTTCTATTGCGCTCAAAAGGCTCATATCAGACGCTATTGCACTCAAAAGCCCAAACTAGACCTTATTGTCCCCAAATGGTCCAAAAGATAGTCCTTATTAAAGTAAGTAAGGGCGCAAAGATCAGGAATCGATAGAATCAAGTACCACACCTGAGCCAAAATACCAATGGGAAAGTGACAAACTCATAGTTAGACACCACACACGAGAGCCAAGAGGTCAGCCCTTTCCCAGCAGGTGACCACACGGCACATATAAACAGACACGCACAAAGGCATAGCAAACGCAAGACAGAAAAAACATTAAATATCCACAAAAGAAGTACCGCCTTGGAACGGTCAGTAAAATATTTTACTGGAGGGGCTTAAACCACTTTTACGGCGCGCCAACCTCACCCTTAATTCAGATGTAGATCAAGACATATAGATATTTGGTTTACATGAAAGACCCCTAACTTATCAATGCATCATCTCATAGAACCTATAAATCAAGATATAACTAGGAGATAAAGCAAAGATAAGGACTCAACAGTAAAAAAGACTGAATGCCGGAGCAAAAGAAATCCAACAGGTAAACCCTGTGGGCCCGAAAAACTGCCAAAGCATCAGGCCCCTATCATCTCATCAATAGATAAGTCTTTAAGTCGAAACCTTTCCGACCCACCGGCGTGCAATTAAAGAGGAAAGCAAAGTTGCCAACAGTGATTGGGTTGATCACCAAGCATGCAGTCTATAGCAAAATAAATCTTAAGCATCCAAACGACCTAAACTAGACCCCATTGAAACTGTGTATAGAGCTATTGCACCCAAAATTTAAAGCTAGATTATATTGCGCCTGAAAGGCAAAAACTGACCATATTGCACCCATAAGATCCAATCTAGACCCTTTTGCATTAAAATGGAAAAAAACAAAACAAACTAGACACCATTGTATACAATAGACCTAAGCTAACGCACCAACTATTGCACCCGCTAGTCACTAGACCCTATAGCACGGAGGGGCAAAATACGAGACCCTATTTTACCCAAATGACCCAAACTAGACCAAATTGCACTGATAAAGGCCAAACCTAGAGCCTATTGCACCCCAAGTGCCAAATTAGACTGATAACACACAAACAGGCTAAACTAGACCCAATAACTAGATCAAAATTAGATCCCGTTGCACATCAAAAGGCCAAAAACCTAGAGCTTATGCCTCGGTTACACTTGCCACGGGCGTCATACGATTTATTTGTCTACGATTTTCCGTACGATTTCCAGGCATACACGCTACGGCGTATGTGTTTACATTGTTTACGATCACCCTGTGATTTCTTTCGGCGAGAGACCGGGGCAAAAACCTTACAGAGACCTTGTGGGGATCGTATGGAAACGCAAAGTCATCGTGTAATCTTTAGGCCACTGAACTGCAATTGTAAAAATGCCTGATTGGCTCAAAAGGTGGGTGGAAGCTCAGCACTATATTTAAGTTGTAAAGTGTCTTGTGATTGGTCAATAATAAAATATGGGAAAATCATATTAATGAGATGGGTATATATTTGCTGCACTTTTTGAAACAATATCTCGCTGCTTTTGGTGGTTTAGTTTACAGGCTTGGCTTAGAAAAAAAGACCTTGCATTTTGATATTTTTTTTCAGGTCCTCCCATGTAGGGTGTCCACCTTCAGGGGCCATAAAGTGGTAAAACATGGCGTTCACCTGGAGGGTATCTCATTCTTGTTTTATTAATTGAATTGGGTTCAGTGTAATTATATGGCAGCCACATTGTGATTTAAGAGTTGTGAGGATCACAGCTTACTTAAAAGCTATAATAGTGGTATATGGGAAAACATTTATAGAGCTGGGCCCTAATGAAGAATATCAGTCCTGTTTTGTTGGGTGCATTGGCTGCTATGTTTGTGACCTGTTATATGTTTTTGATACTTTGTTATGATTTCAGTCCTGCAATGATTTCAACTTTAAAAAAAAAGTCCACATTTTAAAACAAATAAAAAATCATTAAGACTGCAGTAAAAGAACCTAATTAGTGGGTAGGGAGTGATGATTGGTTCAGTTTTGCATTACATAATGGGCTGTGAAGCATGCCAGTTGCGTTTCTGCACTATCAGGCTATACTTCAAACATTATTTCATTTATCGACACCCCACTGATTCCCATACCAGCGCATTTGTATTTTTCATTGTTGTGCTGATGCATTTTTGGAGCATTCATTCTTGTAATTGTCAAAATATGGTAAAAGGCCCTTGTGCAAATTCCGTCAACCACAGTAGTGGTCACTTGTTTAAGTTATATGAAACTGAGTTGAAAAGTATTACATGTGGTTATCCCATATTTGCATGCTCATTTATTGTCATAGGTCTTAGTTGAACTTAGGGGTAGCACAAGAGACTGTCATATGACCCTATATGGCCTTGACCTGTGACGGATTGACCTTTCGATGGAGCAAACGTGAAGAACAACTTGGAAACCTGTCTGATGTTGCACTGTCCACATTTCATTTTTAGTAATCTAGTTGGGTCAATTTGGGTTGATTTCCTTTCCAAATTGACTCTTGACCTGAAGATGACCCTGGCTTTAATAAGAGGAAGAACATTCAGATGGATAATGTACGCGTATTAGTTGGTTTTAATCTTTACTATTAAATCCAGCACTATAAATGACACTTTGAAAAAAAAAACTAGTTTTGTCTTTTAGGGTGCAAAAGGGTTAATAAATATCATGCGCGGACCCAGAAAGTTTTGTCAGAGGGGGTCCAAGTAAGAAAAAGGACAACGATCAGAAATCGATACAATCAAGCACCACACCTGACCCAGGATACCAATGGGAAAGTGAAAACTTCACAATTAGACATCACAAACGAGAGCCAAGAGGTCAGCCCTTTTAAAGCAGGTGACCACAAGGCATCAATAAACAGACGCGCACGAAAACAAAGCAAAAACAAGACAGAAATAACATATAAATGATCCACAAAAGAAGCACCTCCTTGGAACGGTCAGTAAAAATATTTTACTGGAGGGCTTAAACCGGTTTCATATAGAGGATCCAAATATCACTTTAAAGGGTCCATCGTCGGCCCGCCAGCGAGCCGCCATTTAAAAGGCGTTTCGCTGGCGGGCCGACGATGGCCCAACATTGAATGTTGGCTTGGTAGTTTTGTGATTTTTCAGGGGATCCGTTCCAGTATTGCTAAGCAAACCTTGTTTTTGTGATTGTTCAGGGGGGGGGGGTCCGGACCCTCTGTGCCCCTCTGGATCCGCCCATGAATATCAAGAAGAATATATAGAGAAGAAGTGAAAATAGCCTGCTCATGTGTCAGGAAATGTATGACCTTGTAAATGTTAGCTTTATAAGATGGTTAGTTTGGCACATGGCACCAGTTGGATCAAAAACTGTAGTAAGATTACACCAATTTTCACAACTTTCAATGTAAGGTATGAATAACCCTATATTTAGGTAGAGATTTTGCGCACAAAGCCAACAACCTCAAACCAAAATGTATCTAACTTCTTAAGCTACTGCAAGCCAATTTTAACAAACTTAAAGATTAACTTCGATTGAAGTCCATGTACTTTACAATAACTTTATAATAACTTAACATCTTAATCCATTCTTAAAGACCTGAATATGCTAAATATGGATTCACACGTCCATTTGAATAGTTTAACCATAACCTGTTCTTAGCCTTTATCATCAAAGTAAGATAATGATCCCGAGATAGAAACGAGAAAAACAGTCTTTAGAGATTGCGTAGTCCGGTCTGCACCTTTGTTGATGCATGCTTGTTTATACATCATTGCCTACTAAGTGTCGTCTGCTCATAACCTTTCGAAAACAGATTGGACAAAACGTCGGGTCTGGTCTGGATCCAATCTGTTTGACACTCAGATTGCATTCCTGAGAGAATTTTTCGAAAAAGTTGATTTTGAAAGAAAAAAATAAAAATAAACAGACGACAGAAACGCATGAACAAATTTCCCAATGGGCAATGAGTAAAGGTTTTCTCACGACGATGTCTTGGTTTTAGTATACTGACGGGCTTTAAAAACGCAACACTTGGATAACTACTTTAATTTATGTCTCAAAAAAGAAAAAAAAGAATTCAAAGCAATCAATTTGATTGTATGTTAAAGAGTGTTCATTTTTTAGTAACACATGAAAAACATTTCCACTTACAATTTATTTTAATCATTGAAAATATAAGCATTTGAGATAGGGGTCAACTGTTTCATGTGACAAAACGTTATCAGTGAAATATCTCCTACTTCTTTTAAATTAAGAAAGGCGAGAAGCATCAAAAGTGTTTTATGGGCTTTGTAAGTCTTCAAGCAATCGCTCTCATTTTGATTCGCTGGTCTGCGATACCCTAGGTTCACCCCCTATACCCGATGATACAACCGAATTTTTACATCGAAGAGCTGATACAAAACACAACGTCACGTGCGAGGATGGACTGGGGTAAGTTGACGATGTTTTGATGCTTACAGGCAATACCAGGAGGAGTTGTGAGCCGAGACTTTGCGGAGAAATAAAGTGTACCTACCTCTATTTTTCGCCATAAGTAGTCTTTTATAAAGTGTCCCCTTGCGATAGATATTCTGTATTTATCGACAGAATTTTCCACCACAGACACGAAAATTGATTACACTCGCTAATTGCTCGAATACTTCTTCACCAAAAGCCCATTCCTACATTTACGAAACATCGTCAACTTACCCCAGTCCATCCTCGCACGTGACGTTGTGTTTTGTATCAGTTCTTCGATGTAAAAATTCGGTTGTATCATCGGGTATAGGGGGTGAGGTTTACTTTTTTTTAAATTTAATCTGTATGTACCCTTTCATTCGATGACTCTACATTCAACTGTCTTTGAAAGATATAAAAAGAAGTTAGTGTTGCGTTTTATAGCCCCTCAGTATAGTTTACTCTTTGCCTGCCAGTGTCGTCTGCTGATAACGTTTACAAACACTTTTAGACCAAAATACTATTAGACCCGACTACGGTTCGATACTCTGATGGTATTCATAAAATATTGCCTTTTTATAAAGTTTTTATTGAAAAAAAGACGACCAAAATCATGCAAAATCCATCATACAAAGCGGTAACGAAGATAAAATATTATAGTGGCTACGTATATAATTATACGGTTAGTGAAGACAGTAAAATTAATTGAATTTAATATGGTTTCGTGTAGGTATGTGTCTTATTAATGATTTTACATGCATGAAACATCTTTGCCTATACATACCCCTATATCCGCCATGGGGCCTGAGCCCATTGTGCACGGGTTCCGGTGTCCCCTGAAACTTAATCTCCACCCGACGTAAACGGGGCTTCTTGATGCCCCTAGTCATACTAGGGGGCGAATTTCTATTCGTCATAGCAGAATATCCTTTTCCTTAATAGAATTATTTCACCATTATGATTTATGTTAACCTTTATTTTCACTACTGTTCAAAACTTAAGTAAACAAGTGGAGTATTGGATAACAGAAAAATTGCACTCCTTAGTATTCACCTGTGACTATCAATATATACAATGTACATAATTAAAGGTATCCGGTTATAATCAGTTTGGCCGCCATGTTGTTTAAGGCCGTTGTCAATGGAGTCACGTGACTCTTTTCAAAAAGATTTTAAAAAGATCGAAGAGGATATTACAAGTCGGTTTAAAAGTCAGATATTAAAAGCGATAAATTAAATATGGGTCAGAATTTAATGTGTGCTTGCGATTGAAAATCAGAAATGTGTTGAAAATACAATAGTTCTTCGTTGATACACAATTCTATATTTTGATACGTACACCTGAATTGGAGACAGGGCACAACAAACTTGGTATGAGCGCACAGGGAAAACTCTGATAAGCCTGCGCATTTGTGCAGGCTGATCAGAGTTCTCGCTAAGCGCTCTATGGGTAGAGAAGATCCAAATGATTCATCATATGGACTGCAAAGACTCTGATCAGACTGAATAGATTCGCAGGCTAATCCGAGTCTTCGCCTGGAGGACATGCCATATTGTACACTTTGCAGTGCTTCGGCTCATTTTTATCTAGTTTTATTGTATGCTTTAAATGCGTTGTAATATCAAATCTAATAAATTTATTGAAATGTATGACAAGCGGTATTATTGTGTATCTGTAAATACCTCCCATTAAGTCAGGCCTCGAAATATCTGAAAATAGGCACTTGCCCTGCATCACAAAATTTATTGACAAACATGGAGAAAATTTAATTTTCAGTAGAAATATCAAAATATTCACTTGCCCTGCAGCCTGAGACACTCGTAAATACGAGCGGACGAGTACTATTTTCGAGCCCTGTAAGTACAAAGCTTATTAATAGCTAAATAAAATCAGCCCGAGTCACATTTGTGTGTTCATGCTCGGACCAGACTGCACATGTTCATAATCATCAGAAATTACAATGCCACGTTCGGTACCTCCCTATACAAGCACATTTATATATTAAATATGCCAAGGCGCGAGAAAACCGGGTTTTGTCGCCAAACTATTCTAAAAGGAGTCAGATATAAAGCTACATCGATTTCACTTAGCTGCAATCGAGGGGCAAGTGAATATACACTGTAAAAAGTATGTGTACGTTTACATCAAAAGAGGAGGCAGCTGCCACCTCCTTAGGTGTCAAATTACAGTTTGTTTTCCTACTAGAACAAGGATGTGGCCAACATTTCTCCCGTGATAAATGATAAACATTACTACCTATTATTGTTATAGTATTTCTACAGATTTAGATCAGCCCAATCAAACAGAACATAACTGTTAAAGCAGCTGAGAGGTTACACCAAGATTAGTTGCAGTTACATTGTAGACTGGCACTGCCACTAAATTTGACATAAAATTATTATATGAAATAATATAGTTTATTCCGCATATGTCATGTACGTATGACTTGAGTGAAATAAGGAGATTTGTATTGTATTGTATTGTAGTAACACGTTTTCATAGTTTGTCCTGATATTGTTTCTACAGAAATTTATGATAAACGTGACGACTTTGATTTCGAAATTGTCCATTTCCCATTTTTAGATGGTGATGTTCCTGGCTCTACATCCTATGGAGTCTATATCTCTCAACTCATTCGTTTTGCTAGAGCATCTAGCCATGCTGCTGACTTCAACACTCGCAATAAATTGTTAACTCAGAAACTTATTAAGCAAGACTATCGGTATCATAAACTTCGCAAAACCTTTTCTAAATTTTATCACGATACTATGATTTGATATCTAAATTCCAAGTTGGACTTAATATCTCTTGCGCCAAGGACTTTCGGAACCTGAATTCGATGGTGACTTGGTGTATAAATTGAAGAAGAATGTTGGCTCTAATATTTTTTTCAGCGCAGTTCATTAAAATAATTTCCCATTATAAAAAGGTTCGCTATAACATAAATGTATTGCAATATACTGCATGCTTGGTGGTCAACCCAATCACAGTTGGCAGCGTGGCTTTCCTCTTTAATTGAACGCCGGTTGGTCGGACTTCAGACTCTATGATGGTTCCGACTTAAAGACTTATCTATTGATGAGATGGTAGGGGCCTGATGCTTTGGCTGTTGTCGGGCCCACTGGGCTTTACCTGTTGGATTTTTTTTTGCTCCGGTATTCAGTTTTATTTACTGTTGAGTCCATCTCTTTGCTTTATCTCCTTTTTATATCTTGATTTATATGTTCTAGGAGATTATGCATTGATAAGTTAGGGCTCTTTCATGCAAACCAAACATCTATTTGTCTTGATCCACATCTGAACTAAGGTTGAGGTTGGCGCGCCGTGAAACCGGTTTAAGTTCTCCAGTAAAATATTTTACTGACCGTTCCAAGGCGGTGCTTCTTTTGTGGATCATTTATGTTATTTGTGTTTTGTATTTGTTATGCTTTTGAGCGCGTCTGTTTATTGACGCCAGAGACTATGTGAGGTTGGACAGAATGCAAGACGTCCTTTCCCCAGCGTCATCATGTCAAGAGTTAACATAAGGACTCTTTTACAGTGGTGCCAGCAATATCAATACGTCTATGGAGTCATGCGATATTTTCAGATGAATTGAGGTTCTGTTCTGTTAAGATTCAAGGACTATTCAAGGACTTCTAAAAGCCCCTCCAACAGTTTTCAAGGACTTAAAGTTAATAGAAATACTTATCTAAGTGTTAAAATTCTACCTCAGAAACGCTAGACTGAAGATAATGGAGACATTAGTACTGGAAAATTAGTATAAAATTGTTGTGCCTAATAAAGGTACAACAATTTTATACTGATTTGGGTCTCTATCAGCAGTGCTCTTCAGCAGAAAATAGTAGAATTCAAGGACTTTTCAAGGGTTTGAGTGTTTTTCAGAACTTTTCAAGGCAGTTTGAATTTTTAAGGACTTTTCAAGATAGCTCTCAATTCAAGTACTTTTCAAGCCTATGCGAACCCTGTGTTAACGATTCCTGACGTTTGTAAACGTGTATGACGGCGACGTGAGGAGAGATACCAACGTGACACTATCCTTCAGCATGATTTTTTTTGGTGGGGGAAACCTTATGGTAAGGGAAGGTATTTCTTACGATAGAAGAACTGATCTAGTTCTTGCTCCTGTTCGCCTGACAATGCAGCGATACGTCAATAACATCTTACGCCCTGTGGTTGTTCCAATGGCTCATAGGATTTGAGCCGCAACATGTGATTTCCAACAATCTTCGACAGGAATGGCAGCAGATTCAGAACACAGCAATTCGTCGTTACATCTCCACTATGCCCAAAGGGTGTTGTGTATGTGTTGCTGGAGGTGAAGGTCACTAGATATTGATACTAGGGCAGAACATTTTTATTAGTTGAGTAACGACCCCTCCTACTGTAATTTTCCCAAAAAGTAGCAAAAATGTAAAATTTAATTTCTGAATGTATTTTTTATTTTATCCGACGACTCTAAACATTATTTGTTTCGTTGAAAAAAGTAATATATTTTTGAGGTTCTGTTTGTGTATTTTCGAGAGTGCAACAGTCCTATGCAGGAAAAAATATGAAATATTTAAAGATTTAATACAGCCTGTTGGTTTACTTTACTAGTTTTACTGTTTGTTCTGGAGATATTAAAAAAAGCTCTGAAAATGGCCAGTTGACTGGTCATTTTCACAGCTTTTTTTGCTTTTTTTTCGTCCCGCTGACCCTAAATCTGAAAAAAAAACCCGTAAATCAATCAACTAATAAAACAATTCTGGCCTAGAAACGTTCCCTTATTTTTTGTTCTGCATATAGTTGTATGCAATACAGTAGCTTTCTCATCATCATGTTGAATGTACTGCTAGAATTTACTTATCCAAATGACATTTTATTAAAGATGTATAACCCATCTGTTGGTGAGAATGCAGTCAGATGTCATGAACTCTTACCTAACATGATCTGCCAAACTCCCTAGCTGAGGTTGATTTTGGTGAAAAATATGTCATAATTAAGCTTTGACATGATATCCTCAGGATTTCTCATAGTTTTGGTATCAAACTATGTCATAAGGCTGATCCATCTTAAAAGTAAAAAAGGTGGTAAAGATCAGTCTACGCATAATCTGTTCATATCATCCGTCTTCTTAATTAGTATGACATCAGCCCCAAGCATAGTCAGAACTTCTTTCTCTATTTTGGTATGTGCGATTGCAAATAGGACTCTTGGTCGTTAACTCTATCTTGGGTTCAGCAAAGTGGGTTGTTCCAGGAATATGAAACTATACACTGAAATTCTTCAAGCAGTCTCATCACATATGCTTACTGCTTTGCTATCTTGCCATCAGAAATCATCACATCTATTTATATTTCTTCTCCTTCAAACATACCAAGTTCATTCAACTTTCATCATCTACTACGCCAATCTGAGCTTGGTTCAGCCTCTATATACCTGAGATCACATTAGCATCCCTTTCTTCAAACTATTTCAACAAGTGTTCTAACCCTGGTATCAACATGAAATTCAACTCTGTAGTCCATCCAGTTGACTACCTCAACTACTTCGTATGGACCTTTCAACTGTAACATAAGCTCAGTGTCCCCCTTTTTGAGCCCTCTCTGTCTAGTAGATTTGTCATAGTGGTGTTTGTAAACGTTTTGAGCATTATACAAACTATCTCTGGAAAACGTTTCTTCAAGCCTGTTACGAAGTTATAACACATACTGGTAGCTGTTTGAAACACATGGAGTCTCTTTCTCAGTCAAAAGCTTTTTCAGAACCTGCATTGTTTCAAACAGTAGTTCAAATGATGAGGACCCTGTTGATGCTTGTGGAACTCAGAGAACTTGATTCTTTCTTTCACAATGTCCATTGAGAACTCGATTCTTTCTTTCACAATGACCATTACACTTTGGTTTATATCGGGTTGTGACCAACTGTTAGAATTATACAAGCCTACATGCTTCGTTCATGCGGTCTGGAGTGAATTGACGCTCAAAATTGTGGTTGGAAAATCAACCCTCAAGAATCCACCAAACAAAGCTTCAGTAATACTCTCTGATTCAACCCTGGGCAAAGCAACTGCCCAAGGGTCCATTTTTGACATCTCCTCTTGGGGAACTCTTGCAACCTATCGTGTAGGCACAGTCTTCTAACATTTCTCACATGGTCTGCATATTCTAGATTCATAATTGGTGACGGCTGGCCAGTGCAACCTTGTTGAGATCTGATCATTTTTGTTTTCTTCTCTACTAGACAGGCTCATGATAAAGACTCGTAACCCACTTCCTGTGCTCTGATGGCACAAAAACTTTTTCATGATGTTTTAAGGTCTGTCATCTGACTTCCTCAAATTTTCTTCACAAAACACCATTCAGTATTATATACCGGTATTTACTCTCACTTTTGTCTTCATCTCACTCACTTCTTTGGCATATGAACATAGTTTTTTCAATGATTGATCATCCCTCTGTGCCCTCTTTAGACTGTCAATGTCTTGTCTGTAGAGTCCTAAAATGCGAGTTAGGCATGCTCAAAGCTTTCAAAGTTTTTTTCCATCATCCTCATATTATTCCAATCTTCAGGGATTGCTTGCATGATGTCCCAGGTCAGGTGTGCTACTTGTTTATATGAGCCGCCGCATGCGATTTCCAACAATGTGGTATGTGCGACCAGCAAAGCCTCAGATCAGCCTGCGCATACGCGCAGGATGATCAGAGACTTTGCTAGTCGCTTGAATGTTCTATGAGTGTTAAGCTATTGACTGAACATCATTTGGAGTTTCTAAGCTTGAAAGGAGACTGCACAGGCTCGTTTGAGTCTATACTTGCCAAAATGCCACATTGTTGGAAATCACACGTTGCCGCTCATATTGATTACTGATCTTTGCCTTCCTCTCTACTTTTCTCAGCTTGAGCTCGTGTTACTACTGCTGCAATAACAACACTCTCAGGTAATGGTTCAGACTCATCATATCTTGACCATCGCTGACCCGTAGTATAAGCCACTCCATCCATGGTCACAGGCCTAGGTCACATATCAATAAGGCTAGTAGCATGGCTTCCAATGAGTGTGCCTATCTGTATTAATTAGTACTGCTGGAACTATCTTCTGTCAAGCAATTGGTTTTCAGATACAAAGTCTTTCCGAACCCTCAGCCTGTATCACGCAGCACTCTCACCTTAGTATCTATACCCATACATATCATGAAATCATCTTTAAAACAAACATCCGAATAGCAATAAAGATATAATGAGACTCTGAATGCATACATTTCAAAACAAGTTAGTTCGCTTGATTACCATATCAGCTATAAATGTACCACGACCTCTGATTAATGATATTTGAGTCTTTCTAATTTAAAAGAGTGATGCAGAATGCGTAAAATGAGTCAGTTTGGCTGGAACATCTGTGTATGTCTAGGTTGTTATAGAAAATGTTTATAAAATGCTTGAAACCCTTTTTTCAAAAACAACATATCGATGTTGTAAATACAGTCACGCTCAAAAGCTTTTTATGTATCTGTAAACAAGTAAAAATAATACACCCCAAAATACATAAAGTTTTTGCGGTTTATCCTAACAATCATCAATAGCTGCAAGGAAATAACTTAGTTCTTTGAAGTGCCATAGAGCAAATACGATTAGCCGTTTTGACAGATTGATTCATCCGTTGTGCCTTTTTTAAGAAATGAATTCAATTTTTGAGATGTTCATGGAATCATGAATACTTCGGGTCTCTTGCAGGGTAAGTGAGGCCGGATTCAAAAAGATAATTAAACGTATATAAAGGTTGGATACATGTATAACTTGGATGTCATGCGAAAGTCTGCATGCCTGGTTTAAACCCAATCACGGTTTCTAGCTATGGTTACCTCTTTAATTGCACAACGGTGGGTCAGGCCTCAGACTGAATGACGGCCCAGACGAAACGCTTTAATTGAAGGGTTGGTGCCTGATGCTTATATGTAGCCGGGCCCACCGTGGCTCAACTTGATGTGTAGATTTTATTTTCTTGTCCTTTGGGATCATGTGTTTCATTGTGGAACTTTGAAACTATTAGAGGGTCGCTGATGAAGCCTAAATGGCAGAAACTAGCTAGTCTGCCCCAGGAAATATGCACACTCAAGTTTCAGTTCTTTGGTGCAGTCTTTGCTTCCAAAGGATACCCTTTTAAGAACATATTTGACTTCACTACAGCTGGTGACTGGGACTGTGTGGCGGCGGTAGAACGTCTCCCTGCACTATAGTGTAGATTTTATTTTCTTGTCCTTTGGGATCATGTGTTTCATTGTGGAACTTTGAAACTATTAGAGGGTCACTGATGAAGCCTTAATGGCAGAAACTAGCTAGTCTGGCCCAGGAAATATGCACACTCTAGTTTCAGTTCTTTGGTGCAGTCTTTGCTTCCAAAAAATACACTTTTAAGAACATTCTTTTTAGCTCAGAGTATATCTGTGAGTCGTGAGCCCTTTTCTTTGTTTCATCATGGTGTGTTACTTTGATTAGAGTGTTTCTCCATGATGATATATTGTAATAGTTAGAAGGCCTCCATGTGAGCTGAAATTTTTGTACTTCATCAACAGCAGAATCTAGGGTGAAGATTTGGTACCAGTAAAATGCATTTAAGCCCCCTTCTTCCCGGTGGCTAAGGTTGCTGTCCGTTCTAAGGCGGTGGTTCTGTTGTTGTTGATTCGTTGTTGATTGTTACTCCCGTTGTGGGAGTCTTAATTGTATATGTTTTGCTGTACGTTACTTTATGTCAATTCTAGTTTTGAAATCATCTTGATGGTGAAGAGAGAGCTGGTTGCTTTGCTTGGTTTGTCTTCCTGGTGTCTCGTGATGGTTGATGGCTCTTCCTCGTGGTGTCATATGTTTGTCTGCGGTTTGTGATTGTTGTATTTTCTGATCATACTCACTTACTATTTTTGGATTTAATATGTAATAGTATTAACGGCTTGTCGGAGTGCAGAACGGAAAAGCGGAACAGCCACTGTGAACACGGACAGCCAATGGATTTTACAAGAGGCTTTTTTTGCACATGCGAATCGGGTGTGGCTCGCTGTCAATCGCAACACTTGTATCACTTCTGGCGAATGAAATCGATGTTCAAAGCGTATTGCACGGACAAGTGAGCTTAGCAGCTGTCAATCAAATTTGTGTCATGCATGATGCTGTGAAAGGTTGCAAAAAATCTACAAATTCTCGAAAATGTAAAAATGCTGGTCAGGCAATGGCAGTATTAATAGTCTCTATGGTCAACGCGCGAACTCCACCCTCGTGGAGTTCGCGCGTTGACCATAGAGACTATGGTTGCTCTTCCGACTGTCAGCGTTCCTCCCCAGTAAAACAGTCAACCAATCACAGCCTTCGATACAAAACCTACAGGTTTCTGGCAATTCCAAGTTTGCATTGGAGGACGGGAACCAATCAACTATGGTCCGACCACAGATTTGGTCTGGTTCCTCTGGTGAAACCAGACATGCGCAGTGCATAAAACCAGAGAGAGTTTTATCACTCTATGGTCCGACTAAAGGGACTGGACTATAGTCTGGTTAACGCACGAACTCCGCCTCGAGTGATAACTGTTTGTGGGCTTATGCGTAAAACTAGTATTTAATGCCGTGCATTAATATTTCTATGTCTGGATAGCGCGAATACACATTAAAATACCAATACTCAGATGTTTATTTGTTGGTCTAAAACTACATTGACATTCGTAGATCTAGTTTGCGTGTGCTAGTGGCAGCGATGACTGGACTAAGCAGATACACAGTGTAAGAGATGATGATCTGTAAAGGTCCCATTAGCCTTAAGCCTAAATAGCATGCAGTCTCTGGCATAACGATGAAAAAATATTATAAAAAAAGAGTCTGTCTCTTTGATACACGGGTGGTAAACCTAGGAACTACCACGAAATTGTGTTAACGTAATTTTGTTCCGAAGCCACATCCGGGACACGTCGTGGAAGTTTCCAGGCCGAAAATAATTATTGGATAAACAAAGGTAAGTGTCATTTTCAGTTTGTTTTATTTTTACTATTTAGAACGAATTATTGTAAAATCGGGCAATATGGTTCCGCGTCTACATCTACATCTACATCTGTACGTTGAACCGTCAAATTTGACTATTACTCAATGGGTTGACTTCTATTGGTAGCGCTACAAAGATGAAAAATAAGAGAAGATAGGCAGGAAGAAGGAATGTAAATAAATAATGAACATAACTATGATAATATAATAAGAGAGTGAATATTGTAATCAAAATAAAGGCTATTATAGTAAAAAGATAGGAGGAAGAAAGTTTTCCCACTTGCTTTTGGCTCATCAGGCACAGACCAATCTGACTTCCTGACAGTACCAGGGCCTTCGACCCCGACAGCACAGCTCCCTGCCTTGATGAGTTACTAGGCAAATGGGCCCTTAACATTTTAAAGGGAAAGTGAAGTGAACCCCTTCTTGAAGGATTCCAAAGAAGGGGCCTCAGCAATGGATGCTGGAAGAGAATTCCACAAAGGTATGGTGCGGGGGGAAAAAACTGTATTTAAGTGAGTCTGTAGATGTGCGGTATAGTTGGCAATCCGAATCGAAAAAAGATGCATATTTTTGGTTTTGTTGGCATTTTTTAGTACATTTGTTAGACCACTTTTAACATAATATTTAGCATGTTTACAAAGCCATAGGGGTAGATGCCAAGTCTGAATTTGCATATGAAGGCCAGAACTTAGGTCAAAGGTCATTGAGTGCAAAATTGAGAAAATATGTACTACTGTAAAACAACTTTATCTTTTTATATGTAAACATATTTCATTTCAAGCCAAATTTTGTATTCTAATAGTTATAAGTCTGAAAAACATTGAGAAAATGTTTTTTATAACTAAATGTTCATATGTTGACTTTAAAATGGGGTCAAAGGTCATCAAGTGCAATAATCAGAGCAATTTTACAAACTGTATTTCTTTTTTCCTCTGGTCCAACAACAAGATGCTTTTTTAAACTCTAAAATGAGTAGAAGTCTTTTAGAAGGCTTAGATTAACATGTTTATTATTAAATAAACCCCTTTGGAAGGATCCTTTTATGGATTTTGCAAAGAAAAACATCGTAAGTTTTGTGCAATTCTGACGGAAATTCTCCCTCAATTGGGCTAAACTGAAATATATGGGCTACTTTGAGAGTTTGATGCACCTCTCAGAAAGAAAATTATTTTCAATTTGGGACATGTCTTGGGGCCTTAGAAACCCATAATTTAATAACTTTTCTTTGGTCATTTTTCTATAAATCATCTGTAATCAACGTTACCCTACTGGCATTGAAAATAACAGTACACACAGTACAAGGCTAATATTGATTTATTTTAATAGCATTAGTGAAACAATTAAGCATTAAATGTTTAAACTAGACATAAAAATCAATTGCATTCATCTGTGATATTTATTTCTGCTCGTCAGCGATACGTATGTTACGTTTTATACTAAATTGCTGATAATGACTTTACAAATTACATGTATTAGAATAAACCATGATCCCCGCCCTGAAATATACATGATATTGATCTATATTCTATTTAAAATGTTCTTTATTATATATTTGAAGTAGCTTATAACTTTTAACTTGCAATAAAGTGAAATCAAGTAAATATTTAAATATGCTAATTAGTATGTGATTTGTACTGGCTCCAGCATGTAACGCATAGCTGATTACAGATTTATTTTTCTATTATTTACATTGCAGTGGAATTGGCAAAATATCTTTAATAATGAAATCAAATTATAACTATATTAACAATAATGGATCGTAAATTGCTGCACCTATATTAATGAGGTACTGTAGGTAGCAAAAGGTGCCTTACATAAATGGATAGAGGTAGTTAATTGTTCATAGGCTTATATAAAATTTGGGTCTGCTCTCCACAATTCGCTTACATATACTACACACATTTTATTCTATATAAGACTTAATTTAAAAGAGTGCTATGGGTTGGTCTGCAATATGTGAATTTGGCATTTCCTGGTCTTACTCAATCACTTTTTGTAATTTGCTTGGTTCTTTTACATTCATATTGCAGTGTTCAGATTTCTACCAATGGTATATAACGATTAACATGCAAAATACATCATGATTTAAACATTGACTCAATATCAATAACTTACTTAAAATAGCATAGCAATATTTCATACATCTAGTGGCAAGGCAGGAATTAAGGCAGGGGCAGTGCTGAGTGTCTTCTATAGCAGGTATAGGGTTTTGAAGATTGCAAATATAACATCGTAGAACAGAACCAGCATGGTTTATGTCCAAATATAGGATGTTACATAGATCTAGTATGAAAGATTTCCCTTGTATGCTGAATTCTTATAATTTTCACTTTTCACTGTTGACAAATACATTATAAAATTAATTAATCTTCTGTCCCCATTAAAATCTTCTATGTTTTGTTGAACAAGATTTCATATCATATTGTAATGATGATTATCTTATTAAATTCTGCAGCAATTCTAATAGAAACTATTCTGCTTGTTTATTATCTTAGACTAAGTTTGGTTGAGGTAAGGTTACCTGAGCCATGTAGCAGTCTTGTAAAACATCTGAACATATTTCATGGTAACATAAACAACAAACCATTCGAACGTAAGTGATACTTTACTTTAAAGATCAGTTAACTGTTTTATTCTTAAGTATAAAACAAAAACATGACTCCCAAAATTCACTAGTATGGGTTGCATCTCTGAAACTCACAGATTAAACTGAATGATGAAAAAGTAGTGTCACAGGCAGCTGATTTCTTTGCTTTCTTATTCACAAGGTAGTTTGTTTTTAGTTTTGTTTATGCACTATTTGATTTTGTTGAGCTATTTGTAACCTTAGTACATGTTTTATATATGTTCTAAGAAAAGTGAGTTATGGTCTGTTTGTTGGTTTTAAAAGGTTTACTAAATTAGGCTTATTGTGATAGTCTTAAATATATATGCAAAACCATCAAAAATGTGAACAATTGCTGACAACAGCTTGCAGAAAACATTTTAAGCATTAACTTGCTCACTCTTGTTCCTATATTCTTGTAGATATTTGTGAAGACTAACACTGTTTAAGGACTGTCTTGTATATAGAGAAAGGAAAGTAGTTCAGTTTTATTTCAAGAGTAATGCCATATTAAAACTACACATTTCGAGTATGTTACCAGTTACAAGTGCTATCCAATCTGATATATTGCACTTGTATCTACGAGCAGTAGATGTATGCATTAATGTAAGTCAGCTACCCTATATGTAATCAATCCCTGTCTTAGCAAATTGTCATGGTTAACAGATAAATTCTACACTAGACTACTTTATAATTGTATATACATCAAGCAAATCGGAGATGTTAAACCAATGGATTATGCTAGTAAATGTACATACTAGATAACCATTTCAGGACACATTTACGCTAAATACTAAGAAATGACTCCAAACTGATGGAAAACTATGAACACAATCAAATCATCAGGTGCTCAAATATGGTGAATGCCTGTATTCCCAAGAAGTCACCAGACATCTGTGTTCGGGAAATTTAATTTGGAATAAAACGTGCATTGGCATTTTACAGTTAAAAGGAATAACGTAAAGAAACACATGCCAATAACCTCATAGCATTTGATCTCTACCATAATTGCAAAAATAATAAGCAAAATTTGTTTAATAATGATACTTAGAATTGAATTTATCGACTCTGAAACAATTACAATGTATAAAAAGTTGCGCTGTGAAAGACATAGAAATCAATTTTATGGTATCTTAAAATTAGAGGTTACCTTTAATATCATGTCTATACTGCTTCTATACCCGTCAAAAAAATGAAACACACCACTTAGAACTGTTCAAGTCCCAGAAAGATCACATGGGATAGGCCAGTTTAGTTTGTATCAGTGCAAAGGTATGTTAAGTGCTGCTGCGTCACACGTCTTTTGTAATCTGGTGTCAAAATTGTGTTAAAGAAAATTGGTCATAACCAAGTGGGGGTCAAATTGTAAAGTCACAAGAAATATGCGTTTTTATAATGCTCTCTTGCTGGATAAGTTCAAGCAATGAGAATCATTTCAGTAGACCAAATTGTACTCAGATACTTATTCTTTGCAAATTCACCTGTTAGTTAATCATACGCGATAAATAAACCAGGTAGCTCATGTATTGTGATTACCCTTTGGATAACGATTCCACACTGGAGATAAACCTTACAAAATATTTAAAGAGTTCAACATTGTTTTAATCAATTTAAATGACCCTAACTGATGAAAATGGATTTTGGAATAACAAATATGCATCAATTAACACATTGGTTGTCTCACATAATGACAAGTATCGTTGTCATACTTTGCAAATGTAAAACATACTCGGAATTTAATGTAGACAGTAGCATTGAATTAACGCTTACGCAACTCCTTGGTGAATTTTGTGCCTGTACAGGGAAGGTACAGATACTAATCTACGTCACATTCAAGTATTAGTAAGATTTGATCAGAATGAATATTTTATGACGATTAACATTTTCGTTTTAAAAGGAGATCTAAATGGGAAAATCGTAGTGGTGCGTTTCTTTTTTTGTTGGGTATATATATGGATGAATACGTTTACAGCCTGATTTAAAAGAAATGCTGCTTTTGAATCCACATCACTTCATTAATATGTGCAAATGCAAGGACACCCCTACAATTAAATGTTTAAAGTTATATGGAGGATTACCCTTGATGTCAGGGCTATTTCCATGATATACTCCACAAAAAGTTAACAAAGTTTTCACTGGATCGTCATTATTGGAAATGTACCTGTATATAAGTTTTATGTTATGTATGTTACCATCTGCTAACAGGCGGATGTGAAGACCAATGTGAGGATATATTCCTTCCAGTATATGGTATTTACCATATTCTATCATAGTTCCAACACGCCTTATGTTTTATGAAAGGAGGCTTGGTCTTTGTGTTTTCATGAAGTTATGCTTAGTATATGCAATTAGCAGGTAGTGGGCTTGTAAAAAGGGTTTCACAATTACTCTAAGATGGGAACGAAAACAACAAATGTTTGAAATGAGAAAAGAAATATATTTTAGTCCTATAAGCATGAGATCATGGCCAAGTCCTTGATGAAAGCTGTAGCTAGGAACGTATACCTTTGAGAAATGACTCAATTTCAGATGGTAAAATGTAACGTAAGTAACAACTTAAACACATCTTATGTATAAAGGATAAATATTTGCATAAATTAACGCATTCATACAAAGCATTAAGCTAAAAAAAATTCTTTAAAATGAAATGGTTATTCTTAGTCGTATTACATTTTAATTGATTTTATACAGTAACGTACTTTACATGCCTATTATGAATATTTGATCCTAGACAACTTGGTAAACAGTGCTTCTGAAACATGATAGACACACACCTAGCAGGATAGCAATAAAAAGTCTTCCATTAGGGTATAAGGGAACTTAAAATTTGAATTTAGCCCCTATATAAATAAAATATTGCTACAATTTTCACCGATTTTGCACTTAAATGACCTTTGATCCAAACACACATCATGCCTTTATGATGCTGTTTGTTTATATAGCATGTTTGTATTATCCAAAAGAGATTGTGCATTACTTGTAATCGTAATTTTGATAGCTAATTGATAAAAATGATAAAATCTGATGTATATACAAGAATTTGCACTCAGTTGACCTTTGACCTAATTTTTGGACTTTGGGGCATTTCCAGACTTGGCATCCACCACTATCCTTCTTAAAACACATCAAGATACACTTTCAGCATTGATGCCAAAATGTACTCAAAAATGCCAACAGAATTTTTTTTTCAGGCTCTGGATGGCCAACTAGTACTGTCTGTACTTCTTCGAATGTGCAGATCTTGTCCTGGATGCTCCTTTGGTAAGGTACTCGTCTGCTGATATGTCTATCATATCGTTGACAATCTTGTACAGAAGGGTCAGCTGAATTTTGGAACGTCTTGATTCAAGAGACTCCCACTGAAGGTGATCGAGCATTGAAGATACACTGCTGTTGTTCCTATATTGGTTTGTCGTGTACCGGGCAGCTCTTCTTTGAATCATCTCCAGTATCCGTATCTGATCCTTCTGGTGTGGTTTCCAAACAGACGGGCAGTATTCCATGACTATGCTGAAGTAGGCGTTGGCTTTGGTGTCCTCACTACAGAACCTGAGGTTTCGTCGTAAGAACCTGAGCATGCTGTTGGCCTTCTGGGAGATTCTGTATATGTGTGTCTTCCAAGATAGAGTTGATTGGAGGTCAACACCCAGGTACGTAGTTGTATTTTCGGTAATCAGGATGTGTCCTTTCAGCTTGTAGGAGTGAATGATGGGGGATCTGGATCTTGATACTCTCAGTACACTACATTTCTGAGGATGGAATTCCATGCCCCATTTGGATTCCCACTCTGCAAAAGCATCAAGGCCTTGCTGTAGGACGGCACAGTCACTCTGGTCAAATATTGGTCTGTAGACTATGCAGTCATCTGCAAACAAGCGCGTCTTGGAGATGATCTTATCAGGTAGGTCATTTATAAATAGCAGGAATAGCAAGGGCCCCAGTACTGAGCCTTGAGGGACCCCGCTAACGACAGGCACGCTATCTGAAGAGCATCCCTCGACCGTCACTCTTTGGGTTCTGCCAAGAAGGAAAGAGGTGATCCACTGGTGGGTGTTCCTTCTGATGCCATAGTGGTGTAGCTTCCTAAGTAGTCGGCGATGTGGGACTCTGTTGAATGCCTTGGAATAGTCTAAGACAACCATGTCTGTATGTACGCCCTTGTCCAATGTGGAGGACAAGTCATGCTGAAGAGTAACAAGTTAGGTTTCGCAACTTAGTCTGGCACTGAAACCATGCTGGCAGTCAGTGAGAATGCTGTGCTTGTCCACATGCTTCATGACATTGCT
Source organism: Loripinus fragilis (assembly GCA_964019695.1). NCBI lineage: Eukaryota > Metazoa > Mollusca > Bivalvia > Lucinida > Lucinidae > Loripinus > Loripinus fragilis. The sequence goes on from OZ026524.1 coordinate 50,354,520, forward strand.
AACTATGATATGTTCCAGCATCTTGCAACACAGGCAGGTCAGGGAAACAGGGCGATAGTTGGCTGGGTCGTATCGCTGACCTTTCTTGAACACTGCAGAGACGTTGGCCGTTTTCCAGTCTTCAGGAACGGTTCCTGTCTGAAGGGACTTGTTGAAGATAATAGTCAGGATCGGAGCAAGGTCTTCTGCACATTCCTACAATAACCGAGCTGGAATCATGTCTGGGCCTGAAGCTTTCCGTGGGTTGCTTTTCTGTAATAGCTTTCTCACGCCTTCCTCGCTGACAGTAAATGGATGCATATTCGGAAAAGGGTCACCGTCTGGGTCTGGAATGGTACTGTCTCGATCGATCCTCATGCGTGAATACTGATTGGTATTGTCTGTTCAAGATGTCTGCTTTATCTTTTGAAGCATTGAACAGGCGCCCATTATCTTTCAAGGGTGAGATACCTGTGGACTCCTTACGCAATGATTTTATGTAATTCCAGAACCTCTTCTGTTTAGGTGGGTGATCCTTTTCGACGTCGTCTGTCTCGATGATGTTGTTAATATAAGACCAATATGATTGTCTTTCAGCCTTCTGTACAGCACTCTTGCTATCTTTATAATTCTGTATGTCACTCTCTTTCTTTTTTTTTTTCATTTTCCTGAATAGTTTGTTGCGTTGAAGAATAAGTGATCTGACTGTCCTGTTGATCCATGGCTTTTTAACTTTGTTTCCTTTGAGCATCTTAGATGGAATATACTTATTCATGAGGTCAGACACAGTAGAGCAAAATTTTACCCACAATTTTTGGATGGTGGAAGTGGGCTCCATGGAGATAAATTCTTCCTTGACGCGTCTGAGCCCTCCCTTTAATGACTCAAAATCAGCTTTGTGATAAAGGTGGAACTTCCTTGATGGTGTCACTGTTTTTGATGGGTGTAAACTGGACTCAACATAGACACACTCATGGTCAGATATGCCAGGGATAATTTCTACACGGTTGACTAGGGTCGAGTTGTTACAGAAGAAGAGATCAAGGATGTTTTCTGTATCTTCTGTGATTCTTGTAGGCTCTGTCACCAGTTGGTCTAGAAAATGATCCTTCGTGATTGTCAGTAGCTGTTGACAAAGTCGCGAATTGTTAGCATATGGCTTGACACTGTCCTCTTCCCAGTCTTTGTCGCCAAGATTGAAGCCGCCCCCAATCCATGTGTGAGCACCGACTGGAATCCTCGACAGGTAGGTATTTATCTGGTTGATATATTCTGGGTCATTTATGTCCGGTGGTCGATAAAAGAATCCCACGAAGAGCTGGCTAGCCCCAGGAATTTGGATCTGTGCCCAAACAAGTTCACATTGACCGTCAACTTTCAGTTCCTCGGGTTCCAAGCTAATCAGTTTGTCAGATACCAAGATAAACACACCTCCGCCAGCCTTATTGGTTCTGTCTTTACGGAAGACCTTGAATCCTTTGGGAAAAATCTCAGTTGAGAGGTGGTTGTTTTTTAGCCAAGGCTCTGTGCCAAGTACTATATCTGCCTGTGTACTCTCTAACATGTTTTCCAACAGTGGCTTCTTATCTACTAATGAAGGACAGTTCACAACAATGATCTTTAGGGGGATGTCATCTCTTTGTTTGGGACTGCGTTTAACAATAACAGATTCTCTTGTGTAGCTAAGACTTGGATGAGTGAAGAACTCGGCAGCTACAGAGGGGGTGTCAGGAGTTGAACTGCTAGATGTCGAGACATGTTGAACCCGAGGTTGATAGCTGAAGATAGATTTAGGTGATGATGTTGCCTGTGGACAGGTGAAGCTAATCTCACGGTCAGATATATTGTGGGTACATACATGTAAGAGGATCAAAGGAGTTTGATGTCTCAAACAGGGAAGTGTCGAAAAGAGCGGTTGAGAAGTTTGGCATGCCCCATTTTATACATTCCCATGAAACACTTTTAAGTGCAAAGTAGACGCTATCCTTCATGCCCAGGCACTCTTGATGATACCATACGTTGCAGGTATCGTAGCATACACCAGGTGTAGTCCATTTTACGGCTTCGGAACATTAACAGCAGGGGTATTTACATGGCCTAGGTCCAGGGTTAGGTTCTGGAGCATAGGATTAGGCAAGTAGGAGGGCGCAAAGATAGATCAAAACTATTTTATTTCTGCAAACTGGGCCTTTCCTTTTTCCATGTGAACTTATCATTGAGGCAACAAACTGGGTGCAAGCACCAGAAGAGAAGGACATAGAATCAGCATACCTAATGTTTTCAATTTCCTCTGAAGAAGGTACCTAGTAAGAGAGTTCTGCTGAGGTTAACCTCACACATATAAACAGAGTAGCAATAGCTGTAAACGTCAGAGAATTCTGAAACATCTTCAGTTATTACCGGAAGTAAACATAGCTGCGGTCAAGGTCGTTTTCATGCTTGTGTGCAGCGAAGAGGGTGGGGTGTGTATTTAGGCTTAAAATGGCTATACACTGTTGATGTCTGTATATGGGGACTAAACAGGGTGTAGCACAAACCAAAAGCATGTGACTGCTTAAAAAGATTAATCTGTGTCTTTCTGAATTAATAAACTGAAATTTGTAGAGAGCCAAGAGCAGAAGTGAAGAGCTTCGCGCTACCGGAAGTCATGCTCCTACCGGAAGTCATGATCTTCTGTAAATATGTCTCAGCCTTCCCTCTAGCCCAAAATTTTGCATGAAAAACTATTTTCTTTCTTTAGATTTTTTTGTTTCCCCACTGATCATCGGACCAACTTTCCCTAAAGTACAGTGCCAGTTCGAAGAATTTAAACAATATCTGTCAACTTTAATGGAATTTGATATCATTTGACGATGAAAATGATAAAAAGACCCTCAATGAGGGGGTGGACATGGGGGGTACCCCATTCACAGTTCCCTCCCCCTTCTCCCCCACTTCCCTCCCCCTTCTCCCCCACTTCCCTCCCCCTATCAGATTTTTCCCTCACCCTGATAAAATTTTGTTCTTATTCAAGAACTAAAGCGTATATATGTAATGAAAAACTAAGAATAGTTCAAAATATAAAAACCATAGACTCAGCTGTCGTATTTTCATGCACAATTACCCTGTAGGCAAAGAACCAGACTATCTCCAGGTGAATGTCTTTTCTAGAACCAGCAAAGGAAACATTATTTATACTAGGAAAAACAAAAACCTCTTGTTTATAGTCACTTTTGGCGCCTATTCAATTTTGAGCCTTTTTGGGATATTAAGGTCTATTTTCTAGACTTTTTAAAGGACTTTTGTTTTACGTTTTTCATACAAAAAGTTTATAAAAAAAAGTTTGCCAACCTATCGACCTCTTAACATATTGAAGAGATTGAAGAGGTAACGGCAAAAACAATATTGATTTTTAATTTTTTTTTAATTTTTGGCCTTACTTCTAAAATCATAAATACAGGTACATGCTTTGCGCTGCTCTTAAAATTGTGTGTCGATTAACTCTTTTTGCATACCTGGTATGCTGATTTGTTTTCAAAGCTAACTTTTTCGCAAAAAATAAAAATCAGGAATACCTGGCGCCATCAGAGTGCCAAAAGTGTTGGGTCAAGATCAGGGCTGGCAGAATCAAGATCAGGACCGATAGAAGCTGATCTGGGTCCAAACTGTTTGCAAAGACAAAAGTGTATAAGTATTAGGATATTCTGCTGGTGATGATTTATTGTTGATAGCTACCTCAATTGTTGGATTCTGTAATTGTTCTATGTTTTGTTGTGCGTTACTTTATGTCTATTTTAGTTTTGCCGCTTTGCTTAAGCCTCGTTTATATGCACAATTTGCACCCTGGTGCAAATTTACTCATGGGTGCAAAATTGCACCCGGGAGTGAATTTGCACCCCCCTTATGTAGCGTTCATATGTCAATAAATTGTGTTCATATGTTATTGGATTTGCTCTTTAAACATATCATAAATGTTTCAGTTTTACATTAAGGAGAAATTCAATGTGTTAAGAATGTTTCGATTATTAGTCAGTTCAAGATACCGTCGTGTGAGAAAAATGCAACTCCATTTATTTTAACTATTTTGTTTATTTATACAATATTTAAAGAGGATAATGCACCAGTCATTTGTATCCACGGCCCCCACCTACGGGGATAGCCGTGGATTAGCCGGGGTAAGGTGCTAGACAATTACTTTTTGATTGTCCCCGCAGTGCCGGGGAAGTGTGGGGGTATAACATTGGGACACCTACCCTGCTGGGATTTTCTGTTGTGTAGGGTGGGGCAAAGAGCAGGGTTGTTATCATCAGCTTGTCCCCACAGGGCGGGGCTTATACCAGGGCTCTGGAAAGTGAAACCATTATCCCCGCCCATCCCCGTAGGTGGGGGACAGTGGATACAAATGACTGGTGCATAAATGGCACTTATAGAAGCTGTTGCAGCAGTACTAACTAAATATATGACTATCTGGCCAAGAGAGGTGTACGAACGTAGTGCTTGAGACTTATACATGTATTGATGATCCATGGCTTCCGAATGTCACGAGCTCTGTGACAAACTGGGCAAATAGCTGCAACGGAATGCGCGTGTGCGTTAAAGCTGCATACTCTGTAACTATGAACATTTTTCGAAAGAAAAATATTTTATTTTTAAATCATTTGTAAAAGTAGAATTAAGGTAGTGCGGGACCCATGTCAAAAGATAAAAGGTAAGAGTTATCGTTCCTGAATCTTGTTTTTAAAAGATAATACTTATTTTCTAAGACGGTAGAAAGTATTCTCCCCTGACAACTCTTTGATGCTTGAAACGTAATTCTGTAAGTATTTTGCTTTCACAAAAAGATGGAATGCAAGTATTAGCTTTTAAAAACATCACCCAGAGTATGAAGTCATTCAGTATTTTGATGGTTAAAAATTGTGGACCGTATAAATATACATACTATATACATGTCTCGGTTGCTCTTTCTGCATGTTGCCACTAACCTAAGACCCACCCCAACCCCAAAAAAGGGGGGGGTTGTAGACGTGCACATGCCTTGTGTGTGACATTCTCATGTTTTAGGTCCCATGGAGGTACATGGTCACTAATGTTTTATGGAGAAATGACGTAACTATTTCAATTACCTTATCACACCGGATAGGCAGCAATAAAAAACATTCTAAACAATCGATGAATGCTGATAACAAATTGCTAGAAACAGTGTTTGTGATTGCCATTTGTTTCCTATCGGACTACAAACAACAATCCAAAATTCTGTTACTTACAATATTTAACTACGTTCGTCGATAGCATTACCGTTTTCGATTGCCGCCTATCTTGTGTGTTTTTGATATACTGAAGACGTAGCCAAAACAATCTGATACAAGGGCTAGGAGTTTTTTCATGTTACTGTTGAAAAAATATTTTGTTTCGTTGCATGTTTCATGATGATAAAATGGACATTTCTGCATACATTTTAATAAAATTAATTGGAATTGCATGTGCCTGAAAGGAAGATATATGACAATATAACATTCTTTTCTGTATATTAACGGTTGGCAAGCATGGTACAGATGCGCGGATCCAGGAATTTTCATCAGGGGGGGGGGGGGGGAAGGGTCCAGGTCAGTCTGACTAAAAAGCTCTGACAACGATTTTTTTAGTCCTCAGCTTATATTACAGAAGTCAAATGGTCAATTTCAAAGAAATCTATCGTTTTTCAAGGCTCCAGATGGGGTCCAATTTTTTCTAGGGGATCCAACTTCTTCCAGGGGGTGTCCAATTGATTATTCCCTATAGAAACCCATTTAATTTGTGATTTTCCAGAGGGGGTCCGGACCCCCTGCCCCCCCCCCCCTCTGGATCCACACTTGGTGCAGCCCTCACAGCTTCATGGTTAAGGCTACTATACATTATCTCATTTGGGCTTGGCAAACGTTAATAGACAGAAGAATGTATCATCCTTATATTGTTATATACCTTATGATATGTGTTTACTATAGAAACTTGAGGTGTTTCAATCGCTGACAATTGTACATTTTATTTAATAATGTGTCATATTTTGGTTGATCGTTGGCCAATCACTGACCGCGGGCTTTATTTCCGATAAAACATGACTGCAGAGGGCATAATTGCCATTTCAACCTGCTCACGGATATCCTCTGCAAGTTAAGATACCGTCGCTTATGCTTTATTGAGAAATGACCAAAATATTCAATTATCATAAGATACGCTACTTTATTACATCGGATAGGCGACAATCGAGGAGGCTCTGAACAATCGATGAACGTGGATCGCAAATCGCTAGAATTTTCCATTTGTCGCCAGTCAGGCAAACAAACTGCAATCCAAAAAGTCTGTTTCTGACGGTATTTGATCTACGTTCGTCGATAGCATCAACGTTTTCGATTGCCACCTATCCAGTATGTGTATTGATACAATGAATACGTAAGCAAAACAATCTGAAACAAGAGCTAGGAGTTATCTACATTTTTCAGTCATGTTTCTGTTGAAAAAAAAAGTTTGTTTCCACACCGGATAGTGAGCAATCGAAAAACACTCTTAACCATTGACGAACGCGGATCAAAACTCGCTAGAAACAGTGTTTTGATTGCAAAGTGTCGCCTGTTCGATGAGTGATGGTAATAAAAAAAACTATGAGTCTAACTATTTTTGGTCTATAATCGTCGGTAGTATTGATGTTTTCGATTGCGCCAATAAGGTGTGGTTTTGTTGTATGCTTCACGATGTTACAGTGGACATTTTGTTTTTGGAAATGCTTTTGCTTGAAAGGAAAGTATTCTAGAACTTTTTGGATACTGTAAAGGCGGCACCTCATGACTGCCATATTAGTCTACTTTAGACATAGGTAAAATCTGAAAATGAGGCGTTATAACTACATTCGAAAGTGTTTGTTTATTGTTTAACATTAGTATAGAGGCAAACAGTGTTGACCCAGATCAGACTGCTCTAGGTTTTGTTTGTTTGTTTGTTTTGTTGCTTTACGTCCCAAGTCAACAGCTATGGTCATTGCGGGACGGTCAGTTCACCTAACCACACTTTTTCCTGGGCAGGCTAGAACAAGCGATTAACCAGTAATTCGTGCACATACTTTCGCTTGTAACTGACAACAACCCTTCTTGAATGAATCAGCGGAAGGGAGGAGAATGATCGTAGAAATCATTTCATGATCAATCTCCACGAAAGTATGGGACCGGACGAGCAGTCTGCTCTAGATCTACACTGTTTGTTTAAGAGGCTTCATAATAATCCAATAGACGATAAAAACATACGATTGTGTTGTAATATACGCTTTAACATCAGTTCTCTGAGAGCACCAGAAAATTCCCATAGACCCATTCCACGCACCGTCTCAGAATCGGACGAAATTTTCACACAATGATTATGACCACCCAATAACAGCATAAATTTAGTTAAAATTTTGTTTGCATGCACCGTTGCTATGGCAACCAGCAGAATAAAAATTGGCTAAAATTAGCCAAATTTCTCATATGCAAGTGTTGAAAATAGCTGTTTTTCATGTGAAATTATCAATATAAAAAAATAGCATACATCTAAAATTTGTTTTTTCTTCCAAGTCAACCATATCTTGGTAACACATATCAGATGTTCATTTCAAAATTTAAATATTACAAAGTTTTGTGTCACAAACGTGAATTGTAGATATTCTTCAATATTTCTCAAAAAGTTAAAATCACCATTTTAGGCAATTTTTGAAAAGATAGAGTCAAAAATGCACCGGGCTTTGAACATTCTCATAATGTTTTTCTGAACTGACTAAATAAAGTTATTAAAGTTATAGAAAAACATGAGTGGGTTATTCGTATCTTACATGCAAAATGAGCGCTTTAATAATGGCACTGTACAGCAAGTTTTAAAACAGGTTTTAATTGAGCACTGTCATAAATATGTTCTAACAATATAATTAATTCAACTGCAAGTACTTTTGATAGATAACCTGCTCCCTGGAAGGGTTTTAGATCAAAATTGTGTGAAAACGGGTTTGCATCTTGAAAATAGTGCTTATTTTCTCTTTTTTTAAGTCAAAAAATGCAAAAAACAGGGGGTAGGAAAATCAACCAAAGATTGACCTTTATTGTAAAATACTTGCTTGGCAGAAATGTACTAGAATCAAAATAGTATTGGCCCTGCTAGATTTTAAAACCAAGTTGATTAAAATATTTATATTGTTTTGAGAGAAAAGGGGCCATAACTCTTTATAAGGAACTGAAAATGCAAGGATTTTGGAGAATTTTTCTATAATTGAGGGTTAATCAAAAATAACTGAGAGTTGGTTAATATCTCTTTCTCTTGACTGAAACTTAAAACACCTATAGAATGAACCTTTGTGCTTTATTGCATATAGATGTTGACGTCTTATCATCTTCAATGTGCTGTTGCTGGGCAACCGAAGACCGCCTCTCAGCGATATGCGTTCGCGCTAACGACATTTCTGACGAAGCAGAGATGAATTTAAAATTATTTCAAATCTAAAACAGTACATGTATAACAACGGACCTTTTACCTTGCAAATTGTATCATACAATGTGCTAGCAATGTTTTAAAGAAGTAAAATAGAAAGTTAATACCAGGGATTTTCTTTGCCTAGCAACCAAAATCGAAGGAAATTCTATTTTTGACAAAAACACCAGATTTATATGCTATGGAAACTGTTTATTCCTAAGAATATTCCAGATATGCATTCAGATATTATAAACAATGACTTCATACAATGAAATGGTTATATAATATAGTACTTAGTTGAAAATATATCTCTAGAATGAACCATTATTGGTGGGTGGGGTATATTTTGGGATGAAAAGTGATTTAATTTTCCTGTTATTTGTGGAATAAAATTCCAACAGCTATAATACAGTTGTTGCTTTTAATGAAATATATACAAAAATTTTATTTGCAACAAATGGACAAGTGGATGTAACTTTTTTTGTATAGAGTTTCCAAGACAACGCTTTATTCCAGCGTGAAGGTTTAACATTTCTCGCAAGTATTATGATTTCCATTTAAACAGATATAGAAAATGCACATTTCAAGATTTTTCCAATATAAATGCATTAGGAATCAAATTTTGCCTTGAGGTAAAAAAAAAAGTCAAGGACAACCCGGATCCATCATTTGTGCAAACCTGGTAGGGCCATCATCTCCAATAATACATACCAAGTCCCAAGGCCATTGGCCTTTTGGTTCTAGAGAAGAAGATATTTAAAGGTCTTTTACTGTATATGGGCATGGCGGCCATCTTGGTCAAGTAGCAATTAACATTTTTTTAAATTTACTCACCTTTACCTTAAGGAGTCTCCCTATGAAATTTGAGTTCAATTGGCCAAGTGGTTTCTGAGAAAACTATGTTTTAATACATTAATGGGACTCAATTATGAGTGAACTTGGCTGAAAGGTCAACCTTGACCTTTAGAACTTAATAGTAGACACTGTCTCTTAACATATTAAGGGAGAATAATGATTTTGGCTTCAAAAGTATTTAAAAAATCAACTTTTCAAAAAAAATTCCAGGTTAAATGCATTAGGAAGCAAATTTGAACTTGGTGTTAAGTAGGTCAAGGTCAACCTATGATCACCATTTGAACAAAAATGGTAGGTCCTACACCCTAAATGTTACATACCAAGTCCCAAGGTCATCAGCCTTCTGGTTCTTGAAAAGAAGATTTTAAAGGGTTTTTACCATATATGAGTATGTCGGCTATCTTGGTCATGTGACCAGAACAATTTGTAAAAATTTTGGCTAACTTATCATAAGGAGCAAGACTTTAGTTAAGAGTGCATAACAAAAATGTAATTTTCTTACTTCTCAACCAAAGCATATGTTGTGGGTACTCAAAAGAACCATCTCAATGAGACGGTATTTTTGAGCACCCAAACATATGTTAAAACTGATGGGCAAGAAAATATTTACATTTTTACGCTGAAAAATTTTCTTAATCTAAAGCTTTGAGGAGTCTTCCTATGAAATTTGAGTTCAATTTGCCTAATGATTTCTGAAAAAAATAGTTTTAATACATTGATGGGACTCAAATATCCTAAGGAGTCTCTATATAAAATATGAATTAAATTGGTCCAGTGGTTTGAGAGGAGAGGATGTTTGAAAATGTTGAAGGACAGACGGATGCTGAGGACGGATGACAGACAGAGCCAGAGTCACTGGTATACTATAAGCTCACCCATGAGCCTTCGGCTCAGGTGAGCTAAAAATGTTGGGCTTAAAATTGTGGAAAATTTATTTGACATCAATTTTTACATTGTTTTGGGTGCTCAAAAGAACCTTCCATTGAGATGATTCTTTTGAGTACCTAAACCATATGTTTTGGTTGAAAATATGAAAAGTAATTTTGAATTGCATTTTGTTGGGGTTTTTTTATCATGAAGCCTACTATTGTCTTGATAATAATAATTTTATTGCTATTAATCTCAATGGTATTCCATAGAACTCTCTGGGTTGTCCTTCTAGTAATCAGTTGATTCAGTGCAGCAGTCTGTAAGTATAACCATTTTATCATTCATGTGAATTGTAAGGTACAATCAAAGGCACTTAAGTCAAGATGAGAGGAAGACAGAAATACAAATGTTCAGGCTTGAAGCTGTGAAGTAAGCTGTGTAACTTGTTCGCAGGTCTTTTCCTTGACTTGGTGGTAGTGTACAGATCCCATAGTCAATTGAGTTTGTTTTTACTGTTCTGCATCAACACCAGTGTTTGTAATTTGGCTGATATAGTTCATTTGTGGTCACTTTTCCAGAGGTATAATGTTACTAGATCTTGAAATGAACCACCAAATAAGCATATACTGTCTTCTCTGTAATAGGATCTGTGAACATGGTAAAAATCTGAAAAAGGGGAGCAATTAATTAGTAAACAGGTCTGACTAGACAAAGACTAGGTTTTCAAAATGACTAGGCAGCAATCAATGGGCTTTTGATCAGATTAGGCAGATGCACAATCTGATCTTAGCCAACATTCAATCTCTTTTTTACACTGTGTGGAACACTAGAGCAATTACTTCATGACAATAAAACTTCCATACTTTTTTATTTGAAAATATTGTTAAGAAATCTAAAACATTTCAATGGTCCAGATTAGTGTGAAAAAAAATATGTGTGTTTCTGGTTACATGAAATTTTAAAATATGGATGGTAGATACTGTAGGAAAATATTTTTTATTTTGTTAAAAGTTTTTAAATGGGAGACAATATGGCCCAATCTGGAAATTCCCTAAAAATAATGAAAAAAGCTAAAAAATTAGGCACAGTCGGGTAACATGAAACACACATGTTTTTAATTTAAGCCGTACCATACTTTTTGAGCATAAAAAATAAGCCTATTTTCTTATCCATCAATTTCTTTGTGGGTACTCAAAAGAACTGATTGAGACAACAGACAGACAGCATTGGTCACAATAATATAAAAAAATGTCTGGGGATAATAATTGTAAAATGTAAAGTTAAAAGTATACGGAATGATCCACATTTATTCATATGCAGTTTGATACAATAATAGGCCAATAATAGGCCAACCAATTAATAAATTGTGTGTTTCAGGTTACATTAACATTTATAATAGGGATGGTAGGTAGAAAAATATTTCTATTTCATTAAAAAATACATGGGGAAACAATATGGCTAAACTGGGAAAACCCCTCAAAAGGCTTCAAAGGGGTAAATAAATTAGACACTGTCTGGTAACCTGAAACACACAATTTTTCTTTAGGCCTATGGAAGCTCCATTAGTAATTTTAAGAACTGTCAAAAGTATATTATCATGATTATATAGGCAATGTCACAAGAAATTTGAATATCTGATTTCATTACATGTGCAAACCACTGAGACCAGCCTGCATATACATGCAGTCTGCATATACATGCAGTCTGCATATACATGCAATCTGATCAGCACCTTTATCATTCGCTCAAAGGTAAAATCCTAAACTTCAATGTTATCGACAAAACCTCAATCTTCTAGCTAGTCTCTGTAGCTAAGCAAGTTGGTTTGTCCTGATTTTAACTCAAAGTACCCAGTTTAGTATAATTTGAGTTCAGATTTGAAGGCATCGGCCTCCAGCAGGCAACAGCCTGCCTATTTACAGAAAAAAAATACATTTTTATCCCACCTGCTAGTAGCAGGGTCTGACATAGTTCTTCAAATCAGCCCTTCTTCAATTTGGTTCACTTAAGCTCGGAGGGGGCCCTTTTGTTTTGCATTTTAATCCATTTTCGCAGACCAGGTCATTGAATTTTTTGTGCAAGGCAGAGAGATCACAGAGCAGAGAGATCACAGATTGGGCAGATTTCCTACCCAGTAAGCATGTAAAATTGAGCCAAGAATGGCCTGCCAGCGAAACACCATCCAAATGGCCTTTTGATGGCGGGCTAAAAGTGGCCTGAGATCCGGAAAGGTTACATTTCAGGTCAACCAAAATTCTTATTTTATTAGAGATTACCAATTCCACGACATCTCAGCCCCTGACAAACTCGGCCCCTGACAAGTAGGACTACTAACTTGGGCCCCAACTGAAATATTGTTTCATTTGTTTCAGGAAGCTGTTATCCCGCTGTATATAGTTTCATTGCACATGTGCTTAATCCCAATCATGTTTTGTCTATTCTTCAGTCAACCCATTGACAACAAACTCAGTACCAGATAACCATCATGGTTTTAATTCTCATAGTTCCAAATTTAAGCACGAATGAATCGTCCTAGAGTTGATGTGCATGAGTTATCCTTTGAACATTGGAACCTCGTAAATGAATAGTTCTGAAGAGACTGCGCCGATGCATCTATTCACTAGCTTTTCAAATGTTAAATATAGCAAACAGTGCAGTCCAAGTTGAGAAGCCTGACAATATGGGGTTTCATCAGGACAACAATGTTTGAAATACCAATTTATGATGACTCAAACCGAAAGAGAATCCAACAAAAGTTGTCGGACTGGTGATAATAAATGTGTGCCAATATCGAAGGCCAGGGGGGGGGGTCCAGGATTTCTTGATAGGGGGCTCAAATTTATAAAAGGGGTTTCGATTTGTTAATTTTACCTGATTATTTATTAATTTTCTCAGATTTTTCTGAAAATTCTCCATGAAAATGAAATAATTTTGTCTCAATTGAACCCTCTCTGGATCCGCCACTGAAGGCTCTATGCGCAGTCAGGCCTTAGCCTTTGCAGGTCACATATTGGATATAAAGTACCATATGGGATGATAGGCTAGTTCTAAAATATTGGATAACAGAACACAATTACATCCTTAAACTTCACACTTAGGGCCTGTAAATATTTTAACATTCCTTCAGCAACACTGAGATAGGTACATGTATATTTCGTTGGTATAGTTCTCACAAATTTTGACAATAGGGGCCGAGTGGGTTAGGGGCTGAATTTGCAATGGGCCTAGTTTGTGGGGCCCCCGAGATGCCCATTTACTGTAATACAGGCTTACCTATTATAATTTGAACACCCTGGCAGCCTCTTTTATCTTCAGCATCATTTCCAATTGGCCATTCTACATTAATTAAGTAGCCTGTCCGAATAGGGTACCAGTAGCATCACACAAAGTAGCCTGGGCTCTTTTTTTCTCCTCGAATTAATATTCAGTTTAGTCAATCCTATATGTGCATGACACACAACAAATCCCTTGGTCATTTTACTCAGCAGCAGCAAAATGTCAGGCAGATATATGCTACAGAATGCTTCATCAAAGTGTAATTGTTGTTTTTGTTGTTAAACGAAATAATGTTACACACAAATTTTAGTCACATTCAGTCCTTCTTGAGTCCGTTTTTAGACATAACACATTCTCTGTCAGTTAGAAATTCATCTGTACATACAACTATGGTGGATAAATCAACACAGCTACCAAAATAGGCTGATTGACAGTCTTTTCCAGCAGAATTTGCCATTGTTTGAAAAATCCGGGAAATTGGTTTCACATGTATAAGGGAGGTAACTGCCTAGCAACTGCCAAGCAACAAGACAAGGGGAAGAATAGAACAGAATAAAAACTTCAAAATTAAGACCCTATCACCCTGTAAAATCTTGGTGAGATAACAATAACCCACTCATGTTTCTTGTGAATATTGTATTTCAGACTATTCACATTATGTTTTGATATGGGGCCATGTCTGTATCCCGGTGCATTATGCAAAAATATTCAATTAAAATGTAGACTGTTTTATGACAAAATAATTGCAAATATCTCAGTTAAAAGGCCACTGTAACAAAAATAGGCTTCAAATACCTCATTTTTAATTTTTATTTATTAATTTGGTATTTACTTCAAACAAACATTGTAGAATCAATGAAATTAATACAGCTCTTGTTAGCTGAAAAAGACAATATTTTGGGCCACTGAAATTCTTGACCAAATATCAGTTTTACATAATTCATACAGGGTTTCCATGGCAACGAAAGATTCAATAATGAAACAAAGTATATTTTTCTGGGTTTTTGGACATAGACTTTCATTTGAATATGGTTTAAAGAAATTTCTTTTCGGTGCGTGGAGAAATTTGTCTGGTGCTCTCAGAGAATTGATCTTAAGGGTTAATAAATGTGGTTTTAGTGCATTGACGGACAGGACTTTCATGAAATGCACGCAGACCTGCGCGGCTCAAGCAACTTTTAAACGCTTAACCAATGGATAGAACCTGATTTCCATTCTTGAGCAGTTGAAATAACCGAACCACGCCCAGATATGAAAATTAAAGTTGCCACCTTTATAGTACCCCAAAAGTCCTATAATATATTACAATGACAATATAACATTCCTTTCTGTATATTAACGTTTGTCAAGCCCTTGTGCGATAATGTGTTGCAGGCCTCACCGCTGTGTGGTTCTGGTTGCAACACATCACATTCAGGCTTGCCAAACATTAATACAAGGAAAAGAATGTTTTATCCTCTTATTGCATATTTGTAAGTTTATTCCTTAAATGACATATTGATCCATGCATCAGGAATAAAGCTACATAAATCCTACGTGTAAGAAAGCATCAAAGTATCAAGACATGCTATAGCCATGCTTTAATGAGAATCATAATGTAATGTGCTGGGTAACATATGCTAGGTCAAAATCTTTTTTGTCATTTTCTACGCCCATTTGTCAGTGCTTAATCAATAATAGCTATGTCTCCGCCCAGTGATATTACATAGGGCGTAGACAAACAAAAAAATGGCTGAAAGGGGAGACAACACTTATTATAGTCTTTATTTTTTTCAGGATTTTTCAGAAAAGTCACCAAAACAAAAAAACGAGCACGGTGACACATATTTTTTATTCAATCATTAGATTCTTCACGAAAATATCTTTGTAAAAATATGTTTTTTGTTGTTCCAGTTACATTCTCTGATATGTTTATTTTGAATATTAATGTTTTTTTTGGCATTTATTCGTTTGACTTAATTAGGATTTTGCTTAATAAATTGTGTAAATACATGTTATTTCACTATTTTTTGTTTTTATTTATATCTCTGGTGTGAGTAGTATTTGTTCTGAAAAAAACTGTATTGCGTTTCTTGTTAATTTGTTAACAAAATCTGTGTTTGTTTATTTCAAAAACCTGCGATTTTGCAGTTTTTGCATCAAATAGCTTTTTAAAAAGAACGGTGAGGTATTGTTTTTTTTGTCTTAGATTATAAGTATAAGTCTATATTATAATATATTAAAATATAAAACACTTTTGGACATATGCCGGTGAGTCCGGTACTACCTTAAGCTATGTTTTCACAATAAAATGTTCAGTACAGCTGAAAACTGCATGGAAAAGTGAATTATCTTATCAAATAGGTGTTTTTTTCTCTTGTTGGTAATTATTTGCGTCCCTCCAATAATTCTAGACCGTTGAATTTTAACATAAATGCAGTTGTTTTGATAGTGATTACTTGTTAAGAGTTACGAAAATGGTAAAATGTTTACCTGAATTTGAGTATTTTTACTGTGTTCTTGAAAAATAAAAACATTATGTTTAAAATTAGAAGATCAAAAGTTACAGACTATGCAGCTTTAAGTTGTTTCAATTGAACTGCTGGTGACAGTTTGACTTAAGACTGCGCTGAGCTTGACAATTGAGAACCTCTTCCTAATAGCAAAATAATCGTCTTGTGAATGTGTGAAACGGGTTTTGTCTTCTCTTCTAAATCAATCTCTGTTAAGTTTCCGAAGCGATATGGCTCAACCGAGGTTATCAATGGCTACAAGAGGTTTGGATTCTCAAATTGGGGGGGGGGGGGGGGTAAGATAGAGGGTAGACATATTTCAATTATTGCTATGTCTGAACATCACGTAGATTACTTGAATCGTAAAGGTGGTCACTCCATTATTATGCAGGGGGGATCTTTTCACCGATGTGTACATCAGATAGCATGGACTCGTGAATGGCGCCAAGGTTCTGGCAAACTATGATTTCTTTTGCTGAGGTTAGAAAGAGATGTTATTCCGAAATAGAATCGTGCAAATGGAAGCCTATAGGCCTGAAATTCCAGTTGTTCTGCGTGGCAACCCGGCATAGCCGATGAAGTAGTGACTACAGAGAGAAGCCATGACCTTAAATTTGATAAAGGGCAGGCCTCGAAATATCTTTAAAAAGGCACTTGCCCTGCATCACAAAAAATTGGCATTTATGGGAAAAATTAATTTACACAAGAAATAACCAAATTTTCACTTGCCCTGCAGCCTGAGGCACTCGTAAATACGAGCGGACGAGTGCTATTTTCGAGCCCTGAAGGGACTATTTATATAGTTTATTATCATACAAATGTACATGTTCATATAGAAAAGATGGGTAATTTATCAAAATCTAAGATCAAATTGTACATATGTGATAACAAGTTGCGTTCATGTGCACAATTTGCACCTAGGGGCAAATCTGCACCCGGGTGCTAATTTGCTCCACCGAATTTGCAACACCTACAAAAGTGGAGCAAATTAGCACCCGGGTGCAGATTTGCACCGGGGTGCATTTTCGTAAAGCACCGTTTACATGACCAAAATACACCCCAGGTGCAAATTTACACCCCGGGTGTATATTTGCACCGGGGTGTATATTGTGCATATGAACGAGGCTTTAGTTTGTCTTCCTGGTGTCTCGTGATTGTTGTGTGGCTCTTCCTCGCGGTGCCATGAGTTTGTCTGCAGTTTATGATTGTGGTATTTCCTGATCATACTCACTTACTATTCTTGTAAAAAGTTTGTTTTAGAAGAACTATAAGGGAGACAAGGAAGGGTTCATATGCTTGATTTTGAGTTGGCGAGGTATAAGCTCTAAGGAACATTCATAAAACTCTTTCACATTTGTGGAAAAATGGATTCTAGTATGAACATTGTAGGGTGTAGGCCTTACTCTTTTGAGCACGAATCTCAATACTTGATTCTTGTGAATACGCCATTCTTCGATATTTTGACAGCCTTATAAGATCGGTGAACTCGTGCTGTCAGTGTTTTTTCTGTTTTTTTTTTAGTTTTTAGCAGTTTACAAAAATCATTCTCTAGCGCGGACAGGAACGCAACTTGCCTAAAATTAACAGTCTGCACTTAAAGATAGCGTATGCTGATGAATAACCTAGATGAAACGCCGTAAGGATGAGAGTAGTAATGCACGACACCATTTCTACTGATGAGACGCCACAAAATGAAAATGCGGCATCACGGTCCGCGCGCCACGATATAACACACTCTAGGTAGTGGTGTACAATATAAAATCTTTAAAAAATCAGGGCCTCATTTTTACTTCGTTTTTGGGTGCCGATCCTTCAAAGAAAGTAATGCCACCATAAACATGATAATACCTGTCACAATTGGAAACACCTGCCACAGTTGGAATTAGGCAGATTAGAATTGCTTTTTTACACACATTTTGTAAACGTATTACCAGGAATAAAATGGCATGTAATAATTCCATAGTTTCGGTTTAATACGTACGCTAATGCGTTTTTGCGTAAGCGGTAGCTATATATACGTCCCTGACGAAATAAATAAAATAGTTATCGACAGCAGATGAACGCCGTGTAAAGCTGCATAGTCTGTAACTTTTGATCTTTGAATTTTAGAATTAATGTTTCTATTTTTCAAGAACACAGTAAAAAAAAAATTCAGGTATACATTTTACCAATTTCGTAAATATTGACAAATTATCAGTATCAAAACAACAGCATTTATGTTAAAATTAACTGTCTATAATTATTGGAGGGACGCAAATAATTACCAATAAGAGAAAAACACACCTGTTTTGATAAGATAATTCACTTTTCCGTGCAGTTTAAGCTATATCGAACAGATTTATTGTGAAAACATAGCTTAATTCTACTTTTACAAATGATTTAAAAAGAAAATAAAAATTTTCGAAAAATGTTCATAGTTGCAGACTTAGCCTCTTTAAATGGGTAAATTCCAACCAGCATTTCAAAGAGGAAGAGAAGCAAAGGGACGCAATCCAATACGGAGACTGATAAATATGGACAGAAACAATCAAGATTGCTAAGACGCCCGAAATTACTCGAAACCAAGACTCGAAAGTGAACTGCGTCCTTTAAAGCCCTTGTATGACTTAACGTTATGAATCATTTTTTTTATGAATTTTCTCGTAAAAAAAGCAATTTCGCCCTCCAATCTTTCCAGACCCCCGCCCACAATGGTCCCTCTTCCCGCCCCCTCTACTACCGCTTCCCGCCCCCTCTACCCCCGATTCCGCACCCTCTATCCCCGATTCCGCACCCTCTATCCCCGTACCCCCACCCCCCCTGTCCACCCCCTCCTCAATAAACGTGATTAGAGGGTTCCGATTTTTATTGGTTTTGCTGTTCTGTCGGGGACATGACTGTCCAAACCTCACCGTGGTCAAATTAACATTCCAGTATTGAATTTCTTACTGAGATGAAGATGACTGTACCGTATGGGGTGCCGTTTTAGTATTTATTCCTTATTTATGGATATCCATAATTCATTTATGGATATCCATAATTCATTTATGGATATCCAAAAATCATTTATGGATATCCATAATTCATTTATGGATATCCATAAATAATTATGGATATCCATAAATCATTTATGGATATCCATAATTCATTTATGGATATCCATAATTCATTTATGGATATCCAAAAATCATTTATGGATATCCTTAATTCATTTAAGGATATCCAAAAATCATTTATGGATATCCATAATTCATTTTAGGATATCCAAAAATCATTTATGGATATCCATAATTCATTTTAGGATATCCAAAAATCGTGCTGAATTAAGGATATCCATAAATCGATTTATGGATATCCATAATTCATTTTTGGATATCCATAAATACGTCAATTTTAGGATATCCTTAAATGAATTATTGATATCCAAAAATCACATTGAATTTTGGATATCCATAATTCGATTTATGGATATCCTTAATTCATTTTTGGATATCCTTAATTCTGAGTATTTATGGATATCCATAAATCGAATTATGGATATCCATAAATCATTTGGCGTTTGTTGTCATCGTGAGCAATGAATAAGCATTTTTTCAACTGCTTTTCAACTGTTTTCCAAATGTTCCAGGGCAATTTTCCTAACAGCTGTTTGAGTTCAAGCATGCAAAATAGCATATTTTAAATGAAGAAATGTAGGAATGCAAAAGTCCAAGGGGATGAAAGGGGGGGGGGTCCTCGTTTCTCTACTGTCCCCACAAGTGTCCGTGAGGCCGGGTTTTTATGAACGTAAGCGACCTTGATGCTTAACCAATGTAGATCTAAGGGAGATAATCATATAATGAATACATGTGTGTTTTAAGTTGAATTGTTGTCAAACAAAGCTCACATGAATTCCCTGAAACATATTTTATTATAAAACAGTAAAAAAAAATGAATACTATTTATATGTAGATATTTTGTATGTCAGAAATATTTCATAAGTTATTTGATGAATTAAATTTTGTATAAATTCCCTGTGTCAAAAATTACCAACTTTTTAACTATTTGGATTGTATAAAATGTCATATTGCATTCACTTTTTCTCCTGCACTGACATTTTAACTTTTTCACCTCAAATATAGTTCAGTCAGTGGGTCCCGAGTTCGATCCCCGACTCCACCTGCCTGTCTGATGAGACTTTAGCTTTGCCCCGTATTCTGAGTCGTTTAAACCCTGCAACAATGTTGGCTTAACCTTTGGGTGCTCCACAAAATCATACACCCGCAGGCTCAGTGGCGAACTGGTTACTGCCACGGAACACAAACAGGTCCTGCACAGATGCATTTCAGTTCCGGTCTAATATAGGTAATAAATCAGTCTAAATCTAATTTCTGCTAGTCATTGAATCGTAAGCGCAAAAAAGTATGTTATTGTGTGTGTGTGTGTGTGTGTGTGTGTGTGTGTGTGTGTGTGTGTGTGTGTGTGTGTGTGTGTGCTTTCGTGTGTGCTTCAGTGTGTGTGATTAATGTCCCGCTAACAGCTTATGTAACAATGAGAGGGTAAAGTCTCAATGGGAATGGAATCTGCGTCCCCTGGTTTATTTTCGCCGAGTGCACCACATCGGGTGCCATTTTACTATTTATTCCTTATTTATGGATATCCATAAATCATTTTTGGATATCCAAAAATCATGCTGAATTAAGGATATCCATAATTCATTTTAGGATATCCATAAATCGATTTATGGATATCCAATATTCATCTTATTTAAGGATATCCAAAAATGAATTATGGATATCCAAAAATCAGTTTGTATTTATGGATATCCATATTTCATTTTTGGATATCCATAAATCGATTTATGGATATCCAATATTCAACTGATTTATGGATATCCAAAAATGATTTATGGATATCCAAAATTCATTTATGGATATCCTTAAATGAATTATGGATATCCATAAATGATTTATGGCTATCCATAAATGAATTATGGATCTCCATAAATGAATTATGGATATCCGTAAATAAGGAATAAATACTAAAACGGCACCCCATAGTTTACAGCCAATGACGCGCGTTGTACAAATCAACTTGAAACGGCGAATAAACAGCGCATTAAACAATGAATTAATGGTTATTTCATCAAAATGGATTTACAAGAACTTGCTTATCAGCCACAGTGACTCGAGTAAGTATTTTTGTTGAGGAAAATGTGTGTGTGTGTGTGTGTGTGTGTGTGTGTGTGTGTGTGTGTGTGTGTGTGTGTGTGTGTGTGTGTGTGTGTGTTTACATCGCCAAGACTCCCCATCCCGGTGGATTCAGTAACTCATTTTGCCGAACACAACAGGTTAAATATGTCAATTGCAATGCGCTCAGCATGTTCAAAGCATTGAATAAAGGTTGTAAGGAAAATGCGCAGTTTTACTTTTAAACCAAGTTGAAGGCCGACTTAAATCGCTGAAAATTCAAGATTGATTTTTTTCCTGACTGACAACAATTCAACTTTCATTTTCGAAGGGATACAGTCATGCGCCAAAAATGTTATCTCACATTAGCAACCGGTCGCGTGTGGCTTATCTCGTATTGGTTACGCTTATCTCACATGAGTAGCGTTGTGGGACAGATTTTTCCGACAGCGAGCTTACATAGGGATCACTCAATCTTGTATGCGTTGGTATGTGAGAAAAGGATATCTGAGATTTTACCCTGGGATAGAAAATCTTTTCTCACATACCAACGCATACAAGATTGAGTGATCCCTATGTTAGGTCGCTGTCGGAAAAATCTGTCCCACATCGTTACCCATGTGTAACTAATACGAGATAAGCCACACGCGACCAGTTGCTCATGCGAGATAACCCACATGCAACATTTATGGCACATGACTGTTTTCCTTCGAAAACGAAAGTTGAATTGTTGACAGTCAGAAAAAATTTCAATGTTGAAATTTCAGCGATTTAAGTCGGCCTTCAACATGGTATAAAGTAAAACTGGGCAATTTTACTTAAAACATTTATTTAATGCTTTGAACATGCTGAGTGCATTCCGATTGGCATTTTTGACGGTGTTTGGTAATGAGTGACTGAATGAACCTGCACCAGGACGGGGAGCCTTGACCATGTAAACAAGAAACAAATTTACCACAACGAAATTACTTAGCTGATAAGCTAGTTCTTGTGAATCTATTTTGATGTAATATCCATTTGTTCATTGTTTAATGCGCTGTTTATTCGCTGTTTCATGTTGATTTGTACAGCGCGCGTCATTGACTGTAAACATCGACCTCAGTGACGTCACCAACAGATATTATAATGTACCGTACCGTATGGTTAGCTAGGCGGCTAAGAGCAAAATTTTGGCCTGATTGTGCTATTCCGGATACAAGCATGAAATTTGGCACAGTTGTAAACCATGACTGACATAGCAGAATAGGATATAGAACCACATTGGGAAATGCCTACTGCGCATGCGCAACGCATTTTATGATTTTAGGCTGTTATCATAGAGCTTTCATACAGTTTGACTTTAAAAGAGGGGTCATGTTGGTTGTAGAATAATAAAATGTGGCAGAACTGATGTTAATTGTTTGTAGTTTAGTCCTCAATATTCTTTAATTGCTGCGCATGCGCATAAAATTTGAATTTTTAACAAGAATGGTATTCTGATTCTCTTTTATTGTAAACTGCGCAAAACCCGATGCCCCAATCAAAGGGCCGAAGCATGTCTTCAATATAGGGACCTGCAGACCTGTTAAGATGTACATGTGCAGTGGGTTTCTTTTAACCAGAGACGTGTTCAACAATGCGAGCAATCGGAGTGCTATCGAGTGCTTTCTCTCTGAACGCAAGCGCTCGCCAAGGTGCTTGCGAGTGCTCGCGAGTCAAGTCGATAGGTGTATCGCCTGAAAATCCAAGATGGCTACAAAAACAATAATGGGTTTTAGTGAGGGACTATGCACGCAATATTTTCAGATTCGGTTATCGGAATGACGATGTGTGTTTCTTTGTGTGGATATATGAAATGGAACAATTTAAACTGAATGTAGAAAGAAGTTTCGCTTTGATTTCCAACCAATGGGGGATTTGATTTGTTTGTTACTGGGCGCAGCCATTTTTATTGAGGGAGCGCTTGCTATCGTTCAACAATGTAATGATAACACAGACAAGCGCTCGTTGGAGCGCTCGTATTGTTGAACTCGCCTCAGATGTTGTTTAGACGATAAACAAAGCCCATTTATTTACAAGTATAATCTTTCACAAAAAAGCTCTGTCTACGTGAAACATAAAAAATTGTTATACGACTTAAAAGTTAAGTTTTAAGCAAAGAGAATAGTAGACTTGTGGCAGACAGACAGACATGCAATCAGTTTTTTTAGCTCAAGCTCAAATTCCAAGGAACACTGGACAGACGCGCTTACAACCTGAGTTACCAGTCTGGTTCAAAGTCACCACCACACATTTTCTTTGTGTTGACCAATTTGGATTGCTTTGACTTGGGGACGTCTCTGAAAAAGTTATGTTTAAGCCAAGGCAGTGACGTAGTCACTGGAAAAGGGCAATGTACATTTTGATAGACAAACAGACAGACTCACAGACAGACTCACAGACAGACAGGTAGGTAGGCATATATATTCTGCCGTGCTTGATCTCACAGACCTCATATCACTGTATGTCGATGAACTGTCTCCAAACTGTCAGTGAACTGTATATGTATAATTGTGTCTCACTTCCCGTAAACGAACCATACCAAACATTAGTTAGTCTACGCCAGTATGTTTTATGTGGGTATGATAACGTTACATTTTTTAGGGGGGGATGCTTGATATGCCTCATAGTTTTGGTTGTGAAGCTACTGGCTGGCTTCGAGGCATTTGTCCCCCTGTGTAAAGATTTCGCACTTGGAATCAGTGTTGTCATTTTGAATGGAGCCTCCGTTGTTTAGATACTTAAAGGTGTAGGGGCTAGCACTATTCAGTGAAGTGTACACCAGATATGTTTTTAAAAAGAAACGTAATATCCACATTTTGTGCAGTTGATCGAGTGGATTTAGTGTGCGGCACATGTTAGGCGGACAGTTTAGAAGCAAAACAAGGGAAAAATGAGGAAACGACAACCACCGGCGGGTCGGTCCATCAAGTAACTGTCGTACAGAAAAACTGGCAAGGTTTCTTGTGAGAAGATGACAATAAACTATTTCATTATCTTTCCAACTGCTGTGTTTCCCGGACATAAGATATGCCAACTAAGAAACAATAACCACAGATTGAGATAGATGTTGCACGGTGAAAGTGCGACAATACTCTTGAGAGAATCCTGCACACTTATGGGAGAAGAAGCTCGGTCTTAGTGTGTCCAGTTTGCAATATGCCTTCATTGCGCCTTGTTTGCATGAGGAGGAGGAGGCAGATGCAAGAATATTTGCTCGTGCGAGGGAAGCAGGTAAAAGGCCAAACAAGAAAATAAGCAGTTGCACTGTTTATACTGCTATAGTAGTTCTGGTCATACCTGTGTTGCAACAGTTGTGAGTGGATGAACTGTGGGGGTGGCAAAAATCGCCTGCTATTGTTGGTGTGAAATCAAATTGTATTGCTTTTTTTTTATTCACACACAGGGTGCAATAAAACATGCTTTCTCCTTGGTCGTTGAAAACGGTGGGTAAGCTTTCTAGCTGTAACTGGGTATTTTGTAAAAATGAGCTCTCTCCCTGAAAAGCCACCTACAGATTGCCTTTGCACCATTTAACGATTCATCAAAGTACTGTATGACTGTATGACAGCCCTTACGAAGGTGGCTTTGTACCAGCACAGTTTAAAGACCATATATCAGGGCTCATGTGTTAGGGCCAGCACTAGAAAGGGGAAATGATTACCAAGTCAAGCAAACTGTGATGGGTAGAACTAAACACGGGAATGTACAGTCCACTGTGAACCACCATACCACAAGCATCAAAATCTTCTCTTGGCCTTGTGAGATATGGCTGTCTTCAAGGTTGAGAAGTACAAAATGCAGCTCTCCAATGTATGACCCTTTGTGCCTGTGGTGGCAACTTTGAACACTACATTTCTGTAAGTAAATTGATGATTGCTTTTAAAATAGGTAATGTTCAGTAACTGAAAATCTTTGAGAAGGCAGTGTCATATCAGCTTACATACAGATTATGGCACATATTGTCAGCTCTCTTGTTTAAATGTCACTTTGAAAATGTACACGTTTGTATATAAGATCAACGTTATTTTGTCATCTTGGCCCAGGTGCCAAGTAACCAAAAAATAAACGCATACCAATGTATGGACATAAGTCCAAAAGACAGTCAAACACTCTCCAGTAAACACCATAAAATGAATCAAAGTCGAAGTTACATTGCGGTATGTAGTCATTCAAGAACATGATGGGTAAACCATGCATGTCCCCAGCATAACAAGAGAAATTCATGTCAAATGCTGCGCTATAGAAACTTTGTACTCGAACAGCATGGTTATCACGGGTTGGCTGCTGTCGCGGAGGGCACAATATATACCATTTAAGCGTACCTGGCTGTTAAAAAGGGTAATATTTTGTCAATATTTACTTTGGAACATATAATGTGCTTATTATTGTCACGTATATATCCAGCTGTATATCTGCTTAACAGAGATTTATGCGAGTTAAGCGTTAGTCGATACAGCACCTGAGTTATGCCAAAAAGGTCATGTTTTCCTGAAAAAAGGAGGGAAGCCAATTTTTTTTATGTTCTGGAATATATGCTTATTTTAGTTAGTTTAGATAAAATGCAAAATATTAGTACTTCAATGCGCAAAAGTTCGAAAAATCTGATGGCTGAGCATTTTGAAAGTTATTGACAAGTGAAACTGGTTTAAGCCCTCCAGTAAAATACTTTTACTGACCGTTACACGGCGGTATTTCTTTGGTGGATCATTTGTGTTGTTTCTGTGCTTTGGCGTCTGCTCATTGCTGCCTTGTGGTCACCTGCTTGGAAAGGGCTGACCTCTTGGCTCTCGTTTGTGGTGTTATATTGTGAGATTGTTACTGTCCCATTTGGTAATCTGTGTCAGGTGTGGTACTTGATTGTTTCGATTCATGAACTTTGCCCCATTCTTAGTTGCATACTGTACACATAGTACTATATATATCGGCTGTTCTGGTCCAGTGGCCGGGTCATAGATTGCATACAAATTGATTATATTTAGACCCTCGGCTACTTATACAATGCCCTTCACTACTAAAATTTTGCGTACAGCTACAAAATGGTTTGCAACTTCACAAAATGCAAAAACATTTTATTCATTCACTTATTTTTAATGGTGTGATGCCATTAAATCATAACTAATGACTAAAATAGCGTCTCATTAATCTGTGAACACATTTCGTACACATAAAAATCCCACTGGCTATCCATAAATTGGCTGGTACTTAGCTAGTATTAGAATTCAAGGGCTCCAATTTACCCAGAATGGATTTCAATGCCTAATTGCAACTGAAAACATCATCATGAAAATTAATAGCTGTAAAGAAGTAGCTCGTAGAATGGATCACAGTAAACCAATGTTATATGGTGTGTGCCCTCATCGACTGCAACCAACCCACAATGACTGCACTGTTCTAGTACAGTGGCTTTCTATCGTGAATGCATACGCAGCAAAACTTATTGGATAAATGATTGTGCAAAAACATTTATTTCCCAGTCAAAAGATATACGTATTCAATGGTTTCTACGGTTTTGACATCATTAAGCGAGATAACCGGAAGTATTAGTTAGTTTGCGCATGCGTGATTATGGAAACTATTTAAAAATATATTTGTTTATGTCTTTTAGGACATCTAGAGATATGGTGGGTCGACTTTTTACCATGTTATACGCAAATACAAGAGGTGTTTCATGTTTATTTGAACAAATTTGAAAATGCCGTTCCTCATTTATTTCTTATCATATTGGGTAATAATTGATTTCCATGGGTTAGTCTGGTCTCCGGAAGTACGCAGTCATCAAGAAAATAGTTCTTAATTTTTATTTTCTGATTTGAAACCGTCTCTGAAGATGAGTAGTCAAATTTTAAGCGTTTAAAAATGCTGTTTGAAACAAAATGTACTAAATCTTTCTCGAACAATTTCTCTAAAAGATATGAAGTTTTTCTCTTGCAACCTTTTATATATTGTACGTAGATGAGAAAGGTATGTTCTGTTAGAAAATAAAGCATCCCAGTTGGATATTTACTTTTTGGAAGCGACTTGAACATCACATTTTAGGGTTTACAGTTTCCATAGCAACACTAAATTGTATGTGAAATCTTCAAATGCAATATTTGGTGACCAATTTTATCGGCTATAGATACTTAAAATATCTAAGAAACTGAGTTGGCTGTGAGTTTTGAGAATTTGCTTTTCAAAATACTTCCAAGACACATTTTATACATGGGATACCCATTTGAGCACTTGTATGGAAGAACTTATTAAGCCAAGTTTCAAAGAAAAAACAGGCACACATATGCTGTTTCTCGTTTTAATAATACACTGAGCGTGCCTCTAAACTTAAAAGAAAATTTCACACTTAAATACGTATCTTCTCAGAAGATACAGCCATTTTAGCTCTTAAAATCAGTTAAAAGGGGGTGGGGATGTTTTTAGGGCCTTTGTGTTATGGCTACGCTTTAAATTGCCATCTTGTCTATTTGGCAATACCGGGGAAACGTCCATTATGCATGAAAAAGCAAAATTTGCTTGTTTTAATTATATGTAACCGAAAAAAGTGAAATTCAAATTTGTTCAAATAAACATGAAACATGTCTCGTATTGATCTGTGTAGTCAAGTGAGACCAAATTTTCTATAACGGAAGTGAATTTTGCCTTGCGCATGCGCAGAGCAATTTTGTCGAAGTGGTTCTATATCTAATAATCATCAGCTCACCAACCTTAACAAATGTGGAAAGTTTCATGCTTGTATCCGGAATAGCACAATCTTGGCTCTTAGCCGCCTAGCTAGGTCTGGTATATGAGCAAAAGAATCGATCATTGTTGTTCAGTGGTTCTAGAAAAATCCAAACCCTCGGATCCACTGTTCAGTGGGAAACTCGGCAAGCCTCGTTTTCCACTGGAACGGTGGGCCCTCGGGTTTGGATTTTTCTGTACCCACTGAACGCCAATGATGTTATCTTACCCAGTACGTCAAGTAACGTCTTCATGTGAAATTGCATCTTAAGCGTATTCAGGGACTTCTGGAAGCTTATCTTAAAATAAATAAATAAATAAACAAAAAATAAAAACAGTGGTGAGCAAGAAAAAAGAATTCTTTATTCGTGTAAGGGTAGGACAGAAAAATCCGTCCCTTGGGATCACCGTTTGTCCTCACTCGGCAAACCTCGTGATGCCAAACGGCGATCCTCGGGACGGATTTTTCTATCCTACCCTCACACTCATGATAGAGTCTTATAATAGTGTCCACTATTACCAAGAATGTGCTTAAGATGACAAATAACCCAGACCCTGATGCGGCGTCTGGGTCTACGCTATTTGTAAATGCTCCCTGTTTGGAATCATTTGCATAAATGCATAAACCACATCCCCACAAATGTGTACGTTGAATTTTAGGCAAGCTACGCCCCTGAAGTGTCTTATGCATGTGAATAGCTATCAAGTGGGGCTTGATACATAGTCTTGCACAACAGCTTTCACCCACTTATATACTTTGTGTGTATTAACAGCGAAGGCTCTGTGACGTATCGTCTAACCCTTCGTTTGGGCGCCAATACGATATTCCCCGGCATCCAAATTAGGTTACCTTGCTACACCAGGACACCAGAACAAGGTGTACGTATAAAATTATCAATATTTTACTTTCTATGTGTCCTAGTTTATCAAATTTGGTGCCAAATCGATGCTTAGACATGATAATTTTACCTTAAGGTCAGCTTTGAAAAATATTTTACATGAATATTCATGAATTTTGATTAAATCAGTAGAAATGAATGAAAAATCGCGGAAAACCCAAAGGGGTTTACTTGCAAATCTAATAATATCTCACTTGATAAGTGCCCTAGAGTAAAAAAACTGGTTTTAAATTAATGCGTAGACAATATAATGCTCCACAAATGATCCAATTTGCAAATGATCATATTACACTATTCAAGAATATTGATGAAACCATGAGAATTTTGAGGAAAAATACTTGAAATTTAAGGGGATATATATATATACCTACAAAATTACTCATATCTCAGCTGTTTAAAGCCCTAATGTAGGAAACATGGTGCCAACTTATTGCAACGGCACAGTCCTTTTGGCATATCTCAGCTGCTTATAGCCCTAAGGTAGGAAACATGGTGCCAACTTATTGCTACGGCACAGCCCTTTTTGGCATATCTCAGCTGCTTATAGCCCTAATGTAGGAAGCATGGTGCCAACCTATTGCTACGGCACAGCCCTTTTTGTCAATGGTAATATATGCAAATTTCTCATTTATGCATTCATGAATATTAATATAAACATCAGAATGAAGAGAAAAATGCCAACAAATAAAGGGGTATACCTTCACAATTACCAATATATCAGCTGCTAATTGTTCTGGAGTAGTAAATATTTTACTTTATTTAAGCCTATGCATAACATTTTTACCTAGTGGGCAGATATAAGAATTATCTAATTTGTATAAGATCTTTATTACCGAAAACATTAAAAATACAAGAAAAAATATAGAAATTGATAGCAGTGTACCTACAAAATTATTCATATCTCAGCTGCTATAGATCTTAGACTTTTTATTTATGCTGTTATTTATGGTACCAAATATATTCTTAAAAGGGTATCCCATTGGAAGCAAAGACTGCACCAAGTTTGCTTATCTAGGGCAATCGAAAGCTAAGATATTTTTTCTCTAATTTCTTGTGTTTTCATCAATATTCATGAGAAATGATATGAATCATTTTGTAGGTAAACCCCTTAATTATTCTGTATTTTTCTATAACTTCTGGTGTTTTCATCATTATTAAAGAGAAATGAAATCTGATGTTTGATGTATTGAATCACTTGGTAAACATGCTGTGTCTAAGCATTAATTTAAAACCAGGTTTGATTCTCGTACAAATTAGCACTTTAACAACTATGAACATTTTTCGAAATTTTTTATTTTCTTTTTAAATCATTTGTAAAAGTTGATTTAAGTTATGTTTTCACATTAAATCTGTTCACTAGAGCGGAAAACTGCACGGAAAAGTGAATTATCTTATAAAACAGGTGTGTTTTACTCGTGTCGATAATTATTTGCGTCCCTCCAATAGTTATAGACAGTTAATTTTAACATAAATGCTGTTGTTTCGATACTGATAATTTGTTAAGATTTACGAAATTGCTAAAATATATACCTGAATTTTAGTTTTTTACTGTGTTCTTGAAAAAAAAGAAACATTAGTTCTAAAATTAAAAGATCAAAAGTTACAGACTGTGCAGCTTTAACAACCGAGATACGAGTAATTTTGGAAGTGCACCCCTTGATTTATCCGCACTTTTTCATTCATTTCTTCAGTTTTTGTTAAAATTCATGAATATTCATATTAAATATTTTTCATATCTGACTAGACTTTCAAAAATCTGTTCATTGTTCTCTTCTGTCTTTTAGCCTTTTTTTCATAAACTTCAGTTTCTTTTATTACTCCCTTTACATGTTTAATACATTGTTCGAAGACTGAATGAAAATGTACACACATTTTGAAGTCTAGGATAAGTGGATTTTGAGGCATTGGCTGTTTGTCGGGCCCACCGGGTTTTACCTGTTGGATTTCTTTTGCTCCGGTATTCAGTTTTATTTACTGTTGAGTCCTTATCTTTGCTTTATCTCCTTGTTGTATCTTGATTTATATGTTCTGGGAGATGATGCATTTATAAATTAGGGGTATTTTATGCAAACCAAATATTTATGTGTCTTGATCAACATCTAAATTATGGGTGAGGTTGGTGCCGTTGAACCGGTTTAAGCCCTCAAGTAAAATATTTTACTGACCGTTCCAAGGCGGTACTTCTTTTGTGGATCTTTTGTTTTGTTTTGTTTTTTTCTATCTTGTGTTTGCTATGCCTTTGTGCGCGTCTTTTTATATGTGCCTTGTGGTCACCTGCTGGGAAAGGGCTGACCTCTTTGCTCTCGTTTGTGGTGTCCAACTGTAAGTTTGTCACTTTCCCATTGTTATCCTGGTTCAGGTGTGGTACTAAAATTGTATCAATTCCTGATCTTTGCACCCTTGCTTAGTTTGATTAAACAATAAAAGGGATATTCATCACAAATTTATTCTGAAATATAGGGACTTGGGCAAGTTTAATATCTGACATTAAGGTAAAAGTAGAATATCTAATCACTGAATTGACAACAGGCTTGATAAACTAGAACACATGGTAGGTGAGACTTTGCTAATTTTATACGTACACCCGTTAATTTTTCTAAGTTTGTTTCTCTCATTTCTAAAGTTTTCATTAATATTCATGAATATGGATATTAGATAATTTGCATATCTAACCACTATTTAAAACTGGTATTTGTTTTGTTTGTTTGATTTGATTCTTTACGTCCCGTCAACAATCTTTCAGTTAAACAGGGACGGTTCTTCCTGGGTTGAACCAGTACTAAGCTGGAATAAATGTGTCTTGCTCAAGGACCACAACGCAGTGACGCCGGTGAGGTTCGAACCCGCGGCCTCTCGGTCTCGAGTCAAGCACTCTACCACTGAGCCACTGCGCTCCCTTTAAAACTGATATGTCCAGGGATTAATGTGTTACCAAGTTTAGTAATGTAAATTGCTGCTGAGATATGAGTATTTTTGAAAGTACATACCCATTCTTCTAATAAGTCGCATAATTAGTTGCCATGGAAACCATGAAATTTAATATAACCAAAATGCATTTATTTTTGAGGACAGTATTTTTTGCATTTGAGTGGTCCCATTGAACAAATATACACCC
Organism: Loripinus fragilis; assembly: GCA_964019695.1. Classification (NCBI taxonomy): domain Eukaryota; kingdom Metazoa; phylum Mollusca; class Bivalvia; order Lucinida; family Lucinidae; genus Loripinus; species Loripinus fragilis. The sequence goes on from OZ026524.1 coordinate 50,386,330, forward strand.
ATAATAATATGTCCAATGTGTTTAATTTAGGTCTAATTACCCCCTTGAATACTAATACCCAATGGATTTTTTTAAGTTTTCATTAATATTCATGAATATGCAATTTAGACAGGTGTTCTCAGAGATACTTTTTTCGAAGTGTGGGCACTTTTGAGGCATAAGGTGCCACTAGGCTTATCAATATAAGCAAGCACTCCTGAACTGATTTTGCCCTGTTACCCAAATGGAAAACCCCAAAGAAGGTCACAATAGGGGGTCAAAGGTCATCAAGTGCATTATATTGTGGTGAGTTTATTTTGAAATTTTTGTATTTATATTTATTTCGCAAAATAAAAGGCAAATTGGTTTATCGAACTCAGCCAACATTCCGTGAATGAATGCGTCCAATACACAAAGCATACTGACCCTACACAAGGTCACAAAGGGGTCAAAAGGTCACTAAGTGTATATAAAATTCGTGATTTTATACATATAAAATAATGATTTAGACTGACATTGATGGAATTCGTTGTGCCTTGTTTGATCAATATCAGTGACTTTATTTTAATTGGTATATCATTTGTTTCAATTCTTATGACCTCATAAAAGGTCATTATGAGGGTCAAGGGTCATCAAGTGCAATTCAGAATCATTATCTAAGTGTTATTACGAATTTATGTTTACATTTTTATTCGATAAAACCTACCTGGGCTTTTAAACAGCAACCAGTTTTAAAATGACCTTTTCTTATTTTAGAGGCTAATGCCCTCATTTGAAATGTACGTATTATCGGGGTCAAAGATCACAAGGTGCATTTTATGTGTGACCATGTCACTATTTTTTAAGCACCCTATGCAACTTTCGCATATATAGCTAACAGGAAATTGACCGTAAAATATCTCGAATGTCATTTATAGATATACAATTGAAAACTGATATATTTCATCTCTTATAATAGTATCTTATTAATAATAGGTGTCCTTTTTTACAACTCATCCTCCCACAACATTCAGTGGATTGCCCCATGTAATAGAACCACAGCCGCAAGACAGCAGAAATTGATATTACTAGTGTTTGATCTACATTTGCACCGTCTTGTTGTACACACTTTGTAGCTGCATTGCAACAACTGTGTACATACTTTAGGTATAGGTTCTTACAGCAACAGTTTTGGTTTCAACTAGTCTCGCAACCATGCTCAATGTGCTCTGGGAATGGAACTGTAACATTCATCCATATAGTTGTCTGATAATGGGCTCGTCTTATGTGGAGTTTTAATGCACCAGATGTAGAAGGAAGCCTACCTGGGTCTTTTTCCTTATTAAACAAAAACATTCGCATTTAGTCAAAATTGATGGGTCAAGTATTTTGCAGACTACTGTTTCATTTGTTAGCTGCCGATATCCTAAACCAGTCGGAAACTGCTTACTTGCGTAATTTCTGGGCTACATGATACATGTATAACATATACTCAGACTCTGAAAAATGCGTGGTAGTTTTATTCAGAACCGACTCATATTCTTGGCTTCCTGATGGTTCATCAACACTTTTCTTTAGAAGTTAGACTATTTCGCTGGCTGATTTCAAAATTAAAAATTCAAAGCGGTTCACGTGGATTCAGTTTTGGAACAAACTGTAATTCCCGGGGTATTTGAGGTTCGATTGTCTCGTTATGACCCGGATGCTTCCCCATAGCAAGGAGCAAATCAGTGTAACGCTGCCATAATGCTTGCAATGTATAAATGTCTAGATTTTCAAAGCCAAGCCTAAGTTCAAAAGCAATTTTCTGGAGACACAATTTGTGGGGCGAAACACCTTCTGATTCTCTATGTTTTCCAAAACGCCTATAGAAACGTTTTTACATGTAGGATGACACAGGCAATCTTCTACTGCAAAATCATACATTGTTGCTAGCCTAAGTAAGTAAGGGTGCAAAGATCAGGAATCGATACAATCAAGTACCACACCTGACTCAGGATACAAATGGGAAAGTGACATACTCACAGATATACACCACAGATGAGAGCCAAGAGGTCAGCCCTTTCCCAGCAGGTGACCACAAGGCACAAATAAACAGATGGGAACGAAGGCATAAAAACACATGACAGAAAAACATAAAAGATCCACAAAAGAAGTACCGCCTTGTAACGATCAGTAAAATACTTTACTGGAGGGCTTAACCCGCATCTGTAAATCAAATTATGACTATGACATAATCTATTCTTACTCAGGTAATGTCAGTATTTGTCTTAAGTCCTTCCTTAAAGTATGAAGGCAAAGATGCAAAATGATTTATCTAAAGGTGGTGATGATCACCTAGACAGCCTAGAATCGCAAGAAGTGGATGCCTCTTCTGAAGAATCCGTATAGCTTTTACCTAGATATGTGGAATGCAGACATGACACTTGCAAAACAAGGTCTATGCTATTTAACCCTCTTTTCCTGCGCAATTAAGGTGTTTGGGGTCTATCAATCTTAATATGTCAATTACTTCTATGTTGCCGTAGTCACACCACTTCCATCAGTCAGATGCTGCTTGTAGCAGCTTGGCACACCCATCCTCGCCAATAGCAGACACCTTGCTTTAAACCAATGTTTGGCAAATGATGCACATCTATTCATCAAACGAGCTGCCTGCCTGTTGCAGGTCGTTTCAAATAAGAAATAAGTAATCTTGCTTTTGTGGGTCGGACCTCAGACTATGAAGGTTCCGACTTAAAGACTTATCTATAGATGAGGTGTTTGGCGCCTGATGCTGCGTCTGTTGTCAGGGTTTAATTGTTTGATTTATTTTGCTCCAGTATTCGAAGATGATTCATGCATAAGTATGGGGCCTTTCATGCAAACCAAACATCTATTTGTCTTAATCTACTACATAATTAATGACGAGGTTGGTACCGTAAAACTAGTTTAAGCCCTCGAGCAATTTTCTTACTGACCGTTCCAAGGCGGTGTTTCTTTTGTGGATCTTTTTCGTTATTTGTTATTTTTGTTTGTCTTTGCCAATACTAGATGTCTGTTTGTTGCAACCTTGTGTTCACCTGTTGGGGAAGAGCTGACCTCTTTTCTTTCTTGAATGTGATGTTGTCTTGTGTTTTTGTCACTTTCCTTTTCGGTTTTCTGGGTCAGGTGTGGTACTTGATTGTATCGATTCCTGATCTTTGCCTTCTTCCTTACTTTTAATAAATGATATCATTGACTGATTTAAATTGATCAAGTTGTATTTGCGATGTCACAGAGGGTCACACAAAAGAGTGCAATTAGTTTCGTTTTCATGTGTAAAAGATGCATTTGGTGCTCGGTGTTAATCAACATCAGATGCGCAGCCGACGCCAATAAATACAGCAAACCAAGTGCAGACTGATCAGTGCACAGTATTGCGTTGCCAAGACAGTTTTATATTTCATTCAAAAATTGTTAGATTGAATTACAAAGACTTTCATTGTGTGCTTTTTGCGAAAAAGTGATAACTATCACAAATGTACATAACCAATCCAGGCACCATTCAGTACCTGTACATACATACATACAGACGAAAAGACAGCTGTGTTTGTGATCGCAGATGATAGAATTTCAACGATTTATGTTACTAGACATCAGTATTTCAGCTATTTGAAAGTATTTGCATCAAATGCCAGTGTCTTTGATGCTTATGTACTGTGTTTAATGCGTTATACATCATTTTGCACCTATTGACCTTTGACCTCATTTATTGACCTTAATAATGATCTTTGGTTTGGGCAACAGGCAAAAAATGAAAGAGGACATGTCCCTTAGTAACTTAGGCACTGTTGCCCTTCATGCCGCAAAAGTGCCCACAAACGTGTTTTCTAGCCCTCTAATTTGCATTTTAACGCTAGACTAATTTAGATAATTTTCATATAGGACCACTGGATGAAAGAACTTATCAAATTGTATCACAGATGATATAAAAACTGGCAACAATGGTGGTTTGATGATGTTTTGGGGCTAAAATATGTTTATTTATGTTTTTTTTAACGATTTTACCTCCATCTTAAAAGATTTCATTAATATTCATAAATATGCAAAACAGATCATTACATATCTGAATCAGGAAAAAAGGCATGTGTCTTAACGTGAATTTGATACCAATTTTAGTGCTCTGGGACAAGTAGAACCCCAGATATGACATACTTTGTAGGCCTACCCCTCATTCTCGAGAATCATATAAGGCATTGCCATGGAAACCATGCATTTTCACATAGCCCATATTTTTTCTCCCTATCATTTTAGATGATCCTAGAGTTATTTGTGTTGCCATATTTTCACTTCATATATGCATGTATGTACTAGCTCCTCATGTTGCTATATTTTTGAATAACCTGAGTGCATCAAATAAACTTGAAACCTGGTGTAACCAGGATATATAAGTGGAATGCAGTCAGTCAGTTATTACTGCATTATATAACGAAAAAGCTCAATAGCTGGACTGACCAGCCGATATCACGTGATACAATTGGAACGTCTGATGTCCTCCACGGGGGTTAAGACGTAATGGAAGCAAGAAAAGTGTCTATTGATCTAAAAAAAAAGTCTCTGTTGTCTCAAAATCTGTCACTGAATCGCCTCAAAATCCATGTCCCCAAATGGCTCTGTCGTCGAGTTGTCTTGTTCCCCTTCTCCACATATGGTCCTTTCCGGTATTTGTATGGACCATACAAACTTGGCCTGGACCTTTCTCGAAGAGAGGTAATGCTCAATGACGCACTGATCCGTCACCTTTTGTCCAGCATATTTTAGCTTTAGCTACATGTACATGTTTTTGCAGATCTATATCATGTTGTGCAAATGCTCTGGCAATATAAACCTTCCACATTTCTGCAACTTCATTTAAATGTGTCAGCTTTATTAAGATAGAATTTGAATATTTGATTACGATTTAAACCAATATGTACATATATGTTATTAATATTTGAAGGGGTCACAGCAACAAGGTGCTTTAGTCCACTTTTGGGCAAAATTGAGTTAGCCTCTTTTTCATGTTTAAAAACCATTTCCGCACCGTATTAACTCCCTTTGACCATCAAATCACTATAAAAAGTTGAAATAAATCGGATTTTATTATTTACACAAAGGTACTAAGTCCAAAATTGGATGTTTATGCATCAAACGGCCTAAGTCCATAATGTTTTTATTTGGCTTTATTTCAAAGTTTTATTGCCTTATAATCATAATTTTCAAACTTTGAGCCTCAAATAACATAATTCCGCTTGCAAGACATTATTTACTGTCAAATGGAATCGCTAAACTAATTTTATACCATTTTTAACCTAGACTATGGACTTAGGACCTTTGTGTCATTGAAATCTATGAAATTTACTTAAATCAGCTGTTGTATCCAGGTTTTCGCTGTTGTACTCGTAAGAAATGAGCTTTTCACACATTATCATGCAATTTATTAGTATTAGTTGACTGTAATAAACTTTCTGTATGGAATTTTTAAGTTTTATGAAATTTGGACTTAGGTCCCTTGTTGCAGAAACGAAATCGCTAAAATCAAGTTTTTCTCACTTAAAGCAGTAGAATCATTGCCAAATCTCCTGAATTCACTATTTTCAAACATATCTTGTTCATTTATGCAAGAAAAATCTACATAGTTTGAGAATTGCCAAATTTTATGTTTTTTGCGTTTTTCTAGAAATAATGAAAAATGGACTAAAGCACCTTGTTGCTGTGACCCCTTCATTTGGCATGCGCGGATCTAGGAATTTTTACAAGGGGTTCCTGGCACGACTGCCAGAAAACAGCTCTGACAATGTTTATTTTAGTCCCCAGCTTGTTTTACAGTTTTACAGAGGGTTTCCAATGGACATTTAACAGAAAACTATACTTTTCTGAGGTTTGAGAGGAGATACAACATTTTCCAGGGGGGGGGGGGGTCCAGCTTTTTCCAGGGGGGTCCAAATGCTAATTTCTATAGAAACCTATATAACTTGTGATTTTCTAGGGGGTGGGACCCCCTATCGCCCCGCTGGATCTGCGAATGTTTAGTCGTTATAGCATATTGGCAAACAGTGGGTTCGAGTCAAATACACAGCTGCACAAACCTAGGAGAACGCCCACTGTGTTTGTTTTTGGAACTAGCGGATTTTAAATACAAACTACCATGAGAACCTGTTGGTCAAGTAGCGGAGATTTACATCAGGCTGCACACGTGCTTGTTCTGATCATTGTATCGGTAGCCCATGTCCGAGCTTTAGATTATCTTATTTCCAGTCTTGTGTACATGTTTTAAAAATCCTGAATGATGTTCGTGTTGTGAAAGAATTTAGCTTATCGAAGCGATCTTAAGAAATAAGGTTGTATATTTTAATCTCTATGAATTGAAAACAGGGATGAGAAGTGAGAATTTTATGTGCATGGAATTTTATGAGCCTCATGCTAAGCTCGACATTTTGTAGGGCCTGATCTGGGCCCAAATTGTTTGTACAAGTTAGTCACATTTTTATTCCACCACTGATATCAGCCGACAACTACACATCAAATAGGTTAACATATGTATATTGCTTCGAGCTACTAGTGTTGTCTGCTATGCGAGCTTGAAGCCTTCAAAACGCTAGACTGCTACAGAATCCACTATCATTATTGTAATACGTACGAGGTCAGTGTAGCAGTCTAAAATAAACACAAGCATTTCGCAATCTGGAATACAAAAATGAGAAAGCGCCTTGCAGACTTAATCGTTTTACAGAGCAAGGATCTCAATTTCGCTGATTATTCTTACTGTGTGGGGCTCCCACACAAAAAAGGTTAAACAGGTAATTAACCCATATAGAATCAGTCAATACTTTTTGCGATAATTTTTAATGATTGAGTGTTTTACTTGTCGCCCCATTCCATATCCACGCAGACTGATCAGTGCCTTTATTATGCTACAGGTGCAATTGCAATTTTCTAGCTAGTCTCTGTAGATGAGGAGACTGATCTTAGTCTCTCTGTGTTGGAAACCCCTTAGACAGGTTATACGTGTAGGTCACGTCGCGGCTCAGATAGTGCGTAGCTGGAACCCATTAATAATTACACCCATCAAATGGATGCTACTTGATCAAGCAGTGATTCTCATTAATTACGTTATTTTTCAAAATGGGGACCAGAGGGAGCAAATTCTTTCCTTTAACACGCTATAAGACCCTGACCTTATGCAAACAAGATGACGGATTGGAGTATATGAAACACAAACACTGGAGATTCTATCGGTGAAAGAGGCTTTGATTCACACATAGGATCAAGTGGAGTACATGATTAGCTCTGCCATCATCTATCTATGCCTTGTAAGTCCATGCAAATTTTGTTCAGTCGACTGGTATTTACAACATAATTAACATATAAAACGTGACAGAGTGGCTCTGCGCATGTATTTTGCAATTTCTTGGTCATCTTTAAAGACTGAAAAAACTTCATCAAACGTGAGTTTTGCACAGATACTTTGTACATATACGTCTATTTAATCAAGTTAATAAGAATAAAAGCTGGGTAAGGGTATCTTGTAAAAGAGTTGGAAATAATGCTGTATTTGATCACTGTACACATAATAAAAATTCCAAAACCGCGTGCAGTACTGGACAGGTATTATGAGCACATAAATTGCAATTGAGCAGGTGTTTTGAGTCAAATATTGTACGGGTGTTCTGAATATTGAAATGTATTTTATTTAATCTTCTCAATGAATTGTCTGAACTTTGTAAGCTCACACTTATTTTAAATATCAAGCACTAAAATTCACACAGTTAGAATTCAGAACATCTATGTACAACTATGTCTATTAAGATAGCCACATCTATCGATTGATTGAGTTGTACATGCACACAATCGACAATTACTTTATAAAGCGATTCACTGTGATGTACATTAAGAAAATCTAGACTACCAATCTGTGTTTGTATCATATATTATTCGTTTCACAGCTATAAAATTCGACCCAGGAAAAGACATGTGTAAAATGACAGGCAATTTATAGTCCAGGCGCTGATTTCTGTACAGGCCTTAGTTTTTTGACTTGGCACAACTTACCTGCAAGAAAAGGTTTGACTGCAGAAATGCAATCTTGGGGTTTTCTGCAATACTCCTACGTACGTCGTACAGTCAAATTTTGGTAGCAGTTTTGCTGTAGGACGTCATCTTTGAACATACCCTACGCTAAATCTTGCATAGGTAAATTGAGAGGAAAACACGCCTCACGTTCACCCATTGCTTCCTATTCAGCGTATTTCCCTTTAAATGTATACATTTTATGTATGCAATGGCATACGACAGTAAAGCAATATGAAATGTTTGTATATATGGTATATAAGACGCAAAAATGTCCAACAGAATGGGTGATTTATCCCACCCCCTTAATATAATGTATCCAAATTCAAAAAGAAATGGAATCTTCCCCATTTCTTAATTAATCAAGGAAATTAGCACATTTATAATAATATTTAAACATTATAATTATAGTATGTTTGTCATGTTTTACACTTTTTACAAAACAAAGAAAGGACATACCACCTGAAATGGCAATTCAGGAATGCGTGTATTACACAATTTTCAGTGTACATTCTCTGCTGCAATATATTGTATCTGTGACCTATACTTAATTCTTATATATGGACATGGCGATAGCCTTAAAATCATTAAATGAAATGCAGCAAACAGTCAGCATTTGTTTAACCAAATGATTATACCATATGATATTACAGTTATATACGTTACTTACTTTCAAATGTATTACTATTTAATGCAGAAATATTATTAGCCTATGGGCTATCAAACGACGAAATGAGGTTTGTAGACTGTATTTTTCTAAAACCAAATTATATTAGCCACATAATGAAGTGTGTTAGCTTTTCAGCGGATAAGGCGTTACTCTGCAATAGCCATATTCACTACTTTACCCTAAAATAATAGGAATTTCTATATCGTTAATATCCAGTTATTTCTCATTCTTAAGAATCAATATTATCTTTTAATTGAAAGAAAATGACTAGCAATATGATTTTAAACTAATTTTGGCACCTATTATTACAGTTATATATGTTACGTTCTACTAAATACAATATTTAATGCAATGAAAGCACTATATCATCCATTGTGTAAGCCACTAAAATACACGCAATTATAGCTTGTCAGCTATTGACTACAAACACTGTATTGATAACTATGATTCAGGGTAAAACTTACACTTAGTTCCTAAAATGACCTTTTGTATTTACAATATCGGTTGAAATCGAGAAATGTCACATTAAAGCAGATGTTAATCCTTGCCATGGCAAAAAAACTGTTTAAATTGTAACGGTTTCTGTCCCACATATGGAAAACTCCCTGTATAACAATCATTATCCAGTTTGATGAAGAAACAATTATACAATTGATGTGAGTAACATATACAACAAAAGTATTTAACCCATATTAGCCTATCGTTCTTTTTGTGGGACATGGACAAATAGTACAGACCAAGATCAGACGCCACAGAATGCAATATCTGATCAGGCTCTCTACTGTTTGCTTACAGGATGTTCTATTAAAATTTGAATAAGAATAAAAAAACAACGCCCAACAACCCTGAAGACGAAAATGGACTGGTTCATTCGATAAAAGTGGGAAGTTTCATTCTACTTAAAAGGGTTAAGGAGATGATGACATTTACCATAATCTTTGTCTGGTTCTGCAATGTTATAGAAAATTCAAACAGGACAGTTTTTTCCAAGGTTCTTTACGGTCATATATTTTAGAGGTGAAGGCTTATCACTTAGAAAAACTCTCTTGCATTGTAAAGATTATATTGTAGCTGTAGCAAAATGAATGGAATCAAATAAATTATAGGAAATTTTGTTTTACATTATTTTTATCAATTAGAATTAGTCTAAACGTGAAATTTGTTCATATAAAATCATTACAATATTCAGCATGTCAAATGAGGACATAGTCAATGATGCAAGAATGGCATCCCATGAATTCCTTTGTATGTCCCAAATCAAACTAAATTGATGATAAATAGTAACGTTAATAAAACAAATAAAATTTGTGAACGCATTTGATTTTTGTTCAGCAATGAAGGCTCATGCGAGCCTGTAAAAATATATCCTTATACACATCAGAGCATTTGCTGCTTTTATATGAAGATAAAGACAAACGCTAGCTCCACTGCATCAGCATGGGGGATTAAAAGGTGCATTTACCCATGTAATGTAAGTACCAAAATCGCATATGGTGGTTCAAAATTTCAATTGAGCATGCATAAATTACATAATAAAGTTCAGCAATTGTTTTTTTTTTATATTATAGTAACGAAAGTTATTCTTGTGCTACTGTCAAAGAACATATCAAAGATAAGATATTCAAAATCTTGTATATTATATCACATAATATATACAACAATAGAGGCACTGCTTTATCAACCTCTAAGATTTATACTTACCTTTAAAAGTAATAGAGGTATGGTTTCTTTTGGAAGGAAGCATTGCAAATATGGCATGCATATATACGTTCATGCATTCTTTCTAGGCATTGTATTTAAGTATTTCATTGATGACAAAGACTATACTGCACAAAGTGTTTTTAGAACAATTGACTAGTTGTATGTCTCTATAAATCACTACCCTCAACATGTTTTGTTCTTTCATATAATTTTCTACTTATGTGTAATGCATTTGTTTTCTATCTGAAGAAGTAAGATATTTTCAAAAGCTGTGTTGATTTTGATTTTATATCACGTATTCATTCGTATGTTTATATACATATAGCGCTTTGTTATCAAGAGTTATGTTTACAAGACTACTGTAATAATTTGGCCATGTTACAGTTTGTATAGTGAAAATTAGCATCATTTATATAAGCATTGATTGCTAAAAGTGAGTAAGATCTCGCTTTGCATTTTTTCAAACGTTTTTTTCATCACATATCTTAAAGTATATTTTACATAACCTACTTAAGTGTCACAATGTCTTATTTAGCCTGACATAACTCTTGACTGGTAACGTCGTATGTGTTTAAAATAGTTTCTTAAGCAGCAATTAACCTGTGTTTCTCGGATATGATCATATCACATGAGATCGTTTCATCCATTATAACTGATTTTACAAATTTTCAGGGAAATGTTTCTTCTATATAAAGCCTCTCCTAATAAAATATTAGTTTAGCAAATGATCATAGGTACTAACAGTTTCATTAAATAAACTATAAAAGGTATGCTGAAAATAAACTAAAATAAATTTAAAAGCTAAAACAAGTAATGTGTCATAATATGCATATAAATGTCAGTATACAATTTGATTATTAGACATTCTCTTAAAAAATAACTGATTACAGACAGGTATAATGCATCTATGTAAATGTTATCCATTCAATTCTTAGGTAATTGATTCTGTCTGGAATGTAAGCAAAGAAAAATAGTATAGTAACATCTCTCTAAACATTTAGCAATTTGCATTTTTTCTATGGGACATTAATCTAGGTATTATATAAGGAGTTAACCTATATTATGTTACTGACTCTGTGTGTATAATGTTTACAATAGTAAACTAGGTACGTGAAAACATTTTCAAATGACTGATTAGCCTTCAATAAAACTTAACTGTGTTTTTTTCTGTGATAAATGTTACAAAATTCTACATCCTTAATATTTTAGCTTTTCAGGACCCAATCGTATACTGTCGTCGATAACATTTTGGACAAACATAGGACCTAATGATATTTGATATGGTTATATGACATTGTGTTACTTTAATAAATTTGACAGACATGAAATGTATTCTACTACTACTACTACTACTGCTACTACTACTACTACTAAAGAGCAATCTATTTCTAAATGTTTATGTTTTTTTAGAATCTTTAACTTTGGGCAATTAAAACTTATATTTTGTCGAGATGAAAACTTCAAAGAATGGCTTTTTTGCAAATGTAAATGTTTATCGATAAAGTAACTTAATAAAAGCTGATAAATATTTTAGAACACACTGCTGTCTTATTATAAATTTAAAACAAAACAGGTTTGAAATATATGACATATAATATAAGGTATATAGCTTTATATATAGGAAGTCTTTAAGTTTGTAATATACGCTACATATTGTCAACTAAGCTTCAAAATATGAAACTTTACATCAGAAACGCAGTTAAGTATAGCTTTTTACTATCGTGTATCGATAGAATGCTCTATTTTGGTTTAAAAAGTCAGCAGGTGGTATTACATGCTTACTTGCAAGTGAAATGGTTCTAACCATATTCATCATTTTATTTGGGATAATCATATTCAACAGCTCATAATTCTTAAAGTAATTATGACAGAAACAAGATGTATGCAGTTTTTAAACAGTCTGGTAATTATCTTTTCCAAACATGGTATGTAAAACCTATATACCAATTACAGAGCTTATCAAATTAAACTTTGACCAAAATTAATTGATTTTATAAGGTGTAATTGAAGATATAACGTTAATGACATCTATAACCTAAAAGTTGTGCTTCTGGGTGCTAACAATTTATTTTCATAATTGTTTAGGTCCTTATCGATGGTTTGGCAGTAAAAACGACTGTAGGCACCGTCTGGATACCACATGGATACCATTTCTTATTCAATTGTTGCAATTTTGACTTTTATAGTAAAAATGGGGTAGGTGTACAAAATGGCTCCTCCTGAAAAATTTCTACCACAATTTGACTGTACGACGTGCCTAGAAATCTTGTGGAAGGGTAGTTCTAACTATTTCTGAAGTCAAACCTTTTCTGGCTGGACAATTGTGCCGAGACAATTTTCAAAAGATTAGCTCCTTGACTATTACTGCATTTTCACAAACTTTTCAGACAGGTAGGTCTGACCAAAAAACAGCTTCATTGTACCTTGTGGGGCAACTGTGTTGTATGCTTGAGCAAGATACTCTATCCACTGCTTCGTACTGATTTAACACAGGAAGACATACAATTATCCCGACATGATTGAAGATTTTGTTGACTGGTGCCTAGAACATCATCACAAACGAAAACATTTTGTCTTGGGTTCCATCCATTTCCCTCCAATTGTGCATAAAGTAAAAGCTTTGGTGCGTCTGCACTTTTGCACATGCTCATCTGAGTCACTGCTGCAACACATATGTACGATAAGTATCAATATAACAGCAGACGAAGTTTCATGATTTCAGATTATATCACGTGACATGCCGTTAAAATTTTGAGTCAAACAATTAATGAGTATATGAACAACGCATGAAGTGGTCTGAAAGACAATTATATACTAAAACCAACTGCTAATTGGCCACTTTACATTTCTACGCTAGTTCAGAAAGTGAAACATAGGGAATACAAAATTCATGTTTTTTTTTTAAGTGAAGCAATACTTTGCTGAGACTCTGCAAGTTATTTCATTTAAAAGTGACGTGTACTTCTTGCACGGACGAAGCTAGAGAAAAGGTATCCTCATTTCAAAAAGTCACACTTTTTCTACAATATAAACCATAACACATAACGTTTTTGTTTGTTTGAAGATGTAACTGGCTAGCGTGATATAAGAAGAATAAACCTCAAAAGTTTTTGATTCCATCGGACTCGTCGTTTTTGCTACTCAACAACATAAGACAACCACTTTTAGCAAGTTAATCACTGAAAGTCAGCTTTAAGCTTGCAATTTACATAGAGACTTTGCACTGCTCTGTACGCTTTATTATCAATGACACGGCATTGAAAATTTTAGCGATTATTTATTATCACCAGACGTCACCGTCCTTCTTTGAGAATTGAAAAAACAAAAATATTATGTTACCAAATCGATTTTGAAACTCCCACATTGAAACCGAAAGTGTACAGTAGTCGTAAAACAATAATCGCCAAAAATGGACTAATCATGTTCTATTGTGTTTGGCCTACAGTGTTCAAATAAAATTATGTGCATTTAACAATTTTACCAGGAAATACTGGTGAATTTCAAAAATCTCGAAAAAAAAATGAAAAATGCAACATTTTAAAAATGCTTAAAAATCCACCATAAGCAAAATTTCAATTGTTTGGTGTTTTTCTAGTCGGACGGACCAGTTTGTAACCACCTAAACGTCAATTTTATAAAAAAAAATTTACTCTTAAAACCGTTTTTATTTTAGAAAAAGTCGATTCTTGATTTTTAACCAAAAAACTTTGAAGTAAAAGAAAACTGTTCAAAAACACTGCTAAACGTTTGCCCTTTAAATGCACATATATAGGCAAAAATCATTTCAATTTTATTAGCGTTTGGTCAAAAATAATGAGTTTGAAAAGTGAACAATTAGATCTTGGTTTAGTATATATGCCAGTCTTTATAATTAACTGATAACTGAACAATGAAATAAGTGGACATTTAAATACTTGTTTCTGGTTGGACAATGATACAAAATATTTAAAAACGGTTTGTTCTCGTAATTGATGTAAACATACTAGAAGCATCTGCCCCTCGTAAGCTTATATGATCAATTACCCTCACTCACACTATTATACATATATCATGGATAGATGGAACAATTTGAGTAGCTTTCTTTTTTTTTCTTTCAGTTAAGTTTTCGCTCCAGTGCTTCGCTTATTTGATACTAACAGACATATACTGGAGTTCAAGGCGACAAAAACTGAGAACAAATGAAACTAGTGAAAACATATGGGAAAGCAGATGCACTGATCAACCTCATTTAAATGTGCATAAGTGCAGACTCATCAAGGTCTTTATTTTACACAAATGCATAATGCAAATAATTGATAAATTTAACTCTGGCATCGAAATGGTTTACAAGGAGGTAAATTGAGACTAGTACTGATGTCACGGGCACCAGGTAAAATTCATATACAGACATTAAGTACATATGAACTAATTAGTGACCAAAATGTTTATGAAAACGCGAAGAGGAAACAAATTTTACCATGCCTGAAACCATGTCTACTTGCTGTCACAAAAAAAACTAAAAAAAACTCGTGCAAATGCTGCAACTGCAAATGAAGTTTGAGGTAGCATTAATGGATCAGTGATCGATCAGAAATAAGCATGCTTGATCAGTTTTCTGATCAGACACACAGTTGAGTATGAGATGTTGCACACTGCATGCAAGCTTGAACCGTCACCATGTTTTACAACATGTCAGTTTATGTCGTCATCATGTCACATGCTCGATTACATCATTTCCACACAATATGTAGTGCGTATCAGATAATAGGGTGAGGTCTACCAGTGATCGATCACCTTTTTTTCTCATAAAAACGCCAGACATTTTGGAAAGTTTAAGCATTCTTACAAAGAGAAATTATTGTATATCATTTTCCATGAAACATAACTTGAAAGGGTTTCGCGAGATAAAAGAAATAACGCCAAAAAATCAAATCGTGAAAATGCATTAAACAACAAAATATAATGGCTAACAGTTGAAAATGTTGCATTGAAGTTTACCAGTAGCAACGGTTTTGTAATGAATTCCCTTCTAATGTTTTAATTGAAATTCATGGATATTCGAATTAGATAAGTTAAACGTCCTACCAGTATGTAAAGGTGATATGTCTTAGAGTTAATTTCATACCAAGTTTAGTGTTCCAGGATAAGTTGCTGCTGAGATATGAGGTGTTTTTTTGGTACATTTCCATTCTTTAAAATAGCATAGCGGGCTGACATGGATACCATGCAATTTCACATTACCATACCGAATGTATTATAGGGGAACATAATTTTTTTTACTTAAAGGGGCTTCATTTTACCATTTTTGACGTCAACAAGATATGCTCCTAGGGGTTCAATGTATGTAGGTCTAATTACCTATTGGGGTACTAATTTATCAATGGTTTTGTCCTAATTCTTAAGTTTTAATTAATATTCATGAAAATGCAAATGAGATAATTTTCATATATGGCCATCAGATGAAATGATATGTCAAATTGCATCACTGGTGATATCGAACATGCAATACATGTGTAATGGTGGTTTGGCGAAGGTTTTTAGCTGAAATTAGTTATTTATATTTTTTTATGATTTACCCTTATTTTTAAGGTTTCCATTAATATTCAAGAATACGCAAATTAGATAATTTGCAATTTCGGGCATGGAATAAAAGGCACATGTATAACCTTAATTTGGTACCAAGTTATATTGTCTATGATAAGTAGCAGCTGATATATAATTGAATTTGTAGGTACATACACATCCTTGAGAAAAGCGTAATGGATTGCCATAGCCATCATGCATTTTCACAGCCCATGCCTGTTTATTTATGAAAAATTTCATTTTCGCATTCCGGGTGTCCCAGGGGACAATTTGGTACCAATTCAAAATTGTTCTTGGGGTGCTAGGTAGGTCAAATAAGATCCTTGAGTAGTTGGTTTGAGGCCAAAATCGGTTAATTTATGATGTTTGTTTGTTTCAGATCTGTCAATAGCCTCAAAATGATTCTTCTTACAAAATACACTGACCCAAAATGAAAACTTTACATATAGTATTCAAAAGTATATATTTTGTTGATAAATTTATTTTCGGAGTTATTTTTTGTGTCATCGAATCATCAATGCCTTATTGATGTCTCTGAAATATTTATTGGATTCAAATCAGAAATTGCATAATATTTATGAATAATTCAGTTGAGAGGAGTCGAAATGAACGTTTCTAAAAAAAATAAAAGGGTAATACAGCATTTCGAAACAAGAAATTACTGACTGCGTACTTTAAGTGATGTTAAAAAATCATCAGTGACCAGTGTGACCTCCATTTTTACGAATTCATAGCAGAATACGTCGCCTCATTGAATTTACGTAACCTTGTATGATCACGCTGGGAATACCTATTAATGCATATTGGAGTCATTCATCGAATTGATTCGATAATTGAACCTAGTTTCATCCCATACGTGTTGTATTGGGTTCATGACCGTGGATAAAGCAGATAAAGGCAAGACGTTGACGTTATTTTGTGAAAGGAAGTGTGTGGTTATATGCGTTTTGTGAGGCCTTGCATTGTCATGATGGAAAATGCCAGGTCCGTTATTTGCATTAAGCGAATAATGATTATCTTTGCATGAAACCCGAAAACGTGGACCAATAATGGTTTCTGGTAAAAAAAAAAGATTACGTAGGTAAGATAACGTGATAAGTACGTAACGTTGTCGCACGTGCGCGACCGGGTCTTGCACGGTCTCTGACAGACCCAATAATGTTGTTCCGGTTCACAAGAGTATGGATAGTCAGCTAGAGAAGCCAAAATGGTGCGCAATGTTGTTTACCGTAGACCCCGCCCTGAGCATAAAAATAGCTTGGTTTCTTTGATCTTCCGAAAGACGTGAAATCACAAAATGCATTTTTTGTAATAACAAATTATTTTTTTATTATCAGCACTCAGTGGCAAATGCTTTCTTGTCGGTTAAAAACCTGTAAGTGAACCACCTGTGCCTGAATTCGTGCAACGCAAGGAACACGTTTTTCAGGCTTTGACGCTTAAATAGACTTAGGAATTAAATAAAAACTGCTTAATTGTTATCCACAATGGAATCTCGATAATCATGCGTAAATCTTACAACGACATGTATGCTGACAAAATAGTTATTCAAAGAAATAAAGTGTTCAGTTTTCATTTTGGGTCAGTGTAGATCCTTGCTGAGTAGTAATTGATGTCACCCATAACTACTTTGCTGTGCTCTATTTGCGGTCCCTCTTTTTGTAATTGTAAATTAGAGTGGGCCGTGCAGTATATACACGTCCTTTCGTCTATGATGAAGAATTGAAAAGGTCTATTCACTTTGTTTACTTGCCAACCAACTAAAGTTACACGTGTAGACGTGCGCGCGCAACTATTACGTAAGAACTTTAGTAGGAACTTCAGTTCGATTCGTAGTAGACAATATTGTCATACAGGGCCGTAGAGAATGTACACTTACATTAATTTACAGACCTCTAGATTAGAGTGCGCATTTGAAAATTATTTATCTTATTTCTCAGATGAAGTGTCTCAATGAGATTGTTCTTTTGAGCATCGAATGTTTAAATTTATGCGATAAGATAATAATCGCAATTTTACGCTCAAAAATTGCTTATCTTGACCTACGTATATGTATGTTAAATACAATACAGGTTTAGACACACAAACATTTTCAGCGAAAATTGTTAATATTTTCTTACCCATACGTTTAAGCATATGTTTTGAGTGCTAAAACCGTCTTATTGAGACGGTTCTTTTGAGTACCCACAACATATTTTTTGCAGCAAAAAAGATAAAGTAATAAAGAAAACAAAACAAAAAGAAACAAACCAAAGCATTGAATTAAATAGTACAATGTATTTCTTTTGCAGTCTATCTTAACAAGCTTTATCTGTTCATGTGCAATATACTGTTATCTATGCTACATGCTAAATAATTACGTCATACTCGCTAGTTTGAAGAGTGAATTAAAAAAAAACAGATTCGCATCTTTTGATATCAAGTTTACCAGGCTAGGCATCGAGAACGCATGTTGAATCGCTCGGCAGGCCTCGGGATGTCAACAAGCATTCTCGAAGCCATGCCTGGTAAACTTGATAGCAAAAGACACTCACCTAGTATTTTCAATATCTATGCTATATGCTAAATCATTTCAGGTACTGACCTTGACCTGATTCAAAATATATCAACCTCATTTTCGATTCATAAAAATGAAAGACACATTCTACTTTGGAGATATAAGTAATATCCTATAGTGTTATTCACTCTTCTATTCTTTACATGTTTACTAGACTTCTTTTTCGGATACTACATCTATATACAGAAAATATATTGGTTACAACTGCACATTTATAAACATTTCAGTTTGAAATAGATATTTTATACAGTAATAAAAGGTTGAAGTCATCCAAACACACGAATATTACATAAACATACTCTGAAAATATACCAAATACGTATACTTTGATTTTTCCTTGATCTTCAAATCTTAACAACTGAACTGGAAACCACACAAACTGTGGAATGTATGATAAGTATGGAGCTCTTGACTTTACAGTAATGTTAAAGTTGGTAAAATATTTTATATAAACGGTGATATATAATGAAAAAAAAACCGTATACCATACGATAAATTGTCTGGTTTTTGTTCATTTAAGCTGTATGTTGAGGGAATATCTTGGGTACAGCTGTATCATTTACTTTATAGTTATTTATTAAATATTCAAGTGTATGCTAAATATCCCAAGTACTATTTCTCACGACACAGAACTCGTACTTGGTGAATGAAGTTGGCAACCAATTGCATTATTTAAACTTTTAAAGCATTATATTTTCCCTTTATAAAAGTAACGTTGGAACTGGTTTATTGAGCAGGTACCTCTGTTTTAGAAATTGGTACTCAGTTTATTTAACACGCCCACTTTAATAATAATTGCATTAAGTTAAAGAATGAAATCTGCATCATGATTATGCAATAGTGTTTAGCAAAATGTATAATTGAATAAAACATTTTATAGATTACAAAATGGCATTTTATCATATTCTTTTTTATTTCGAACTTACAAAGTGAGAAATAATTCTTTATTCGTGTAAAGTTATCAAAATAATGTTCATTATCTTAGCACAAACACATTAAAGCCAGATAAACTATAAGTAAAATCATAAACATTTTTATTTTTTACTATGTTACTTTGCTAACAGCCAGTGTATTAATAGCCATTACTAAAGGGTATGCCCTTTAGATAAAGATGTGCCAGTTTCTGCATAAACACCTGTCAGGTTAACCAATTACAATTATTATAACATTTGGATATGGAATGTAATGCTTTTGTACTTTGAAAATGCCATCAAACGCCAACAACATTCATGTTAAACACTTCCGGCATAGTGAGAATTACATACATGTAGTACTCGTTTTTACTATATATTTGAATATTGAGTTACTGCATATTACATACATGTAACAGTATGCAATATTTTTCCTAAATAGAGCTCAAACATATTATAACAAACAGACAGGTAATTGTTTGATATATAACTAAATACACATAACTGAGTATAATCGCTCGTATATAACCCCCTACTTAAATTACATAACTGTCTTTAATACAGTTAAAAAGTTCAGTGCTCCATACTTATTAAAGTAACCTGTTTAATTGCTTTTCCATTCAGTTTTTAAGATTGAAATAACACAGAACATTCAAACTAACGATGAGTATTTGTTGTAGTTCACTTAATACACAAACAATGAAGAATATATCATCTAATTTCATTAAACATATATACAGTTGAAATTTGACAAAACTGCAAAGCTTGAAATATACAAAAGAATACATCTTTGTCCAAAAAATTACAAAATATTTCATGTAACGTAACTCACATATAAGTTAAATTATGTTATGATAAAAGTAATAAGTTAGACATTTGACACATACGCGCATTCTGAATAAAGCCTTTGCCAATATCTCAAATATTCTATGACTGTTAGGCTACTGACTGAATATCATTTCAAAAGGCGGCTGCACCGGCTCGTCAGAGTCTACTTATGTAAAAATGTCACATTGTTGGAAATCACATGTCGTGGCTCATATTACCTCTCATATTAACTTTATTGCTAAACGTTGCCTGATAAACTTGGTCTATCTCAAGGCGTTTGCCTTTATCAGGTCATGATGACGTTGCACTTTTTGAATGACGTCGCTAATGACGCCGAATCAACAAAAAAATCGAAAATTACGTCATAATCGCTAGTTTGAAGTGTAAAACAATCGTAAAAAAATATACATAGAATACCAGGTTCGGGTCTTTTGATATAGCTTATCAGGCTCGGCTTAGAGATCGCATGTTGAATCGCTCGGCAAGCCTCACGATGTCAACAAGCGTTCTCAAAGCCTTGCCTGGAAAACTTGTTATCAAAAGACACTCACCTAGTATTGTCTATATCTATCACAGGCCCCATCAGATATAATAATTGAGCCAGTGCATGAGATTTCCAACAATGTGGCATTTTGATAAGTGTAGACTCAGATGAGCCTCTGCAGTCTCCTTTTAAGTTTAGACACACCAAATGGTGTTCAGTCAGTAACTTAACAGTCATAGAATATATAAGCGATTAGCAAATGCTCTGATCAGACTGCGCGTATGCGCAGGCTGATCTGATGCTTTGCTGGTCGCAAATACCACATTGTTGGAAATCTCATGCAATGGCTTAATTATGTCAGCACAGTTATGCCTTGGTTACATTTGCCACGGTCGTCTACGATTTTCTCTACAATTTTTTCGGCATCGTAGGCGGCTATAAGATACGACGTATGTGTTTACATTGCTTACGATCACCTTACGATTTCTTTCGGCAACAAACTAGGACAAAACCTTACAGAGACCTTGCCGATATGGTACGACAACCGCAAGGTTATCGTACAATCATCGTGTTATCTTCACGGCCTTCCTATATAAATCGCACGATGCCCGTACGATGACCTTGCGGAAGTCGCAAGGTGTCAGTGCAATTGTCCTGTAATTATGTGCATGAATTTAAATGGCTATCCATGTTCATGTTTGCATTCCATTTGAACTGTGTTTCAAAGTCATAAGTCAGAAATCGTGCTATGAAGAGGCTAGTGTTTTAAGTTGAACATGGTCCCCAGGATGGAACAGCGTGATACGTTTGTATATATTTCAATGTCAATTTCTAAGTTCTGCAGTTTTCATAAAGTTTAAATCAAAGATATTACAACCCCCTTTTTATAGTACACGTTTATAATTCGAAAAGTATCACTTTAATTGAAAATATAAAGATGCTTTAATTGTATCAGCTTAGACTAAAACGCTTATTATGGTCACCCAGTTTAATTATCCGATAGCTCTATACTGCCAGCAACACATAAAATCTTCGTCATAAGCAAAAATGAAGTCGATGCATGCGAACAACAAAGGTACTGACCAGAATGCGCTTTCTTCCACCTGGCCTGGTCAGCACTATTGCCATTCGTTTTCAGTAGAACATTCATTCATTCAAATTTCAATGTTCGAACAAGTCACACGTTCTCACTACGAGACCCATATATTTTATTCCTTGAAATAATACTAGAATTCAAATCCCAGAGTTATAAATCACAAAAAATATCTGGACTTTTCATTAATCTTATCTAATTTATTAAATCCCTTATCCAACTAGCATTTTATATACTGAAAATGCATATGCATTTCGCGTTAGGTGCATATTTTGAATTGCACTTCAGACAGTTTTATCATTGAAGCATACTCTATGGACCCTGATTAGACTACTTCTATCAGCAAACTGAAATGGGTCCATATTGAGTCACACTGAGTGGTGGTATTAGAGACATCGCCTGAAGACAAATATTGAAATGAAACAAACAGCTAATGATAAGTCTGGATATTTGTTGACACGTCACATGGCGACCGCACGACCATCGTGCCATCGCCTTGGAGTTACTGCAGGATGACCGTCGATGTCCGTACGACATCGTATACTCGTCGTAAGGCACTCCACTGGTTATAATCCTCATAGTTGAGGGCATACCAGTAACCGGCAAAAGCAGATTTAACCGAGGCATTAGTCAGAAAATATTAGAAAAAAAATCTTGATCACGAGGAATGGATAGTGATGTAGAAGAAATGTTTCATTTGAAATTGTACATAGAACATAATAAACTCCAAGTTGTTGATGAGGATATCAGTGAAATCATTGCTATCAGGAAAATTGAGCCGCGGCACGAGATTTCCAACAATTTGACATTTTGACAAGCGTAGACTCGGATGAGCCTCTGCAGCCCCCTTTTAAGCTTAGAAAATCCAAATGGTGTTCAAGCAGTAGCTTAGCAATCAAAGAATACTCGAGCGACTAGCAAAGGCTCTGATCAGACTGCGCGTATGCGCAGGCTGATCTGAGGCTTTGCTGGTCGCACATGAAACATTGTTGGAAATCTCATGCACTGGTTCAAATGGTAACTGCAATATGGCGTAATTGGGAACTGGTTTGCCTTGGTATGAAAACAATTATATCATCAGATGGGAAATGCTCTTAGAGAGTTTTTGTTCATCTAATTTTATTTTCATCTTTCATTGTAGCGATTTTAATGAGTCAAAACTCTTCATCAGCGAGATGCTTATTTACATCTCCGTTAGAAGCAATTCTAATGAGTCAACACTTTAAATCTGCGAAAAACTCGGATTCTTTTCTCATCTCACACTGAAGTGATTTTAATGAGTCAACACTATACATCAGTAAGATACTCACTTTGCATTTTCATCTCACATTGAAGCGGTTCTAATGAGGCTACACTATATTTCAGTGAGATACTCAGTTTTTATTTCATCTCATATTGAAGCGATTCTAATGAGGCTACACTATACATCATTGAGATACTCTGATTCTATTTTCATCTCACATTGAAGCGATTTTAATGAGTCAATACCATGCATCAGTGAGATACTAAGTTTTCATTTTCATCCAACATTGAAGCGATTTTAATGAGTCAACACCATTCATTAGAAGGATACTTAGTTTTTAATTTCATCCCACATTCAAGCGATTTAATGATTCAACACTATACATCAGTAAGATACTATGTTTTCATTTTCATCTCACAATGAGGCGATTTTAATGAGTCAACACGATTCATCAATATGATACTCAGTTTTCGTTTTCATCTCACATTCAAGCGATTTTAATGAGTCAACACTATACATCATTAAGATACTAAGTTTTCATTTTCATCTCACATTGTAGCGATTTTAATGAGTCAACACTATACAAAAGTAAGATACTCAGTTTTCGTTTTCATCTCACATTCAAGCGATTTTAATGAGTCAACACTATACATCATTAAGATACTAAGTTTTCATTTTCATCTCACATTGTAGCGATACTAATGAGTCAACACTATACATCAGTAAGATACTCAGTTTTCAGTTTCATCTCACATTCAAGCGATTTTAATGAGTCAACACTATACATCAGTAAGGTACTCAGTTTTCAGTTTCATCTCACATTCAAGCGATTTTAAGGAGTCAACACTTTACATAAGTAAGATATTACTCGGTTTTCTTTTTCATCTCACATTCAAGCGATTTTAATGAGTCAGCACTATACATCAGTGAGATACTCAGTGAGATACTCTGATTCTATTTTCATCTCACTTTGAAGCGATTTTAATGAGTCAACATCATGCATCAGTGAGATACTCAGTTTTTATTTTCATCCCAAATTGTAGTGATTTAAATGAGTCAACACTATACTTTAGTCGAGATATTCACTCTTCATTTCATCTGACATTGAAGCGATTCTAATGAGTCAACACTATACATGAGTGAGATACTCGGTTTTCATTTTCATCTCACATTCAAGCGATTCTAATGAGACAACACTATGCATCAGTGAGATACTTGGTTTTAATTTTTATCTCACATTCAAGCGATTCTAATGCCTATTAAAAGTTAGTGCTGTTTGTTTGTAACTTGCTAACAGTTCATACTCTTAATAGGCACGACAAAAATGCCTGGCCTGATCTGGAACTAAACCTTTTTACACTCTGATGGTATTCACGAAATAATGTTTAAAAAATGATTAGACGACAAAACATGATGCAAAATTACCTAATAGCCAAAAAGTTCAAATGTGACAAATAAATCTATCAAGATGTTAAGAGAGTGAATATGAATGGTGTTGTTTCATCTGTACGGTTGTGCAGGTTGATCGGCGCTTTTGCTGTTCGCATACAGCAAAAATTAACTAGTATTTATTTCAGTTTGTTCGATGACGCTGGTCCTATAGTGTGAAATAAACTGTAATAGCCTCTTTTAGGCGATCAAAATATGTCCACATTATACATGTATGTTTAAATGTATAGTCATACAGCGCCACCTATAATGTGCAATGCATTGTAATATTCTCTTTAAGGCCACATTGTACATGAATGTTTAAATGTATAGTCATAAAGCGCAACCTATAATTTGCAGCAGACGGCAATTTCAGATTTTTGCCGCCTTTTCATAAAAAACAAATAAGGCATGATATTTCATGAGAATCGTCTGCTGGCAGACGATTTTCATTGAATATCATACCGTATTTTTTTCGAAAATTTTGAAAGATGCCACAACACTTGTCGTCTGCTTCAGTCGTGATTGAAGCTGTAAAAGATCCCAGATGTCAGCTATACCACTACTGTTCTAATCATATGAAGGTTCATGAAATGAATCACATTTTGGAGTAAATGGAGATAACTCTCGTTTACCATAAAGGTGTTCCAATCATTGTTTGTTTGTCTTGTTGCTTTACGTACCAAGTCAACAGCTAAGGTCATGGCGGGACGGTCAGTTCACCTAACCACACTTTATCCAGGACAAGCTTAACAAGCGGTTAACCATGAATAAAAGTTAGTTATCAATGTAGCTAGAGTCCTGGCATAACCACTCATATGGATCTCATTATAATACACATAACATTAGGGTTCCCGACCAAGTAAGACAAACCTGGTCTGCTCAGCTACAGAGACTAGGTAGAATAATGAAACTTTAGATGTAGCAAGCTGAGCTATTGTACTTTACTGGGAGTGAACAACAAAGGCGCTGATCAGACTGCGCAGATGCGCAGTCTGGTCTGTGCCTTTGTTGTTCACCAGTGACAAAGTCAGGTTTTCTCTCAAAGTGACTTATATGAAATATTAGGTCGATTAATATTCAACTATGAGAGCTTCCAGACGTCAACACTATCGTCCTCACTACTAAAGTTATAATAAGATGTGATCAATTGTCCAGACGTCTTATCATATGCTATGGGCCATGGTTTATCACCCAGACCATCCTGTTGAGACAGGATAATTCTCTCTTCAGCCAGGTCTCCTGTCAGTTCAGCAACTTCACGTGTATCTCTGTAACAAACATATATGTTACCAGATGTTCCAGTAGTTACACCTCGGGGACCCTTAGCTTTCACACTTCTTCTCTTGATGACGCCACCAGTGTCACCATTTAATACTGTCAATGTATTATTCCCACAGTCTGTAACTGTAACGGTGTTTCTTTCAATGTCACTTGTCACGTAGTCAGGATCGATAAATAGCGACTGTCCCTGACCATCAGTAGACATTGACCAGTAGATTCTACCAGTCGTGTCTATCAGTTTAACAGACGGAGGTTTAGGACTATGACTGGTAACTGCAAGTTTCTCCCCGTACTTACAGATGCCCCATACACCATAGGACACTCTAGTGGTATCATTGATAGACATCTTACGACCAGAGATATCTAGTAGCTTCAGTGACCTGTTAACTGTTGTAACAACAGCCTCCTTGTCACTGATAACAGCTATACCACGGGGAGGATCTGACAATGACAGAGAAGATAATAACTTCATGTCCTGGGAGAACAGTTTCACTTTGTTGTTATAATAATCTACCAGTAGTCGTCTGCCATCATTGGTGATCGCCATACCTGTGATCCAACAACGCTGCCTGTCATCAGACAGCTTTACATTGTAACTCCCCAGTTTACGGCCCTTCAACTGTGTCAGTGCTACACTCTGTCTTGCTGACTGGCTTTTACCTGCTGCAGCAGGAAAATTTTCTGCTGGACTAGTGTGTGGTAGTTGGGTAGAAGAGACTGTCTCTGGGGAAGAGATAGATTTAGAAACATCTTCAACACTTCCAGTAGAACAGTGTGGTTTGTCCGCCTGTGATCTGGGCATATTACTTCCTGTTTTAACAACATGTCCTCTGGTAGAGTTAAGCCTTTCGTGAATCTTATAACATTTGTTACACATAAACTGTACACAGTCATCACAGTAACTCGCCGCCTTAACATTAAGGTTATCATCCTCGAAGCAAAGATCACAATACGGATCTTTTGTTTTATCACATGGTTTATCGTGGTTCAAACTGCTCGCCATTCTGTAAATAAAATAATAGACATTAAAGTATTGGCATATGAAATCGACTTGCTGCGTATCGGAATCTCAGTAAGGTGGAGTACAGTCTAATCACTTTCACTTGGACCAAGGAGACAATGCTTTTATTCCGATATATAAGCCGCGACATGTTATTCCCAACAATGTAGCATTTTGACATGTATAGACTCAGACGAGCCTGTGCACCTTCCTTTTAAACTCAAAAACTCAAAACTGTGTACAGTCAGTAGCTTAACATTCATAGAATATTCAAGCGACCAACAAAGGCTCTGATCAGCCTGCGCATACGGCTGATCCGGGCTTTGCTGGTCGCCCATACCACATTGTTGGAAACCTAATGTCGCGCGGCTCGCATCAGTAGTTCGAATCATAAGTCGTAAGTTATTAAGTAAAATATAATATAAAATGATTTTTTTTGGTGTTTCATACAAAACATATGTTCTGAGTGCTTAATGAAACGTATAACTGAATGATGAAACCTTATGCCCCACCTCCCCGGTAGAAAAAGATTAAGAACCAGGCCCTGAGATAATAAAAACATGGTCAACTCGCCGTGTCTGATAAATACCCTGCTCATAAATGTTAAAGCAAAAACAATTGTTGGCATTTTAACATTAATTAGCAGGATAGTTACAACATCTAAGTGTTTAAAGCATGAAAACTCGTTTTCCTTTTCTTTTTCTTTCTTTGGACAGCTGAAGGTTCATGCTCATCTGTGTGTGTGTGTGTGTGTGTGTGTGTGTGTGTGTGTGTGTGTGTGTGTGTGAGAGAGAGAGAGAGAGAGAGAGAGAGAGAGAGAGAGAGGGATAATACAGAGAGTACAGAGGGATAATACAGAGAGTACAGTTTATATTGTTGATACCCGGTTATAATATGTTAATGGAATTAGAGAGCACTTGAACATAGCGAAATAAGTAAGGGTGCAAAGATCAGGAATCGATACAATCAAGTAACACACCTGACCCAGGATACCAATGGGAAAGTAACAAACTCACAGTTAGACAACATAAACGAGAGCCAAGAGGTCAGCCCATTCCCAACAGGTGACCACGAGGCACATATAAACAGACGCGCACAATGGCAGAGCAAAAACAAGACAGAAAAAACATAAAAGATCCACAAAAGAAGTACCGCCTTTGAACGGTCAGTAAACAATTTTACTGGAGGGCTTAAACCGGTTTAATGGTGCTCCAACCTCACCCTTAGTTCAAGACACATATTAGTTTGGTTTGCATGAAAGATCTCTAAACCATTTTCAGTCTGCTTATGAGAGTTTTAAGATATGACATCAATCCTAACGGAACTGAATCGGCCAATTCCGAGCAATTCCGTAGAATCAGACCTCGGATGTACATCGAGGATTTACATGCACTTTGATAACGCGACGCTGACCTTGCATAACGTGACGCTGACGACATAGAAACCACGCCAACACAATAATAAGTGTGATTGCGTAGCAAAACAATCGGTTATGAATGAAGTTTATGATTTATCAATAAAATACTGGACTTTCCCGATTGGACATCAATGCTCACGCCCCCTAGGCTGAATCAGTTCTTTGATTTCAGACGGATGAACCAAACAATCTAAGGAACCAAAATATGAAAGTAAAGATATAAGAGCCGGGATCAGAGGTAATAAACAAATCATGCTCACTCAGTATGACGTTATCCTGCTCTAAAATGTTATACTGTCAACAATTAATTTTTGACATTTTAACATTTATTAACAGGATGCATACATCTTCTGAGTATTTAAAACAGGAAAACTCGTTATTTGTTTTTAATTTTTCTTTCCATGAACAGTTGAAATTTCATGCTCAGCTGAGTTGAGCAAGAAAAAAAGTGTTATTACTTGTATGCTGACGGCTAGATCACAAATTGTTTGTAAAAAAAATACACCAATGACTACTATACGAGAGCAAGAGACACCAGGAAACTACAATAAAAATGTATATAACATGTTTGGCGGGAAAATACCATGATTTATCAAACAAATGAAATCAGTAATTTTGTTTTTGCCTAGAAAGAAATATTTCCTCTAGGGGAATAAATCCCTTTAGCTGGAACTACTTTTTCCTGATCACAAGTGACCCAAGGCATCAATGAGATGGAACGCATGTCATATTCATTTTCGTTTTGTTAACCCTTAAAGCGCCTATCACAACTACAGCAGACGACAAATTTTGCGACATCTTTCCTAGTTTTCGACAAAAATAACATGATATTTCATGAGAATCGTCTGTGAGCAGACGATTCTCATGAAATATTATGCATCATTTGTTAATTTTGAAAAAGAGGAAAAATTTGAAATTGTCGTCTGCAGCAAATTATAGGTGGCGCTTTATGGGTTAATTACAATTTTAATAACAAATGACGTCATTTACACATGCTTTGACGTTGCATAACGTTTCTGTCTTCCAACTCTAAGGTACAAAAACGAAAAATTCTAGAAAAACACAATAACTGATAAATTTAGTACCAAAATGTTCGTTACGATCTAATTAAGAAAATGACTACCCACACTTTATGTTTTCGTTCACGAATAAAAAAAGTTGAAATTCTGAGGTGGACTCGATGAAGAAGATTTTCAAAATGGCAGACTTCCATTTTTCAGCAGGGAACAGCTAGCTGATATTTTGCTACTCGTGTTAGAATTAGACAGGTCATGATCCCGATAGTTTTGCCACATCGCATACCTTAGTATTTTCTTAATATGAGCAAGCAGTTAAAGCAGAATACATGTAATATACAGTTTATTGAATCATTCGTTTTAGAATATGTGATTTATAAACCTCGGGAGGTGAAATATCATATAAGAAACTCGTGCTTACGCACTCGTTTCTCTATCGGATTTTTCAACTCCCTCGGTTTATAAATCCCATATATTATATAAAACGATTAATAAACTCTATTTATTGCGTAGATCAATTTGCTTTCATTTGGTACTTTTTCATGATTGTAGCTTCTATAGTTTTGCGACAATTATTTTTTACAAAAAATCTGGAAAAACACTGATTTAAACGGTGATGTCTCAAGAGAGAGAGAGAGAGAGAGAGAGAGAGAGTACACTATAGATCTTTGGTAATGAGGTAATCATGTGTAAATGGAAATCATACATTTCATCAAGGTCAGCACTGTTTGTAAGACAAAGTCGATATTCATGTTAAAAAATACAATATTTTTTGGGGGAAATTATAACGTATACAATTGACCATTCCATGCAAGAAAACTTGCAAAGTTTCGAGTACATAGGATTTGGCATCAAAGTCTTTGAGAGTAGTTGCGGACAAAATATTTGGAATAGACCGACGTACGAACGAACAGACGCACATGTGCACGAACGAATGTCATTTTAGCTATCTTTTCCGACAGTGAAGTAGGGTGTAACAAGACTTCCGAGAATTGCATGTGTTGTCTACCAAAGTCAAACAAGGCAAATTCATTGAATGTATATCCCCCGACGAAGGGATATTAAGAGAAACGTGTAAATCACAAAACATATATATCCCATTCCTCCAACCCCTCAGTTCAACGTGGGTATCATACAGATCTTAATTAAATGCCTGTCAACTATTTTTAGTGCTGAATTCAATAAAAAAAAAACCACACACATATCTGTACAATTAAAATATCACACCTTCAAGAGGGTTTGGATGGGGGGGGGGGGGGGGGGGTCTGGTATTCATTAAAAATTTAGCCCATTACTCATCTCATTAAAATTTTGAGTTAATCATTAAAATAAGACCAATAATTCATTAAAACTAAGAAAGGTGGCAAAGAAATCTGATTATTCACTATTCATTATTTTTCCTTCAATTCATAAAAAATATAGATTTATTCATTATTTTTAGGCTCTTATTATTCACTATTCATTATTTTTGGCTCATTATTCAATATTCATTATAAAAAGGCCATTATTCACTAATCATTATACCCCATCCAGATCCTCTTTCAACCCTACCCAGAGGTCAGGGGCGTGTGTAAGGTCAAAAATATTTTTCTATATTGGTCTATACTTCTTTCCCTTTAATTTGATATGCAACCTGACCACATTTTTACCTGACCCCAGAGGCCAAGGTTTTGTCTGAGGACAGAATATGTGTTTACATGGTGCTCAACGCTACATTCCTTTTAATTTGATATGCAACATGACTACTTCAAGAAAATAAAATCCTCTTATTTTTTGACCCCACGTCAGGGGCTGAGGGTGTGTGTAAGGATATTATGTGTGCTTGCATGGTGCTCCATTCTTTTGATATACAAAATGACTACTTTCAGAAAAAAAAAAAATGTTTCTCCCTTTTGACCCGATCCCAGGGGCAGAGGATGTGTGTAAGGACAGAATATAAGCTTGCGCTGTGCTCTATGCTCCATTCCCTTTACTTTGATATGTAAAATGACACATTTCAGAAAAAAAATGTTTAGACCTTTTAACCCCACCCCCTGGGTCGAGGGTGTGTCTATGGGCAAATTATCTGCTACTATGTTGCTGCATGCGTCATTTCCTTTAATTTGATATACAGCATGACCGTATTCTGAAAAAGTTGAACTTTGGCCTCTGGCCCACCTCCTTTGTCCTACCCAGGGGATCGAACCCAGGCCTTCAAACTTAAATCCTATTTGATATGTTTCATATCTATTGTACTTCTGCCTGCATGAGAATTTTCAGTAAAAATATTGATAAATGTCTTCAACTAATTGCAAAATTTAAACATTTGACCTTTGATCCCACCTAAGGGGTCAGGGGTGGTAGGGGTGAAATTTGTGTCACTGTCATGCTTATCTACAGGCACTGGGCAATCATGGCCTACAGTGAAAGGTCGTCGGATATAATAACTTTGGATCAATGTGAAGTTCATTACACAAAAAATCCAAAATAACTTTTGCATTAGCCAAAACCTAAGTCAAAAAGGGCCAAAACTCACTTAAAATGTTGCCTGTATTTAATCATGCTTTACCCTTCTGAAAATTTTGAATGAAATTGATGCGTCCCTTCAAAATGTACTCGTATTGATCAGAAACCTAACGTGTGACGCCGTTGATAACGACGACGACGACGCCGACGACGTCGACGACAACGCTAACGGAGTCATGATCCCTATGTGTCGAACATACTTCGCAGGCGACACAAACAGATCCTTTTAAAATACTGTCCATTCTTGCCGAAACGAAAATCTGAAATCAATCAAGGGCCATAACTCTATTACAAATTTTCAAAAATGACAGGTAACAATCCCAACTTAGATTGCATATAGAAAGGGATAAGTCTATCCATTTGCTCTCAAGATATTTATAACAGCATGACTTGTGTATGCCCTATGTTTTACTTTCTGGCTTGCGTTAAAATGTAAGGTGACCGATTAGAACTTGGACTCAGTATATAAAGACAAGTTGGCTGCTTTTAAAAAGCCGCCAATAGTTTAGGTTTGGCAAATAGGTTGTTTTTATGACAGCATTCTTTTACTTTTATTATTATTATAAAAGGTCTTGTTTAACAAATCTTAGAGTCAGCAGAATCTCGGACCCAATTATACTGGGTCCGAGGCAGAATAGGTGTTTGAAAAGATTATTTGTACAGATTGTATTATCGAGCATGAGCTCTTGCGAATGAACCTTCGCTACTACATGTAGAAAATGTCTGACCAAAATTTAGACCTTTAAGCCGCTGGGTAGGTTTTATAGGGTTTTACCAAACAATAAAGTACCAAAATTTTGTGTGCTCCCTAAAAATAGCCTATTGATGTTTTTGTTTTCAATAAACCACACATCAATTTTCCATGTTTTGAGTTTACCCATTGAATTTTCTCGGACGGTACAGAGGTCCAGATAAGCTTTCAGTTCAATTGGGTATTTACCCCACACGATTTTTATCAATTGCTTTTTGCCAAAAACAATTGCTTAAAATATTTTTTTACCCCACATAGATTTTTGAAATTGCTTATTCATAAGTTATAATTAAAGTACCTAATAATCTTAGTTAATAATTTAAATAATAATCTTAGTTTTCGTAATGGAAGAAACATACAGATTGAGTGACTTTAAGTACTTTGTGCAAATACTTTAGCCAGTAACTGACAAATGACTTGCTTAATGTATCAAACTTCAAAGGAGACTTAGTAACATCACAACAAAAGAAAGGCTTGAACTGGCTACCACACTAAGTGTGCTAACATGGGATATATTCATATTTAGATCAGTTTGTTTTTCTCTTTTGCTTTGCCAAAATTTAATTGTTTTTCGCTACCCCTTCATTTATAAATCCATTGCTTTTTCCAAAATTTAATTCCTTTTTGTTACCCCTTCATTTCAAAACAATTGCTTTTTTCACAAATTTAATTGCTGTTCCTCTGCGGTACATTTTGAGGTACAACATTAACATGCATTTAAAAGTAAAAAATAATCCAAATTTACATTTATTACCTAATGTATAAACATTGATGTGACATGGCTTTGAATTTTACCTATAGCGTTTCTTTTGTCAGTCAGTATATATTGATGACACTGATGATGAACAGACGCATAAAGGAAGTCCTAACCTAGGTTAGCTAAAAGAGGATTATCTTTTGTTTTAAAATAGCTTCAGAGAAATATATTAGGATCCTCAAAATGCCTGTTACCAAAATTATACAAACTGCTCCATTCCACTGAACAAATTAGTCATTATAATTGTATCTGTTAGCACACTCAAAAGGTTGCAATCATTTAGTAAGAGTGCTTTAATGGAAAATTGGGATTTTTCTGTCTTAACTGGGGCCAGTCTAATACCTCCAACTAAAAATAAAAGATACTCTTATTTTTTCTGGTGTATCAATTTGTTTTCTTCAGGACTGATGCCAGTCTAGACTTAAAGTACCATCCAATACCATAAGTATGTCGAACAGTTTGGATTTGGATGACAACCAACATTTTGCTAGTCTGATTAATTTAGGGTCTGAAAGGTTAACAGTAGGACTAGCATGCAAAGGGTCCATACATTTCATCTGGTACATGACCTTAGAAATGCAGACTTTATGCATTTATGCATTCGCAAATCATCTCTGGGAAGGCACCACATAAAGAATCTACTTGACTATTTGCCTCTTCAAAACTAGCATCGTGTAACTTGTATAATTTCATGTTATCTGTGCTTTAATAAGCTCCCTTTTTACTTTGAATTCTGACTGACCAACTGTCTTATTATTCTCTTCAGCAGAATAGTGGCTAAATGTCATACCAGGTCGGCCTAGGTCAATCTTTGAAGGACATGATGCAATCAGAATTTCAAGATAGACTGGGAAACCAGAAAATGACAAATCTATATTTACAAATGACATCAGTTTAATCTTAGACAGAGGTCCCATGATTGGTTACATTTGGCCACATGCTCCTCCATGGTACAGTTCTAATTCTCACCTTATATATTGTGTTTAGGTGCTCATGCACCTAAACAAAAAGATAAGTCTATCCATTTGCTCTCAAGATATTGAGCAGAAACGAAAACCTTTATAGACCAGAAAACCCTGAACGGGTACTTTTGCAAGAAGTGAAGTCCCTGATGAAATCCTGCATCATACGGCATTTTATCAGGGTCACTCAGCACTTTTTTGTTAAATCAAAATTGATATTCCGGGAAAGAAATACAATATTGTTTTTGAAATTATAACCTGTGACCCCTCAACGTATATACAAAAATGCAAAAAGGAAAAGAGCAGAGAACAGCTTCTCACATGTCTGCGACTGAAGCGGAAAATGATTTTAATACTCTAAAAGAATGTAAAGGAAAGAATGCGAAAACATACGAACAACATTAGCCCATTTTAGCCAAATGGAATGTCCTACTCCTATCAGTAGGACAAGCCCATTTCCACTTTTAGGGTTGTTGGGTGGTACTTTTAATTTTTATTCAAATTTTAATAGACTATTCTGTAAGCAAATAGTGGGGACCCTGATCAAACGCCGCGTTCTGCGCCATTTGATCTTGGTCTGCGCTGTTTGCCTATGTCCCACTAAAAGGACGCTGGGCTTATATGGGTTAACATAGATGATGATAAACGTATTCCCGTTGACTTTTAATTCGGAAGTTAATGCATTTTTTAATTGATAAGGTCGGGCTGACGTCAGAGCGGTCATATTGTGTCAAATGCGAGGTGCACAGACTCGGAACTCCTTGCTTTTTATCGCCACAATTTTATCAGTTTAACCATTTTCCGAAATTTTTGATTGATAAAAACTAAAAAACCAGCGGTTAAAAATCACAAACAATGGAAAAATGTTGAAGAAAACGGTCTTTAATGTAAGTCCTTTATTTGGTTTATTGTTTGTTATCTTGATCAAGGACCACAACTCAGTGACGCTGGTGAGGCTCGAACCCGCGGCCCTCGGTCTCGAGTTAAGCACTCTACCACTGAGCCACTGTGCTCCCTTTTTATTTTGTTTCTATGAAAAATTCTTTATTATGGAAATATTAAAGCTTACAACGATAACGACCGAAGCTAGTACCTCCAACTTATGGCGCTAGGTGGCGCTTTAGATAACTGTTTGTGTTTTCTTCTGGCAGGAGAGTTCCTTTGCCGACCGTATCAATACTGTAAAGCATAGATAATTCAAACCCTTGCAGCTCCAAGTAATTCGAATAAAATTAATAGTATGATTGTTTAATTAAATTTCTATCAAAATACAAGCGTTGTTGATTCTTCAGAGAACTGACGCCGTATACTTTCAGACGAGACTTTAAGCCGTGGCCCCGTCTTCTGAGACTAGAAACTAGAAACCACTGCCAGTTGAGCCTTTGTAAAAGTTAAAAGTACAAAATAACAATCATTTTCATTGCTATTTACAAACTTCAAAGGCGATTAAATCGCATTTAAAAGGTCATATGATTAACAGAATCTTACACGAGTGGTCATTTCATATTAAATTTATAAAACTCGCCAAAGGCTCTTTTGATAAATTATTAATAAATTCTATATGAAATGATCACTCGCGTAAGATGCTGTATATTATAATTCTTTCAGTTTTACTCACCTGCTTCTTCCTTCAATACTGGTTATTTCAAACATGTAATACAATACTTCCTTCTTTGTAAATTTAGCACATGTCATGTAAAAATGTCTTCTGCGATATTCTGAACTTGCCTAGCACTGCAGCAGACGACAATCTTTGCGACATCTTTTCCGAAAAATGAGGTTTAATATTCCAAGCAGCTGACGATACTCACGGAATATCATGTCTTATTTTATTATCATTTTTTTTGTTGAAAAAGCAGCCAATTTGAAATTGCTGCAATTATTAATTAATAAGCCGTGTGCCGTGTAGACTTGATATTTTATATATGGCCGTCAATTTTATTGCCGAATGTTCTGCTGTTAGAGTCTAAGAGTCGTGCACATACTGAATAATCAACTGAAAATCACACAACACAATGATCCACTTGAGCTTGTAAAAATAATAACACGACTTCGACTAATGATTTCCAAGTATTTCTTTCAAGTAAGTGGGTTAGTCGTTTGACACGGGTAGGAACCTTCAAAAACAGAACGGTCAGCCCTGAACAGAAATTCCGGTTAGTATATGAAGGCTACTCCAGCCGCTGTCCGGTGCTGTCCTTTTTTATAAAATAAATTCCCTCTTGATACTGCTTTAAATCTGTTCTACTTTTTTACATTTAAAGCTGCATACTCTGTAACTATGAACATTTTTCGAAAAATTTTATTTTCTTTTTAAATCATTTGTAAAAGTTGAATTAAGTTATGTTTTCACAATAAATCTGTTCACTAGAGCGGAAAACTGCACGGAAAAGTGAATTATCTTATAAAACAGGTGTGTTTTACTCGTGTCGATAATTATTTGCGTCCCTCCAATAATTATAGACAGTTAGATTTAACATAAATGCTGTTGTTTCGATACTGATAATTTGTTAAGATTTACGAAATTGGTAAAATGTATACCTGAATTTTAGTTTTTTAACTGTGTTCTTGAAAAATAGAAACATTAGTTCAAAAATTAAAAGATCAAAAGTTACAGACTATGCAGCTTTAATAATGATGATTTACATCATTCATTGTGACAGTCCCAAATAAGAAGGACTGAAGGCCTTCTACAATATGTAGTAGGTACGCCCACATTCGCGCAAAGATATGAGCAGTATCATTTTATATGACCTTTTTTAGTCATTTCGAGCTCGTTTTCGTACATGCAGAGGTCTTCATAAATAACTAAGGAGTTGAACACTCACTACAGTCCAATTTCAGTACGTTTCCTATGTGTTTTAAAGGAGGGTCTAGCACTGTGCCCGTGCCTTTCCCTATGGTTTGCGGCTAATTTAGGCCTGAAATATAGGTAGCGTTTTGAAATGTGTTTGATTTTGAAGGGACACCTAAAAGTAAAGGCGATATCTCCATGTCAATTCTGACTGGTGATACGCTTTTTCCTTGAGCCACAATAGCCACCGTTGTTTGGGAGCAGCAAGTTGATCCAACTCATAGAAACAGAGGTTGAAGGGGAAGTCACTTAGTGTGTGTGTGTGTGTGTCTCCCTAAGGGGACTAATTTTGTCTCTGTTGTGGAGCTCATTGGGGAAGAGTTGTGTCTCCTTTATGGAGCTCATTAGGGTTCCTATATTAGGGATCCTTATAGTGTGTATTTGCGTGCATGTAATGAACCTAAAAGCGATCCTCAGACCCGCACGGACATCCACCACAGGCCTTAGACCTGATGTGTCACTCAGTACACCAGTAGAAAGCAAACTTCCAGTTTAACTTTCAACCAACGGCACCTTTGGACCCGAATGCTTCTCCGGTTTGCGAGTCCTATCCACTCTGCGGACAAGTTGGTCCCCTATACTGCTCGAGTTAGGGGCAGGTTATCCCTAAAATGCTTTTGGGACAAGCAAAGCCTACGCTGTAGCCTTTTTTGCGTGTCACGTTCAGACGTGCCACGCCAAGATCTTTCTCGTGCTTGGACTTTCCCTAGTGAGCTCTAGGGTGTGGCGCACCGCATAGCGTCATTTTCGGACTCGGACCTCCTTAGAGTGCTCTAGGGGTTGGCCCACTGCGCCCAGACGTCTTCATCTGTGAGTCTTCTTGAGTTCTTTATCTGTGCCTTGGGTCTTCATCTGTTCCCCAACCAGAAACTCCAAGCTACACTTGAGGTGTTGGCCTGGTAGTAGCCAGTGTGGGACTCTTCATCTGTAGTCTCCTTGAGTTCTTCATCTGTGCCTTGGGTGTTCATCTTTTCCCCAACCAAAAACCCCAGGCAACTTTGAGGTTTGGGCCGGTAGTAACCAGTGTGGGGCTCTTCATCTGTGCCTTGGATCTTCGTCTGTTCCCCAACCAGAAACTCCAGGTATACTTGAGGTTTTAGCCCGGTAGTAGCCAGTGTGGGGCTCTTCATCTGTAGTCTTCTTGAGTTCTTCATCTGTGCCTTGGATCTTCATCTGTTCCCCAACCAGAACCTCCAGGCTACACTTGAGGTTTTGGCCTGGTAGTATCCAGTGTGGGCCCTTCATCTGTGAGTCTTCTTGAGTTCTTAATCTGTGCCTTGGATCTTCGTCTGTTCCCCAACCAAAAACTCCAGGCAACTTTGAGGTGTTGGCCTGGTAGTAGCCAGTGTGGGGCTCCTCATCTGTAGTCTTCTTGAGTTCTTCATCTGTGCCTTGGATCTTCATGTGTTCCCCAGCCAGAAACCCCGGGCTACACTTGAGGTGTTGGCCCGGTAGTAGCCAGTGTGGGGCTCTTCATCTGCAGACTTCTTTAGTTCTTAATCTGTGCCTTGGATCTTCATGTGTTCCCCAACCAGAAACCCCAGGCTACACTTGAGGTGTTCGCCTGGTAGTATCCAGTGTTGGGCTCTTCATCTGTAGTCTTCTTGAGTTCTTCATCTGTGCCTTGGATCTTCATCTTTTCCCCAACCAGAAACCCCAGGCAACTTTGAGGTTTTGGCCCGGTAGTAACCAGTGTGGGGCTCTTCATCTGTAGTTTTCGTGAGTTCGTCATCTGTGCCTTGGATCTTCATCTGTTCCCCAACCAGTGTGGGGCTGGATCTTCATCTGTTCCCCAACCAGAAACTCCAGGCTACACTTGAGGTTTTGGCCCGGTAGTAGCCAGAGTGGGGCTCTTCATCTGTAGTCTTCTTGAGTTCTTCATCTGTGGCTTGGATCTTCATCTGTTCCCCAACCAGAAACTCCAGGCTACACTTGAGGTTTTGGCCTGGTAGTATCCAGTGTGGGCCCTTCATCTGTAGACTTCTTGAGTTCTTCATCTGTGCCTTGGATCTTCGTCTGTTCCCCAACCAAAAACTCCAGGCTACACTTGAGGTTTTGGCCTGGTAGTATCCATTGTGGGGCTCTTCATCTGTAGTTTTCTTCAGTTCTTCATCTGTGGCTTGGATCTTCATCTGTTCCCCAACCAGAAACTCCAGGCTACACTTGAGGGTTTGGCCTGGTAGTATCCAGTGTGGGCCCTTCATCTGTAGACTTCTTGAGTTCTTCATCTGTGCCTTGGTTCTTCGTCTGATCCCCAACCAGAAACTCCAGGCTACACTTGAGGTTTTGGCCTGGTAGTATCCATTGTGGGGCTCTTCATCTGTAGTTTTCTTCAGTTCTTCATCCGTGCCTTGGGTCTTCGTCTGTTCCCCAACCAGAAAATCAAGGCTAAATAAGAGGTGTTGGCCAAGTAGTATCCAATGTGGGACTCTGCATCTGTAGTCTTCGTGAGTTCTTCATCTGTGCCTTGGGTCTTCATCTGTTCCCCAACCAGAAACTTGAGGTGTTTGCCTGGTAGTATCCAATGTGGATCTCTGCATCTGTAGTCTTCGTGAGTTCTTCATCTTTGCCTTGGGACTTCGTCTGTTCCCCAACCAGAAACTTCAGGCTACACATGAGGTGTTGGTCTAGTAGTTGTAAGTGAGGGACTCTTCATCTGTTGTCTTCTTGAGTTCTTCATCCGTGCCTTGGATCTTCGTCTGTTCCCCAACAAGAAACTCCAGGCTACACTTGAGCTGTTGGCCTGGTAGTATTCAATGTGGAACTCTGCATCTCTAGTCGTCCTGAGTTCTTCATCTGCTCTTCTTTCTTCAATCTTTCCTTACCTCTGAGACTTTTAATTATATTATTTCTGCGCTGTATAGTACTGTTCGTCTCTAAGGAGTTTGAGATCACAATTCGGACATCCGTGCATAGTGTAGGCTAGTGGGATAGCCTGTGCCAGACTTGCTAGTGGGTTTCATATCATGATGCGTTTTGATTTGGCGAACTGGTTTAATCTGTTCCCCTGAAAATTTGTTTGTAAATTGTTTCCGTGCCTTACCCTTGCTGCTTAGGTAGTTTTTCGTGGGGAAACAAGTTCAGACCTGAGTTAGCTATTGAATTGTGTTTGCATCTTAATAATTATGTGCTTTAGATTGTTTTAATATTCCTGAGAGAATAATTTATGTGTTTTTATTTCATGTTTTTGTTTCCTGGTCCTTCCAAAAATACAACGTATTTGTAAAGAATTCAGGAGGGTCCCAAAGAGTGGTGACTTGGTTATGCGCAGCGACGTTTACTATTTATTTCAACGTGAAATAGCAGCTCTTTTCAGGGCTACCATATAGCTTGAAAGAGTCCCTTAGTTTGTTGCTCTGTTCTTATGGCGTAAGAGATTGACCTACTTAGGAATTCTACTGGGTTAGATCGTGTGGGTAGCCCGATCGCATTACTTTCTTATGATATGTATAATTAACTAAATTTAATGAAGATAAGCTTCTGATGACTCAAACTCGCTGGATTCCAGTTAGTGCGATAACGATCGAACTTTAAATAGAGGATCTTACATGAGTGCTCATGTTTTATTGAATTTATTAAACGAGTTGAGGAAAAGAGATAAAATGCGAGGCTTGCTCTTTTTCGCAACGAGTTTAATAAATTCAATAACACAAGAGCACGAATGTTAGATTCTATTTATCATATGACAAATACTTTGAAATCTCATTTCTGACGTAAAAACGTTATGATTTTGTCATCATGTTCGCAATGTTGTAATGGACGTCGTAACGTTTCCCGTAAATCGATAAACCACTAGTGGTTTACAGATTTTATTGCATGGCGTTATTTCACTCCCAGACGCGACGTCATATGATAAACGAGTTAAGTGTGTTTAGAAAACAAAAAAGATTGGGGACATATTTTTGTGCAGCATACATAAAAATCTGGATTGACCTACTTTAACACAATATCCAATTACAGCATTAAAAGCTCTCAGCCAATCAGTAGTTAGCTGTTATATCGCTGTTTGGCTTGGATGCTGTCAATCACGTACGATAAGTTTTATGATTTGGGCCCCGACGCGAGAAAACCTGTCTTCGGAGTTTGCGAACAACACAGGCGCAGACCAGCCTGCGCATCCGCGCAGTCTGATCAGCGCCTTTGTTATTCGATTTTTGGAAAGTACCATATTTATCCTCGGTACTAGTAAAATTTCAATTTTCTAGCTAGTCTCTGAAGCTGAGGAGACCGGTTTGAAACTCGCTTTGACGGAAACCCCGTAGACAGGTTTTCTAGCGACGAGGCCCATTTAAACTTGTGTAGGAAGCGTGTGTTAGATTTTTTCTCTACCTCATAACCTAGATACATACACAACTGTCTTTACATTATATTTTTGTTACATTGTGCCTGTTTGGGGAGAGTCTTTATCTGTTTGGCGTTTTTTTAGCTTTATTTGCACGTTCGATCAGGTCGCTTCGGACATAACAGCCGAACCTATCTACATTCTGACTGCATGTCGAATTTGCTATGCCTATTTTACGGTGTGTATATGTAATATAAAAGAATGAAAATTAGTTCCCAGCGACTCAAACATGGCATCTCAAATACGAGTTTGACCTACTAAGATATACTCTACTTAGCCCCAGGGCATTAATACTTGTACAATAAACAATTGAGATAAGCTCCTGATAACACATCGTATTCGAGTCGGAGCGATAACAATCTATCTTAAAATGAATTTGGTGCACTTGTCAAACATCTTAGTTTCATGCATTATTTAAAAAAAATGGTTACTTTGAAACAAACTAGCAAATATATAATCACATTGTAATTCATCAATAAACTTTATGCATACTATATAATAAACAAAATGTCGACACATAAATATTAATAGTTTTGATATTTGTGTAACATAATTCATATGGGCTTTCTTTTAAATATAATACCTGTTTTTCTCCCTCATAATAAATATGGAGCTAGCATCAAGATAGCGGGCTGCTGGCGGGCCACTATCGGCTTTATGAAAACCAATGTAAGTATTAGAGCGAACTAGATCGAAACATAATTATGTTTGAAAAACGAAACAGAAAGAAAATGAAACTTTAAATAACATTACTCTAAGGTTCGTTTGGCAGTGGCCCGAAGGCGGGATGAATATCCGTTTTATCAAAAACCAATGTAAGGATAAGAGTGATTGCAGTAAAATATCAACAAAATTAAGTTATATAATATGTTATAATAGGCAAAGTTATAATAGGAAAATGGAACATAAAGGATGGTGGCCCACTAGCCAGGGCCATTGCCGATATGCCGTCTAAAGGACGCCAGCGGCCCGATATAACTATGCTGGCTGGGATTTTCAGAGCTGGCGGGTATGTTTATGAAGTTTCCTACCCGTGTTTGATATTATTTTAGATCTGTTTGTGACAACAGCTGGTATCCAAAACAAACTAAAGTTTCTTTCAATTGAAATTCAATGGGTTGTAATACAATACTTTATTCTCTGTTCACAAAGCCATGTCATGTAAAATTGTCTGCAGTGTATTTTGAGCTGGTCTATCAGGACTGTGACTGTAATAATCAGTTTACAACAGGTGGCTGCTGATGTGTCACCTTGTTAACAAGATATTGATTGATATTTATACACTGATGGTCAACACTGTGAATGTAATCAAGAGGCACATTAGGGCCGCGTCGCGAGAAAACCTGTCTTCCGGGTTTCAAACAAAGCGAGTTTCAAACCCGTCTCCTTAGCTACAGAGACTATCTAGAAAATTGAAATTAAACTGTAGCAAGTTTACATATGATGCTTTCCAAAAAGCGAAGAACAAAGGCGCTGATCAGACTGCGCGGATGCGCAGGCTGGTCTGCGCCTGTGTTTTTCGCAAACCCCCGAAACCAGGTTTTCTTGCGACGAGGCCCATTAGTAAACATACTCAAGCTGAAAGCCCACAACACTATGATCCTATTTCGTGTGTCTTGTCTTGTAAGAAATTAAATTTGTAAAAAAAATAATATGATGGTTTATTTGAAAATTCCAAAAGGCAATAAATGCCCACGAGGATACAACATATATACATATACATGGCAGAAAACAGTGTATTACATATCAATTAACAAATATATTGAGAGTATATGACATATTTATCTGAATTTGGTACCCGTCACATGGGTGACAACAAAAATATCGGACGAGTCTGAACATGTGCTCCATCTCACCCGACCTTCAGATATTTCTGAATCATAAATGATTTGGATGTGCCGGTCGAGGCGGGAGCGCCTCTAAAAATGCCATTTGCGGCAGATACCAATGATTTTCACATGAATATGTTATTATCCAAAGATGGAGAAGGTGTGCGCAGCAGATAACCCGATATCGCTTTAAATAAGCTGATGTTGTTTTAGAAACGAAATGATTAACAATTGATTACATAAGACCTTTTCCTTTTCGAGAGGGTATTTTTTCCTATAGTTTTCTGTGCCATTTGAGAATAGAAACCATATTCTTCATTTAGAAATGAAGAATGTTGGTGTCTATGCCAAATATCAAAAGTGCGAAACGAACGAATCAAAGCATTACCCCATCCGTCACCTTCTAGCGAAAGCGAAACAGAAGAATTGACTTGGGGGATGCGTTCCTCTTCTTTATAAAAAGCTCAAACTTGTATTGGAAAATCCCTGCATATAAAATACCTGTACATTTCTGGGGTTATATATAGAGTTCATAGTACACATTCTATAAATGGGTCCACGTGCAAAATTGTAGGTCTAATGGCCGAAAAACCTGTTTGAGTGCATTCTTTTGCGGAATTATATATATTGTCGACAGCCGCTTGTCACTGTGTATGTGCATCATAGCAGAACAAGGTATGCAGTTTGTTCCTATTTTGATGAATGGAAATGACCGTTAGTTTTGTGCATTTTTGATTTAGTTAAATATCACGTGCATGTGTACTAACAACTCTACTGTAAAAGCACATATTCCAGATAAGTGAATTTTTCATTCTTAACCCTGTGAAGAATAAAAATCTAATTGTATGATGTTCAATGTCCGATTAATTGCACACAACAGAGGATTTCCTGAAACAGGCCATTGACATTTCTTTTT
Source organism: Loripinus fragilis (assembly GCA_964019695.1). Lineage (NCBI taxonomy): Eukaryota > Metazoa > Mollusca > Bivalvia > Lucinida > Lucinidae > Loripinus > Loripinus fragilis. The sequence goes on from OZ026524.1 coordinate 50,430,468, forward strand.
TCTTTTTGGCTATTTGATAGAAAACAGTAAGAACCCTGATGTGCTACCCATTCTGCAACATAGTCATCTGGGTCTCCACTAACAGGGGTGTGGAAATAGTAAAATTTTCTACTTGTCCAGGGACAAGTAAATGGCCATAAGGTACTTGTCCAAAGAAAATATTCACTTGTCCGAAAGCACAGATTAGCTTTTACATGTACATGTACCTTTCTGTACCTTTACTCTTTCGAAATATGAAACCCGATGTGAACTGTCTTGTAAACAGTGTAGATCCAGATCAGCTGGCTTCTAAAGCCAGCTGATCAGGATCCACACTGTTTTCATTGCAACATATGAACTCGTAATAATTAATCAAAATATGAAATACAGAATTGTATTATAAACTTTGAACATAAATTTGTACTTGTCCAAGGACAAGTAAATAGAAATTTTCAACTTGTCCTGAATGAATTGGGACCAGGTCCGACAAGTCGGGCATGGTATTACCACAGTCCTGCCACTAGAACAGCCTACATTGAAGTCCTTGATTGGTCTGCTCCTGTGGAGCCTTCCGATCAGGGTCTGCATTGTTGCTTGAATTGCATAAACCATAGGTCCAGATAAGGATTTTTTTTTTTTTAGTATAAAATTGTAATTATTTTCTTACCCATCAATTTAAACATGTGTTTTGGGTGCTCAGAAGACTGTCTCATTGAGACGGTTCTTTTGAGTACCCACATCATATGTTTTGAATAGGAAATAAAGAAACTACTTCTCCTTTACACACTCTTATCTGGAGGCCTGTAAATAATTTTACTGTACATTTTAAACATGATGTACATAGTTGTGCAAATGTATACCAAATTAGTCGCATCATGGTTTTACAACATTATCTAATACAACTTTTCAAGTCGTCAGCTCTGTGCCTGTGGTTCATACATACATTTCACATTTTTTTATTTGCATAATTTATCAACCATCAGTTGTTTTTTTGTTTTTATTTTACATATATTCTGGGTACTCAAAAGAACGGTCTCATTGAGACAGTTCCATTGAGCACCCACAACATGTTTTGTATGAGAAACAGGCAAATTAAATTAGATTTTGATTACACAAATTAAATTTTGATTACACAGATTTAAATGTAGTGTGTTCATAAACATTTGCACTGTGTTGTCTTTTGGTAATCAACTATATCTGCAGCCCAAGCATGCCATAATTTGATCAAATGGGTAATTGTCAATCTGAATTTGTGTCATGTATGCTGATTAGAACTGTCTCTGTGAGACTTTTCAAGCCAGCATACACAGACACATGACAAGGTATTATCTAGACTGAGTTGTTACAAGATTGTGTATGGAAATGCATCGTTTATGCTTGACAGCACTGTCTCCTGAGACAATTCTATAACAAGCATTTACGAGTTCAGACTTAGATATCAGTGTAAACAAGTAAGATATTGGTATTAAAATTAATGTGGTAGGTACAACAGTTCAGTGCGAGATTTAAAAGCTTGAAAAATGAAAGAGCTTAAGTTGCGTATTGTTTTTTGGTTCGATGAATTAATTAAGTCAACAAATTTAAACATGCTTGGACGTTTCCAATAATATTTATGAATAAATTTACTTCTTATTTCCTTAAACAATGAACACTCAATAACAAAATGGTATTCGTCTTCAATTGCATTGCATGTTCTACATTTTCTTTCATCAAGGGGAATACTATTAGGTCTTGCCCATCTGCCAGCTTCAATTTCCAGACGATGTGATGACATACGTAATCTGCTAAAAACCTTTTGAAATTTTGAGATATTTATTTTTTCAAGATATGGCTGAAATTGAAACACTGCAACTGATCTATAAAATACTGCCCTACTTGATGAGTGTAGTCTAGAGTGCCAATTTTGTATAAATGTGTCTGTAAGCCGTTGTTTGAAAATGGTCATAAAGGCATTATAATTTCCTACCCCTTGTGCAAGCCAAACTTCATGAAACCCTAATGATAACAAAAGGTGTTTAACAAGTGATGCCCAGTTGGTAGTATTTTGCCTTGATTCCAAATCATTTAACATCATTCTGTAGACTAGATTTATGTATTTATTATCATTTGACATTAGAATCTTAAACCAATATTTCACTATGATTAGGTACCTTTTTGTTATCAGAGTTGTTCTGCCGAGTTCACCATATACAAAATCATTTTGTGTTGACTTTTTGACCCCAAGTAATTGTTTGCAAAATTGAAGATGTACCCTTTCTAATGAATTCCCCTGAATAAACCCCCAAACCTCACTACCATAATTCAAGATGGGTGTGATCAATTTATCAAAAAGTTCAAGTTTGTGTTTTGGAGGAATGAATGTAAATTTGTACAGATATTTATTAAGTTTAAAAATAGCTTTCTGGGCCTGACCTGAAAGAGTATTTTGTGTTTCTGAAAAAGAACCACCTGCTGTAAATATAATTCCTAAATATTTGAAACTTTTAACAATCTCTATCTGATTTCCCCCATAGTAAAATTCTAAGTTTCTGGGAAGGACTCCTCCCTTCCTGAACACCATTATCTTTGTTTTTGCTGCATTCACTGTTAGCTTCCATTTTTGACAATATTCTGACAATAAATTTAGGCCTTCTTGTAGCTGATTAGCACTATTTCCAAAAATTACTATATCGTCTGCATACAATAACATAAACACTTTGACCATTTCTATATCTAAACCTTCGATACCTGACTGTACAAAATGCTCTTCTATATCATTTAGGAACAATGAAAACAATAAAGGTGATAGACACTCTCCCTGACGTACTCCGAGTCCACAATAAAATTCATTGCCCAGATGATTATTATGCTTGACTCTTGATTTCACACTAGAATATATAGAAATAATAATGTTGAGCACCCTACCCCTTAATCCAAATTTGATCAATTTATACCACAGATTTTCTCGCACAACATAGTCAAATGCTTTGGTGAAGTCCACAAATGCACAATAAAGCTTCTTACCTTGATTAATGACATGTGAAATTAAACCATGCAGAACATAAAGATTATCTGTCGTACCCATCCCTGGCCTGAACCCCGCTTGTGCTTCAATAAGAATATAGTATCTCTCAGCCCAGTCAGTAAGCCTATTATTTAATACTCTAGTGAAAAGTTTGCCAAGAATGCTCAACAAAGTTATGCCCCTATAATTGCCCACATCATTGAGACTGCCTTTTTTATGTAGAGGGATGATATACCCTTCTGACCAATCTTCAGGGAAATAACCGGATGCAAAGATTTGATTAAAAAGATTACATAACGTGGATGTGAAAATATGCTTGCCATAAATTAAAAACTCATTGATTAGCATGTCAGGACCTCCTGATTTGTTTAATTTTAACTGTTTAATTGCATTTAAAACTTCTTCTTGTGTGAAATCCAGATTCAGCTCAGCAAACATAATGTTAAATTCATTTTCAGCATATCTTTCATTGAAGTGCAAAATATCTTCATCGGGGGTGTAAAAAGGGTCATCGGGATTATTTACTGATTTAAAATACTGTTCAAAGGAAGATAACGGTATGTTTGCTGGCTTCACATTGCTCAACTCCTTCAGCATATTCCGGTATAATTTTGCATTTGTATATTTAGCACTTAAAAATTTATTTGTTTGTCCTTTATCATAGTTATATCTGCATTTGCGAATTAATTTTTTATATTCTGATCTAGCTTTTACCATATTTTTTCTGTTCTCATCAGTTTTATTGTCTCTGAATTTATCCAACATATACAAAAATGTAAACTTTTTCTCTTTACACTCATCATTATACCAAGGTTGTTCTTTTTCAACTGGAATATCCTGAATCATACTATTTTGGTCATTGTTCCTAAATTTCTTGAAAAATGGTTTAGCTGTGAAATCAATAATCTCTACATAATCTGTCAGGCACGTATCTATTTCCACAGGACTAGTACATTGAGTAATTTTCTCATTAAGTGAACTTAATTTATGTGTAGTTGTATCACGTTCGAGCCTTTCTATAAATTCTGCCTTCAAATCACTATTCCACTTATATTTACCCTGAACTGTCTCAGAATTTTCAAATTGAATATTCTGAGACTCTTCAGTGCCAAATTCAAAAACAAATTTAATTAGGCAGTGGTCTGATAGTATATTTGGTTCATGTATATCAAAACAATTGATGAAATTGAAGAAATCAGGTTTGGCCAGAACATAGTCAACTACACTTCTTCCCCTGTGACCTACAAAAGTATATTTACCAATACCATAATCATTACCTACACGACCATTCATTATTCTCAGCCCTGTTTGTTTACAAAAATCTAACAATAAATTTCCATTGTTGTTTGTATGACCTTGGTCTTCTGAAAAGCGCTGTAAATACATATCTGGGCTATAATCATTTGGGAGGTGTGGCATGTGAATGACATCATCATCATCAACTACAAAATCAGGTTTGATAGAGGACCTAGCATTGAAATCGCCACATATTAAAATATTGCAGTTGTTCTGGCCTTTATTTTCTACATATAAAACAGATTCTAAAAGTCTATCAAAGATGTTTGACTCAACCAGGGTTTGTCTACTACTGTCATCAGGGGTGACATAGCACAAGCAAATATATAGGTCTTCATTTAATGATATAACAGATTTATTAAGTTTAACCCATACTATGTCATCCTCTGATTTGTAGACTAGAGTTTCTTTACTAACATATTTGTCCCTTATATAAATGATCAACCCTCCTGAGTTTCTTTTGCAATTATTTTTGACTGTCTCACGGTTAAGTATGTATGGCTCAAAATTACTAACGGATATCTCAGAAAATCTGTCAGTCCATGTTTCCGTTAGAAGAACGATATCACTAGAACTGAAAATACTCCTAAATTCTTCTGTTTGCAGTTTATTTGTCCTACGCGAAATTAAACCTTGGCAATTTAAAAGTGAACAGCGAAGCGACACCTTCTCCGGAATTTTCTATTGACCCGTGTTTGTATTTGTTTCTTGACGCGGCTCTGAGCTGTTATTTATACTCATCGGGTTTCCTAAATTATTGTCTTGTTCCCGGCTTCCGCTCTGTTGTACTGCGTTGTGTATCGAACTTTGACTATTAATAGTTACCGGTTTTTCCAGCTGTGAACGCGGTAATGCTCGCGGTATTGATTTGGAATTCGAACGTCGTTCTCCACGTATCATTGAACGCGATGCTCTTTCAGGCTCAGACGCTGGGGCTTTATCTTTCACACTAGTTTGTTGCGCTTTGACAGTTTGAGTGTTGGATTTTGGTATATCAAATGGTCTAAACAGTTCCGTGTCCATCTCCGTACTGTGGCTAGATGACCGTGATCGTGACGTGCATTCCTCACTAACTTTACCGTTTGTTTGTGTGGGACCTGCTTCACTTAACACAGAATTATTTGTTGAAACACGTTCATTCACAACATCTACACCTGACGCGAAGCTGTTCGTGCTACCGTTATTCCGTGTGTACGTATCTTGTGTTGACGCAAAGCTCACTCTTTGTTGACATGAATCTTGGAGTCTATCGTGTATATTTGCATGCTCGGAAAAAAGGTCATGTTGGTCTATATGTGTAAAATCTACTAATCTGCTTCCATGAACTGCCTCACTCCACTGAGGAAATTCGTCCCTGAATACTCTGCCATCGACAATAAGTTTAGCAGGATACACAATTTGGCACTTTGATCTTGGTTGTTTTGATTTTATGCTCTTTGTTTCTTCCCATAGTCTTTTTCTGGCCTCGTTTATTTCCTTTGGGAGATCATAACCCACACTAAATTGAGTATTTTTCAAAAGATAAGACCTGCTCATTATGCTTTCTACATCACAGAAGTCTCTAAAGTTCACAATTACTGGCCGTTTTGGGTTCCGATAGCCTATTTTTCGCTGCCCAAGCCTGTGCGCACGTGCTAAATACATTCTATCTGAATCTAGGTCGAGATGGTTTTTTATAAACTCTCTTATTAAACTGAAGCAGTTTTCTTCATAGTTTTCTGAGATGCCCCAAAATATCAGGTTGTTCCGTCTGGATCGTGCTTCTTGATCAATGGATTTATAAGCTAGTGTTTTTAACAAATCAGTGTTCCTATTAGTCACGTTAACAACCTGTTCTAACTTTTGATGAATCTGAAGAAAATTTTCCTGAAAGTTCAACATACCATTGTTAGTCTGTTCCTGGTTCCCTCTAATAGATCTCAATTCCTGAAAAATTAGGTTTAGTTTATCATCCGAGGAACTACATATGAATTCATTGATTTGTAAATCACTCTGTTCAGTGTTATTCCGTTTTCTTTTGTTCATTTGAAATTCGCGCGCCATTTTGTCCTCGCCCAGAACTGCATATGTGTTGTCTGTTGACAAAAAATAACACGACATCTATTCATGATTTCCAAGTATTCCGTCAAGGTAGGCGGTAAGTCGTTCGATATATACTCAACGTCAGTGAAAAGTTACCAGTAAATCACATACACTTAACATAGGGCAATATTAAGTCCATTCTGAAAGAGAAACGACGGATACTTCAACGCTCAAATTTATGGCACAGAGTCCCATGCATCACCAGTATGGAAAACGGTATCCATCACACCCCAATGCATTATAATCATTCCTTGATGGACCCCTGTAGTTTCCATTGCATTGTATAGGAAAATGCAAAGTTTTGGTGCTACCTTAAAGTTTGATCCTCATTTTTCGCGTTTAATGGGATAACCTATACCATTTTGCTGGCGTTTTCAATGAAAATGTCTAGGGCATGTCTTGGCATGTTGACTTCTGAAAATGATGATTTCAAATTCTTAAAAACTGCAAAAAACATAAAATGCACGTGCATCACGTGCACCATAGTTCCAGGGCTCGTGTAACTGTTTTATCTCTCTAGACCAGCTTGTCGTTGACTAGAAATATGAACGCAACAGTAGCCAAAGTGCTGTATTATATATTTTCCGAAATATGGAAATTTTCATACTGGTAACTTTTCATTGACGCTGAGTATAAATAGCGGCCAGCCTTGGACAAAATGGTGTTTACAACCATGCAACTACCAGCTTAGCCTAAGCATAGTTCATGAAATAAAATTTGGTGATATAGCTTTCATGTAAATATATAGTGACAGGTATTTTAATACTGATAGGCAGATCCACACTGGTAAATGTATACGTCGATTTGCTGGTATTTACGCATATTGCCGGCACTTCATAGACCGGATGTGGTAGATATTGGTGTAAATACTAAATAGAAAAACATGCCATATGCCAAAAGTACTATAGACTTCAATCATTTTTAAGGATTCAGTATGTGCATGTCGATTTATGTAAGCATTTAGGAATAGATTCGAATACCTATCATTCGATCGGTACTGGAACATATTCCTAAATTCTTACATAAATCGCCATACAAATACTGAATACTTAAAAATGGTTGAAATCTATAGTCCTTGTGGCATATGACATGTTTTTCTATATATAGTAGGGGAGGCAGAGAATTAAAAAATCAAAAAAAGTGGCCGGAAAGTAGTAGAATTTTAGACTATATCCTGGGTTAATATGATGTTTCAGGAGTGTGAAAACGGATATTGCACAGATTTTAAGTCTTGCAAAAGATGTTTAATCATAGGGTAACCATAGCTACCCTTATGCTGGCTTCAAAGCAGGCTATTCACTGCATTACTTAAAATACAAGCAATGTACATTTTAATTATCTGCATATTTCCTTAAAAGTACTTAATTCAGTGCAGCAAACTGCCAAAAAGATTAAAATAATGTACGCACATGGTAACTGTTATATTCGTTACTTAATTCCAAACATACAACTATTGATTATTTCAGCACGAGTTACCAAAATACCAGAAGAGAGAGAGTTTAGTACATAAAGATTTTCTTAACCATATTTAATGGGAAAATATTTAATGTATGTTAGCTCTTTATAAATATGTGTATTATCACGCAACAGCCTAGTCTTATACGTTACCAACATATAATAGGGGAACTCCTATTTTAGTTTATTCTCATTTGTTTTGTTTTCTTATTTATATTCTTGATCTGTCAATTGAATGCAGCTTACTAGCAGAATAAAATCAATTAGTGTAGGCGCCTAGTATTTCTGTTATATGAGTTACTTTCTCTTAAAACATTATTTTTGTGCTATGTAAGGACTATATGAGTAAAAAAGCTAAAAATCTAAGTGCTCTTTATTACAGAAATTGTGAACGTTGTCATTTTAATCATTTAATATGAACGAGATTCACTTTCAACAAAAGCACGGTTGCTTAAAGGGAGGAATTTGAAATTAAAGCACATGACAACACCATCAAATATGTTTGAGGAATCGAGTAAATAGGAATTTAAAAATGTGTTTATAAATCAAATTTTGTTTCAAAAAAGTTTGAATGATTCTTTTATTTCCGTGCCACTACTATGTATTTGCTTCTTTTTATGCAGTAAATGGCATCTACAAGGCATTTTGCTTCACTGCCAACAGTTTACTTCAGATTAAACAAAAAAAAGAAAAACTATAACATGTGTTACATGTTAAAAACGGCGTTGTTGAAGATTCTTATGAGTAATAATAGATGAAGGATAATAATCTTTTTTTCGCAATGAGATATACATAAAATGGCTTTGAAGTGAGTCACTAAATGCTTAACGTTTTGCTAATAAACTATATAATCAGACGGTGATGTGGAAGCAAGCTTTTGTGAAAGCTTATGCTTGTTTTCAAACCACAGCGTCACCGAGACCCTTGGATTATGAATACATAAATATTAGACTTCTTCCTTAGCATAACTGTAAGTGGGCCGATCAAATATTAGATAGACATTTAAGTGTTCAAAATATTACACAAAACACAAAAAACAATCCCCTTTATTCATACATATCGACAGGAGGCTTATGTTTAAACATGGAATGGCATGTAACCATAGAGTAACGGTATTAGAAGCTGTGTGCGGCGTTTTTATTTATTTATAATCTTTTTATAAGTGAAATTCATAGTCCCTTCCCTAAGAAGTCAGAAGACCTCTATGTGACTGGGTATTGATCTTAGAGAAACTAAAAGACATCACTCTAAACATAGCATTCCATGCTCCACTACATTACATGCTTTACAAATTGCAGACTAGCATGATAAGACGCCAACCAATTCTTATAAAAGAAAAATCAGCAGTAGGTCGCATTTTTAAGTTTAGACTTCCTATGGGGGAAAATTCCTTTAAAAATGATCTTTTATGAAAATCAATACTTGTTATCTTCAGCGGGGAAAGAATGTCAACTTCTCAAGTCGAAAGTTCGTGACTGTTTCCAAAACAATATCCGATGCATTTTCCTCCTTTAGATGGAAAGAAATACAACCCCAGTCATGAATTTGTGGGTGATAGGAAAAATCTACTAGCATGATGATGATTCTTCCGCATTTGACACATGCTTGGATGGCATCGAAACAAACCAATCAAGTGACCTATTTTCCGCGTTTTGCCTTTAATCTTTCTTAGGTTATTTTTCTGCTTATTCATATTTTCTGATCGTAGGCCTATTGTCCGTTCTGTTTGTTTGTTTTACATTTTCTTGCTCCAATTTTCTAATAAAATGGAAAGTTCGTTTCTGTTTTATGTTGGCACAAAGCACTTTAACCACGCACACTGATAAATATAGAATGAATGACGTCACAATGATTTATAAATAGGGCTTTAATATTTCTTATTAAAGAACTTCTTATCTATAGTTATGAATTTATCAATAAGTTCGCCCCAGAAAACCGCTGATAACACATAACTAGAAATATTTTCTTGGTAGAAATGATAATTACAATTCTAAGTTATTCTAAGTTAGACCATTAGTCAAGCTGAAGATTGAAAAAATAGGCACAGCCCATGGGTAATTCAGGTGTTCAACAGCCAACATTTACACCGAAAACACACCCCATTTTAGACGTCTTAAATACTCTTTTAATAAGAGAAGTCTACATTTGTTTTTACTTTGCCCTTTGAAAAATGTAAAATTTCATTAAACGTTATTCATTGAACAATAACTTTGATCACACCCCTCTTCGGAATAGTCCATTTCAAAACCAATTTCAAATATAGGCTAAGTAACCACTGTTTCATAAATGAACTAATATTAGTTACTTATGCATTAATAAGTAACGCCGTAGAAAAAACAAGAAGTAGCATTGTAAGCTCCAACACCCATTGTATAAGTTATAAAATATTTGCTTTGAAAATCATTTAAACAGCCATGCTTATCGCAATAAGGCACACTTGCTAATTGACAACCTTAAAAATTGTAAGTTTTTTCAGGCAGAAATCCAAATCAAGAAGTGAAAAATTAAAATAAAATACATTTATCCTGGTCATATTAAAAAAACTTAAGTCTGTTGAAATTGTAACGATAATTTCTGATTCACATTTAGCACCTACCATACATATCCTTGTGGTTATGATATCTAAGCACCTACAGAGTGTCCATTTTGATGAAAACGAATATAATTTATGTTAATAACGTATATAACTAAAAAGGAGATGCTACTTTTATCATTGTTTTGATGCTGTTAAACAGGACGACATTTACTCTAAATTTCCATTTTGATAACTATAAAACAGAAACATGTTTAGAAATTGGTTGGAAAAGCTAACCCCTGCATTGTTAGTATAGCATAATATCTAAATGATTATACTTTATAAATCAGGACCTAAAGCTTACTAGGACTTGACTGATCATATATGCCAGAATGGCCTGAGAGTATGTTCAGACGTTTGCTTTTTGGCTGTTGAGATTATCAGCATGTGTGATAGAATTTGTTTAATTTTTATATTCAGCATAACACTCTGGAATTTTTACATCAACAAGAAGTCTCAGAGCAACTACCATTCAGCCCTTAGAACCAAGTTATAATCATAAGATGTGTACCAATTTGTTAAACGATATTAAATGTACAGTATATTGACAGTTCATCCAATAGAAACAAATTTCGTGCTTATGCTGCTGTCAAAAATACTTTTAAATAGTACATTCAACAAATGATATGCTATATCATACTTACATTTAGCGCAATTCGCAAACAATGTTATATCGGCATCTAAGATCATGTAATATAATATCTTTCAAATGGAAACTAATTATGATATTTTGAATCGATTGCTATAAAGGGAATGGCAGACAAAATTTATATGCATACATACTTAACGTTAACTTTATTTATGCTTTTTAACATTACTTGAAAGTATATCGTTTGCAAATGGTACTTAAAAGAGATCTGTCTCTATTGTGTTACCATTAAATTATTAAGTTTTGTCAGGACAATTGATTTCTTAGCATATGTCTTTAGTCTCTGTACCCAGGCGTGTTTATTTCACTTCTATAATTAAATGTACATTAATTTCTGCTATATATAGGAACAATGTACAGAACTACTGCAATAATTTGTTCAAAATGGGGTCCAATGCCTCATCTACTGCAATGGTACTATGGTAGAAATTAACATCAGCTGTATTACCACTTATTGCTTAAACAAAGTATTATGTTATGACATAGTTGAAATAGTCAGTAAATGGCCCTTTAAATACATGTTATTATGAATGAAAATATATATTAATAATTTTGACAACGCAAACCATTTAACAAAACATTACTTATTTTAAGGGTATAGTTGAAAATGTAACATAATTGACATTATAATGGACCAGAATAACTTTAACAAATGTCAATATGTGTAGATAATAACATGTTCTTATAGATTGCATAACTGTTTTGTTCATTTAAGCAGTTCAATTACTATCTAAAAAGACTTAATTGCATATTTTTGTTTTCAAGAAAATGATGGGTAACGTAATTAACACACTGTTACAGGTATGTTTGCAAGGCTTAAAATGAGTGCATTATCCGGTTTCATACTGCCTATGCTATGTACTATTAGATAAAACAAGTGAAAATTCTGCTAAAAAGGGGGCATAACAAAATGCTTATTTTTGACATTTTCGGACCCTGGTTCCTCTACTAATAGTATTTACACCAATATTGATCACATCCGGTTTATGAAGTACCGGCAATACGCGTAAATAACAGCCAATCGACATATACATTTACCAGTGTGAGATTTAGATGTTTGAAAGAGGCAAAGCTATATAATGAACATGATTCTTGATAAGTGTATATTTCAAAATAGGTTTCTTTATTTCAGTAAGATATGTTGTTGGTACATATAGAGGCAATTCCAATGTGCACCTACCACATATGTCCATTTAATAAATGAGTGTTTTTTTTTTACCATAAACGTTTTTTCACAAACTTCTCAGCTACCTTTTTGTGTTTTTGTGGTCAATAATTCCTATTTACCCAAGATGCCTTGTTTGCTCGGAGGTTGTTATATGTAACCCAAGGCAGAGTGTTGGCCTTATATATGAAGTTTTCTATTCGCTTAAACAGCCAAAACGAGTTAAGTTCACCAATTGCAGCCAATTTTTGTCCCACAATTTTTTGGCTTAGATTTTCATTTTTATGCTATTTTTTTACTTATTGGTATATGTCAATTAGATAATGATGTGCATCCAAAAAATTCTATTCATTTAGCCTCACAAATATCACCACTGAATTTGAATGTGAACTACGTTACTGTGATGAAATATACTTGTACATACCAAATTTCTTACAAGACTGAAATATTTAAGAACGTTTATAGCATGCACTTCTACTTGGATCTTTTGTTGATCAAATAAGCCTATTATGTAGGATTTATATCGTGGTTTTTGCTTCTCAGCATGGTCTAAGCAGGTTTGTTATGAATTGACAGTGAAATTCAACTGTAATTCTATAAGTATAATTATTGTTTTAATAATCCATCAAATTTGCAGTCTTTGCTTAATTTGTCTACCTGGTGTCTCTTGATGGTTGAGCAGCTCTTCCTCGTGGTGCCACAGGGTCGTATGCGGTTTGTGATTGTGGTTTTTCCTGATCACACTCATTTACTATTTTTGACCTGAAAAATATTGGTTTTGAAACAGTAGATGATGAATATTAAAAATTACATTCTATTTGGTATTAGAAATAATAAATTGTATTCTTGTATAAAGAACATTGTGCCAATTGGTCGGTAACGTAATTCACATACCTTACACTCTGGTCTTATTTCCTGCGTAGAAACATATATTTTCTGCAAAATATCAGGTTCCAGTGTGTTGCTTAACTCTTTTTACATCATCCTTTGCACATTGAAAGTAAGCTGTTGCATCTAGTTTCATTAATCTTGTTGTAATAACACTTTTAAATATGATAATAGAATAATGATTTTAAATATTCCATATATTTGAAAACTTGTTGTGGCTCACTACAAACAAAGACAATGCAGAAGATATAATCTAACTGCAATAAATGCCTTTTCATGTACATATATTACAAAAAACAAAGTTTGCATCATTCACAAAGATACGCCCTTCTCAGAAAAAAGGCAAATTATTCATGGTAACGTAATTCTCATAGCAAATTTGCTCACTTCAATTTAAGATAAGAAGTTCAAGTTAACTTTTTCATCTATCATTTAAACCATAGAAGTTAGCGACATAGTAAGTTATGAGAACATTTGAGTCACTGTGACCAACTGGAATGGACCAGGATGCAAAAGCGAGGGTGACAATTTCAAAGTATACACATAAAGACACCAATAAACCTCCAGTGGTAGCAGCAATGAGATAAAATGGTTTGAAAAAGAGAAAATAACAATTGAACAACAAGTCAGAAACTTATTATCACCGTCGATTCGTTGCCTCTGACCCTTTGATTGGACTTATCTGGGTTTTTCATAGAAAGTGAATTACGTTACCTACTTGTGAATTACGTTACCTATGTTTAATCAAGCTCATTTCAAAAAACCATACGAACAATCCCTTAGAGATTTACACTATTCGATTTTGTTTTTCAAACAGATTACTTTGCATATGTTGTGTTGATATAATGAGTATCTGTGTAAGTTACATGAACAGGGGAGTTGATGTACCCAGAGCATATAGGTAAATCCTTGCTAAAATAAATGACAACTGTAATATGGTTTAAATTGATCTTTATTAACTGGGACAGATTTGCTTTGATTTAAAACAAACATTTTGTTTCAGCTAGTGTATGCATTTAGAGAGGTATTTGGATTTTAGTAAAATTGTAGTAACGTAATTCACAGTAACGTAATTCACAAATTTATGTTTCCACTTATTTTGTTTCTATACAAACAACTTCTTGTAAAGTTCTTGTATGGTTCGTTATAAAGTAAGGCTAAAGTTCTTTCTTTGGCTTCAATTGCAATAGTTGTACCTCTTCTTATACAAATAATACATATAGGGTAACGTAATTCACAAAACTGCAGATTTCTTAGACAACCTCAGATATCGCTTTATCTGCGAAAAATTAACAAATATTTCCCCAAATTCGTTTCTTTTATCCACGCACATATTAATGCTCTTGCCATAGAGATGTTTGATGTTAGCTTAACATGCATGGTTTGTAATTTGAGAGATGGTTAAATTGGTAACGTAATTCACATTAGATTGTGGGACATTAATCATCAGTACGACAAAAAATTTTTTTCACTTTTCAATCGAATGAGGGACATTAAATGAAGGTATTTAATGTCTGTCAATAAAACAAAGTTGAAAACTGCTTATAAAAACAACCATTTGAGCAAAATACATTCTTAAAAGTACATACTATGACGATGGGACAGCATTTTTGGGCAATTTTGGGGGTACTTGCTGTTGATAAACGTCGTAAGGAATGACTATTGACCATTTGCATTGCTTTTCTTTTACTTGATTGTTTAGACATAAACCTAAACTAAACTTATAAACCTTAAAGCGTTAGAAAATACACTGTTTACATGCTAAAATGGGGATGGGACACAAAAAAGACCGAATTGGTGAACTTAACTCGTTTTGGCTGTAAAGCACATGAAAATAGTGGCTGAAATATTTGTAATTCCCAGAAACATGCCATTTGCAGTTTTGCGGTCATCACTCTTAATTCACATTAGGTTCATTGACGATATATATAGCAGAACATTCTATAGACACAGCCTTTTCATAATGCACTAAAGCATATAAGACAACATATCTGCATATTAGTTTGCTTGTTAAAAATTAAAAAGTTAACCGCAAATGCACAATACACTGCACCCATAAAGTCAGTGTAAGATGTAAGCGTAAGGTGTCTACTATAGGTATATATACTGACCTGCTACAAGCTCGTAAATAACAAATTATAGAGCTAAGCCGATATGCTTATTTTAATAACTAAACTTTAGAAAGTATTCTTCGAAAAAATATATTTATCAAATATAGAATATGACGTCACGACGTCAAAAATATCGTTTTTATCACTTGTGCCTCGGGAGTGTTTGTCTAGATATTTTTTTTTTGAAAACTTTCTCATGTATGCAAGGCCAATACCAATACAGACAAAAGTGCATTTTAAAAATTTGCAAATTCTTGCTGTGACGTATATATGATATGGGGGTTTAAATTGTGATTTTGACGTTGTCTAAACGGCAGTGTTTTTCCATAGTCTAAGCAATTTCTAGAAACTCAAATGACTTGGGGTCAACCAATCATTGTAAGAGAATGCATTTTCAAGAATCAGAACTTATGTTTTGCGTCACCTTAAAGGGTAAAAGCGGAATAAACCAAATTTAACGTCAATTAAGAAACAGCGTAAACTATGGATACTAACCGCTTATTCTTTGTCAACCTATGTCGCCGTTTAGTGTGTTCTGTCTACTTTGTTATAGTGCCAATTGGCTATACTTTACTTTAATCGCGTATGAATTTGAAGTTTTGCAGTATACACATATCAGCATGTAACTGTAATGCTTGACGTCACTAAATGGACGTAGGCGGCAGCTACGGAGTTCAAAAGGACTGAAAAATTATCAAAATGCATTCCAAACATCATACAAAGTGAAAAGAGATTATAAAATGGCTGCGCTTTTTAATCGCTCATAAAACGCTGATAACGTAAAATTGACGTTAAGAAAATGAAAATAGGCTTTGGGGTTGAACAATGCATGCATGCTTTATTTGAATGCCCAGAAGATGTCAATGAAATAGCAAAGAATCACAATGAGGTGGTTTCTGGTTAATTTTGCGTAATTTCTTTGTTCTTGTAAAAATGATTTTAGGGGTTACGTGACATTTTGATAGCTAACGTCTGAAATTAGTTCATCTTTTCAAATAATCTAAGTGCATCTTAGTCTACCTTTGTTCAACTTTACGCAATGGAAAGACAAGTGTGTATCGCATTCATTTACTACCAAAAAAAATGACACAGAGCATGTGTCAGGTTTCTTTAGTAGTTAAGTATACTTCTATGTGATATGTGTTGCGTTAAAAGCGTTTGGTGTTAACAATATATGTTTGCACAGCTTCAAAAATTTCGATGTTTATGTTGATAGAGAGCGAGTCATTACCAAATGCGAGAGTCTGTAGTGTTACAGAAGTATGCTGAGAAACTGCACGTGAAATTTTAAGTCATAGGAGCTTGGGAAAGAAAACAACTTTACTTTTCACCCAATTCTCCATTGTGCGATGAGAGTAGTAGAAAATCTAAAACCACAGGAACATACGAGATGAAAATCTTTACTTGCCATCATTTCTCTATTCTGTAATAAGAGTAGTAGAAATTTCAAGACCACAGGAGTTTGAGAAATGAAAATCTTTATTGGTTACCCCATTCTTCATTGTGTGATAAGAGTAGTAGAAATTCCAGAATCATATAAGTTAAAGTGTGGAAAGAAACAATTTACATGTCACCACGTACTCCATTGTATGATGGGAGTAGTAGAAATTCCAGAATCATATAAGTTAAAGTGTGGAAAGAAATAATTTACATGTCACCACGTACTCCATTGTATGATGAGAGTAGTAGAAATTCCAGAATCATATAAGTTAAAGTGTGGAAAGAAACAATTTACATGTCACCACGTACTCCATTGTATGATGGGAGTAGTAGAAATTCCAGAATCATATAAGTTAAAGTGTGGAAAGAAACAATTTACATGTCACCATGTACTCCATTGTATGATGAGAGTAGTAGAAATTCCAGAATCATATAAGTTAAAGTGTGGAAAGAAACAATTTACATGTCACCACGTACTCCATTGTATGATGGGAGTAGTAGAAATTCCAGAATCATATAAGTTAAAGTGTGGAAAGAAACAATTTACATGTCACCACGTACTCAATTGTATGATGAGAGTAGTAGAAATTCCAGAATCATATAAGTTAAGTGTGGAAAGAAACAATTTACATGTCACCACGTACTCCATTGTATGATGGGAGTAGTAGAAATTCCAGAATCATATGAGTTAAAGTGTGGAAAGAAACAATTTACATGTCACCACGTACTCCATTGTATGATGGGAGTAGTAGAAATTCCAGAATCATATAAGTTAAAGTGTGGAAAGAAACAATTTACATGTCACCACGTACTCCATTGTATGATGAGAGTAGTAGTAATTCCAGAATCATATAAGTTAAAGTGTGGAAAGAAACAATTTACATGTCACCACGTACTCCATTGTATGATGGGAGTAGTAGAAATTCCAGAATCATATAAGTTAAAGTGTGGAAAGAAACAATTTACATATCACCACGTACTCCTTTGTTTGATGAGAGTAGTAGAAATTCCAGAATCATATAAGTTAAAGTGTGGAACACGTACTCCATTGTATGATGGGAGTAGTAGAAATTCAAGAATCATATAAGTTAAAGTGTGGAAAGAAACAATTTACATGTCACCACGTACTCCATTGTATGATGAGAGTAGTAGAAATTCCAGAATCATATAAGTTTAAGTGTGGAAAGAAACATTTTACATGTCACCACGTACTCCATTGTATGATGAGAGTAGTAGAAATTCCAGGATCATATAAGTTTAGCTGTGGAAAGAAACAATTTACATGTTACCACGTACTCCATTGTATGATGAGAGTAGTAGAAATTCCAGAATCATATAAGTTTAAGTGTGGAAAGAAACAATTTACATGTCACCACGTACTCCATCGTATGATGAGAGTAGTAGAAATTCCAGAATCATATAAGTTAAAGTGTGGAAAGAAACAATTTACATGTCACCACGTACTCCATTGTATGATGGGAGTAGTAGAAATTCCAGGTTCATATAAGTTTAGGTGTGGAAAGAAACAATTTACATGTCACCACGTACTCCATTGTATGATGAGAGTAGTAGAAATTCCAGAATCATATAAGTTAAAGCGTGGAAAGAAACAATTTACATGTCACCACGTACTCCATTGTATGATGGGAGTAGTAGAAATTCCAGAATCATATAAGTTTAGGTGTGGAAAGAAACAATTTACATGTCACCACGTACTCCATTGTATGATGGGAGTAGCAGAAATTCCAGAATCATATAAGTTTAGGTGTGGAAAGAAACAACTTACATGTCACCACGTACTCCATTGTATGATGGGAGTAGTAGAAATTCCAGAATCATATAAGTTTAGCTGTGGAAAGAAACCATTCTCATGTCACCACGTACTCCATTGTATGATGGGAGTAGTAGAAATTCCAGAATCATATAAGTTAAAGTGTGGAAAGAAACATTTTACATGTCACCACGTACTCCATTGTATGATGGGAGTAGTAGAAATTCCCGAATCATATAAGTTTAGCTGTTGAAAGAAACCATTCTCATGTCACCACGTACTCCATTGTATGATGAGAGTAGTAGAAATTCCAGAATCATATAAGTTAAAGTGTGGAAAGAAACAATTTACATGTCACCACGTACTCCATTGTATGATGGGAGTAGTAGAAATTCCTGAATCATATAAGTTTAGCTGTTGAAAGAAACCATTCTCATGTCACCACGTACTCCATTGTATGATGAGAGTAGTAGAAATACCAGAATCATATAAGTTAAAGTGTGGAAAGAAACAATTTACATGTCACCACGTACTCCATTGTATGATTGGAGTAGTAGAAATTCCCGAATCATATAAGTTTAGCTGTGGAAAGAAACCATTCTCATGTCAACACGTACTCCATTGTATGATGAGAGTAGTAGAAATTCCAGAATCATATAAGTTAAAGTGTGGAAAGAAACAATTTACATGTCACCACGTACTCCATTGTATGATGGGAGTAGTAGATATTCCTAAATCATATAAGTTTAGCTGTTGAAAGAAACCATTCTCATGTCACCACGTACTCCATTGTATGATGAGAGTAGTAGAAATACCAGAATCATATAAGTTAAAGTGTGGAAAGAAACAATTTACATGTCACCACGTACTCCATTGTATGATTGGAGTAGTAGAAATTCCCGAATCATATAAGTTTAGGTGTGGAAAGAAACAATTTACATGTCACCACGTACTCCATTGTATGATGGGAGTAGTAGAAATTTCCTAATCATATAACTTTAGGTGTGGAAAGAAACAATTTACATGTCACCACGTACTCCATTGTATGATGGGAGTAGTAGAAATTCCAGGATCATATAAGTTTAGCTGTGGAAAGAAACCATTCTCATTTCACCACGTACTCCATTGTATGATGGGAGTAGTAGAAATTCCAGAATCATATAAGTTAAAGTGTGGAAAGAAACATTTTACATGTCATCACGTACTCCATTATATGATGGGAGTAGTAGAAATTCCAGAATCATATAAGTTAAAGTGTGGAAAGAAACATTTTACATGTCACCACGTACTCCATTGTATGATGAGAGTAGTAGAAATTCCAGAATCATATAAGTTAAAGTGTGGAAAGAAACAATTTACATGTCAACACGTACTCCATTGTATGATTGGAGTAGTAGAAATTCCAGAATCATATAAGTTTAGGTGTGAAAAGAAACAATTCTCATGTCACCACGTACTCCATTGTATGATGGGAGTAGTAGAAATTCCCGAATCATATAAGTTAAAGTGTGGAAAGAAACATTTTACATGTCACCACGTACTCCATTGTATGATGGGAGTAGTAGAAATTCCAGGATCATATAAGTTAAAGTGTGGAAAGAAACAATTTACATGTCACCACGTACTCCATTGTATGATTGGAGTAGTAGAAATTCCAGAATCATATAAGTTAAAGTGTGGAAAGAAACAATTTACATGTCACCACGTACTCCATTGTATGATTGGAGTAGTAGAAATTCCCGAATCATATAAGTTAAAGTGTGGAAAGAAACAATTTACATGTCACCACGTACTCCATTGTATGATGGGAGTAGTAGAAATTCCAGGATCATATAAGTTTAGCTGTGGAAAGAAACCATTCTCATGTCACCACGTACTCCATTGTATGATGAGAGTAGTAGAAATTCCAGGATCATATAAGTTTAGCTGTGGAAAGAAACAATTTACATGTCACCACGTACTCCATTGTATGATGAGAGTAGTAGAAATTCCAGAATCATATAAGTTTAAGTGTGGGAAGAAATAATTTACATGTCACCACGTACTCCATTGTATGATGAGAGTAGTAGAAATTCCAGAATCATATAAGTTAAAGTGTGGAAAGAAACAATTTACATGTCACCACGTACTCCATTGTATGATGGGAGTAGTAGAAATTCCAGGATCATATAAGTTTAGGTGTGGAAAGAAACAATTTACATGTCACCACGTACTCCATTGTTTGATGAGAGTAGTAGAAATTCCCGAATCATATAAGTTTAAGCGTGGAAAGAAACAATTTACATGTCACCACGTACTCCATTGTATGATGGGAGTAGTAGAAATTCCAGAATCATATAAGTTTAGGTGTGGAAAGAAACAATTTACATGTCACCACGTACTCCATTGTATGATGGGAGTAGCAGAAATTCCAAATTATATAAGTTTAGGTGTGGAAAGAAACAACTTACATGTCACCACGTACTCCATTGTATGATGGGAGTAGTAGAAATTCCAGAATCATATAAGTTTAGCTGTGGAAAGAAACCATTCTCATGTCACCACGTACTCCATTGTATGATGGGAGTAGTAGAAATTCCAGAATCATATAAGTTAAAGTGTGGAAAGAAACATTTTACATGTCACCACGTACTCCATTGTATGATGGGAGTAGTAGAAAATCCCGAATCATATAAGTTTAGCTGTTGAAAGAAACCATTCTCATGTCACCACGTACTCCATTGTATGATGAGAGTAGTAGAAATTCCAGAATCATATAAGTTAAAGTGTGGAAAGAAACAATTTACATGTCACCACGGACTCCATTGTATGATGGGAGTAGTAGAAATTCCCGAATCATATAAGTTTAGCTGTTGTAAGAAACCATTCTCATGTCACCACGTACTCCATTGTATGATGAGAGTAGTAGAAATTCCAGAATCATATAAGTTAAAGTGTGGAAAGAAACAATTTACATGTCACCACGTACTCCATTGTATGATGGGAGTAGTAGAAATTCCAGAATCATATAAGTTTAGGTGTGGAAAGAAACAATTTACATGTCACCACGTACTCCATTGTATGATGGGAGTAGCAGAAATTCCAAATTATATAAGTTTAGGTGTGGAAAGAAACAACTTACATGTCACCGCGTACTCCATTGTATGATGGGAGTAGTAGAAATTCCAGAATCATATAAGTTTAGCTGTGGAAAGAAACCATTCTCATGTCACCACGTACTCCATTGTATGATGGGAGTAGTAGAAATTCCAGAATCATATAAGTTAAAGTGTGGAAAGAAACATTTTACATGTCACCACGTACTCCATTGTATGATGGGAGTAGTAGAAATTCCCGAATCATATAAGTTTAGCTGTTGAAAGAAACCATTCTCATGTCACCACGTACTCCATTGTATGATGAGAGTAGTAGAAATTCCAGAAACATATAAGTTAAAGTGTGGAAAGAAACAATTTACATGTCACCACGTACTCCATTGTATGATGGGAGTAGTAGAAATTCCCGAATCATATAAGTTTAGCTGTTGAAAGAAACCATTCTCATGTCACCACGTACTCCATTGTATGATGAGAGTAGTAGAAATTCCAGAATCATATAAGTTAAAGTGTGGAAAGAAACAATTTACATGTCACCACGTACTCCATTGTATGATTGGAGTAGTAGAAATTCCCGAATCATATAAGTTTAGGTGTGGAAAGAAACAATTTACATGTCACCACGTACTCCATTGTATGATGGGAGTAGTAGAAATTTCCGAATCATATAACTTTAGGTGTGGAAAGAAACAATTTACATGTCACCACGTACTCCATTGTATGATGGGAGTAGTAGAAATTCCAGGATCATATAAGTTTAGCTGTGGAAAGAAACCATTCTCATGTCACCACGTACTCCATTGTATGATGGGAGTAGTAGAAATTCCAGAATCATATAAGTTAAAGTGTGGAAAGAAACATTTTACATGTCATCACATACTCCATTATATGATGGGAGTAGTAGAAATTCCAGAATCATATAAGTTAAAGTGTGGAAAGAAACATTTTACGTGTCACCACGTACTCCATTGTATGATGAGAGTAGTAGAAATTCCAGAATCATATAAGTTAAAGTGTGGAAAGAAACAATTCTCATGTCACCACGTACTCCATTGTATGATGGGAGTAGTAGAAATTCCAGGATCATATAAGTTAAAGTGTGGAAAGAAACAATTTACATGTCACCACGTACTCCATTGTATGATTGGAGTAGTAGAAATTCCCGAATCATATAAGTTAAAGTGTGGAAAGAAACAATATACATGTCACCACGTACTCCATTGTATGATGGGAGTAGTAGAAATTCCCGAATCATATAAGTTAAAGTGTGGAAAGAAACATTTTACATGTCACCACGTACTCCATTGTATGATGGGAGTAGTAGAAATTCCAGGATCATATAAGTTAAAGTGTGGAAAGAAACAATTTACATGTCACCACGTACTCCATTGTATGATTGGAGTAGTAGAAATTCCAGAATCATATAAGTTAAAGTGTGGAAAGAAACAATTTACATGTCACCACGTTCTCCATTGTATGATGGGAGTAGTAGAAATTCCAGGATCATATAAGTTTAGCTGTGGAAAGAAACCATTCTCATGTCACCACGTACTCCATTGTATGATGGGAGTAGTAGAAATTCCAGAATCATATAAGTTAAAGTGTGGAAAGAAACATTTTACATGTCACCACGTACTCCATTGTATGATGGGAGTAGTAGAAATTCCAGAATCATATAAGTTAAAGTGTGGAAAGAAACCATTCTCATGTCACCACGTACTCCATTGTATGATGGGAGTAGTAGAAATTCCAGAATCATATAAGTTAAAGTGTGGAAAGAAACATTTTACATGTCACCACGTACTCCATTGTATGATGGGAGTAGTAGAAATTCCAGGATCATATAAGTTAAAGTGTGGAAAGAAACCATTCTCATGTCACCACGTACTCCATTGTATGATTGGAGTAGTAGAAATTCCCGAATCATATAAGTTAAAGTGTGGAAAGAAACCATTCTCATGTCACCACGTACTCCATTGTATGATAGGAGTAGTAGAAATTCCCGAATCATAAAAGTTTAGGTGTGGAAAGAAACATTTTACATGTCACCACGTACTCCATTGTATGATGAGAGCAGTAGAAATTCCAGAATCATATAAGTTTAGGTGTGGAAAGAAACAATTCTCATGTCACCACGTACTCCATTGTATGATGGGAGTAGTAGAAATTCCCGACTCATATAAGTTAAAGTGTGGAAAGAAACAATTTACATGTCACCACGTACTCCATTGTATGATGAGAGTAGTAGAAATTCCAGAATCATATAAGTTTAGCTGTGGAAAGAAACCATTCTCATGTCACCACGTACTCCATTGTATGATGGGAGTACTAGAAATTCCAGGATCATATAAGTTTAGGTGTGGAAAGAAACAATTTACATGTCACCACGTACTCCATTGTATGATGAGAGTAGTAGAAATTCCCGAATCATATAAGTTAAAGTGTGGAAAGAAACCATTCTCATGTCACCACGTACTCCATTGTATGATGGGAGTAGTAGAAATTCCAGGATCATATAAGTTTAGGTGTGGAAAGAAACAATTTACATGTCACCACGTACTCCATTGTATGATGAGAGTAGTAGAAATTCCCGAATCATATAAGTTAAAGTGTGGAAAGAAACCATTCTCATGTCACCAC
This sequence comes from Loripinus fragilis, assembly GCA_964019695.1. Classification (NCBI taxonomy): domain Eukaryota; kingdom Metazoa; phylum Mollusca; class Bivalvia; order Lucinida; family Lucinidae; genus Loripinus; species Loripinus fragilis. The sequence goes on from OZ026524.1 coordinate 50,454,618, forward strand.
GTACTCCATTGTATGATGGGAGTAGTAGAAATTCCCGAATCATATAAGTTAAAGTGTGGAAAGAAACATTTTACATGTCACCACGTACTCCATTGTATGATGAGAGTAGTAGAAATTCCCGAATCATATAAGTTTAGGTGTGGAAAGAAACAATTCTCATGTCACCACGTACTCTATTGTATGATAGGAGTAGTAGAAATTCCCGAATCATATAAGTTAAAGTGTAGAAAGAAACAATTTACATGTCACCACGTACTCCATTGTATGATGGGAGTAGTAGAAATTCCAGAATCATATAAGTTTAGCTGTGGAAAGAAACAATTTACATGTCACCACGTACTCCTTTGTATGATTGTAGTAGTAGAAATTCCAGAATCATAGGAATTAGAGAAAGGAAAAACATTACTGTTCACCCTATTGTAAGATACTCGCTATTGTGCAGTAGCATTTAAACTAACTAAGGAAGTTTTCATTATTAACTCTTTACCGACTGAAGAAATGTTGCATGTGGTTTTATCGTCTGCTAGTTTTCCTATCAATTTTTTTTCAAAGGCTTTCAGAAATATCATCAAAGTGTCATAGAAGTTGGATCCAGATTAGACCTTGCGTTTTTGTTGATCTGGGTCCAAACCATTTCAAAGGAGAATGGGCGACAAGTTAAGTTTCTCTTTTCTCTTTATAATTTCTACTACTCACATCATATAATGGAGGTGTGGAAAGAAACATTTTACATGTCACCACGTACTCCATTGTATGATGAGAGCAGTAGAAATTCCAGAATCATATAAGTTTAGGTGTGGAAAGAAACAATTCTCATGTCACCACGTACTCCATTGTATGATGGGAGTAGTAGAAATTCCCGAATCATATAAGTTAAAATGTGGAAAGAAACAATTTACATGTCACCACGTACTCCATTGTATGATGAGAGTAGTAGAAATTTCCGAATCATATAACTTTAGGTGTGGAAAGAAACAATTTACATGTCACCACGTACTCCATTGTATGATGGGAGTAGTAGAAATTCCAGGATCATATAAGTTTAGCTGTGGAAAGAAACCATTCTCATGTCACCACGTACTCCATTGTATGATGAGAGTAGTAGAAATTCCCGAATCATATAAGTTTAGGTGTGGAAAGAAACAATTCTCATGTCACCACGTACTCTATTGTATGATAGGAGTAGTAGAAATTCCCGAATCATATAAGTTAAAGTGTAGAAAGAAACAATTTACATGTCACCACGTACTCCATTGTATGATGGGAGTAGTAGAAATTCCAGAATCATATAAGTTTAGCTGTGGAAAGAAACAATTTACATGTCACCACGTACTCCTTTGTATGATTGGAGTAGTAGAAATTCCAGAATCATAGGAATTAGAGAAAGGAAAAACATGACTGTTCACCCTATTGTAAGATACTCGCTATTGTGCAGTAGCATTTAAACTAACTTAGGAAGTTTTCATTATTAACTCTTTACCGACTGAAGAAATGTTGCATGTGGTTTTATCGTCTGCTAGTTTTGCTATCATTTTTTTTTCAAAGGCTTTCAGAAATATCATCAAAGTGTCATAGAAGTTGGATCCAGATTAGACCTTGCGTTTTTGTTAATCTGGGTCCAAACCATTTCAAAGGAGAATGGGCGACAAGTTAAGTTTCTCTTTTCTCTTTATAATTTCTACTACTCACATCATATAATGGAGCGTTGGGTGACAAATAAAACCCATAAAACCAAAATTTTATTTTTTATCACTTTTTTTTTGCAAAAATCGTGATTCTTCTTTACCCCAAAATGTGAAATTTGAACTTAAAACTGAATTTTAAAGGATATAAAAAAAGTTATGGGGTTTTAAATAACCCCCAAACATAAAGTTGGTTAATGCAAGAAAATGCCATTTAACAGATTTTGTCACTATTACTTTTTACAGATTAAGCTTAGCAACTCACATAGGACTGGTCTTCCTTGGTGTTTTGCTGCAAAAGACCGCCAAAATGAACTAAAGAAGAGATCTGTAAAGATGCATTTTTCTGCATAATCCATAATTTTGGGGTTGTTTACAACTTTTTTCACGGGCTTCAAAACTTGGTTTAGTTTTCGAATTTAAACTCCAGATTAAAAAGAATCATTTTAGACAAAAACTAATAAAATAAAATTTTGGGTGACCAATGCCTTTTTTATATAAGAATAAAAACAGTATCAATTTTGATTGTTGTCAATATTCTAAACTTAAGCTAAAATACCAATGTTTCCCACGTAAGGGACCAGTTTGTCACCAACAGATGCATGTTGTCATCCATCTTGATTAACTGAGGGCAATAGTTATGAAACCTTAAAATATTTCAATCACATTTATGGGGTTACGCTGTTGTAGTTCCTCCAGCAATCCTCTGTACCAAACAAACTACCACCTTGCTTCCAGGTCTGTGTGAGTAAATAAAAAAATGCTTTAAATATTTATTAGTTTCATATTTTTCAACTAATAGAACATTAACAAACATATTTATAACTGATGCAAAACTTGTTATGAGTAGTGAGGCCCTCCCAGGGGGGGGGGGGGTACCCGTTCCCTTGTTCCCCTGAAATAAATTGGCTTGTTCCCCTGTTCCCCAAAAATCGAAAATTTATTTTCTTATGTTCCCTGTTCCCCAATTTTGTCTTTGTTCCCCTGTTCCCCTCAAAATTTGGCCTTTGTTCCCCTGTTCCCCTGAAACAAATGCCCTGTTCCCAAAACACCTGGGAGGGCCTCAGTAGTATATATACTGACGGACTTTAAAACGCAACACTTGGATTGCAGCTTTAATATATGTCGCAAAAAAGAAGGCAAAACGATCATTTCGGTTGTATGTCAAAGAGTGTTCATTTGTAAGTAACACATAAAAATTCGTCCAATTAAAATGATTTTAACGCATTTAAGATATAAACTTTTTAGATATGGGTCAATTGTTTCTTGTGACAAAAAATACCCTACTTCTTTAAAATAAGAAACACGAGAAGTATCAAATGTGTGTCATGGACTTAGTTGGTCATCGAGGAATCACTCTCATATCGTTTGGCAGGTCTGCGATACAGCCCATTTGCATATCTAACGTTTATCTGTTTGTACCCATTCATTCGATGGCTTAAAGTCTCCTCTACTTAAGAAATCTTTTAGTGACCTAAATTTATACGAAGCAGTAGAGATCACCAATTGATGTCAGAAAGTTTCGCGTCACCTCCAATCCAGATGACTTCATTTGGATGGCGGTTCACAAGGCTCTCTATTGCATTTATCAGTTGGACTGTGTAGTCTGAGTCATTATTTGTAGGTCTGTACAAAGCTGAATTATGCTTGCAGGTAACTTTCACTGCACGCCTGTTATCCCGAAACATTGCAACAAAAACATTAGCTCGGGACACGAAAAAATATTGACTTCGATGATTGAAATTTAACTTTTGCTACCTTTAGTCCGTTGATTTAGTTTTGATTGTCTCCCATTGGTTAGATCTGGCAATGTTTGATCTGCCATCAAGAGTTTCCTCTTGTTGACGATTTCCTGCTCAACAGAGTGATATCAAACCAGGAAGACGCAGCGTCACTACAAGAAGATCTTGACCACCTTCAGGAGTGGGAGAGAGACTGGCAGATGAACTTTAACCCGGACAAGTGTGAGCACATCAGAATCACCAATAAAAGGAAGATCATCCAGACTACATACAAGATCCACGGTCAAGTACGCAAGGAAACAACCAAAGCAAAGTACCTTGGAGTCACCATTGACAAAACACTATCCTGGAATAGCCACATTGAAATGGTGACATAAAGGGCCAACCAGACTATCTCCTTTCTACAGAGAAACCTGTCATCATGTCCAAAGGATATAAAAGAAGCCAGCTACAAAACCCTTGTAAGACCTCAGCTAGAGTAGGGCTATGCGGCTGCAGTCTGGGGCCCATCTACAAAGACATCAACAAGGTCGAAGCCGTCCATAGACGCGCAGCAAGATTCAGCCACAATGACTAGGCCTATCGCCGAACAAGTAGCGTCACCTCCATGATTCAGAATCTGGGATGGGAAGAGCTACAACATCGCCGTACTGAGCAGTGTAAAACAATCATGATTTTACCGAATCGTCAATGACCTCGTCGACATTCCTGCTGAGAACTATGGGGTGCCGTTTTAGTTTTTATTCCTTATTTATGGATATCCATAATTCATTTATGGATATCCTTAATTCATTTTTGGATATCCTTAATTCTGAGTATTTATGGATATCCATAAATCGAATTATGGATATCCATAAATCATTTGGCGTTTGTTGTCATCGTGAGCAATGAATAAGCATTTTTTCAACTGCTTTTCAACTGTTTTCCAAATGTTCCAGGGCAATTTTCCTAACATCTGTTTGAGTTCAAGCATGCAAAATAGCATATTTTAAATGAAGAAATGTAGGAATGCAAACGTTTAAAGGGATGAAAGGGGGGGGGGGTCCTCGTTTCTCTACTGTCCCCACAAGTGTCTGTGAGGCCGGGTTTTCATGAACGTAAGCGACCTTGATGCTTAACCAATGTAGATCTAAGGGAGATAATCATATAATGAATACATGTGTGTTTTAAGTTGAATTGTTGTCAAACAAAGCTCACATGAATTCCCTGAAACATATTTTATTATAAAACAGTAAAAAAATGAATACTATTTATATGTAGATATTTTGTATGTCAGAAATATTCCATAAGTTATTTGATGAATTATATTTTGTATAAATTCCCTGTGTCAAAAATTACCAACTTTTTAACTATTTGGATTGTATAAAATGTCATATTGCATTCACATTTTAACTTTTTCTCCTCAATTATAGTTCAGTCAGTGGGCCCCGAGTTCGATCCCCGACTCCACCTGCTTGTCTGATGAGACTTTAGCTTTGCCCCGTATTCTGAGTCGTTTAAACCCTGCAACAATGTTGGCTTAACCTTTGGGTGCTCCACAAAATCATACACCCGCAGGCTCAGTGGCGAACTGGTTACTGCCACGGAACAGCGCCTTTTTGCAGGTACGACTTTGCACGGATGCACAAACAGGTCCTGCACAGATGCATTTCAGTTCCGGTCTAATATAGGTAATAAATCAGTCTAAATCTAATTTCTGCAAGTCATTGAATCGTATGCGCAAAAAAGTATGTTATTGTGTGTGTGTGTGTGTGTGTGTGTGTGTGTGTGTGTGTGTGTGTGTGTGTGTGTGTGTGTGTGTGTGTGTGTGTGTGTGTGTGTGTGTGTGTGTGCTTTCGTGTGTGCTTCAGTGTGTGTGATTAATGTCCCGCTAACAGCTTATGTAACAATGAGAGGGAAAAGTCTCAATGGGAATGGAATCTGCGTCCCCTGGTTTATTTTCGCCGAGTGCACCACATCGGGTGCCATTTTACTATTTATTCCTTATTAATGGATATCCATAAATCATTTTTGGATATCCAAAAATCATGCTGAATTAAGGATATCCATAATTCATTTTAGGATATCCATAAATCGATTTATGGATATCCAATATTCATCTTATTTAAGGATATCCAAAAATGAATTATGGATATCCAAAAATCAGTTTGTATTTATGGATATCCATATTTCATTTTTGGATATCCATAAATCGATTTATGGATATCCAATACTCAACTGATTTATGGATATCCAAAAATGATTTATGGATATCCAAAAATGATTTATGGATATCCAAAATTCATTTATGGATATCCTTAAATGAATTATGGATATCCATAAATGATTTATGGATATCCATAAATGAATTATGGATATCCATAAATGAATTATGGATATCCATAAATAAGGAATAAATACTAAAACGGCACCCCATAGTGCCGTGGTTTGATATACTAATCAGTAGTGTTTTGGTATCCATCGCACACTTACGGTTGCGGATATACTGGTTACCATTACTATAAGAGTAGCTGCCCATATTTTTGACACTAAAGTAAACTAAGGTTGTTTTGACAATTTGACACAACAGACAGGTACTACGTGTACTCAAGTAACCTACTGCTGGTTTTGTTTGTGGATCTTGAAGATATAGCGTATAGACCAATATATGCAGACCTTGTTTTTGTGATTGATTCATCCCATGTTTTGGTATCGTTTGTCAGTTTCGATGTTTCTATCGTTGTTTACCTAACGGGTCAAAAAGCCACTTTGTTTCGCTGGCGTGCCGATGATGGCCCGCTAAAAATGGTATTTGGATCCTTCCTCCCCTCATCAAACTAAAAGAAAAATTAAAAAACAACATCAACTCTCCCCCCTCAAATCTTTATCAAGTTTGGACCCCCTCTGACAAAACTTTCTGGATCAGCGCATGAATAGTACGTTATATGGAGTTTATTTCTACATTAGGATAAGTAATAAAGCCACGTTCTCACTGTGCCGATGTAGCCACGGTACATCCAGATGCAGGACAGCTGGTATACCGTGATGCACCGGGACACATTTCACAAAAAATAAATTGCGTTCTCACCTTACCGATGTTACCCGGGTATAGGCCTGGTTCTCGAGAAAGCAAGACACCGGTTGATTCCCGGTTCACCACGGAGCACCTACGGTGCAGCACGGTGGAGCCACGGTTCATGCGGTATACCCCGGTGTTACCCAGGTTGTTTACGGTGATGTCCCGGTAACTGCAGTTGTGTCACCGTTTCATGACGGTAGCGCCACGGTTGCGTCCATTGTTACTCTACACTATAAAACCAGGGGCGGACTTGATTTACCAATTTTAGAGTACACGGAGGACGCCAGAACTCATATAAAACAAGCAAAACTTGGAACCTTGGAGTATTCCGGAGTAACTCAAGCTATTACTGTTTGAATTATGAAAAAATAATGCAACCCGATTGCCAAGAAGAAGAAAAAAATGACAAAATACAAGTGCTTTCAATCCATTTTACTAATGACCATATTTTTTTTCAATATAAATAATTATCAGAACCTATCGGGAAAGACTGAATAATACAGTCAAAACTCTTTATAACGTCACTCTTTAAAACAGAATTTTCAATATCCAACATTAACTTGCAGGAAACGGATCTGTTTCCATTAAAATTCCCTCTTTATAACAGAATATTCATTTAACAATACTGACAGTAAGTTTTGGGAACAGATATACATTTTCTTTTGAAAATAAATTCATTATAGCAGAATGTCTACCATGTGTCAGTTAATTTGATGATCAGGACAAGGTCTTTTGCATGAACAGGTATCTGTCACATTTGATAAGACGGAAGCTTTGTGAATTTTGATGCATTTTGAAATTTAACTGATGTATGCATTTGGAATAATAGCATTTACATTCATTTGTATACTATTTTCTTTTACCAGATGATTATGATGTGGAAACCTGGTAAAGGTCAGCATTTCTTTATAACAGCAAATTCACTTTAACGTCAAATATAGCTTGGAACAAACATGGTCGTTATAATAAGGGTTGACTGTATCTCAGTACAGTGTAGGCAGTGCTCCGCCATTTTATTTTGGAACAAGTCACAGGACTGTTCTGTCTGCACCACCTTGGCAGATAAAGTACTCCGGCGATCGTCAGCACAGGTGTTCCAGTGCACTTGATATCTGTTCTGCCTGTTTGCAGTGGAAGGAGTAAAGAGAACAGCTAAATCAAGTCTGCCACAGGATAAAAACATGGAGTAACATAAGTTTTCTTCTGTCTCTATTGCATAACAGTTATGTCTTTAAAAAAACATCGAACAGACACAATTTTGACTGCACAGCCACATACGGTAGATGGAGACTTGAAAATTCAGATTAAGTTACTAGAGGAATCATGACATATGTAGCGAAAACAAATGCTTAGTAACCTCGCAGCTCATTTGCAAAGATGTCATCATATTAGCAGAAGCAGACCTGGCCCTGAGGCTATAAATCTTTTTTCATGCTCAACTCAACTGAACATGAAATTTCAACTGCTCATAAAAACTAAAATACTCGCAAATAAATACGTTTCTTGGGTGTTGTATTTACCGTGCTAATAAATGTTAAAATGCAAATAATTGTTGGCATTTTAACATCTATGAGCAGGATAAATTTTATGCTCAGCTGAGTTGAGTATGAGACGTATGTAAGTTTCGAGAGGAATCATGACATATGTAGCGAAAACAAATGCTTAGTAACCTCGCAGCTCATTTGCATGGATGTCATCATATTAGCAGAAGCAGACCTGGCCCTGAGGCTATAAAACTTTTTTTATGCTCAACTCAACTGAACATGAAATTTCAACTGCTCATAAAAACTAAAATACTCGCAAATAAATACGTTTCTTGGGTGTTGTATTTACCGTGCTAATAAATGTTAAAATGCAAATAATTGTTGGCATTTTAACATCTATGAGCAGGATCAATTTTATGCTCAGCTGAGTTGAGTATGAGACGTATGTAAGTTACTAGAGGAATCATGACATATGTAGCGAAAACAAATGCTAAGTAGCCTCGCAGCTCATTTGCATGGATGTCATTGTATAAGCAGAAGCAGATCCGGGCCCCGAGGCTATAAAACTTTTTTTATGCTCAACTCAACTGAACATTAAATTTCAACAGCTCATAAAAACTTAAATACCAGCAAATAAAGACATTTCTTGGGTGTTGTATTTATCATGCTAATAAATGTTAAAAAGCCAATAATTGTTGGCATTTTAACATTTATGAGCAGGATAAATTTCCTGCTCAGCTGAGTTGAGTATGAGACGTATGTAAGTTTCGAGAGGAATCATGACATATGTAGCGAAAACAAATGCTTAGTAACCTCGCAGCTCATTTGCATGGATGTCATCGTATAAGCAGAAGCAGACCTGGCCCCGAGGCTTTAAAACTTTTTTCATGCTCAACTCAACTGAACATGAAATTTCAACTGCTCAAAACATCTTAAATACCGGCAAATAAAGAAATTTCTTGGGTGTTGTTTATCATGCTAATAAATGTTAAAATGCCAATAATTGTTGGCATTTTAACATTTATGAGCAGGATAAATTTCCTGCTCAGCTGAGTTGAGTATGAGACGTATGTAAGTTTCAAGAGGAATCATGACATATGTAGCGAAAACAAATGCTTAGTAACCTTGCAGCTCATTTGCATGGATGTCATCGTATAAGCAGAAGCAGACCTGGCCCCGAGACTATACAACTTTTTTCATGCTCAACTCAACTGAACATGAAATTTCAACTGCTCATAAAAACTAAAATAGCGGCAAATGTAGACATTTCTTGGGTGTTGTATTTATCATGCTAATAAATGTTAAAATGCCAATAATTGTTGGCATTTTAATATTTATGAGCAGGATAAATTTCGTGCTCAGCTGAGTTGAGTATGAAAAAAGTTTTATAAGCTAGGGGCCTGTATTTTTATGACAAGGTTCAAATGCTGTTTATCTGGGCCCAGAACTACAATGCCTCCTTAAAGTTAAAGAAGACTTAATTTGAGTATTGATATTTCAACATGTTATATTACATGCTTAATAAATTGCCAGGACCTATGCAGTACTTGTGGTCAAAGATATCATTGTGATCTTTAGAAAAAAAAGGAAACTATTTTGATTTTAATCAGTTTGAAAACGTTGTTTTTCCCATCCTGAAAATTCAAAGCTTAACTTAAGTCTTCTTAAACTTTAAGGGTGCATTGTAATTCTTGACCCAGGTTGTCTTGTTTTTTAGTAAATATATATAATCACTATGATTTGCAACAGTGTGGTATTGTGAGAAGTGTAGACTCAGACAAGCCTGTGCAGTCCCCATTTAAGCTAAGAAATTCTAAAATTCTAAATGTTGTTTGTCAGTAGCTTACGTCGAATAATAATCAAGCGACCAACAATGGCTCTGTTCAGACAGCGCCTAGGCGCAGGCTGATCTGAGGTTTTGCTGTTGGCACATACCACATTGTTGAAAAATCAGGCATACCGGGGGTCTTCATCGCGCACGGTTTATCACGGTGGAGACAAAGATGTTCCCGGAATGCGCCTGTATCGCCCCAACGCCGTCCTGGTGGAGACTCGGTTGCTCCCGGCGTCGTCCCGGTTTACCACGGTATTTGACAGCCTTCCCAGTTATGCCCAGGTCACACATTCACTGATCACCTCGCCGGTTCTACTACGGATTAAACCTCACGGATGACCCCGGACATGCCAATTTCCGTAGTCTGATACTGATGCACTATATAAAACAACCGGGGACATCAGCCGGTTCAACACGGCTCATCCCGGATCTCCAAGGTTGTCCACGGTTCCCCCACGATTGTGACATGGTTCATCAAGGTTCATCCCGGATCATCAAACAGGGATGAACCGGCACCTTAAACCGGGACAGTGAGCACAGGGCTTAATGTACCATTCAATGATAAATTGCATTAACACTTTGTTGGATTGAAAATGGAATAGCAAAACAGCTAGTGTTAATTAAGAAAGCCAATAAAGCAAACAAGGTGTTGTTTTGCACATGGGAACTAGGAACGTCTCACCGTCGTTCACTATTTGAAGCGTATTCTCGTGTATTGTTGTTCATGAGGTGTAATCTTTAGCGTCATTAAAGCTTTCTGCTGAAATTGTAATTATTTATTAATTCAGGGAGACCAGTATAATGTCTACATATTATAGACACTCATCATGAATCTGTCTTTCTGCGGCTGCGGGTTTCTGGCGGTCTACCATCTCGGCGTTGCTAAGGCATTATTACAACATGGGACGGGACTACTCTCCAAGATCCAGAGAATCTCTGGAGCCTCAGCTGGGGCTCTGGCAGGCGCTTTGCTGGTTATAAAACCCTCGGCAATGGAGGTACGCAAATATGTTATTTTAAAACAAATTTAACAACCAATTTGCCCATTTTAGTGTTGTGGGCTTATTTCCAATAAATATTCTAAAGAAGACTCCATTTTCAATTTTGGGTATATCTGACATAGTGTCTGTTTCTACAAGTGCCATAGCTAGGCACTGTTTTTTTTAAATAATTGTTGTGGAATGCATTTTCATATGTAACACGTACTGAAGCAACCAGACTAGAAGCTGCATTATTATAGAATATGGCTTTACGCATATGCCTTAAGTACTATTTCATTTACATATACATGAATGAATCTCATGAGCTGGCCCATATGGACCTCGACGTGAGAAAACCTGACTATAACAAAGGTGCAGACCAGACTGCCCTTGCGCGCAGTCTGACCTGCATCTTTGTTATTCGCTCTTTGCAAAGTATAATTGTTTAACTTACTACATGCAAATATTCAATTCTCTCGCTAGTCTCTATAGCTGAGCAGGCTGGTTTGAGTCTAACTTGAGTAAACTAGCTAGTCTGTCTCAGAAAAATATACACTCTAGTTTCAGTTCTTTGGTGCAGACTTTGCTTCCTAGGGATACCCTTTTAAGAACATATTGGTCCCAAACTGCGAAGACAGGGTTTCTTGCGTCGAGGCACAATTATGTTATAAGCACTAACTGGATGCACTTCCAATGGATACCATTTTTAGAGCTAAATATAAAGCAACATCCAAACTCTCGGGTTTCAACACAACATCATCAAGAGATACCACATCAAAATACATCAACATTTTCTCAAGAGCTTTGATACATTTTTACAGGCTGGGCGAAAATTTAATTTTGAGCTAGCAGCCAATGTACGAAAGCAGCCCGTTGGGGCCTTTACACCGAACTTCAAATTACTGGATCCTCTTGAGGAGTTTCTGAGACAGGAGATACCAAAGGATGGTTACAAGAGGGCATCAGGAAGGCTGTATTTGACCTTGACCAATACAAAGACCATAAAGAATGAAGTTATGCACCAGTACCATTCCAATGAAGAACTCTTAAAGGTATGATTCATTAAAGTTTTGTTTTGTAGTATCAATTATTGTGCTTTATCTGATTTTTTTCCTTTTTATAGTTAGGTGCCTTAAATTTTTCATGCATCTTTGTTTTGGTGTTGAGACAAGAAAATGATTTGATTTGTACCACACAGGTCTTAAAGACATAAATATTTTACTACTAGCTCACCCTCACCACCCTGCAGAGAAATAGCTGATTGTGTTAGCCTGTTTGCAGATTTGAGATTTGCTTATTTGTAGATAAGAATGGGCTACTTATCGGATCTAGCTAACTGGCAGCAAGGTCACAAAGCTGATAAGATATGATCCGCAACATAAGATTTCCAACTATGTGGTATGTGCGATTAGCAAAGGCTCAGACCAGCCTGTGCATATGCAGTCTGATCAGAGTCTTCGCTACTAGCTTGAATATTCTTTGACTATTAAGCTACTGACCGAACATCATTAGGAGTTTCTAAACTTAAAAGGAGGCTGGACAGGTTCTAGGTCTGAGTCTACACTTGTCAAAGCGCCACATTAAATGAGTTGGAAATCACATGTTGTGGCTCAATTATGTCCTCAGCAATGTACCAATCACCAAATTTAAGGATAATAGCTGGATGAGCTCCTGTAGATATTTTATTTTTCATAGTTATTTAGGCGATACATGTAACTGTATTGAAAGTTTTCATTTGGGGAGATATATCGTCGGATATAAGGTCGGAAATTTAGTTTTACGGTGACGCGCAAGCGGAGCTATAAAACGTGCTTTCCGACCGTAAATCCAATGATATACCTCCCCAAATGAAAATTTTGAATATGTGTATCCCAATTCTAATGCACTTCTGCAATTAAATCTCAAATTGGAGCGTTGTTAGCTGCATAAAGCCTCACGTCTTCCAACGAAATGTGACGTAAATAATGACGTCAAATTATTTCCAACAGTATATCACATACAAAATCAAGTGCATTTGATTTGGATTTATGTTGGTATGTGGCTAAGTTGGCATTTTCATTCCACTCATGACTTAACGATTGTGTTTTAAAAGGATGCAACTGCAGGAAAATGTACAAACTATGAAACCTGTGCAGTATATAAATTCGCTAAATGTATTTCTTTAAATGGGTAGTACGAGCTACTAGTCGATGTACATTGTGCACAAACTTTAGATTTTGAGAATAATGCTATGGCTACATGCTTCCTGTTGAATGCAAGTGTTCATAATCAAAGAGCACGCGCTAGTGGGGAATATTCCAGGGTGCTATGCAGGATGTCAGCGATTAACTGACTTGTTGTATTGATGACTGAACACAAAATTCCATACGAACATGAACACAGCTTTTAATTAATTTTACCAAACTACGAGGGTCGTCCCACTAATTCGTGGACTTTTTGCACTGTATTGAAACCATACGACTTATCTAATTCAAATGTTCTTTTTGTATTATTTAAGAATAAATGTTGAAAATTTGACGCCAATAGCTCAAAGATTATGGTTTGTAGCAAACTTCTAGCAGCACCACATATCGCCCTACGGACCACGCCAAACGTCAACGCCAAAATTTTATGAAATAATGTCATTTCTTTTCATTCTTATTCGAAGTATTCTCCTGCATAGTTAATGCATTTTTGGTGGCGTTTCACCCGTTTTTCATACACTTCTTTGAGCTACACAGTATTTAAGCTCAAATAGCATATCTGATCTCTTCGCGATCTTGAAATCGTTTTCCACGCAAATGCTTCTTTCACCGTGTGGCCAGCTGGTACCATGTGGACTAGAATCACACCGAACTATCCATGAATACGACACACATCACTTGTCCCATCAATTTAACTACCTTCGCCTTCTTTAGGGTGGACTGTCATGATTCTTCCACACCATAGACATTCTTTTTTCCTCAGGTTCATAATAATGCACCCACGTTTCATCCGTAGTGTTTATGCGATCGAGAAAGGTTGGGTCTGATCGACCTGTATCCAAGAATCGCCTTGATGCGCCTACACGAGCAGAATTTTCTTCCTCTGTTAGTAGTCTTGGTACCGATCTAGCTGATACGTGCGACAAACCCAGGTCTGCAGTTAAAACGCATTGAGCAGTAGACTTGCTGCAACCGGCACTAACAGCTACTTCGTGCATGCACTGTCTTCCAACGATTACTTTCAATGACGTTCATGGCGGCAAGAGTTTGCTTTTTATCCTTGCATGGCGGTCATTCACGATGAGAACTCAGTTCAGACAGTCTGTGCACTCATTACTATATCTGCCATGAAACCTGTACACAAGTTGTTTAGACACATTCTTATATCTATCCATGCTTTGCATCTGTTTTAATGTTTGTATGGGTGTCATTCCACCCTCGACACATAAATTCATTACTGTTCTTCGGGCCTTTGCGTCGTCAAAAGTCGTCATTTTATTCAATTTTCAAAAGGCAGTGGTGCATGTATAACTTGCCGCATTCGTACATAAATGACGTAAGACGTTCGAAACTTGACATGCTGACATCAGAATTATTATTATGTCCGCTGTCCATGACGTTTTTGCACATTTTTGAGTAACTGTGTCGAAAACAGGTGTTAAAAGAAAATGTTATGACTACATATCTAAGCAAATTTTGACATGGTCCGTACACCCCTACCTGGGTTTATTAAAATGCTGCTATTATCCAAACCAACGCTTCAATTCTCTCCAAATTTACTTATTATGCGTGTAAGAAAGTATTTGATATATGCGAAAAGTTTTATTATTCTGCGACATTAGGTTTTTGATATATTTGTAAAGTCCACGATTTACTGGGACAACCCTAGTATACCCAGATTCAAAAATAAGGGAACCATTTTTATTTCATTTTTTATTTTTCCAAAAACACATAAAAGAATGGAGTCAGAGTCAATATCGAGTGTGACTACCACGTGCAACAACACATGCATGGCACCTGCAAGGTACAAGGGAGATGATACAGGGCTTAAATTAAAAATTTATTAGTTTCCCCTTACCCAACCGACCCGGGAAAAAAGCTCCTACTCGAAAAATTTTATTACGATTTTTAGTCAAGAATTAATTTTTTTTTAAATTTCATTGCAAACTTATAAAATTGTCAAATGTAAACAGTGTTATCTTTAAAATATATTCTTAGCAAATTGTGTATAGAAAAACCTGCCTAAAATGACCACTCTCAAAAAGACCAATAATTGTTTTCAAGACAAGTTATCACTTAATGCAGGTCAAAAGTATTGCAGAATGCTCCAAGGGAAGGGGAGCATTCTGCAATACTTTTGACCTTCATTAAGATCTTTCTTTTGTCTATTTTTGAGTGGCAATTTTACACCTGTAGGTTTTACTGTATTTACATTTATTGCCTATAGCAGGGCTATTTACAATTAAGTTTAATGGGTATCGAATTTGAGAAGTTAAAAAACATAATTTTCCAATCCACCGACCAATACTTGTAAAACAGGGTCGGGTAAGGGGAAACAAAAATATTTTTTATGTGGCCCAGTGTATCGCTGCTTTCGTAATTTGCTGCCATTCCTCCTGAAGTGCAACACCAAGTTCCTTGAGAATTACTAGGGTTCCCTTATTTTTGGATCTGTGTATACATCTAAATTTTGTAAACTTGAGTGTGCTCGTTGTTTGAAATTTGGTCATCAGTGGGATTGGGAGTTCTAACATATACCAGCCTGAACAATTACATGGAGATTGGAATGAATTATTTGCTGCTGCTTTTTTAAAAAATCGAATAAACTTGACCGGGAAACACTATCCAGTACTGATTAGTTTACTTGGGCAAATGAGTGAGCGCAGAGTGCTTGACTCGAGACAGTGGGGCCGTGGGTTCGAGCCTCACCGGTGTCACTGTGTTGTGGTCCTTGAGCAAGACACATTTATCCTAGCTAAGTACTAGTTCAACCCATGTAGACCCTTCCCTGTTAAACTGAAAGATTGTTGATGGGAGGTAAAGAATCAATCAAACAAACAAAAACTTGGGCAAATGCATACAAACTAGTGCCTTATGATCATAAATCTCATTTTACAAACATGTCAGTTAGCAATTTACATGTGTGGCTTTAATCAGTAGCTCACCTGGAGCAAAGTTCCAGGTCAGCTTTTGAATTTTATGGTCCGTGACCCTCCACCTGTTGTTCGTTCATTATTCATCTCCCTAATCATACATATGAGCCGTGACATGTGATTTCAAACATTGTGGCACTTTGACAAGTGTAAACTCAGACGAGCCTGGACAGCTTCCTTTTAAGCTTAGAAACTCCAAATGATGTTCAGTCAATAGCTTAACACTCATAGAATATTCAAGCAACTAGCAAAGGCTCTGATCAGACTGCGCATATATGCGCAGGCTGATCTGAGGCTTTGCTGGTTGCACATACCATATTGTTGGAAATCTCATGTAGCGGCTCATATATGCCCGATTGAGTGGAAACTTGGATGAAGTCACCGGGGCAAAGAGAAGATTCAGCATTGCTAAAATTCACTGTACAAATTGACAATAATTTTTTCAAACAACGCCTTCTCTGGAAACGTAAGTCTGAGTTAACTGAATCTTGATGGGAGGCATCAAGACAATTCTGAGTTCAGAACTGCTAAATACAATTTGCGATTTTGGTACACTTTGGATGCTAGTTTTATGTTGTAATACTAAAATTTAAATACATTAAAATTATGCTTTGTTTTTTCGTGTTTTTCAGTGTCTAATTGCAACATGCTATATTCCTGTCTATGCTGGTCTTGAGCCACCTATAATAAGAGGAAAGGTATGGGTCTAGATAAGGATATTTTTGGGCTAATCAATCTAATAATTACATAACACATCAATTAAAGCATGCGTTTCTCATTGAGAAATAAGAAAAATAATTTTCCATTTCACACTCTTATCTGGAGGCATTTCATATGTATAAGTACAATTCAGTTACCATTGAGGGTATATTCTTGTTGTATAAGATGATGCGTAACTTGCATTTTTAATTTAAGACAATAATCATTGAATGAAGCAAAAATCTTATGTACTGGCGCAAATCGTTCCTGGATGTTTATCTCATAAAATGTATAATCCCAACAACACTTATTAGAGGTCAAATGCTACTAAATATTCGCACATGGAAATATGTCAATGCTTTGCATGCATGGTCTCAATTTATGAAATAAAAAGGATGTGTCTTGGAGTTTTCAGCAAATTATCTGAACATTTGAAAGAATTAAATATCAATCTTAATTGTTGCTCATGACTTCAAGCCTTCTAAAAGTGTGCGAATTTATTTGTTATTTCAAGCCATGACAAGATACTGCATGGCATATTTTGGCTTTTCTCAGAAAATAGGATTTGTTTTTGGAATTAATTATATATTAGAAAATCTGTCGTTTAAATTTTTTATTTTTATTTTCATAGACTATCATAAAACCTTTTCCAAAAACAAAAAACAAATCTGGGGTCACTACTCTCATAACCTTTCATGAGGACAAATTTACCCCACCCCCATAGATTTAAATGCATTATATTCTATATTAAACATTCAGGAGTGACAAGTTCTGTCATTTTTCATAGTTCCATTTAACTATTATGAAGTATATCAGCATTAAAAGCTGAAAAGGGAAGAAAAATGCACTGAAAATTAAGTTTTTACCCAGGAATTAACCCAAGTCTTCTGGTTTCATAGTCTGACACGCTAACCACAAGGTCATGAGACTAGTGGTTTGAGTTCACAATAATTATATATATGGAATAGATATTCAGAGTTTTGCCCACTCTAATTTATGTGAGCAGATTTAAAATTTGTAAATTGAATAATCACTTACTTTAGCTTGACTGATCAATCTGTTTTGGTGCTGAGACACATATTTCAAACACATTTTATTTACTTTAGATAAATGTTGAAATGGCAATCTGAAGTCAGAGTATTTGAAGTCTGCATTGATTGGAATCTGCAAATGATCAAAAGACAAGAAGAGAAAACATTCACAGTTGAATTCTGAGATATTTTTACCCTGAATGGTGCACATGGGAATTAGCAGTATAAGTCTTTTGTTTGTTTGATTTCATTCTCTACGTCCCATCAACAATCTTTCAGTTATAAAGGGACGGGTCTTCCTGGGTTGAACCAGTACTAAGCTAGGATTAATGTGTCTTGCTCAAGGACACAACGCAGTGACGCCGGTGAGGCTCGAACCCGCGGCCCTTCGGTCTCGATTCAAGCACTCTACCACTGAGCCACTGCGCTCCCCTAGTATAAGTCTTTAAGCTATCCATATGACCCATTTACACCTTCTGCTAAGTTTAATGGATCATTTTTTCAGCGTTACGTGGATGGTGGAATGACAGACAATCTGTATATCTTTGAAGAAGGGAGGACAATCACTGTATCACCATTCAGCGGTAATCAAGATATATGCCCTGATGATCCTGATGGGAAAAATAAGTATATATATGTCAAGAATCAACATTTCCAGGTACAGTAAAACTTCAACACTCTTACTCCTGATAAATCAAACTTTTTAATAGTTCGACGCTCTCGCTTAAGTCAAACTAGAATTGTCAGAGGATCTGACTATAGCCCAACTGCAGCCCTTTTCATGCTGAAAAGGTAAAGTTCTAAACATATTGAGCAGAAACGAATTTCTGATAGCATTCAAATGCTATAACTCTGCTACAAATAAGCAAAATATGGGAGGAAGCAATCCTAACCTAGATTTCATACATATAAATGCATTAACAAAATCGGTGAAATTCTATCCATTTGTTCTCAAGATATTGTGCTCAAAGGAAATTCTGATGTCTATCAAGGGCCATAACTCTGTTTCAAATTTGTTAAAAAATGACAGTTAAATCAGATCTACCTAGATATTGACAATATAAATGCATTTATAAAGTTTGGCTAAATTCTGTCAGTTTGTTATCAAGATATTGAGCGTAAACGCAATTCTGGCGTATATCAAGGGCCATAACTCTTGTACAAATATGTGAAAAAGAAAGTGCAACATCTTCAAGCTAGATCTTGTCAATATGAATGCATGTATATAATTAGGTGAAACTCTTTCAATTTTTTTTTCAATATATTGAGCAGAAATAAAATTCTGGCGTAAATCAAGGGCCATTACTCTGGTACAATTATGCGAAAATGGACGCGTAGCAATCTCAAGCTAGATCTTGTCAATATGAACGCATATATACTCATGCTAATAAAAAGAAGCCCGACCCAATTCACCGGCTTTGTTGAAAATGAATACAGACATGAACTTGTTATGATTACAAAGCTGTATATTTTATGTCATATCTTGTATGACCGCCACCTTTATGATTAAAATTCTATGAGCCTTTTGTGTTTGCTTAAAAGAAGCCTTGGTTTGTACCCCATCCCCACCACTTGTGGAATGCATTGTCATTGTTCAACCAGCTAGTGTTCTGATTAGGGAAATGTGGCAGCTGGGAAGGGATACGATCATGTACCCACCAGTCTAGATTATCCCAGGAATGGTCCATCGGAGATAGTGGGGACCCGGAAGGCCAGTTAAGGGGCATGACATGACCAGCTTGCAAACAGTTCCTTGCCATATTGCAGGTATGCTGGCATTGTCTTGCTAGAAGAGAAAATTGTTTCAAACAGTCTGATAGATTTTCAGGACCTGTGGGTGAAGGCCTTAATCCACATAGCGTTGGCCTCTAAGCGACCCCCGAATTATTATGCAAATCAAACGAACCTTATACGAATCTCAGGGTGGCCTTTCTTTTTCTTAGCATGAGTATATAAAATTTAGTGAAATCTGTCAACTCGTTCTCAAGATATTGAGCTGAAGCGAAATTTTGGCCCAAATCAAGGGCAATAATTCTTGTACAAATATGCGAAAAACAACCTTGATCTTGTTAATATGAATGTATGTATAAAGGTGAAAATCTGTCATTTTGTTCTTAGATATTGAGCGGAAATAAATTTCTGTCCTAAATCAGGGCCATAACTCTGATACAAATATATGAAAAAGAAAGAGTTACAATCCCAAACTAAATGTTGTAAATATGAATGCATGTATAAAACTTGGTGAAAATCTGTGACTTAAGCGGAAATGAAATTCTGGCATAAATCATGGGCCTAAAGCCTGATACAAATGGGCAAAATGGACCTGTACTAATCCCAAGCTCCAGATCTTGTCAATATGAATGCATATATAAAATTTGGTGAAAATCTGTCGGTTTGTTTTCAAGATATTGAGGGGACACAAAATTTTGGCATAAATAAAGGGCTATAATTCTGTTACAAATATGCTAAAAAGGATGAGTAACAATCCCCAGCTAGATCTTGTCAATATAAATGCATATATAAAATTTGGTTAAAATATGTCAATTTGTTCTCCTGATACTGAGCTGAAACGAAATTTTGGCGTAAATAAAGCGCCATTACTCTGGTACAAAAATGAAAAAAAGGATGAGTTACAATCCCAACCTTGATCTTGTCAATATGAATATATAAGTAATATTTGGTGAAAATCTGTAAATTTGGTCTAAGATACTGGAAATGAATTTCTGGCGTAAATCAAGGGTCATTACTCTAGTACAAGTATGCGAAAAAGTAAGTTTAACAATCCAAAACTAGATCTTTCAATATGAATGCATGTATAAAATTTGCTGAAAACCTGTGAATTTGTTCTCACGATATTGAGCGGAAATGAAATCCTTGCGTAAATCAAGGGCCATAACTCTGGTAAAATGGGCAAAAATGGACCAGCAAGAATCCTAAGCTAGATCTTGTCAATATGAATGCATATATTTTTTTTTGAAAATCTGTTGATTTGTTCTTTAAGATAATGAGCGGAAACGAAATTTTGGCTTAAATTAAGGGCCATCATTCTGGAACAACTACGCTATAAAGGATGTGTAACAATCCCAAGCTAGATCTTGTCAATATGAATGCATGTATAAAATTTGGGGAAAATTTGTCAAGTTGTTCTCATGATAATGAGCGGAAACGAACTTTTGGCGTATATCTAGGGCCATAACTCTGGTACAAATATGCGAAAAAGATGTGCAACAATCCCAACTCAGATATTTTCAATATTAATGCATATATAAAATTTAGTGCAAATCTTTCCATTTGTTCTCAAGTTATTGAGCAGAAACCAAATTATGACGGACGTATGGACGGACAGATGGACGGACGGGCAGACAACCATAAACCTATATAGCACCTCTTTTCCAATCAGGGGCTATAACCATAATAGTAATTATCTGATTTTAGAATGTAGGGTATATTTTTGAACTGTTTTTCCTAATTTACTATTGAAATTAAACGTTGAAATGGCTCATATATGTTAAGGTGTACAACAGCATGAGATGTTGAAATATGAAACCTTTGCGAATTTGAACAGGTTTTTTTAAAACCCATTCTGACGAAGTGTACCTCACATAGGCTGTCTTTATCTGTTGCACTGTGATAATAAACAGACATCATCACGTGATTGATGTGACAATCGTCCCTCTTTTGATACTATATCTCGATTAAAAAAACACCTATTTTTTACCCTGAATGGTATTGTTTCAATTTAACTTGATACATAGAGGATCTTACATGAGTGCTCATGTTTTATTGAATTTATTAAACGAGTTGGGGAAAAGAGATAAAATGCGAGGCTTGCCGAGCATTTTATCTCTTTTTCGCAACGAGTTTAATGAATTCAATAATACAGGAGCACGAATGTGAGATTCTATTTATCATATGATATTAAGAAAACTTTGAAGTCTCATTTCTGACGTAAATACGTTATGTACGCAACGTTGTTATGGACGTCATAACGTTTCCCGTAAATCTATAAACCACTAAGGGTTTATCGATTTTATTCCATGGTGTTATTTCACTCTCAGACGCGACGTCATATGATAAATTGTATAATCTGGAAGCCATCCTATTGTAAATGTTTTTAAAAACAATAAAACTAAGATAACGAATTGAACTTAAGTGGAGTTCTACCAAGTTGATACATTTTTTCTGAAGTTTGAGTATCACCAAAATTCTTTAATTGCTCAATAACGCCAATGAATATCATGGCCCTGAGCAAGATAAATTTGTACTAAAAGGTAAGTTCATATTTGGCTTGCTAGAAAAATATTTCATAATGCTCCTGATTACATAGAGAATTCCAATCGTCAGGATAGCTGGTAGATCAGATGCGAGGCTTCCTTGTTTCTGATCCACCAGCCATGCTAAAGATTAGAATTCTCCATCTAACTTCAATACACATGATATTTTCATTTTATTAATTTTTCAGAGGAGTAGCCTAAATCTAGTTCGTTACAAGCATGCACTATTTCCTCCATCTGATGACAAGCTTCACCAGTATCATGAGAATGGCTACAGGGATGCTTTGAACTTTCTACAACGAGAAGGATTGTATGATGCTGAGAAACAGACTTTATGACAAAAACAATGATTAATTAATTAAATTTATATAATATTGAATTCTTACCCAGCGGACACGAGTCTGTTGATTCAATGTTGATTCAACGTTCACAATATATGTTGAAATAATGTTGAAAATATATTTGAATTTGAAACTTGAATAAACGCTGACATACAACAGTTGATTCAACATTGACATACAATCGTTGATTCAACGTTGACATTCAAGCATTGAATCAACATTGACATTTCAACACTGACTTAACGTTGAATTAAAACTGAATCAACTCTGATTCAACCTCACCTTTAAATCAAATACAACACTACTTCAACCTTAATAAAGGTTCCAAGTAAATGCTGAATTAACGTTTCTTCAAGCATATCATTAGGCTAAATCAATGCAGATTCACAATGTATTGCATCTATCCCACAATTGGGGTGCAGCAGGCATTAACCAGGTGTAAGAAAATAGATCTGCAACAAGGAAATAATAAACGATAAACCCCAGCTAAAATGTGAGGACTAAACACTTGAAAATGTATGCCTGCTTTTAAGAATTGAACCACATTATGAGCTACATACATGTAGTAACAATGCAGCTGATCAACGTCAGAGTTCTCACTAGGATTTTGAAAACAGAAGTTATAGAATCCCTTCCTTGGAAAAAATTGGGAGTCAAAACTGAAAAGTTGGAGTTTGATCCAGAAAACTTGGCAGTTTTAGCTGAAATATGAAAATTTTATGTATCATTTCAAAATAATTTAGAGAACTCTGTCATTGCATCAGTGTGTCATACCGACTGTGAACCCAGATGTTTCGATTTTCATTAACAAAAAATAAATAGTTGTTTTTGTTTTTATTCATCAAGATAATCACTTCATACAAAAATATTTAACAAAACAGCGTTGTCTGCTTATTATGTCTTCTGTGCATTTAAAATTTTTTCTCTAGAATAATTTCATCATGTAAGCAAACACTATGATGTAAGCAAACACTATGAACACTGATCAGACTGCTTCTAAGCAGTCTGACCTGGGTCCATTCTGTTTGCAATGTAGATAAAAAAAATTACACCAAATTTACTCCAAAATAATTTCATCATGTAAGCAAACATTATGAACAAAGATCAGACTGCTCATTAGACTGATCTGGGTCCTTACTGTTTGCAATATTATATATTCATTATAATATATAAGTTCATTTGGTCATTAGCAGATGACAGTATTAAACAAAGAGTGTTGTCTGCTTATTACATCTGCTGCATATTTTTGATTTTCCCCAAAACAAATCTTATCATGTAGGATAACACTATGAACCCTGATCAGACACAGTCTAATCTGGGTCCATACCTCGGGGTCCATACCGTTTGCAATAAGGTCACAAACTCTCATCTGATTTCCACAGGGGCAGGGGACAAAAATTCCACTCGTCTGCTCATAATTATGAGTTAAATCTAGAAATGACGAGTAATTCTTCCCAAAGCACTCGTCCTACAGGACGAGTGCTTTGGAAAAAACTACTGGAGGAAGTCATATTACATATTACTCCCTTATGTTCTTTATTGCATACATTTTCAAAGGACAAGTGCATGTGTTTGCAGTACGAGTGAAAATTGTAAGTCACTTGTCCTGCAGGACAAGTGCAATATTTAACTATTTTGTCCCCTGAGGGGTGTTTTTGTTTGATTCGATTCTTTACGTCCCATTAACAATCTTTCAGTTATATAGGGATGGGTCTTCCTGGGTTGAACCAGTACTAAGCTAGGATTAATGTTCTTGCTCAAGGACACAACACAGTGTTAATGGTGAGACTCGAACCTGTGGCCTCTCATTCTCGAGTCAAGCACACTATCACTGAGCCTCTGTGCTCCCACATTGGTGGTAACAGTCCAAGATTCTCAATCAGGAAAATCTTTCAGCTCAATCCTGAACTTGGCCAAAAATGTTCAGAAATCACCAATAAATTGTTTAAAAGAACAAAACATCCATACAAACAATCAGTTTATGCTTATCTTGTTGTAAATATTTGATTAAAAGATCTTATTGTAAATATCATGATAAGTTCTGATAACAAATTACAGCAATAGTAAATTTGATCATATATGCAAAATGCATGAGTGCTCAATCGGGAAATCCTTATTAATCCTGAACTTTATCACCCCTGTTTACACCAAAATAATTCAATCACATAGGCAAACATTATGAACCTTGATGAGACTGCTCATAGGTCTGATCTGATCCATACTGTTTGCAATATAGGCCACAAAAGTGCATTAAGCAGATGAGCATGTAAAATATTAAACAAAAAAAGTGCTGTCTTTATAATTTTAAAATTTACTCCAGAATATATACATATCATGTTAGCAAACACTGGGAACACTGATCAGATTGCATCTAAGCAGTCTGACCTGCGTTCATACTGTTTCAAATATATAATAGTTCACATAAAAATATCAAATACATGTAAAATATTTAACAAAACTTATTGCGCCTGCTTCAGAATGAATGTATGATTTCCAAATATGTGTAAGCAAACACTACAAGCCTTGATTAGACTGCTTCTAGTCCGTGTCCATACTGTACATACTCAAAAAACTTCTCAATGAGAGGGTTCATTTGAGCATCCAAAATATAAAGTAAACTTTTGGATAAAAAAATAATCACAAATTTAAGATTAAATAATTCGCTAATCTGTACCTATGCATGTAACCAAACAAACCTTTATGCCATATGCCAAAAATGAAGGGTAAACCTCATAGTCTGATTGACATCAGCACTCCCCCCGTGAAGATTGTTTTAATCTTAACAAACAGTGCAGACCCTGAGGAAATACCACCTTATGAGGTATTTCATTAGGGTCTTCACCAGGGGTGTGGAAATACCATGCCTGACTTGTCCAACCTGGTCCCATTGCATTTAGGACAAGAAAGAAATTTATTTTACTTGTCCTTGGACAAGTACAAAGAAAGTTAATACCATTCTATAATATTTTTATTAATGATTACAATTTTATATGTTGTTTGTTCCGTCCTTGATCCCCTACCGGTTAAACTTACATGTAAGATGAAAAACAGTGTGGATCCTGATCAGCTGGCTTCTGAAGCCAGCTGATCTGGATTTACACTGTTTACGATGTACAGTTTATATTTGTTTTCATACTGTTTTGGAAAGCACTTACACATTGTTTTAGCACAGTAAGGTAGTTATAAGCAAATCTATTCTTTTGGAAAAGTAAAATTTTCTTTGGACAAGTACATTATGATCATTTACTTGTCCATGGACAAGTATAGAATTTTAATATTTCCACACCGGCACACCCCTGGTCTTAACTGTTTGCCAAAGGGTTAATATAGGATATATGCATCAAACAGACCTCCAGATGAGAGTGTGTGAATATATTTTTTTATATTTATTTCTCATCCAAAACATATGTTGTGGGTACTCAAAAGAACCGTCTCTTTTGAGACAGTTCTTTTGAGCACCAAAAACGGCTGTTAAAACTGATGGATAAGAAAATATCAACAATTTTATTCTTAAAAGCATTACTAATCTAATCACTAAACTGGTGTCAGCAATTCTGTTTCCTCAAATCTTTAGTGCACTAAGCTCTGAGTCAGTTTTCTTTGAGTCACTGAATTTGGAAGAAAACAGCGAGGAATTTAGCGTAGTTGTGGACTCTTTCTTCCTATCCCGCTGAATGTTTTAAGTAAAGGAAAAGTTAGACAAACTCCGCCCTTTTATGCTTGATCCAGTGCCTGACCAAATGTAAACAGCATTGAAAAGCTACTCATGCATATTAAAAGAATGACATTGCTGTGCAGATGTATCTCATTGACTGTCCATCTAAATGCGAGAAAACCGGACTTTAGGATTTGCGACCATGTAAGACTCAAACCAGCCTGCTCGGCTACAGAGACTAGCTAGAATCTTGAAGTTTGGGTACAGAAAGTATAGCCAAATATCTTTCCAGAAAGCTAATAACAAAGGTGCTGATCAGACTTTGCAGGCTGGTCTGCACCTTTATTGTTTGCATACAACAATGTCAGGTTTTCCTACATGGGATAAAAATATTTCAATATTGAACTTGTCCTGCAGGACACAAGTACATAAGGGATTAATATGTTATATGACTTATAAAAGTTCCTTAAACCACTGTTAAAATGATGTTTACCCAGTCAAATTCATAACTGCATCTCATACACTGACAAAAAGATTGCACAGTCAATACTCAGAAAATGCTAGTTTCACCCTCAGATTTTAGGGTGAAACTAGAAAGGACGAGTAATTTTTCCCATAAGAATTACACGTTCTTTCTAGATTTCACTCTTAGTTACAAGCCGACGAGTGAAATTTTTGTCTCCTGTCGCACATCAAGGCCCAGATAATATATCATATGTGCTGCAATGCGTAATGACTTTCAGTAAAACCTGTGTAAAATGGCTACTTAAATAGACAAAACAAAGATCTTAATGACAAATAGTAGCTTAATGTACTCCCCATTCTGCAAATCTTTTGACCATCATTAAGCAATAATTGGTCTTGACAACCATTTTTTGATCTTTTTGAGAGTGGTCATTTTAAACAGGTTTTGCTACATATTCAGTGAGAATCGCCCATTATCAGGTGTGTGGAAATAGCAAAATTTATACTTGCCCATGGACAAGTAATTGACCATAATGTACTTGTCCAATGAAAATTTTACTTGTCCCAAAGAAGAGATAATGCACAAAGAACCCAGCTCATCCCTTACTTTGTTGATAACCATACATTAACTCTTTAAAAACAGGAGGAAACCAGATGTAAACTTAATTGAAAACTGTGTAGATCCAGATCAGCTGGCTCCTTCAGAAGCCACACTGTTTTACATACAACGTGACATTGTGAGTTCATAATAATTAATAAAAATGTAAAATTAAATTGCATTAACTTTCTTTAAACTGGTCCCAGGACAAGTAAATAGAAATTTTTAACTTGTCCTGAATGAAATGGGACCAGGTCGGACAAGTCAGGCATGGTATTTCCACACCCCTGCCCAGTATACTAACCTCTTGATTTTCTCTTGACTTTGGATGCCAGCAGCCATTGACATGTAATGGTCTTCGTTGTTAGTTTCCTATCTGGTGACACTTTGTCTGATTTTAAAGCTACTTCAAGCTCATACCTGCCAACAAACTGAGACAAATACCCTTCTTTCTCTGAAAGTATCAAAGTCGACCCATTTTACCATACTCAACATAATACATAGGTGAACACAATTTTTGAGCGTAAAATTGTGAATAATTTTTTGGGTGCTCTTTAGAATTGTTTCCTTGAGACTTTTCTTTTGAGTACCCTCATATTATGTTTTCATTGAGAAAAAGGAAAGGACCTCGGACAGTTTCCTATTCAATCTGCCCAAATTTTGACAGCCTGTGGCTAGGATAATGCATAACTGACAACTATAGTTTTGTGCTTAAATCAAACCTTTACATTTAGTGCACCTAGCAAAGTTAAAACATTTTGAAAATATTCCATAATTATGCCAGGGCTCTAGGGTTTAGGGGGTGGGGGTATTTTTGGTGACCAAATTTTATTTTATAGAAAGTCAAATTTTTGTCGAATATTCACCTAAATACATGTAAATATTATGTTTGCGGTATGAAACGCGAGATGAAAGTGATGCGTTTGATTAAAATTCGGGTTGAGAAGATTTCATTGTTTCATCTACAGAAGTGTGCTGTCAATTACTTTTGACTATTATCTGTAATGTTCCAGGTCAACCAGTTTGACTTGTGCACTGAGGTGTATCATATCTGCATACTGTATAAATCATAGTCTAGATAAACACAGTTTTTGATCGTAAAATCGTTAATATTTTCTTACACATCAGATTAAACCTGTAATTTGGTGCTTAAAAGAACCGTTTCATTAAGACGGTTCTATGGAGAACCAAAACTTATGTTTTGGTTTAGAAAAGAGACAATTAATTACTTTGTAAGCACTCATAACTAAGGCCCTGATACATGATATTTACCTACAGGTTTTTACAAAATAAGGTTCTTATAAGTTTTTATAATAAAGTGTTTTTGAGCATTTCGACAACGTCCCCCCCCCCTGCTATGACCAATCATGCCGTTTTATATGATGTGTGAAATGTAAAACTACAACTGTATGCAAAAGATTTAGTTTGGTCACGGGGGAGGGGGGAGCACTTCAGTAAAACGTTTTCTATTTTCTATATGTTGAATAGCAAAAAAAACAGAGTTTTCAACCCATATTTTTCAATTGGTACTTGTCCAATGAGAAAACTGCTTTCTTGGCTAAGTTGAGGGTTGAACCTACTATCTTTTTCATAGAAAAAATATCGTATTCTTTGAAACTTTTCTCTGGTCATTTTTATGGGCAATCCTTCATTAAGACTGTTCGAGGTTCTTGAATTGCACACTCTTATCTAGAGCCCTGCATGGCATTTTTCTGCATTTGTTTGAAATTTTCTGTCTGACATCAGACTCGGCTGCATTATTTCCAATAGGAAGCATTTTTCAAGTACGGAGCCTGTACAGACAATGACTCAGCTGTTAATACGAGACTCAACTGGAACAGTCAATATTTTATACAATGCCTTAGCAAAAAAACAGGCCTCTGGTGAACCTTGCTGCTGAGCTACAATAAAGCTGCCGTAAGCTTTCTGCAATGTTTGCTGCAAGGTTACGGCAATCTTTTACCATGCAAACGAGCACTTTAGTTGTTTAAGGCTATCCTCTGGCGAACCCGGAGGAAAGTCATCCCTTCAATTATGGCTTCTGGCGATGCTTCAGCGATGACTTCTCATAATGAATATGCATAAGAAACTTTCGGCGAAGCAGCTGCGAACATCGCCAGAACATTACCACAGCTTTGCACACTGATAATGGCTAATGAATATTCATAGATTTCAGTAATGTTCATATAATAGATTACCTCCCTTTACTTAAGAGAGAGATTAGCTCCCTTGAAAATTAACTATTTTCTCCCTTAAAGGGTATCCATTGTTGGTTACCTCCCTTGAGTAATACATTATAGGTTATTGCCCCTGAATTAAATATTTCAAGTGCCTACTGGGTAAAGCTCCATTCTTCTGTTGATTTTATTTTTCAAAGTTTTTTAACATGAAACAGTTTGGATCCAGATCAGGCCCTATCTTTTGTCCTGCGATTTTGTTGGGCCTGATCTGGGTCTACATTGTATGCAAACATTACCAGCAAGTGCAACATTTGCGGACAAAGCGTTTATTGTTTGTTTGATTGATTTGATTCTTTATGTCCCATCAACAATCTTTCAGTTAAACAGGGATGGGTCTTCTTGGGTTGAACCAGTACTAAGCTAGGATAAATGTGTCTTGCTCAAGGACTATGTACAACGCAGTGACGCCGGTGAGGCTCGAACCTAGCTATTCAAGCGATTTAAAAGTTATTTTTTCACCAATAATGTTTCTATATCATATATACAGTAACAGAGATTCATTGAATGTTTTAACGCTTTGTCCTAGGGAGCGCAGTGGCTCCGTGGTAGAGTGCTTGACTCGAGACCGAGGGGCCCCTTCAGAACAGTTTTGGTATCTAGAATAATTTGTTTAAGTTCCACTAAAGATAGTGTCTAAGGAGATATAATTTCATTTGTAAAGTAATGACAAAATAGTTTTAAACCTACCTTAGACCTTTACATCCCTGAGTCCAAATATAGTAGATCCTATTACAAAATATCTATATTCCAAGAAAACAGAAAAGACAATTCCTTTCACACTTTGCTTTTTTTCTGACCATGTTATCTCTTTCTTTCAGTCTCTATAAGTGACCAGTATTTTAGAATTTTGGACAAGATCTTGTCTTCTAAATTAATTAGTACCATATTGTAACTATGGAAAATGAGAAGGTAATTCTTTTGGCAACCCTGTGGCGCTTAATTGCATATTGATGCTTCTCTGGCAAACCTGTGGCAAAGTTACCAGCAGGTTGCAAGATATTATTTAATTTCTGCTGTCTGTGGCAATGTTTTGGTAAAGGTTGCAAGAACATTACTGCTAGCAGCGAAGTCCTGCGAACTTTTTTCAAGTTCTGTGGCGAAGGATTTCATCGCAGTAACCTTGCGGCAACCTTAGAGTAAGCTTGCAGCAAGATTTTCTTTTTGTAAGGGATCGTACCAACCCAATGGAGCTCCACTTTTTAATGAAGAAACGGACTTTATTAACAAACTTGACCATGAATAATACACACGTTTACAGCTTTTTGGACACTTGCACATGCGTCGGCTCCTCCAATGTTCAATTTTATATAATTTGAAAATTAGCGCATGTAAGGTCATGGCTAGTGTATTTTAGGTCAGGACCAGTACATTTCACAGATCTTTGTCCAACGGGGCTAGTATGTTAAAATGTTAACGTAGAGCCCTGAAGACGCTACATTTTGAGACCTTCGTAGGTTATTGTGTTGCTTTACCGATTGTATACTGCAATCTCGTTTGACATGACAGTTTTCTATCAACACCACAGAATACAACTTTGTTATATTTTATTTTCACACAAAATAAATTGACTTATGCGTAGATTGGATGATTGGACACAACAGAAAAACAGGCAGATTGGGACTCAATGTTTTAACCAATACTTTTGCACTCGCTAAAATTTGCTTATACAAATATTTTGGCTTTTCATTTTGAAATTTTCACTCACATTTTGCTTCTGGTGCTAGAGGTCCCAGGTTCGATCCCCGCTCGCAGCTAGGAAAGTTTCGGATTGGAACACGCTTTCTCTAGTGTCATTTTCAGGGATGACACTAGATAAGTGCATCGTCCTTCGGATCGGGACGTAACTGGATGTCCCCTTAGCAGGGAGTCACCCCTTGTGTAGTAGGTTTTCATGATGCAGCCCAGAGTGTACAATGATAATGCCAGGCAATATGTTTAGAAAGAAAGAAAACACATGCTTTGGCCAGTTGTTCCAAAATTGGCAACAAGCCATAATCCGTCTTCAAAAGCTTGCCAAAAATGACTGAAAATACCAACATTTACCGATTTCTGACAGTTGACACTTTATAGTAAGATCAAGTGGACATTTGTCCTGTGGGAGAACAAAAGGAAATTATTATTACCTGCATAAAAGTCGGGATAAACAATTGAAGAGTGTTTCAAACAGCACATGTGATTTCTCATCTGATTTTTCTAATTTCCGGAAATGTATTTCCCGTAACAAGCAATGCTTTTTTAAAAAAAATGTATCTCATTAAAATTTTTACTCGACAATCTACCATATAATTACATGTAACATATTCCAACGATAGACGGGCTCTGTGCACAGCAAGGACTCAGATCAGCCAGAGAAAAGCATAGTTTGATCAGGGGCGTAATTGTTAGTATGGCAAAAGCTGTTAATCCAGCAGTACAACAGATTTTTGTACAGCCAAATCCCGGGGGGGGGGGGGGTACTCTGATATTTTCATACATATGTAAGCTCGGACATTTTTGGGGCTCAAAATTTTTTAATTTCAATATTTTTTTTGTGGGGGGGGGGGGGGTCAGAAAAGTTAATATTGTTTGGGGGTATGAAGGTTTTGTTGATATTTTTGGGGGTCATCACAAAATTGGACTATATTTAGTGGTAATTTGTATGTATTTTAGGGTCTATTCTTAAGGTCAAGGTACAGAATTGGGATATTTTTGGGGGTTGCCAAATTTTCAAATATTTTTTTGGGGTGCTTGAAATTCCTGATATTTTTA
This sequence comes from Loripinus fragilis, assembly GCA_964019695.1. NCBI lineage: Eukaryota > Metazoa > Mollusca > Bivalvia > Lucinida > Lucinidae > Loripinus > Loripinus fragilis. Next base: position 50,486,565 of record OZ026524.1, read on the forward strand.
AGGGGTGAACGGTAGATGCTGGGCCCGAGCCTACGTATGAAGAGAAAATGAGAGTACCTTCCGGCCCCCTGGGTTCCTAATAATTATTTAAATACAACCTGATGCTAACATTGCCTACAAACGTTGAAGTAGCTAAAAAATATGAACCATGCAGATCGTCAGTTAAACCACATATCAACGATTATCAACAATTAAGCGTCAACGTTTCATCAACTTCCTATAAAGGTCTTTAAAGGAGTTGAGTGAATGTTGATCAACCAATCAACAAAATTTCAACGTGACTCAACGTTGAATCAACTTTATGTGCCTGCTGGGTATATATGGCATATACCTGAGTGCACACGCACTAAGCATTCTTTGAAGTCACTTTGACCAGTATCAAAGACCTTTGTATATGTCATAAATGGTCAAACATTGATTATTTTAAAATGACTTTACTGATGGTACAAAATGCGAGGGATGATCCAAAAGTTTTGATTTTTACCTTATATTTTTGTCCAGAGACATTTTTGCGAGGCACAATATAAACCATTCAAAAGAACTAGCTTTTACCGTTATAATGATGCTAATACTTTCTGGCAATACTGTTTTGTTGAATAAATACAGCACATTATATATGGCCCACTCCATAACACTGGCCTGTTTTCATGTTATAGAATTATAATAATATTTGAATTTGAATCTTTCAAGCCTGTCATCTTGAAAAACCGCAAAATAATGCTGCATTGTATTTTTACTTTTTGTTACTTATAATGTCTATTCGAATGTTAGAATGGCGACAGGTTGTGTCAATTCAATATTTTCATGGAAATTGACAACTACGTAATATTGAATACATTGCAGAATTTTTATTTTCGGGAATATTCAATTTTTTTGCTATCAATTTCGGCTTAGAACATGCCAAAAATAGTAAGTGAGTATGATCTGGAAATACCACAATCACAAACTGCAGACAAACCCATGGCACAAAACCTAATAATGGCAAACTATTTATGGATAATATTATTTTGATTACAAAATATTTTAATCTTAATTGGAATATTTTTTGTAAAAGGTTTTATTTTTTTACCTAAAATGATTGATTTTAAATTAGAATTTTCAAAATCGTTATTGGTTTCGAATGGATGCTTTGTGCTCAATTTAATCCCATATTGCATCATTATATGGTATAGTTCACCTTTGATAGGGTTTTATATTTAGATATACACATGCAAATTTGTGTACCACTGAATATTGACCTAATGTGTGGACTCGTTTTAATTTTCTTATATGGCTTACTTTCAGTCTCTGACGATACCGACTATTCATAATGCTTTAGACAAAAGTCATTTAATCTAAGTTTTGCTAAAAGATTTTTTACCTTTATCACAGCTGTTGTTACGGCAGGAGGGGCCGGTCAACTTCAAGTGGTCCCTAATTTGATTATATCTGACAGTTGCATAGTCATATATTCAAGGGCATATGAAACCCAAATGATATAGAAATGCCGCCATATTACAGGACATATTGACTTACGGTTGAACATTGAGCAGCCATAAAGACGAATTGCTGAGACTGCTCTAGTCTAAATTGTGAGGTCTCTAATATGCACAGTCTGCTTAATAGGTCAGTGCATTGAGGGTATGGCTGTTTTGGGGTAGATTTCCAGTCGCTCCTTCAAGTTGCTTAAAACTTGTCAAAGTGGTGAATAGACAAAGAATATATTATTATTTGGTACAATTTTCAGGCATGTTGCATTGCTGTTTACAGAGATATCACGTCAGGATCAGAATTTTAGAATCACCCCTCGTATGGTAAAAGTGTTCGGGCCAATTTTTGTTTAGTAATAATTTGAACAAAAATGTGAAGATTCTTTTTACCTTCCCAACTGTTGATTTTTAGTTATAGTCAGTATACGAATTTGTGATTATTTTTTGTAAATTTGTGAAAAAGCAAGTGAGTATGCCCAGGAACTGTCACACGCACAGATCACATAGATATACCAACCCTATCAGGCCTCCAGATAACATTGCGTACTGGAAAAGTATTTTGCTTATTTCACAACCGAAACATATACTAACGGACTTTAATTACGCAACACTAACTTCCCCTTATATCTTCCAAAAGACTGTTGAATGTAAACTTCCTTTGCTTCGATAATGTCATCATGAGTTGGCTTCTTCAGCAAACACTTTAATTTTAATTGTACAACTAAATTGAACGACGTTATTTGCTCCGTATGAATTTAGCCATTTAAACATTTCTTAAATAGAGGAGATTTTAAGCTATTGAATGAAAGGGTACACCCAGATAAACGTCATATACGCAAATAAGCTGTATCGCAGACCTGCCAATTAATATGAGAGTGATTTCTCGATGACTAATGAAGTCCATGATACAAATTTGACGCTTCTAGTGTTTCTTGATTTAACGATATAGGGAATCTTTCATTCATAATATTTGGTCACATGAAACAGTTGACCCCTATCTCAAAAAGTTTACATTTTAATGCATTAAGTTCATCTTAATTAGACAAGTTTTCCATGTTTTACTTTAAAAAGAATGCTATTTAACATACAATCAAAATTATTGTTCTGCCTTTTTTTTCGAGACATAAATTAAAGTTGTTATACAAGTGTTGCGTTTTAAAGTCCGTCAGTATATATGGGTGCTCTAAAGAACCGTCTCAAATGAGACGGTTCTTTTGAGCACTGTTTAAATTGATGGGTAAGGAAATAAATGCAATTTTAGGTGCACAAACTATCCTTATCTGGACCTATGCCTATGACACTACAGTGAAGAGACATAGAGCTAAACCGCCTACACACCAACAAGAACACAAAGTAAATCAGCCAGCCCTATCTTCCTCAGCAAGATGATTGTAAAACTATAAATGACGCTAATAACTACATCATAAAACAATTTATCAGTTACCTCTATTTCATATTAACTGCATTGTTGCACGTTGTCTGATAGACATTGTCTATCTCATGGCATGTGCCTCTATCAGGCCGTGATGACGTTGAACCTTTTGCATGACATCGCCAATGACACTGAATCGACAAAAAAAAATCAAAAATTCTGTCATAATCGCTAGTTTGAAGAGTGAAACAATGGATAAACTGATAAATATACACTCAGACATAAGTTAAGCATCACCCAAACATTATTTCAGAGACGTTTTTCGTGTACAAATTTCTTCAGAAGAACAACCAGTTTGTAACATTTTGTTGCCCTAGTTTTTTCTCGGTCTGCTGGACATATCAGAATGCCTTTTGGTCATTTTGCTTAATTTCTACGGTGTCCTGTATACACCAACCCCTATTTTGGGGGTATACCCTTAAAAAGTGTCACAGCTTAACCCAAAGTCCTTACTTTGAATTCAAATCAACGCAAAAGTAATCTAGACCTATTTTCAAAAATAGTGCCAAACTGATGTTGTCGAACTCTAGGTTACATGTCAGTTATAGAGGATCATAGGTAAAGTTAATTGCGTGTTTTTAAATTTTGCATTATCACTATATAACATGCCATTCTTTACACATCCATATCTTTTATCCTTTTAGAGTTATGCATCTGAAATTTTCAGACAGAACTTGTCTTTGATATTGTAACAATATGACACTAACACTTTACATGTCTAAGCGTTTTGAAAACACCATAATGGGGTTGAGAATAGGGACAGTTTTAGGGTTTAGTGTGCATTTACCATGCCTGGTTGTTTACCTCAATGATAATCTAATCAAAATTAGCTGTAAATTGTCACAAATTGATCTATTCTAATAAATAAAACAAGAAAATATTCATGAGTGGAAAGCTTCCTTCGTTTTTCAAGGAAACTATTGGGGCGATGCTTAACTTATGTCTGACTGTATAGAATAGAATACAAGGTTCGTGTCTTTTGATATCAAGTTTACCAGGCTCGGCATTTAGAAGACATGTTGAATCGCTCGGCAACCCTCGCGATGTCAACAAGCGTTCTCAAAGCCTTGCCTGGCAAACTTGATATCAAAAGACACTCACCTAGTATTCTCTATAAATGACGCTAACAACTACCTCATAAAACAAGGACCAAACACACAACAAAGCTCTCACAGAAAAAAAGAGCAAGACCAAATAATACATCACCAACAACAACAGAGACAATGCAATGCCTTAGAAAGGACACATGCGCGGATCCAGAAAATTATGTCAGGGTGGGGTCCTGAAACATCTCTCGTTTTTTAATCATCAACATATTTCACAGAGGTCCATATAGACCTCCCTCGAGAACCAAATGGCCCCAGGAGTCCAATTGCTTCTCAAGGTGGTCTGTACCTATGTTTCTAACAACTTTTGATTTTCCTGTGGGTCCGCACCCCCATCCCACCTCTGGATCCACCCATGCGACATTAATCATTTGGAAGAATGTTCGAACATTGAAGGACGAATATATTTTTGTATAAAGGTAGATAGGGGGCTAAAATATATTTTACTAAATCTTTGCCCTATATTCTGTTTTTGATCAACACATAAATTGTTAAGTTCGCATAGGGTTCCTTATTAATGCAATTTATCATCATAGAGAAACACTAAATAAAATTGACTATCTCTATTGAAACTGGCTCTCGTCGCTCTAATAGTTCTACAAATATTTGAGCCATGACATGTGATTCCCAACAATGTGGTATTTTGACAAGTGTAGACTCGGACCAGATTCTGCAGCCTCCTTTTAAGCTTAGAAACTCCAAATGATGTTCAGTCAGTAGCTTAACACTCAAAAGATATTGGAGCGACAAGCAAAGGCTCTGATCAGACTGCGCCTATGCGCAGGTTGATCTGAGGCTTTGCTGGTCGCACATACCACATTGTTGGAAATCTCATGCACTGGCTCATTTGTGTTTTGTATTTGAATATATATAGGCCACCAGTCTATTTGTATCATGTATGTTATCAATGTATTGATGGTGTCTGTGATTAATCTATTAATTTAATAAAAAATGATTAAATAGACCTCTGTGGGTCCAAAAAATGCTCCCCTACACAATATGCTCCTTTTAGTAGCATATTGTGTACCCTGCATACACAATATGCTCCGCTGGAGCATTTTGTGTTCCCTGCATACACAATATGCTACCAGAGGAGCATATTGTGTAGGGTCGGTACATATGTTATTTCAGTGGTCGTCCGAGAGTACACAATATGCTCTTCATGAAAACATGTCTCGTGGTATAGCTGCCTTCCTTCTAACTTTCCTCTCGACATCCATCTGTCTATCTTACGAACCTTGCCCGCATCATAATTGTATTATAGTGGTCTTTAATCCCTATCAACAACATTTTGGAGACGTTGTCTCCAAATCTGGCTTCTTTCACGACATGAAATCAACCTTAGGAAACCGTAGTAAGGAAAAATGGGGAAACGCCGGGGGTTAAATGTAGAAATGTAATGAACCTGTATGAGTCCAGGACACCATGGACATTCATAAATGCTATACCTGTTACATTGGAATATATAATATGACTACCATTGTAGCCATCTTGATATCCTTCAAAGACCATCTTTTCCCATCCCTACGTCAGATTGAATCTTAACTTGGTTTGAGGGATAGGGGCAACATGGACATTCAGAATTGCTTGAATCATTCGATTCTGATATCCAATTTGGCTCCCATGGCAACGTTTTTGATTTCTTCAAAAGGCATAGCTCTCCAAACCATACATGTATTTCAGGTTATACTGAAACATGTTGGAAGGCATGGGGCTAACATGGGAATAGACTTTCTGAACGCGGTTAATTCAGGTATTGACCACAGAAACATACAATGTTCTGCACTGACACTTACTAGTAAGCGGGCGCTCGCAAAGATATGAGACGATTCATTATAAAGGTGACGAATCATTTATTGTATGTTTGTTATCCCCACGCTTTTTTAAAAAAGCGAAGGGGATATTGTTATCGCCTCCGTCCGTCCGTCCGTCCGTTATGCTATCTCCTCCTAAACCATTGGACGAAATTCAACCAAATTTGGTGTGTGAGTTACTCACATGAATGGGGCGCGCAACGTAAAAAAATTTTTTGGCCCCGCCCCCTGGGGCCCTGGGGAGGGGTCAATAGGTCAAATATCATTTAATTTCAATTACAAAGTCAATTTCAAAGATTTTTATTCCAAACTTTGTGTGTGTTCTCACAAATGAAAGATACAAAACATATCAGACGGGTTTTTTATTCTGTCGCCTGGGTCATGCCCTAGGGGTGGGACTTGGGGGTACTTAGGGGCCAAAATAAAATTCCGTCCTGCTGTCTGTCCGTTATGCTATCTCCTCCTAAACCATTGGACGAAATTCAACCAAATTTGGTGTGTGAGTTACTCACATGAATGAGGCGCGCAACGTAAAAATTTTTTTGGCCCCGCCCCCTGGGGCCCTGGGGAGGGGTCAATAGGTCAAATATCATTTAATTTCAATTACAAAGTCAATTTCAAAGATTTTTATTCCAACTTTTGTGTGTGTTCTCACAAATGAAATATACAGAACATATCAGACGGTTTTTTTATTCTGTCGCCTGGGTCATGCCCTAGGGGTGGGACTGGGGGGTACTTAGGGACCAAAATCAAATTCCGTCCAGCTGTCTGTCCGTTATGCTATCTCCTCCTAAACCATTGAACGAAATTCAACCAAATTTGGTGTGTGAGTTACTCACATAGATGGGGCGCGCAACGTAAAAACATTTTTGGCCCCGCCCCCTGGGGCCCTGGGGTGGGGTCAAAAGGTCAAATATCATTTAATTTCAATTACAAAGTCAATTAAAAAGATTTTTTTTTTTCCAAACTTTGTGTGTGTTCTCACAAATTAAAGATACAAAACATATCAGACGGGATTTTTATTCTGTCGCCTGGGTCATGCCCCAGGGGTGGGACTTGGGAGTGCCCAGGGGGTCATTTTTTTTCAAACATGGTCATATTGCATATCAAATCGACGGGGATGACAAGCAGAAAAGAATGCAAGTAACATTTTCATCCTAGGGTCAAACTGGTGACCTTGGGGTGAGGTCAAAAGGTCAAATATCATTAACATGTCAATTTCAAAGATTTTTATACCAAACTCTTTGTGTGTGTTCTCACAAATAGGATAGAAAACATATTGAACAGAATTTTCATTCTGTTACCAGGGTCATGCCCCAGGATGGGACTTGTGGGTGCTAGGGGGAGTCAAAAACTTTAGCGTGGGGATTTGCGATGGCGCCCCATCAACTGCGCGCTCTAGTTTTAAGATTATGATCAGAACTAATACTGAGTAAACTTGAATAATGTATTTTGACAATTTGCCTGCTACTGACCGTTTTATGGTGATGATTTAATGTATGCACTTACTTCATATCCTTCGGCGCAGTAGTTTCTTGCTCTACAAATTCTAAACTTATAGCGTTATCTAACTTTGAATAGTATACCATCACAATGATTCTACCTAAGTACCATTATACTGAACCGTACCTACACAATACGCTTCCAATAAAATAAAACTACTAAGGTAGCGTATTGTGTTACCAGCATACACAATATGCTCCAATTATCATAATACTACTGAGGTAGCATATTGTGTATCTTACCTACACAATATGCTCCAGTCATCATAATACTACCGAGGTAGCAAAATGTGTACCTTACCTACACAATATGCTCCCATTATTATAATACCACCAAGGTAGTATATTGTGTACCTTACCTACACAACATGCTCCAAATATCATAATACTACTGAGGTAGCATATTGTGTACCTTACCTACACAATATGCTCCAATTATCATAATACTACCGAGGTAGCATATTGTGTACCATAACTACACAATAGGCTCCCATTTTCATCATACAACCAAGGTAGCATATTGTGTACCTAACCTAAACAATATGCTCCCATTACCAAAATGCCCACATGGTCACTCCTTTAGTGATTGTTCAGATGAACAGAGGAAAAATCCTCTATTCTTAAATAGATATTTAAGTTATGATGGGATTGTTGAACAGGTTGGGCTCTGAATTCTGAATGCTCATGGTCACTCCTTTAGTGATTGTTGAGATACTGACCGGACGAAAATTTCTACAACGAATGTTTCCTTTTTCAAAGTTTGAAAATGATCAACTACATTATTCACAAAGTGTCATACCTGAAGTGCCATATGAATTGCTTCAACAGAGGAAATTTCCTAAAATGCTTGATGAACTATGAAAACAAATGACCGTGCGGTAGGTATCTTTGTTTTTGAAACAGAGGAAAATTCCTCTGTTCTAAATAAAATATAATTGAAATATTTTATGTCCACAATTAATGTAATTAGTGAAAATCCTATAATGTGAAAAGTGAAACTATGAGTAAGTTTTAAGCTTTCTCAGACGATTAGGAGAATTATCCCACTTTTTGCACGATTAAAGGACAGTCACATTATTTCTCCTTTTTATTTTTTGCAGTCAAACAGAGAAATTCCTTCTGTAGTAAGCTGATTTCTACTTGATATATAAATAAATATTTTAACTTTTCTTTTAACTATTATGAGAAAACTGCTAATTTAAACATGTTTTATAGAGATTATTTTCTGCATTTGTACAATCAAAACAGAGGAAATTTCCTCTGTTCATATGTGAAAAAATAGCGTAGTACCATCATTCTAGCACTCTATAATCATACACAACTCCAAATATAACTATGTCTAATTTCTAGTTTTTTGGTGCCAAAAAAGGGAATTTCATCGGAAAATCTCTTTTTATTTCGGAAAGAGTAATAATTTTTTTTTCATTATGATAAGAGTTGTCAAGTTCAATCGCTGCAGATTTTAGTCCTTTTAGTTAATTTCTACATTAATATCATTCCCAATATAATACAACTTAACATAAACCTGATAGATTACTGTCATGTATTGACACAAGTAATTTAGACCTTTACAGGTGACTACAGTATTTTCATTTTTATATAATCGACCCTCATTAACCCTTCCTCTAAATGGGTACCTTAGCAAACAGTGGCGATCCTGATGAAATGCCGCTTTATGCGGCATTTTATCTGGGTCTGCACTGTTTGTTAAGACAAAATCGATCTTCAGAGAAAGAAATATTTTTGGGGGGAAATAATAACCTGTGACCCCTTTATATATACAATGGATCATCCTGACTTGACTATCAAAGTTAATGGAAAATGATGTAATGCTGTTAAACATGTAAACGGTCATTTGATACACCTGTCACTGTTTTCCCTCAGAGCGGGAGCGGCGGGATACCTATGGGGAATTAGGCAATTAAAAACTTAGGATCTAATCCCCCACCCTTGGGTAAATATGTGGTGTCTATATCCCTTGGATGGGCCATCAGATTTGTTATAATATAATTTACTTTGGAAATTCCAGATGAAATATCTAGGTTTAGGAGCTCTATCAAATTCCCAGGGATTTGGATTTGTTTGCATTCTATATATTTCCCCATGTATCTCCCACCCCACACTGGAGGAAAATACTGATAGGTGCATAATTGAGATCAATTCCCAAATGATCTGAGCTGTTCGTGGGACCTTAAACATACACAGACAGAAATGATAGATTCGTATCAAGTTCGTAAATGGATTACCTATTTTAGGCACATTTCCAATTATTTAAAACTTACCGTATTTACCTAACGAATGCAGTCCTAGAGCTGTCTGTTCCGTGTATGATACACCCTGCACCGATTCGACATTATATTTTCCTTGTAGACTCGGTTGTACTAGTAGTCAGGTGAATGTGTTCATACGCAAGAGAAGCACCGTAAGAAGATAACCCAAATACTGCCGTGCCAGCCAAAAATGACACTGATTCATGTTTTGTTTACAAAGTTATCAGGACCTATACTCGATGTATCACGTGTGTTTTAATCCTATCCTAAGGATAGGATTAATACACAAGTGATCTATCAATTCGTGTTAACTCAAGTGAAGTGTACAAGTTAGTGTTTTACATGGCAATTGTAAACAAAGTATTACGTCACTGTCACTCTTGGTTGGCACGACAGTAGGCTAAATGGTTTTACTTATCCTTATCAGAAGGATGAGCCCATGGTGTTGAGTGGTATTTTTTCATTATTTTCCAAATTTTGATGGAACGTTCAATAAGCAAACATTGATGATCCTGATCAGGCACTGTTGCGAGCGCAGTGTGCTTGACTCGAGACCGAGGAGCCCAGGGTTCGAGCCTGACCGGCGTAACTGCGTTGTGGTCCTTGAGCAAGACGCATTTATCCTAGCTTAGTACTGGCTCAACCCTGGAAGACCCGTCCTGTTTAACTGAAAGATTGTGGATGGGACGTAAAGAATCAAATCAAACAAACAAACAAAGATCAGAAACAGCATTAAGCTGTGTCTGATCTGGGTCAGCGATGTTTGCCTATGCCCCATAAAAAGGTTACTAGGCTTATATGGGTTAAAATGCACTATTTGCTTAAAGGAGAATTTTAAATCCGACGAAAATATCATCAGTATGGTCATATACTAAACTATATATTGCACAAAAAATAGATCTCAAGACACACAGTACAGTGAGCCACTTTAGTTACGCGCCACTTTTACAGGGCCCACATTTTTTGACAAAATTGCTGGAATCGAACATTCTCTATGATACTTTACTTATAGACATTTTATCTGTTTGATGACATCAAAAGAAAATATCGGAATCACTCATGCGAAACATTCTGCTACGTCAAAAGCTATTTTGATAAAAATGCACGTGCATTTATTTTACCTTAACGTCTATATTTTCTGTTTGCGTTTTGCGCTAGGAATTATCCATGGTAATCGTTGAGACAGAAAAACATTAAAACAATTATTTTATTCAAGTTAAATCCCTTTTATCGGTCGTTGAATTTAGTAACACTGTTACTTTTTGAAGAAATGCTCGTTTTGACGTCATATTTACGTCAGTTAAAATAATCAAACAGGGTTTCCTTCGCAAATTGTTTTGTTATGAGTCACTTGTTGACATAGAAGTATCAAAACATTAACATCTTATCATTGACACGTCTTATAGCCTTCGTAGTAGTGACGTCATCACTAACTTCAAAACCATGACGCCATTAAATTCATTGTTTTATTTTACGAAAATAATGGTTGTTTAAAATGAAATTATAAAAGAAAAGTTTTGATAACTCGTTTACTCAGAATCATACAAAATTTTAACTGACTTTAAAAAAATTATTAAAACCAACTTTTTTCAAACCTTGGCCAGCTGGGAACCAAAACAGTAAAATGTTTTAAAAATGATGAAGTTAACAAACACATTCCAGTCTTAGATATTGCCAAGAATAAATCGGCTATCATCTCTGGCATAGCAGAAATCCGACCCTGGAAAAAAGTGCAATGTGATCGAAGTTTTATTCGAAATAATGCAATGTGAAATGGTGTTTTGAGGGTAGTGTCCTTCAAGATCTATTTTATTATTCGTTTATGATCTGATCGCAATGAAATTTCAGTGGCTCATGCAAATATAGACATGCTTTACGCTGGTAGTCTCAGAAGAAAAATATCGTATTTCTTTTCCGAGAAATGTTACATTTTATAAGTGGTGCGTAACTAAAGTGGCTCACTGTATATGACATCATGAGTATTCAAAGGAGGAAGTAATATTCAATTAAATGGTGTGTAACAGTAATATAAGAAGTCAATACTAGAATGCATATTGACTGATGAAACTGCAAGTGATGTAATTCGTATATTTGATTCAGACAGGGAAATAACGCCATATTTGAATCAAACGGGAAAAGAATGCCATATTATTGATAAATAAGAAAAATGCTAAAAAAAGAGTCAGCAAAGACCAATTCACACCACCGCCAGAACAATAATTGGTTTTTCAGACCAGAATGCTATCGAGCGTGCTACTGCGGATTCATCGACTGCTATCAATCCTAAATCTGCCTAATCAAACGTCATCAACTGTAGTTTATTAATACAGCAACAAAAACAAATTTAATTTTATTTGAGTTAATTACTTTATCATTTATACATTATAATTGTAATTCTAATGCACTTGATTTTGTAACGCGACGTTTGATTGGATAACGTCAAAAATTTGCGACAGTATATCCTGCGATATACTGTCGGAAATAGTTTAACGTCATTAATTACGTCACATTTCGCTGGATGACGTGCGGCTTTATGTGGCTTGCAACGCCCCAATTTGAGACGAGACCGCAGAAGTGCATTAGAATGGGGATAACCATATTCAACATTTTCATTTGGGGAGGTATATCGTCGGATATACGTTCGGAAATCACGTTTTATGTCTCCGCTCGCGCGTCGCCGTGAACTAAATTTCCGAACGTATATCCGACGATATACCTCCCCAAATGAAAATTTTGAATACAGTTATCCCCTGATTTTAATCTTAATCACGTCGTAAAACGACGTTAATCTTCTTTTTGTTCATTATCCAGAAGCGAGAACTCATGTTGTAAGCTTAGTACCTAATGCAATTTGTGCATTTTTCGCTGGACTGCGTTATGTCACTTGATATAGATACTTGCTTAAAAGACCGACTTATATAAAAGTTAATGGTTTCTAATAAAGATTATTTAGAGCAACATAAATATTGTTGTCTATTATTGTTTAACTTTATTTGATATACCGAAGGCGATCTTAAAATGTATAAGTAAGCAAAATTTAATGGAAATATACAATGTGGCTCAAGATTTATGAGCATTTTCACTAACTGACCAGACTGATGCACAGCAGAGCCTCATTATCGTTATGCATACCAGTGTCTAGACATGTTAAAATGTATAGGTATGTACAATTTTATCAAAATATACCATGCTATTCAAGAGTTATGAGCATATGACCACGACCTGCTGGACTTATCCTCGGCAAACACTTGTCACCGTTTTGCATACCAGTGTCTTGAAAGTGTTAAAATGTTTTGGTCTAAATATATGGTGCAGTTCAAGAATTATGAGCATTTTCACTAAAAGACCTGGACCGGCCAAAATGATGCTCGGCTAAGCCTCGTCACCCTTTTCCATACCAGTGACTGCACGGGTGGCCATCAGCGGAACTATCGCGAAATCGCGTCAACGTAAATTTGTTCCTTCGTCACATACGGGACCTGTCGCGCTAGTGGCATTGCCAGGGAAAAGCAAAACAAAGGTAGGTACTCTCGCTTGTTTTGATTTTTTGTGAAAGAATGAGCAAACTATATAAAAATCCGGCAATGCTATTCCATGTAGATATGATTTACCTTGCTAAACAGGCCAAACTCGATGTTGAAAAAAGCTTTGCTTTGAGATGCGGACCGTAACCAAATCGAACCCAGAACGGGATTTCTTCAGTTTTATGTCAAAACGAAGAAAGTGTGCAGATGATTTGCCAGTTTTAGCTCAGAACAAGAGCATTTTACACATGACATGTTCATAAAAGCCCTTATTCGTCCTTCGGACGTAAAAAAATCGAACCGCTTATGTACTATGAAGGAATGCTGCCAAAGTTTTCAGGCGCTGTAGCTCCTACGCCATCGCTCTAGTTGTAACGTCACGCTCTAGTTCCTTCGAGTATACCATGTCAGTACATGCAGTGCACAAACTAGCACACTTTACCCCGCCCCACTCCAAGTCCTCACCTCCAAGACCCCCATAACCTTTAGCTCAGCCTTTTGCGCAGATGCGCTAAAGATGCAAGTATCAGCCCAAATATACTTGAAGTGTCAATCATTTATCGACATGTATATATGTGTCACTACATGAGATTTCGTCACTTATGGCATGTGCCACGACTCAGGATTCGAACACGCTATACTGCCAGACTTTTTTTTCTCTGACGTATGGTTAGTTTTTGGCAGGATCTTTAAGTTGATTCATTTTGAAACTATCCCCCTTTGAATTAAAACAATTGGCTTTCTGAAAGCTTTATCTCTGATAAAATTATTAAAATGTATATGCATCAACTCTGTAAAGGTACTTTGGGTTTTAAGTTTATCTTACTATGCCAACTTAACACATATAAGCCACTTGTGTCCTTTTATGGGACATAGGCAAACAGCGCAGACCCAGATCAGACGCCGCATAATGCGGCGTCTGGCCGGGTCTCTCCTTTTTGCTTGCAGTGGTCTTTTGAAATTTGATTTAAAAGGAAAACCAACACCCGACAATCCTTAGAACGGAAATGGACAGGTCCAATTAGTATTAATGGGAAATCCCATCTGGCTTAAATGGGGATAAAGTGCAATAATTTGTTGAAGAGTCTAGTGCAAAGACATAAAACGGAGATAGACTTCTTTACTTTTTCAAGTTCACATGTGTCGTATACTTCCAAGTAGTATAGTGCGAGAGCAATTTTTATATTCGCATAAATGATTATGGAAGGCCCACGATTTGTCACAATTAAATATCGCAGCCAACAAACGCTGTAAATTGAAACTACATAATTACGAGAAATCCGTATGAAAAATATCATGCATTCAAGCGAGGCATTCATTCTACTAAAGTTTAAGTTCCAATCATACAATGCAATAGAAAATACAAATGTAACTACTGTCGTGCCAACCAAGAGTGACAGTGACACAATACTTTGTTTACAATTGCTAAGTAAAACACTAACGTGTACACTTCACTTGAGCTAACGCGAATCGATAGATCACTTGTGAATGTATCATATCCTCAAGATAGGATTATTACACAAGTGATCTATCGACTAAGTCCCTGATAACTTAGTAAACAAAACATGAAGTCACTGTCACTTTTGGCTGGCAGGACAGTAGGAATACGGTCTATTTTCAATAACAGTTTTGTTTTGAAAACGGAAACCCCATACGGAACGAACAATCAAAACATTTCTCTATTGTGTTCAAATAAGAATTATTTGGTGCCATTCTCATCTGTCCCCGACCGGTTAAGAATCGGGGATATGGCGATAAACTAAACCGACTGTCCGTTGGCATACAGATGTAAGATTGTTTAGAACATTCCAGATATTTTCATTATCTATCTCCATATACTGCCTCTCGCCCTCCTTCATAACAATAAAGTTGAGTTTTTTAAGTCAAAAATTTTACTTTAATCACAGCCTGATTGGGTGAATACCTCCACTTACCCCTGAACGGTTCAATAGTTTGCGTTGTCAGTATATTTGGTAGGCAGGTCAGGAATTGTTGTTCCCCCTTGATTAATTTAATTTCGGTGATCGAATTTTAAAGTTACCCTTGATATTTTGTAGACATGTAAACAGGTCCAGTCCCAGGAGGGGGTGTACTCTGATATTTTCACACACACGTAGGCTCGGGTCATTTTGGGGGTTCAAATTCTTGAATTTCAATGAATATTTTTTTGGGGGGTGGGGGTAGAAAATGAATATTTTGGGAAATTGAAGATTTTGTGGATATTTTTGGTCAACTCGAATGGTTTTGGGGTCATTTCTGTGATTTTAAGTTTTTTCATGAGGTCAATGTACAGAATGGGGATATTTATTTTGGGTTACTAAAATTTCATAATTTTATATTCTAGATATTTTGTTTTCGGTAAACAGTAGATGCAGGGTCCATGCATACGTATGAAGAAAAATTGAGAGTTCATGCCCCTTTGGTCGAGTCGTGCGTCGTTTGAGCGAAATGTTGCTCCGTTATGAGTTATTCTCGCTTGTTTTGATTTTTTGTAAAAGAATGAACTATGTAAAAATCCGGCAATGCTATTCCATGTAGATATGATTTACCTTGCTAAACAGGCCAACGCGATGTTGAAAAAAGCTTTGCTTTGAGATGCGGGCCGTAACCAAATCGAACCCAGAACGGGATTTCTTCAGTTTAATGTCAAAACAAAGAAAGTATGCGTATGTTTTGCCAGTTTTAGCTCAGAACAAGAGCATTTTGCACATGACGTGTACATAGCAGCCCTCTATTCGTCCTTCGGACTTAAAAAACCGAATCGATCATGTTCTATGAAGAAATGATGCCAAAAATTTCAGGCGCAATAGCGCGTTAGCCATCACGGTAGTTGTAACGTCACGCTCTAGTTCCTTTGAGTATACCATTTCAATACATGCAGTGCATGCAGCCGCGGAGAGAACTGTGTGTTATATTGTAGTATCTACTGAAACCCCCCAAGCCACCACCAATCCATCTCAAACGCTGCTCCCCGTGTACAAACTAGCACATTTACCCCTACCCCACTCTAAGTCCTCACCTCATAGACCCCCCCCCCCACACACACACACAGCCTTTAGCTCAGCCTTTTGTGCAGATGCGCTACAGATGTAAGTATCAGGTCTTGTCCTTCAGCCCAAATATACTTGAAGTGTATATTATTTATCTACATGTATATGTGTCAGTAGATGAGATTTTATCACATATCGCATGTGCCACGACTCAGATTAGCTTGTACATTTTCAAAGGGGAAGGGGATAATGACAACGGTCCCCGCATGGTGCGTTTCTGCGCATGCGTCATTTGTTTTTAAAATAGACAGCCAAAAAACCCAATGTCTATTAATAGCGCTTAACAAGATGCAGCTTTTTAAAAAGATAATACTTTATGTAGAGGTCATATTTTAAGATGCCTGAAATGAGGATGGATGCCTCTATGGAGGCTTAATGTAAATAATCGCACATCATTTCCCATGCGCGGATCCAGAAAGTTTTTTCAGAGGGGGTCCAACTTTGACTACGTATTTCTTTTGTTGATGATGGGAGAGATGATCCAAATACCAATATAAGCGGGCCATCATTGGCCCAGCAGCGGAACGCCATTTAAATGGCGTTTCGCTGGCGGGCCGTTGGTGGCCCAACATTGAAAGTTTGCTTGGTAGCTGTGTGATTTTACAGGGGATCCGGACCAGTTTAGTACAGAAACACTATATTTTTGTGATTTTTCAGGGGGGGTCCGGACAGCCTCCCCCCCCCCCTTCTGGATCCGCACATGTTTCCTACAATGTGCCCCGACCTCAATCCTCCATTTAGACTCAAATCAGCCTGTGCGTATGTGCAGTTGTAAACGTATCAATATAGTTGCTATTTCCTTTATGAAGATGACATTCACAAGCGCTAATTTCCTTAAAAATGGCAAATGGATGGGCATGTTTCTCCTTTAATAAACGTACAACTATGTTCTGAAGTCGTTGTGAGGAGACGGTCAGAACTGGATGAGCGTATTTCTAAATCAGATATGGGTATTACCATATTCTAACTAGGATCACAGCTGGCTGATCATGCTCCTCATCAGGTAGATGTATAAACATTATCTTACCGATGTAATGAGACGACCATGTTCCTTATGAAATAGGGGTATAACCATGCTCCGAACATGGTCATGAGATGATCATAATGGACGGAGCATGTTTCTTACCTGAATGAGGTATAACCATGCTCTGACCGTCGTCACGAAAAGATCACAACTGACGGTGCATGTTTCTTACCTGCTCTGTCCATTACCATGAGACGATGACAACTGTCGGAGCAAGTTCCATACATAAATGATATATAACCATGCTCTGACCGTTGTCATGTCACGATGACAACTAACGGAGCATGTTTCATACCTTAGGGATAAATAACCATGCTCTGACCGTTGTCATGAGGCGATAACAACTGACGGAGCATGTTTCATACCTAAAGGATGAATAACCATGCTCTGACCGTTGTCATGAGGCGATGACAACTGACCGAGCATGTTTCATACCTTAGGGATGAATAACCATGCTCTGACCGTTGTCATGAGACGATGACAACTGACGAGGCATGTTTCATACCTAAGGGATGAATAACCATGCTCTGACCGTTGTCATGAGGCGATGACAACTGACCGAGCATGTTTCATACCTTAGGGATGAATAACCATGCTCTGGCCGTTGTCATGAGGCGATGACAACTGACGAGGCATGTTTCATACCTTAGGGATGAATAACCATGCTCTGGCCGTTGTCATGAGACGATGACAACTGACCGAGCATGTTTCATACCTTAGGGATGAATAACCATGCTCTGACCGTTGTCATGAGGCGATGACAACTGACCGAGCATGTTTCATACCTTAGGTATGAATAACCATGCTCTGACCGTTGTCATGAGACGAAGACAACTGACGAGGCATGTTTCATACCGTAGAGATAAATAACCATGCTCTGGCCGTTGTCATGTCACGATGACAACTGTCGGAGCATGTTTCATACCTTAGAGATGAATAACCATGCTCTGACCGTTGTCATGAGGCGATGACAACTGACGGAGCATGTTTCATACCTCAGAGATGAATAACCATGCTCTGACCGTTGTAATGTCACGATGACAACTGTCGGAGCATGTTTCATACCTTAGGGATAAATAACCATGCTCTGACCGTTGTCATGTCTTGATGACAACTAACGGAGCATGTTTCATATCTTATGAATAACTATGCTCTGACCGTTGTCATGTCACGATGACGACTGTCGGAGCATGTTTCATAACTTAGGAATAAATAACCATGCTCTGACCGTTGTCATGTCACGATGACAACTGTCTGAGCATGTTTCATACCTTAGAGATGAATAACCATGCTCTGACCGTTGTCATGAGGCGATGACAACTGACGGAGCATGTTTCATACCTTAGAGATGAATAACCATGCTCTGACCGTTGTCATGAGGCGATGACAACTGACGGAGCATGTTTCATACCTAAGAGATGAATAACCATGCTCAGACCGTTGTCATGTCACGATGACAACTGTCGGAGCATGTTTCATACCTTAGGGGTAAATAACCATGTTCTGACCGTTGTCATGTCACGATGACAACTAACGGAGAATGTTTCATATCTTAAAGATGAATAACAATGCTCTGACCGTTGTCATGTGACGATGACAACTGTCGGAGCATGTTTCATATCTTAGGGATAATAACCATGCTCTGACCGTTGTCATGTCACGATGACAACTGCCTGAGCATGTTTCATACCTTAGAGATGAATAACCATGCTCTGACCGTTGTCATGAGGCGATGACAACTGACGGAGCATGTTTCATACTTTAGAGATGAATAACCATGCTCTGACCGTTGTCATGTCACGATGACAACTGTTGGAGCATGTTTCATACCTCATAGATGAATAACAATGCTCTGACCGTTGTCATGTCACGATGACAACTGTCGGAGCATGTTTCATACCTTAGGGGTAAATAACCATGCTCTGACCGTTGTCATGTAACGATGACAACTAACGGAGCATGTTTCATATCTTAGAGATAAATAACTATGCTCTGACCGTTGTCATGTCACGATGACAACTGTCGGAGCATGTTTCATACCTGAGGGATAAATAACCATGCTCTGACCGTTCTCATGTCACGATGACAACTGTCTGAGCATGTTTCATACCTTAGAGATGAATAACCATGCTCTGACCATTGTCATGAGGCGATGGCAACTGACGGAGCAAGTTTAATACTTTAGAGATGAATAACCTTGCTCTGACCGTTGTCATGTCATGATGACAACTGTCGGAGCATGTTTCATACCTTAGAGATGAATATCCATGCTCTGACCGTTGTCATGAGACGATGACAACTGACGGAGCATGTTTCATACCTTAGAGATGAATAACCATGCTCTGACCGTTGTCATGTCACGATGACAACTGTCGGAGCATGTTTCATACCTTAGAGATGAATAACCATGCTCTGACCGTTGTCATGTCACGATGACAACTGACGGAGCATGTTTATACCTTAGAAATGAATAACCATGCTCTGACCGTTGTCATGAGACGATGTCAACTGTCGGAGCATGTTTCATACCTTTGAGATGAATAACCATGCTCTGACCGTTGTCATGTCACGATGACAACCGTCGGAGCATGCTTCATACCTTAGAGATGAATAACCATGCTCTGACCGTTGTCATCAGACGATGTCAACTGTCAGAGCATGTTTCATATCTTAGAGATGAATAACCATGCTCTGACCGTTGTCATGAGGCGATGACAACTAACGGAGCATGATTCATACCTTAGGGATATAATACCATGCTCTGACCGTTGTCATGAGACGATAACAACCGACGGAGCATGGTTCATGCCTTAGGGATATATTACCATGCTCTGACCGTTGTCACTAGACAATAACTACTGACGGAGCATGGTTCATATCTTAGGGATATATTAGCATGCTCTGACCGCTGTCATGAGATGATAACAACTGACGGAGCATGGTTCATATCTTAGGGATATATTACCATGCTCTGACCGCTGTCACTAGACGATAACAACTGACGGAGCATGGTTTATACCTTAGGGATATATTACCATGCTCTGACCGTTGTCACTAGAAATTGACGGAGCATGGTTCATACCTTAGGGATATAGTACCATGCTCTGACCGTTGTCACTAGACGATAACAAGTGACGGAGCATGGTTCATACTTTAGGGATATATTACCATGCTCTGACCGTTGTCACTAGACGATAACAACTGACGGAGATGGTTCATACCTTAGGGATATATTACCATGCTCTGACCGTTGTCACTAGATGATAACAACTGATGGAGCATGGTTCATACCTTATGGATATATTACCATGCTCTGACCGTTGTCACAAGATGATAACAACTGACGGAGCATGGTTCATACCTTAGGGATATATTACCATGCTTTGACCGTTGTCATGAGACGATAACAACTGACAGAGCATGGTTCATACCTTAGGGATATATTACCATGCTCTGACCTTTGTCACTAAACGATAACATCTCACGGAGCACGGTTCATACCTTAGGGATATATTATCATGCTCTGACCGTTGTCACTAGACGATAACAACTGACGGGGATGGTTCATACCTTAGGGATATATTACCATGCTCTGACCGTTGTCACTAGATGATTACAACTGACGGAGCATGGTTCATACCTTAGGGATATATTACCATGCTCTGGCCGTTGTCACTAGACGATAACAAACAACTGACGGAGCATGGTTCACACATTAGGGTTATATTACCATGCTCTGACCATTGTCATGAAGCGATGACAACTGACCGAGCATGTTTTATACCTTAGGGATGAATAACCATGCTCTGGCCGTTGTCATGAGGCGATGACAACTGACGAGGCATGTTTCATACCTTAGGGATGAATAACCATGCTCTGGCCGTTGTCATGAGACGATGACAACTGACCGAGCATGTTTCATACCTTAGGGATGAATAACCATGCTCTGACCGTTGTCATGAGGCGATGACAACTGACCGAGCATGTTTCATACCTTAGGGATGAATAACCATGTTCTGACCGTTGTCATGAGACGATGACAACTGACGAGGCATGTTTCATACCGTAGAGATAAATAACCATGCTCTGGCCGTTGTCATGTCACGATGACAACTGTCGGAGCATGTTTCATACCTTAGAGATGAATAACCATGCTCTGACCGTTGTCATGAGGCGATGACAACTGACAGAGCATGTTTCATACCTCAGAGATGAATAACAATGCTCTGACCGTTGTAATGTCACGATGACAACTGTCGGAGCATGTTTCATACCTTAGGGATAAATAACCATGCTCTGACCGTTGTCATGTCTTGATGACAACTAACGGAGCATGTTTCATATCTTATGAATAACTATGCTCTGACCGTTGTCATGTCACGATGACAACTGTCGGAGCATGTTTCATAACTTAGGAATAAATAACCATGCTCTGACCGTTGTCATGTCACGATGACAACTGTCTGAGCATGTTTCATACCTTAGAGATGAATAACCATGCTCTGACCGTTGTCATGAGGCGATGACAACTGACGGAGCATGTTTCATACCTAAGAGATGAATAACCATGCTCTGACCGTTGTCATGTCACGATGACAACTGTCGGAGCATGTTTCATACCTTAGGGGTAAATAAGCATGCTCTGACCGTTGTCATGTCACGATGACAACTAACGGAGAATGTTTCATATCTTAAAGATGAATAACAATGCTCTGACCGTTGTCATGTGACGATGACAACTGTCAGAGCATGTTTCATATCTTAGGGATAATAACCATGCTCTGACCGTTGTCACGTCACGATGACAACTGTCTGAGCATGTTTCATACCTTAGAGATGAATAACCATGCTCTGACCGTTGTCATGAGGCGATGACAACTGACGGAGCATGTTTCATACTTTAGAGATGAATAACCATGCTCTGACCGTTGTCATGTCACGATGACAACTGTCGGAGCATGTTTCATACCTTAGAGATGAATAACCATGCTCTGACCGTTGTCATGTCACGATGACAACTGACGGAGCATGTTTATACCTTAGAGATGAATAACCATGCTCTGACCGTTGTCATGAGACGATGTCAACTGTCGGAGCATGTTTCATACCTTGGAGATGAATAACCATGCTCTGACCGTTGTCATGTCACGATGACAACCGTCGGAGCATGCTTCATACCTTAGAGATGAATAACCATGCTCTGACCGTTGTCATCAGACGATGTCAACTGTCAGAGCATGTTTCATATCTTAGAGATGAATAACCATGCTCTGACCGTTGTCATGAGGCGATGACAACTAACGGAGCATGATTCATACCTTAGGGATATAATACCATGCTCTGACCGTTGTCATGAGACGATAACAACCGACGGAGCATGGTTCATGCCTTAGGGATATATTACCATGCTCTGACCGTTGTCACTAGACAATAACTACTGACGGAGCATGGTTCATATCTTAGGGATATATTAGCATGCGTTGACCGCTATCATGAGATGATAACAACTGACGGAGCATGGTTCATATCTTAGGGATATATTACCATGCTCTGACCGCTGTCACTAGACGATAACAACTGACGGAGCATGGTTTATACCTTAGGGATATATTACCATGCTCTGACCGTTGTCACTAGAAATTGACGGAGCATGGTTCATACCTTAGGGATATAGTACCATGCTCTGACCGTTGTCACTAGACGATAACAAGTGACGGAGCATGGTTCATACTTTAGGGATATATTACCATGCTCTGACCGTTGTCACTAGACGATAACAACTGACGGAGATGGTTCATACCTTAGGGATATATTACCATGCTCTGACCGTTGTCACTAGATGATAATAACTGACGGAGCATGGTTCATACCTTATGGATATATTACCATGCTCTGACCGTTGTCACAAGATGATAACAACTGACGGAGCATGGTTCATATCTTAGGGATATATTACCATGCTCTGACCGTTGTCATGAGACGATAACAACTGATAGAGCATGGTTCATACCTTAGGGATATATTACCATGCTCTGACCTTTGTCACTAAACGATAACATCTCACGGAGCACGGTTCATACCTTAGGGATATATTATCATGCTCTGACCGTTGTCACTAGACGGGATATATTACCATGCTCTGACCGTTGTCACTAGATGATTACAACTGACGGAGCATGGTTCATACCTTAGGGATATATTACCATGCTCTGGCCGTTGTCACTAGACGATAACAAACAACTGACGGAGCATGGTTCACACATTAGGGATATATTACCATGCTCTGACCATTGTCATGAGGTGATGACAACTGACCGAGCATGTTTTATACCTTAGGGATGAATAACCATGCTCTGGCCGTTGTCATGAGGCGATGACAACTGACGAGGCATGTTTCATACCTTAGTGATGAATAACCATGCTCTGGCCGTTGTCATGAGACGATGACAACTGACCGAGCATGTTTCATACCTTAGGGATGAATAACCATGCTCTGACCGTTGTCATGAGGCGATGACAACTGACCGAGCATGTTTCATACCTTAGGGATGAATAACCATGCTCTGACCGTTGTCATGAGACGATGACAACTGACGAGGCATGTTTCATACCGTAGAGATAAATAACCATGCTCTGGCCGTTGTCATGTCACGATGACAACTGTCGGAGCATGTTTCATACCTTAGAGATGAATAACCATGCTCTGACCGTTGTCATGAGGCGATGACAACTGACGAAGCATGTTTCATACCTCAGAGATGAATAACCATCCTCTGACCGTTGTAATGTCACGATGACAACTGTCGGAGCATGTTTCATACCTTAGGGATAAATAACCATGCTCTGACCGTTGTCATGTCTTGATGACAACTAACGGAGCATGTTTCATATCTTATGAATAACTATGCTCTGACCGTTGTCATGTCACGATGACAACTGTCGGAGCATGTTTCATAACTTAGGAATAAATAACCATGCTCTGACCGTTGTCATGTCACGATGACAACTGTCTGAGCATGTTTCATACCTTAGAGATGAATAACCATGCTCTGACCGTTGTCATGAGGCGATGACAACTGACGGAGCATGTTTCATACCTAAGAGATGAATAACCATGCTCTGACCGTTGTCATGTCACGATGACAACTGTCGGAGCATGTTTCATACCTTAGGGGTAAATAAGCATGCTCTGACCGTTGTCATGTCACGATGACAACTAACGGAGAATGTTTCATATCTTAAAGATGAATAACAATGCTCTGACCGTTGTCATGTGACGATGACAACTGTCAGAGCATGTTTCATATCTTAGGGATAATAACCATGCTCTGACCGTTGTAATGTCACGATGACAACTGTCTGAGCATGTTTCATACCTTAGAGATGAATAACCATGCTCTGACCGTTGTCATGAGGCGATGACAACTGACGGAGCATGTTTCATACTTTAGAGATGAATAACCATGCTCTGACCGTTGTCATGTCACGATGACAACTGTTGGAGCATGTTTCATACCTCATAGATGAATAACAATGCTCTGACCGTTGTCATGTCACGATGACAACTGTCGGAGCATGTTTCATACCTTAGGGGTAAATAACCTTGCTCTGACCGTTGTCATGTAACGATGACAACTAACGGAGCATGTTTCATATCTTAGAGATGAATAACTATGCTCTGACCGTTGTCATGTCACGATGACAACTGTCAGAGCATGTTTCATACCTTAGGGATAAATAACCATGCTCTGACCGTTCTCATGTCACGATGACAACTGTCTGAGCATGTTTCATACCGTAGAGATGAATAACCATGCTCTGACCATTGTCATGAGACGATGACAACTGACGGAGCAAGTTTAATACTTTAGAGATGAATAACCATGCTCTGACCGTTGTCATGTCACGATGACAACTGTCGGAGCATGTTTCATACCTAAGAGATGAATAACCATGCTCTGACCGTTGTCATGAGACGATGACAACTGACGGAGCATGTTTCATACCTTAGAGATGAATAACCATGCTCTGACCGTTGTCATGTCACGATGACAACTGTCGGAGCATGTTTCATACCTTAGAGATGAATAACCATGCTCTGACCGTTGTCATGTCACGATGACAACTGACGGAGCACGTTTATACCTTAGAGATGAATAACCATGCTCTGACCGTTGTCATGAGACGATGTCAACTGTCGGAGCATGTTTCATACCTTGGAGATGAATAACCATGCTCTGACCGTTGTCTTGTCACGATGACAACCGTCGGAGCATGCTTCATACCTTAGAGATGAATAACCATGCTCTGACCGTTGTCATCAGACGATGTCAACTGTCAGAGCATGTTTCATATCTAAGAGATGAATAACCATGCTCTGACCGTTGTCATGAGGCGATGACAACTAACGGAGCATGATTCATACCTTAGGGATATAATACCATGCTCTGACCGTTGTCATGAGACGATAACAACCGACGGAGCATGGTTCATGCCTTAGGGATATATTACCATGCTCTGACCATTGTCACTAGACAATAACTACTGACGGAGCATGGTTCATATCTTAGGGATATACTAGCATGCTCTGACCGCTGTCATGAGATGATAACAACTGACGGAGCATGGTTCATATCTTAGGGATATATTACCATGCTCTGACCGTTGTCACTAGACGATAACAACTGACGGAGCATGGTTTATACCTTAGGGATATATTACCATGCTCTGACCGTTGTCACTAGAAATTGACGGAGCATGGTTCATACCTAAGGGATATATTACCATGCTCTGACCGTTGTCATGAGACGATAACAACTGACGGAGCATGGTTCATACCTTAGGGATATATAACCATGATCTGACCATTGTCACTAAACGATAACATCTGTCGGAGCACGGTTCATACCTTAGGGATATATATCCATGCTCTGACCGTTGTCATGAGACGATAACAACTGACGGAGCATGGTTCATACCTTAGGGATATATAACCATGCTCTGACCGTTGTCACTCGACGATAACAACTGACGGAGTATGGATCATACCTTAGGTATATATTACCATGCTCTGACCGTTGTCATGAGACGATTACAACTGACGGAGCATGGTTCATACCTTAGGGATATATAACCATGCTCTGACCGTTGTCACTCGACGATAACAACTGACGGAGTATGGATCATACCTTAGGGATATAGTACCATGCTCTGACCGTTGTCACTAGACGATAACAAGTGACGGAGCATGGTTCATACTTTAGGGATATATTACCATGCTTTAACTGTTGTCACTAGACGATAACAACTGACGGAGATGGTTCATACCTTAGGGATATATTACCATGCTCTGACCGTTGTCACTAGATGATAACAACTGACGGAGCATGGTTCATACCTTAGGGATATATTACCATGCTCTGACCGTTGTCACAAGATGATAACAACTGACGGAGCATGGTTCATACCTTAGGGATATATTACCATGCTCTGACCGTTGTCATGAGACGATAACAACTGACAGAGCATGGTTCATACCTTAGGGATATATTACCATGCTCTGACCTTTGTCACTAAACGATAACATCTCACGGAGCACGGTTCATACCTTAGGGATATATTACCATGCTCTGACCGTTGTCACTAGACGATTACAACTGACGGAGATGGTTCATACCTTAGGGATATATTACCATGCTCTGACCGTTGTCACTAGATGATAACAACTGACGGAGCATGGTTCATACCTTAGGGATATATTACCATGCTCTGGCCGTTGTCACTAGACGATAACAAACAACTGACGGAGCATGGTTCAGACATTAGGGATATATTACCATGCTCTGACCGTTGTCATGAGACGATAACAACTGACGGGCCATGGTTCATACCTTAGGGATATATAACCATGCTCTGACCGTTGTCACTAGATGATAACAACTGACGGAGCATGGATCATACCTTAGGGATATATTATCATGCAATGACCGTTGTCACTAGATGAAGACAATTGACGGAGCATGGTTCATACCTAAGGGATATATTACTATGCTCTGACCGTTGTCACTAGACGATAACAACTGACGGAGCATGGTTCATACCTTTGGGATATATTACCATGCTCTGACCGTTGTCACTAGACGATAACAACTGACGGAGATGGTTCATACCTTAGGGATATATTACCATGCTCTGACCGTTGTCATGTCACGATGACAACTGACGGAGCATGTTTATACCTTAGAGATGAATAACCATGCTCTGACCGTTGTCATGAGACGATGTCAACTATCGGAGCATGTTTCATACCTTGGAGATGAATAACCATGCTCTGACCGTTGTCATGTCACGATGACAACCGTCGGAGCATGCTTCATACCTGAGAGATGAATTACCATGCTCTGACCGTTGTCATCAGACGATGTCAACTATCAGAGCATGTTTCATATCTTAGAGATGAATAACCATGCTCTGACCGTTGTCATGAGGCGATGACAACTAACGGAGCATGGTTCATACCTTAAGGATATAATACAATGCTCTGACCGTTGTCATAAGACGATAGCAACCGACGGAGCATGGTTCATACCTTAGGGATATATTACCATGCTCTGACCGTTGTCACTAGACAATAACTACTGACGGAGCATGGTTCATATCTTAGGGATATATTAGCATGCTCTGACCGCTGTCATGAGATGATAACAACTGACGGAGCATGGTTCATATCTTAGGCATATATTACCATGCTCTGACCGTTGTCATGAGACGATAACAACTGACAGAGCATGGTTCATACCTTAGGGATATATTACCATGCTCTGACCTTTGTCACTAAACGATAACATCTAACGGAGCACGGTTCATACCTTAGGGATATATTACCATGCTCTGACCGTTGTCACTAGACGATAACAACTGACGGAGATGGTTCATACCTTAGGGATATATTACCATGCTCTGACCGTTGTCACTAGATGATTACAACTGACGGAGCATGGTTCATACCTTAGGGATATATTACCATGCTCTGACCGTTGTCATGAGACGATGACAACTGACGGAGCATGTTTCATACCTTAGAGATGAATAACCGTGCTCTGGCCGTTGTCATGAGATGATGGCAACTGACAGAGCATGACTCATTCTTGAGAGGGTATAATCATACTCTGACCGTTGTCATGTGATGATGACAGTTGACGGAGCATGTTTCATACATGAATGATATATTACCCTGCTCTGACTGTTGTCATGAGATGAAGACAACTGACAAATAATTTTTCATACCATATGGATATAGATTACATCAACCGAAAAAAGAAGGTACCACAGGTGCATTCGCGAGAACATGTCCACTTTCACATGGAGGCACTATTGTGGCACTTGAGTGTATAAACCATCACTAGGTGGTACTACAGCGACAGTTGAATGCGTTTATGAAACTAGGAGGCACAACAGTGGCATTGGAATATATTAAAAAGCAAAAGGAGGCACTATAATAGGACTTGAGTACATGTACCTATACTACGAGCACATACAATTGCACTTTAGTACACGTACCATCACAAGGATACACTACTTTGTGGCACCTGAGTGTTTATATCATCACAAGGTGACACTACAGTGACACTTCAATACATGCACCTTCACTAAGAGGCACTAAAGATACAATTGGACACATGTACCTTCACTAGGAGCACCACAGTGCCACCTCAGATCACGTAGGAGGCACTACAGTGACACTCGAGTATATATATCATCACTAGGTGCTAGTACAGTGACACTAGAGTATGTGCATCTTCTCAAGGAGGCACTACATTAACACTTAGGCATATGTTCTTCACTAGGAGGTGCTACATTGACACCTGAGAACATGTACCTTCACTTGGAGACATTTCAGTTACTCTTGAGTTTGTTTATCATCACTATGTGGCACTACAGTGACACTTGAGTATATGCAAGTTGCCAAGGAGGCACTACAGTGACACTTGGGCACATCTACATTTGCTAGAAGGTATTTCAGTGACACTTGAGTGTGTATAACATCACCAGATGGCACTTTTGTGACATGCACCATCATTATGAGGCACTACAGTAATCTTTGAGTAGATTTATCATTGCTAGGAGGCACTTCAGTGACACTTGAGTACATGTATCTTCACTACCTTCACTGTTATGCAGCACATAAACACTTGGGTGAACGTACTTTAACCACGAGCCACCACAATGACGTTTGGGTGCTTGTATCATCACTAGTAGGTACTACAGATACGCTTGAGTATATAACCTTCACTAGGAGGCACTACAGTGACACTTGATTACAATAACCATCGATATGAGGCATTACAGTGACACTTGAGAGCATGCACCTTCACTAGGATTTGCTACAGTAGCACTTGGGGGCACATATCTTCACTAGGATGTGCTACAGTAACACTTGAGTGCACATATCTTCACTAGGATGCACTACAGTGGCACGTGAGCGTATGTACCAGCACTAGGAGGCACTAATATTAAAGTGCCACTGTAGTGCAAAGTTATGACTGTAAATGTACTAAATTGTCTTTGTAGTGCCTCCTTGTGATGATTAAAATAGTCATGTGTCAATGTAGTGCCTCCTAGTGATAGTATATGTACATGAATATCACCGTAGAGCCCATAGTGAGATACATGTGCTCAAGTGTCACTGCAGTGGTTTTTAGTGATGATGTATCTTCTCCAATGTCAATGTAGTGCATCCTACGGTTGATGCATGTTCTGAAACGTATATGTAGTGCCCTTAGTGAGGAAAGTTGCAATCAAGTGTTACTGTAGCACCTCCTGGTGAGGTGACAATGCATACACTCAAGTGTCATTTTAGTGCCCACTATTGATTGTAAATATATCCAATTCTAACTGTAGTGCATCAAAAGGAAGGTTCATGCACTCAAGTGTCACTCTAGTGTATACTTGTGATTGTAAATGTACTCAAGTGTCATTGTAATGCCTCCTAGTGATGGTGAATATACTCAGGGGGGTCAATCTAGTCCCTCTTAGAGATGGTAATTGTACTCAAGTGTCCCTGTAGTGCATCCTAGTGACAATATATGTACTCAAATGTCACTGTAGTGTGTCCTAGTGATAAATACTATACTCAAATGTCACTCCTAGTGAAGTTACATGCACTCAAGTGTATGTGTAATGCTTACTAGTGTTTATAAATGTACCCATGGGTCACTGAAGTGCCTCCTATGTGAGGTATATGTTCTCAAGTGTAAGTGTCAATCTAGTGCCTCCTATTAATGATGCAAATTCTCAATCGTCACTGTTGTGTACCCTTGTAAGGGTATGTGCACTCAAGGGATACCGTAGTGCCGCCTAAAGAAGGTACATGCACTCAAGTGCCACTGTAGTGCTGTCTAGTGATGGTAAATACACGTATGTGTGACTGTAGTGCCTCTTAATGATGATATATGTATCTAAGTGGCCTTGTAGTGCATCCTGGTGATGGTGCATATACTTAAATGTATCTGTAGTACATCCTAACGAAGTCAAATGAACTAAGGTGTCACTGTAGTGTCTCATAGTGTAAGAGGCACAACGATGACACTTAAGTACATTCATCATCACTAAGAGGCAAAGCAGTGACTCTCGAGTATATGTCTTATAATTAGCAGGCACCACTACTGTGAAACTTGAGTACATGAACCTTCTTTACGAGGCACTACAGTGACACATGGGGAGTATATAGTCCATCACTAGGATGCGCTAGAGTACCATACTCAAATGTCACTGCAGCACCTCCTAGTGAATATACAAGGTTTTAAGTGTGACTCTAATTGCGATTGTAAATGTACTGAAGTGTCAGTGTAGTACCTCTAATGATAGTACATGCAGTCATGTGCCACTATAATGCCTCCTAGTGAGGATGCATGTGTATAAGTGTCGATGTGGTGTGCCTCTTAGTAATGATGCACGTACTCAGGTGTCACCGTAGTGACTCTTATTGATGATGCATGTACTAAAATATCACTGTAGTGCGTCTGAGCGGAGATAAGAGAACTCAAGTGTTGCTGTAGCACCTCCTGGTGAAAGTACATACACTTTTGTGTGATTTTAGTGCTTACTAGCGGGAGCGCAGTGGCTCAGTGGTAGAGTGCTTGACTCGAGACCGAGGGGCCGCGGGTTCGAGCGTCACTGGCGCCACTGCATTGTGGTCCTTGAGCAAGACATACTTATCCTAGCTTAGTACTGGTTCATCCCTGGAAGACCCGTTCCTGTTAAACTGAAAGATTGTTGATGGGACGTAAATAATCAAATCAAACAAACAAAGTGTTTACTAGTGGTTGTAAATGTACCCAATCGTATCTCAAGTGTTACTGTAGTGTCTACTAGTAATTGTAAATGTACTAAAGTGTCACTATAGTGCCTCCTAGCGATGGTACATGTACTCAAGTAGCATAATCGGTCCTCCTCGTGATGGTACATGACCTCAAGGGTCATAATAAAGCCTCATTATGATGATACAGGTACTCAATGGTCACTATCAAGCCTTCTAGTGATGGTACAATCACTCAAGGATCACTATAAAGTCTCCTAGTGATGGTATATATACTAAATGGTCACTATAAAGGCTCTTAGTGATGGTGCATGTCCTCAAGGGTCACTATACAGCCTCATTGTGCTAGTGCATGTATTCTAGAGCTACTATGAAGCCACCTCGTGATGATACATGTACTCAAGGGTGATAATAAAGCCTCCTGGCGTTGGTACATGTACTCAAGGGTCACTAAAAAGCCACCCAGTGATGGTATGGGTACTCAAGAGTCACTATAAAGCCTCCTAGTCATGGTACATATACTCAAGCGACACTTTTTAATCTACTAGTATGGTGCATGTACTCAAGTGTCATAATAGTGACTCTTTGTGATGCTACATGTACCCCAAATCGTAATAAAGCCTCCTTGTGATGGTACAGGTACTCACTGGTCATTATAAAGCCCACATGTGATGTACATGTACCAAAGCGTCACAATAAAGCCTCCTAGAGATAACATGGGTACTCAATAGTCTACTATAAAGCCTCCTAGTCATGGTAATATACTTGAGTGACACTATTAAGCCTTCTTGTGATGGTACATGTACTCAAAATACACTATAAAGCCTCCTAGTGATGGCACATATACCCAAGGGTCACTAAAAGACTTCTAGTGATGGCATATGCAGTCAAGAATCATTATAAAGCTTCTTGTGATAGTACATGTACTCAAGAGTTATTAGGAAGCATTCTAGTGATGGTACAAGTACTCAAGGGTCAATATAAAACCTCCTTGTAATAGTACATGTACTCAAGGGTCACTATAAAGCCGCCTAGTGATGTAGCATAGTCACAAGAGTCACTATAAAGCCACCTTGTTAAGGTATATGTCATCTAGGGTCACTATAAAGCGTCCTACGGATGTAACATGTACTCAATGGGTCACTATAAAGCCTCCTAGTGATGGTACATGTA
The DNA here is from genome assembly GCA_964019695.1 of Loripinus fragilis. Lineage (NCBI taxonomy): Eukaryota > Metazoa > Mollusca > Bivalvia > Lucinida > Lucinidae > Loripinus > Loripinus fragilis. Next base: position 50,519,246 of record OZ026524.1, read on the forward strand.
CTCAAGGGTCACTATAAAGCCTCCTCGTGATGGTTCATGTATTCAAGAGTCACTATAAAGCCACCTTGTGATTTAACACGTACTCAAGAGTCACAATAAAGCCTCCTAGTGCTGGTACATGTACCAGAGCCTCACAATAAAGCCTTCTAGTCATGGAATTGGTACTCAAGGGTCACTATAAAGCCTCCTAGGCATGGTACATATACTTAAGGGAAACTATTAAACCTCCTAGTATGGTCCATGTACTCATGGCCACTATTAAGGCACCTAGTGAAGGAACATGTATTAAAGGGTTACTAAAAAGCCTCCTCGTGATGGTACGCGTACTCAAGGATCACTATTTAGTATTCTGGTGATAGTATATGTAGTAAATGTTCACTATAAATCCTCTGAGTGATTGGACATGTACTCAAGGGTAACTATACAGTATCCTTGTGATAGATCATGTATTCTAGAGTCACTATAAAGCTCCCTCGTGATGGTACTTGTACTCAAGAACCACTTTAAGCCTTCTAGTGATGGTACATTTACTCCAGAGTCGCTATAAAGCCTCTTTGTGATGTTGCGTGTACTCTAGAGTCAATATAAAGCATTCTAGTGATGATATGAGTGCTCAAGGGGAGGTTTAAAGCCGATAGTGATAGTTTATGTATACAATATTCACTAAAAAGGCCTCCTTGTGATGGTACATGTACTCAAGCGTCACTATAAAGCCTCCTGATGATGGTACATTTACATAAGTGTCACTATAAAGCCACCTTGTGTTGGTACATGTACTCAAGGGTCACTATATAGCCTCCTATTGATGGTAAATGTACTCAAGGGTCATTATAAAGCCTTTTTGTGACGGTACATGTCCTAAAAACACTATAAAGCCTCCTAGTGATGGCAAGTATACTTAAGGGTCACTATAAAGCCTAATAGTTATTGTATATGTACACAAGGGTCACTAAAAAGACACCTAGTGATGATACATGTACTCAAGTGTCACAATGAAGCTTCCCAGCGATGATACATGTACATAAGTGTCTCTATTAAACCACCTTGTGATGGTACATGTCCTCAAGGCTAACTATACTCCTCAAAAAAATTAAAGGACCAAGATTTTAGAACGCGAGTATAATTAGCTCAAACATTTAAATTCTGTAAAACTTGGCCCAAATCTTTCAGTTCTTTATGCCCATAAATCAAGAATCATTATTAATGATTCCCATGCCTAATTCTGCCATAACTGCGTCTCAAATGCACATACCCTCAAAAACACACTTTCAAAAGGCAGTGGGTGAGGTAAAGAAATTTTTCTGTGGTCATTCGAGTAGAATGAAAGTGACACCAAATTAAACTTTGTTTTAAACAGTTCAGCTTACATGCAAAAAAAATCTTCAAACAGTTTCAATATACTGGGAAGCAAGCATTTTCATCTCTGACAATGGAGTTTTGACATTGTTTTCTTTTCTGATATCAATGCGTGTACTTGGCCATCAAAAATCAGATTTTCAATCGTCATTCTATGCCATTTAGTGTTAGAAAGATGTCCCGACGACTTTTTAAAGATTGTCACAGACAAACGCCAAACCTGATGTCTGAATCTATAGTCTGGCTATTACGCCACAGCCAAACGGGGCAATTTTCTCTTACAGGAAGAGGTGGATGGAATTGATGGGATTCAAACACCATAAAAGCATGCGAAAACAGAGATTTCAGCATCTGAAAGCAATTTGCATTCATTTCATGCAGTTCTGTAGTCCATGGATCACACACAAAAAATGACATTCCAATACATTTAGGTCAAGTTTTAAAATGACAAAAAATCCTTGTTTGTAACATTTTCTACCACTTTCTTTTTGCCGTTTCACTTGGCAATTAGACGTCAAAGATGTCCGAAAAGTTTAGGCTAGATCGTAAAATTGGTTTTCAAAATACGTTCTACACAAAATGCATCAATGTTATAATTGATAGTATTGGTCCTTCAATTATTTTGAGGAGTATATATAGCCTTTTAGTGATATTACATGTAGTTAAGTGTCAGTATAAAGCCACCTAGTGATGGTACATGTACTCAAGGGTCATTATAAATCCTCCGAGTGATTGTACATGTACATAAGTGTCACTATAAAGCCACCTTGTGGTGGTACATGTACAAAAGGGTCACTATATAGCCTTCTAGAGATGGTACATGTACTCATGGTTCACTATAAAGCCTTCTTGTGTTGGTTCATGTACTCAAGAGACACTATAAAGCCTCCTAGTGATGGTACCGATAATCAAAGGTCACTATTAATCATCCTAGTGATGATACATGTACTGAAGAGACACTATAAAGACTCCTAGTGATGATACTTGTGTTTAAGAATCGCTATATAGTCTCTTAATTATGGAAATGTACTCAAGGGTCATTATAAAGCCTCCTATGGATAGTACATGTACTGAAGTGTCACTATAAAGCCACCTAGTGATGGTACATGTACTCAAGAGACACTATAAAGCCTCCTAGTGATGGTACCGATAATCAAGGGTCACTATAAAGCCTGCTAGTGATGGTACATGTACTCAAGAGCCACTTTAAAGCCTTCTAGTGATGAAACATGTACTCAAGAATCGCTATATAGTCTCTTACTCATGGTACATGTACTCAAGGGTCATTATAAAGCCTCCTATTGATAGTACATGTACTGAAGTGTCACTGTAAAGCCACCTAGTGATGGTACATGTACTCAAGAGACACTATAAAGCCTCCTATTGATGGTACGCATACTCAAGGTTCACTATAAAGCCTCCTAGTGATGGTACATGTACTCAAGAGTCACTATAAAGCCTTCTAGTGATGATACATGTACTCAATGGTCACTAGAAAGCTCCTTGTGATGGTACATATGCTCATTGGTCCCTATAAAGAATCTTTGTGATGGTACATTTACTCAAGAGTGACTATAAATCATCATAGTGATAGTACATGTGCTCAACGGTCACTATTAAGCATCCTAGTCGTTGTAGATGTACTCAAAGATCACTACAAAGCCACCTAGTGAAGGCATAGGTACTCAAGGGTCACTATCAAGCATCCTAATGATGATACAAACACTCAAGTGCCACTATAGATCCTCCTTGTGATGGTACATGTACTCAAGAGTCACTATGAAATCTCCAAGTGATAGTACATGTGCTCAGGGGTAATTTGAAGACTCATTGTGACGGTGCATGTATTCAAGTGTCACTATAAGGCCTCCTATTGATGGTACATGCACTCAAGGTCACTATTAAGTTATCATTCAGGACAACGGACAGAGCATGGTAATTTATCTCTAAGGTATGAAACAGGCTCCGTCAGTTGTCATTGTCTCATGACAACGGTCAGAGCATGGTAATATACCATTCATTTAACAAACTTGTTCTGTCAGTTGTCATCGTCTCATGACAACGGTCAGATCACGGCAATAAATCATTCATCTATGAAGCAATCTGCGTCAGTTGTAATCGCCTTATGACAACATACAGAGCATTGTTATGCTCTAAGTTATGAAACATGCTCCGCCAGTTGTCATTGTCTTATGACACGGTCAGAGCATGGTAATATATCATTCATCTTTGAAACATGCTCCGTCAGTTGTTATCGTCTCATAACAACGGCCAGAGCATGGTAATATATCCCTAAGGTATGAACCATGGTCCGTCAGTTGTCATCATCTAGTGACAACGGTCAGAGCATGGTAATATATCCCTAAGATATGAACCATGCTCCGTCACTAGTTATCGTCTCATGACAACGGTCAGAACATGGTAATATATCCCTAAAATATGAACCATGCTCCGTCAGTTGTTATCGTCTCATGACAACTGTCAGAGCATGGTAATATATCCCTACGATATTAACCATGCTCCGTCGGTTGTTATCGTCTCATGACAACGGTCAGAGCATGGTATTATACTTAACGCCAGTAAAAACGCAACTTTTAGAGTATAACCTTACTTGAGATTTAATGCTATTTTATCATTCTAACATAATAAAAGCATAACACTATGGTCGCGATATCAAGCTGATTCTCCTTTGGTGCAGATAAAGCAGTCCAGATAAGCCAGGCTGTATTTTTGATAAAGGGACACAACCCGAACTTTGACACAAAAACTGCAAAATCACCTTATTAATCTGGATATCAGATCTTCATTATGAATGGCTTTTTTGGATTCAAACTTTCGGAAAATCTCAACATTGCTCTACTTTCTATGCATACGCAACAGATTTTTTTTGTCTTGACGTTTTGACCTTCAAAATGGTCATCAAAGTTTCAGCATGAAAACCGGAAGTTAACAAAAATGCGACACTTTCGACGGTAAATATTGCGAGAAATGATAACCATGGGTTATGACCTTACAACTTACGTATGCCAATTTTTAAATGATTCAGTTTTATTGAAGCTTTAGTGATTTCTCAAATTTCGGGGAAATTTCACGAAAAAATGATATTTAAAACATAAATTTTAGGTCCTTCCAACAAAGTAAATTTTGTGTTGTAAGCCGTTTTATTGTTTGTTTGAGTAAAACGCAGTACTTGCATGCTGAAATTTAATAAAATTTCAAGATTTAATATGGTTACCAAAAAATTTGATGAATTTGTCATTTTTCACCAAAATTTTTGGCAGAAGTGTGCAATTGAGCCCAAGTTTCGGTAAAACGTTCTCTTACGTTAGGGACGCTTGTTAGTATAAAGACAAAGTGTATCAAGCTGATATTTATAGGAAAAATAACACTTGTACCAGTTGCGTTTTTAATGGCTTTAAGTATATATCCCTAAGGTATGAAACATGCTCCGTTAGTTGCCATCGCCTCATATCAACGGTCAAAGCATGGTTATTCATCTCTAAGGTATGAAACATGCTCCAACAGTTGTCATCGTGACATGATAATGGTCTGAGCATGGTTATTTATCTCTAAGGTATGAAACATGCTCTGTCAGTTGTCATCGTGACATGACAACGGTCAGAGCAAGGTTAGTCATCTCTAAGGTATGAAACATGATCCGTCAGTTGTCATCATCTCATGACAACGGTCAGAGCATGGTTATTCATCTCTAAGGTATGAAACATGATCCGTCAGTTGTCATCGTCTCATGACAACGGTCAGAGCATAGTTATATATCCCACAGGTATAAAACATGCTCCGATAGTTGTCATAGTCTCATGACAATGGTCAGAGCATGGTGATATATCCCTCAAGTATGAATCAAGCTCCGTTCGTTGTCATCGTCTCACGACAACGGGGAGGGCATGGTTATTCATCCCTAAGGTATTAAACATGCTCCGTCAGTTGCCATCGTGACATGACAATGGTCAGAGCATGGTAATATATCCCTAAGGCAAGAATCATGCTCCGTCAGTTGTCATTGTCTCGTTAAAACGGTCAGAGCATGGAAATATATCAGTCATGTATGAAACATGCTCCATCAGTTGTCATCGTCTCATGACAACGGTCAGAGCATAGTTATATATCCCTCAGGTATAAAGCATGCTCCGATAGTTGTCATAGTCTCATGACAACGGTCAGAGCATGGTGATATATCCCTCAAGTATGAATCAAGCTCCGTTCGTTGTCATCGTCTCACGACAACGGGGAGGGCATGGTTATTCATCCCTAAGGTATTAAACATGCTCCCTCAGTTGCCATCGTGACATGACAACGGTCAGAGCATGGTAATTCATCCCTAATGTATGAAACATGTTCCGTCAGTTGCCATCATCTCATGACAACGTCAGAGCATGGTTATTTTTCTCTAAGGTATGAAACATGCTCCGTTAGATGTCATCGTGACATGACAACGTTCAGAGCATGGTTATTCATCCCTAAGGTATGAAACATGCTCCGTCATCTGTCATCGTGACATGACAACGGTCAGAGCATGGTTATTCATCTCTAAGGTATGAAACATGCTCTGTTAGTTGTCATCTTGACATGACAACGGTCAGAGCATGGTTATTCATCCCTTAGGTATGAAACATGCTCCGTCAGTTGTCATCGCCTCATGACAACGGTCAGAGCATGGTCATTTATCCCTAAGGTATGCAACATGGTCCGTCAGTTGTCATCATCTCATGACAACGGTCAGAGCATGGTTATTCATCTCTAGGGCATAAAAACATGCTCCGTCAGTTGTCATCCTGACATGAAAACGGTCAGAGCATGGTTATTCATCGCTAAGGCATGAAACATGCTCCGTTAGTTGTCATCGTCTCATGACAACGGTCAGAGCATGGTTATTTATCTCTAAAGCATGAAACATGCTCTGTTTGTTGTCATCGTGACATGACAACGGTCAGAGCATGGTTATTCATCTCTAAGGTATGAAACATGCTCCCTTAGTTGTCATCGTCTCATGACAACGGTCAAAGCATGGTTATTCATCTCTAAGGTATGAAACATGCTTCGACAGTTGTCATCGCCTCATGACAACGGTCGAGCATGGTTATTCATCTCTAAGGTATGAAACATGCTCCGTTAGTTGTCATCTTGACATGACAACGGTCAGAGCATGGTTATTCATCCCTAAGGTATGAAACATGCTCCAACAGTTGTCATCGCCTCATGACAACGGTCAGAGCTTGGTTATTCATCTCTAAGGTATGAAACATGCTCCGACAGTTGTCATCGTGACATGACAACGGTCAGAGCATGGTTATTCATCTCTAAGGTATGAAACATGCTCCGACAGTTGTCATCGTCTCATAACAACGGTCAGAGCATGGTTATTCATCCCTAAGGTATGAAACATGATCCGTCAGTTGTCATCATCTCATGACAACGGTCAGAGCATGGTTATTCATCTCTAAGATATGAAACATGCTCCGACAGTTGTCATCGTGACATGACAACGGTCAGAGCATGGTTATTCATCCCTAAGGTATGAAACATGCTCCGACAGTTGTCATCGTGACTGACAACGGTCAGAGCATGGTTATTCATACCTAAGGTATGAAACATGCTCCGACAGTTGTCATCGTCTCATGACAACGGTCAGAACATGGTTATTCATCCCTAAGGTATGAAACATGCTTCGACAGTTGTCATCGTGACATGACAACGGTCAGACCATGGTTATTCATCCCTAAGGTATGAAACATGCTTCGTTAGTTGTCATAATCTCATGACAACGGTCAGAGCATGGTTATTCATCCCTAAGGTATGAAACATGCTCCGACAGTAGTCATCGTGACATGACAACGGTCAGAGCATGGTTATTCATCTCTAAGGTATGAAACATGCTTCGACAGTTGTCACCGTGACATGACAACGGTCAGAGCATGATTATTCATCTCTAAGGTATGGAACATGCTCCGACAGTTGTCATCGTCTCATGACTACGGTCAGAGCATGGTTATTCATCTTTAAGGTATGAAGCATGCTTCGACAGTTGTCATCGCCTCATGACAACGGTCAGAGCATGGTTATTCATCCCTAAGGTATGAAACAGGCTCCTTCAGTTGTCATCGTGACATGACAACGGTCAGAGCATGGTTAATCATCCCTAAGGTATGAAACATGCTCCGTCAGTTGTCATAGTGACATGACAACGGTCAGAGCATGGTTATTCATCCCTAAGGTATGAAACATGCTCCGTCAGTTGACATCGCTTCATGACAACGGTCAGAGCATGCTTATTTATCCCTAAGGTATGAAACATGCTCCTACAGTTGTCATCGTGACATGACAACGGTCAGAGCATGGTAATTCATTTCTAAGGTATGAAACATGCTCCGACAGTTGTTATCGTCTCATGACAACGGTCAGAGCAAGGTTTTTCATCCCTAAGGTATGAAACATGATCAGTCAGTTGTGATCATCTCATAACAACGGTCAGAGCATGGTTATTCATCTCTAAGGTATGAAACATGCTCCGACAGTTGTCCTCGTGTCATGGGAACGGTCAGAGCATGGTTATTCATCCCTAAGGTATGAAACATGCTCCGACAGTTGTCATCGCCTCATGACAACGGTCATTGCTTGGTTATTCATCTCTAAGGTATGAAACATGCTCCGACAGTTGTCATCGCCTCATGACAACGGTCAGAGCATGGTTATTCATCTCTAAGGTATGAAACATGCTCCGACAGTTGTCATCGCCTCATGACAACGGTCAGAGCATGGTCATTTATCCCTAAGGTATGCAACATGGTCCGTCAGTTGTCATCATCTCATGACAACGGTCAGAGCATGGTTATTCATCTCTAGGGCATAAAAACATGCTCCGTCAGTTGTCATCCTGACATGAAAACGGTCAGAGCATGGTTATTCATCTCTAAGGCATGAAACATGCTCCGTTAGTTGTCATCGTCTCATGACAACGGTCAGAGCATGGTTATTTATCTCTAAAGCATGAAACATGCTCCGTTTGTTGTCATCGTGACATGACAACGGTCAGAGCATGGTTATTCATCTCTAAGGTATGAAACATGCTCCCTTAGTTGTCATCGTCTCATGACAACGGTCAAAGCATGGTTATTCATCTCTAAGGTATGAAACATGCTTCGACAGTTGTCATCGCCTCATGACAACGGTCGAGCATGGTCATTCATCTCTAAGGTATGAAACATGCTCCGTTAGTTGTCATCTTGACATGACAACGGTCAGAGCATGGTTATTCATCCCTAAGGTATGAAACATGCTCCAACAGTTGTCATCGCCTCATGACAACGGTCAGAGCTTGGTTATTCATCTCTAAGGTATGAAACATGCTCCGACAGTTGTCATCGTGACATGACAACGGTCAGAGCATGGTTATTCATCTCTAAGGTATGAAACATGCTCCGACAGTTGTCATCGTCTCATAACAACGGTCAGAGCATGGTTATTCATCCCTAAGGTATGAAACATGATCCGTCAGTTGTCATCATCTCATGACAACGGTCAGAGCATGGTTATTCATCTCTAAGATATGAAACATGCTCCGACAGTTGTCATCGTGACATGACAACGGTCAGAGCATGGTTATTCATCCCTAAGGTATGAAACATGCTCCGACAGTTGTCATCGTGACTGACAACGGTCAGAGCATGGTTATTCATACCTAAGGTATGAAACATGCTCCGACAGTTGTCATCGTCTCATGACAACGGTCAGAACATGGTTATTCATCCCTAAGGTATGAAACATGCTTCGACAGTTGTCATCGTGACATGACAACGGTCAGAGCATGGTTATTCATCCCTAAGGTATGAAACATGCTTCGTTAGTTGTCATAATCTCATGACAACGGTCAGAGCATGGTTATTCATCCCTAAGGTATGAAACATGCTCCGACAGTAGTCATCGTGACATGACAACGGTCAGAGCATGGTTATTCATCTCTAAGGTATGAAACATGCTTCGACAGTTGTCACCGTGACATGACAACGGTCAGAGCATGATTATTCATCTCTAAGGTATGGAACATGCTCCGACAGTTGTCATCGTCTCATGACTACGGTCAGAGCATGGTTATTCATCTTTAAGGTATGAAGCATGCTTCGACAGTTGTCATCGCCTCATGACAACGGTCAGAGCATGGTTATTCATCCCTAAGGTATGAAACAGGCTCCTTCAGTTGTCATCGTGACATGACAACGGTCAGAGCATGGTTAATCATCCCTAAGGTATGAAACATGCTCCGTCAGTTGTCATAGTGACATGACAACGGTCAGAGCATGGTTATTCATCCCTAAGGTATGAAACATGCTCCGTCAGTTGACATCGCTTCATGACAACGGTCAGAGCATGCTTATTTATCCCTAAGGTATGAAACATGCTCCTACAGTTGTCATCGTGACATGACAACGGTCAGAGCATGGTTATTCATTTCTAAGGTATGAAACATGCTCCGACAGTTGTTATCGTCTCATGACAACGGTCAGAGCAAGGTTTTTCATCCCTAAGGTATGAAACATGATCAGTCAGTTGTCATCATCTCATAACAACGGTCAGAGCATGGTTATTCATCTCTAAGGTATGAAACATGCTCCGACAGTTGTCCTCGTGTCATGGGAACGGTCAGAGCATGGTTATTCATCCCTAAGGTATGAAACATGCTCCGACAGTTGTCATCGCCTCATGACAACGGTCATTGCTTGGTTATTCATCTCTAAGGTATGAAACATGCTCCGACAGTTGTCATCGCCTCATGACAATGGTCAGAGCATGGTTATTCATCTCTAAGGTATGAAACATGCTCCGAGAGTTGTCATCGTCTCATGACAACGGTCAGAGCATGGTTATTCATCCCTAAGGTATGAAACATGATCCGTCAGTTGTCATCATCTCATGACAACGGTCAGAGCATGGTTATTCACCTCTAAGGTATGAAACATGATCCGACAGTTGTCATAGTAACATGACAATTGTCAGAGCATGGTTATTCATCCCTAAGGTGTGAAACATGCTCCGTCAGTTGTCATCATCCCATGACAACGGTCAGAGCATGGTTATTCATCCCTAAGGTATGAAACATGCTCCGTCAGTTGTCATCATCTCATGACAACGGTCAGAGCATGGTTTTCCATCCCTAAGGTATGAAACATGCTCCGTCAGTTGCCATCATGTCATGAAAACGCTCAAAGCTTGGTTATTCATCTCTAAGGTATGAAACATGCTCCGTCAGTTGTCATCGCCTCATGACAACGGTCAGAGCATGGTTATTCATCTCTAAGGTATAAAACATGCTCCGTCGGTTGTCATCGTGACATGACAACGGTCAGAGCATGGTTATATATCTCTAAGGTATAAAACATGCTCCGTCAGTTGCCATCGTCTCATGACAACGGTCAGAGCATGGTTATTCATCCCTAAGGTATGAAACATGCTCCGACAGTTGTCATCGTGACTGACAACGGTCAGAGCATGGTTATTCATCCCTAAGGTATAAAACATGCTCCTACAATTGCCATCCTTTCATGACAACGGTCAGAACATGGTTATTCATCCCTAAGGTATGAAACATGCTCCGACAGTTGTCATCGTGACATGACAACGGTCTGAGCATGGTTATTCATCCCTAAGGTATGAAACATGCTTCGTTAGTTGTCATAATCTCATAACAACGGTCAGAGCATGGTTATTCATCCCTAAGGTATGAAACATGCTCCGACAGTTGTCATCGTGACATGACAACGGTCAGAGCATGGTTATTCATCTCTAAGGTATGAAACATGCTTCGACAGTTGTCACCGTGACATGACAACGGTCAGAGCATGGTTATTCATCTCTAAGGTATGGAACATGCTCCGACAGTTGTCATCGTCTCATGACTACGGTCAGAGCATGGTTATTCATCTTAAAGGTATGAAACATGCTTCGACAGTTGTCATCGCCTCATGACAACGGTCAGAGCATGGTTATTCATCCCTAAGGTATGAAACATGCTCCTTCAGTTGTCATCGTGACATGACAACGGTCAGAGCATGGTTATTCATCCCTAAGGTATGAAACATGCTCCGACAGTTGTCATCGTGACATGACAACGGTCAGAGCATGGTTATTCATCTCTAAGTTATGAAACATGCTCAGACAGTTGTCATCGTGACATGACAACGGTCAGAGCATGGTTATTCATCCCTAAGGTATGAAACATGATCCGTCAGTTGTCATCGTGACATGACAACAGTCAGAGCATGGATATTCATCTCTTAGGTATGAAACATGCTCAGACAGTTGTCATCGTGACATGACAACGGTCAGAGCATGGTTATTCATCCCTAAGGTATGAAACATGCTCCGTCAGTTGCCATCATGACATGAAAACGGTCAAAGTTTGGTTATTCACCTCTAAGGTATGAAACATGCTCAGTTAGTTGTCATCGTGACATGACAACGGTCAGAGCATGGTTATTCATCCCTAAGGTATGAAACATGCTCCGTCAGTTGTCATCGTCTCATAACAACGGTCAGAGCATGGTTTTTCATCCCTAAGGTATGAAACATGCTCCGTCAGTTGTTATCGTCTCATGACAACGGTCAGAGCATGGTTATTCATCCCTAAGGTATGAAACATGCTCCGTCAGTTGTCATCATCTCATGACAACGGTCAGAGCATGGTTATTCATCTCTAAGGTATGAAACATGCTCCGACAGTTGTCAGCGTCTCATTACAACGGTCAGAGCATGGTTATTCATCCCTAAGGTATGAAACATGCTCCGTCAGTTGCCATCATGACATGAAAACGGTCGAAGCATGGTTATTCATCTCTAAGGTATGAAACTTGCTCCGTCAGTTGTCATCGTCTCATGACAACGGTCAGAGCATGGTTATTCATCCCTAAGGTATGAAACATGCTCCGACAGTTGTCATCGTGACTGACAACGGTCAGAGCATGGTTATTCATACCTAAGGTATGAAACATGCTCCGACAGTTGTCATCGTCTCATGACAACAGTCAGAACATGGTTATTCATCCCTAAGGTATGAAACATGCTTCGACAGTTGTCATCGTGACATGACAACGGTCAGAGCATGGTTATTCATCCCTAAGGTATGAAACATGCTTCGTTAGTTGTCATAATCTCATGACAACGGTCAGAGCATGGTTATTCATCCCTAAGGTATGAAACATGCTCCGACAGTAGTCATCGTGACATGACAACGGTCAGAGCATGGTTATTCATCTCTAAGGTATGAAACATGCTTCGACAGTTGTCACCGTGACATGACAACGGTCAGAGCATGATTATTCATCTCTAAGGTATGGAACATGCTTCGACAGTTGTCATCGCCTCATGACAACGGTCAGAGCATGGTTATTCACCCCTAAGGTATGAAACAGGCTCCTTCAGTTGTCATCGTGACATGACAACGGTCAGAGCATAGTTAATCATCCCTAAGGTATGAAACATGCTCCGTCAGTTGTCATAGTGACATGACAACGGTCAGAGCATGGTTATTCATCCCTAAGGTATGAAACATGCTCCGTCAGTTGTCATCGCCTCATGACAACGGTCAGAGCATGCTTATTTATCCCTAAGGTATGAAACATGCTCCTACAGATGTCATCGTGACATGACAACGGTCAGAGCATGGTTATTCATTTCTAAGGTATGAAACATGCTCCGACAGTTGTTATCGTCTCATGACAACGGTCAGAGCATGGTTTTTCATCCCTAAGGTATGAAACATGATCAGTCAGTTGTCATCATCTCATAACAACGGTCAGAGCATGGTTATTCATCTCTAAGGTATGAAACATGCTCCGACAGTTGTCATCGTGTCATGGGAACGGTCAGAGCATGGTTATTCATCCCTAAGGTATGAAACATGATCCGACAGTTGTCATCATCTCATGACAACGGTCAGAGCATGGTTATTCATCCCTAAGGTATGAAACATGCTCCGTCAGTTGTCATCATCTCATGAAACGGTCAGAGCATTTTTATTCATCTCTAAGGTATGAAACATGCTCCGACAGTTGTCAGCGTCTCATTACAACAGTCAGAGCATGGTTATCCATCCCTAAGGTATGAAAAATGCTCCGTCAGTTGCCATCATGTCATGAAAACGCTCAAAGCTTGGTTATTCATCTCTTAGGTATGAAACATGATCCGTCAGTTGTCATCATCTCATGACAACGGTCAGAGCATGGTTATTCACCTCTAAGGTATGAAACATGATCCGACAGTTGTCATAGTAACATGACAATGGTCAGAGCATGATTATTCATCCCTAAGGTATGAAACATGCTCCGTCAGTTGTCATCATCTCATGACAACGGTCAGAGCATGGTTATTCATCTCTAAGGTATAAAACATGCTCCGTCGGTTGTCATCGTGACATGACAACGGTCAGAGCATGGTTATATATCTCTAAGGTATAAAACATGCTCCGTCAGTTGTCATCGTCTCATGACAACGGTCAGAGCATTGTTATTCATCCCTAAGGTATGACACATGCTCCGACAGTTGTCATCGTGACTGACAACGGTCAGAGCATGGTTATTCATCCCTAAGGTATAAAACATGCTCCTACAATTGCCATCGTCTCATGACAACGGTCAGAACATGGTTATTCATCCCTAAGGTATGAAACATGCTCCGACAGTTGTCATCGTGACATGACAACGGTCAGAGCATGGTTATTCACCCCTAAGGTATGAAACATGCTTCGTTAGTTGTCATAATCTCATGACAACGGTCAGAGCATGGTTATTCATCCCTAAGGTATGAAACATGCTCCGACAGTTGTCATCGTGACATGACAACGGTCAGAGCATGGTTATTCATCTCTAAGGTATGAAACATGCTTCGACAGTTGTCACCGTGACATGACAACGGTCAGAGCATGGTTATTCATCTCTAAGGTATGGAACATGCTCCGACAGTTGTCATCGTCTCATGACTACGGTCAGAGCATGGTTATTCATCTTTAAGGTATGAAACATGCTTCGACAGTTGTCATCGCCTCATGACAACGGTCAGAGCATGGTTATTCATCCCTAAGGTATGAAACATGCTCCTTCAGTTGTCATCTTGACATGACAACGGTCAGAGCATGGTTATTCATCCCTAAGGTATGAAACATGCTCCGTCAGTTGTCATCGTCTCATGACAACGGTCAGAGCATGGTTATTCATCCCTAAGGTATGAAACATGCTCCGTCAGTTGTCAACGTGACATGACAACGGTCAGAACATGGTTATATATCATTTATGTATGAAACATGCTCCGACAGTTGTCATCGTCTCATGACAATGGACAGAGCAGGTATGAAACATGCTCCGACAGTTGTCATCGTGACATGACAACGGTCAGAGCATGGTTATTCATCTCTAAGTTATGAAACATGCTCAGACAGTTGTCATCGTGACATGACAACGGTCAGAGCATGGTTATTCATCCCTAAGGTATGAAACATGATCCGTCAGTTGTCATCGTGACATGACAACAGTCAGAGCATGGATATTCATCTCTTAGGTATGAAACATGCTCAGACAGTTGTCATCGTGACATGACAACGGTCAGAGCATGGTTATTCATCCCTAAGGTATGAAACATGCTCCGTCAGTTGCCATCATGACATGAAAACGGTCAAAGTTTGGTTATTCACCTCTAAGGTATGAAACATGCTCAGTTAGTTGTCATCGTGACATGACAACGGTCAGAGCATGGTTATTCATCCCTAAGGTATGAAACATGCTCCGTCAGTTGTCATCGTCTCATGACAACGGTCAGAGCATGGTTATTCATCCCTAAGGTATGAAACATGCTCCGTCAGTTGTTATCGTCTCATGACAACGGTCAGAGCATGGTTATTCATCCCTAAGGTATGAAACATGCTCCGTCAGTTGTCATCATCTCATGACAACGGTCAGAGCATGGTTATTCATCTCTAAGGTATGAAACATGCTCCGACAGTTGTCAGCGTCTCATTACAACGGTCAGAGCATGGTTATCCATCCCTAAGGTATGAAACATGCTCCGTCAGTTGCCATCATGACATGAAAACGGTCAAAGCATGGTTATTCATCTCTAAGGTATGAAACTTGCTCCGTCAGTTGTCATCGTCTCATGACAACGGTCAGAGCATGGTTATTCATCCCTAAGGTATGAAACATGCTCCGACAGTTGTCATCGTGACTGACAACGGTCAGAGCATGGTTATTCATACCTAAGGTATGAAACATGCTCCGACAGTTGTCATCGTCTCATGACAACGGTCAGAACATGGTTATTCATCCCTAAGGTATGAAACATGCTTCGACAGTTGTCATCGTGACATGATTACGGTCAGGCATGGTTATTCATCCCTAAGGTATGAAACATGATCCGTCAGTTGTCATCGTGACATGACAACAGTCAGAGCATGGATATTCATCTCTTAGGTATGAAACATGCTCAGACAGTTGTCATCGTGACATGACAACGGTCAGAGCATGGTTATTCATCCCTAAGGTATGAAACATGCCTCGTCAGTTGTCTTCGTCTCATGACAACGGTCAGAGCATGGTTATTCATCCCTAAGGTATGAAACATGCTCGGTCAGTTGTCATCGCCTCATGACAACGGTCAGAGCATGGTTATTCATCCCTAAGGTATGAAACATGCTCCGTCAGTTGTCATCGTCTCATGACAACGGTCAGAGCATGGTTATTCATCCCTAAGGTATGAAACATGCTCCGTCAGTTGTTATCGTCTCATGACAACGGTCAGAGCATGGTTATTCATCCCTAAGGTATGAAACATGCTCCGTCAGTTGTCATCATCTCATGACAACGGTCAGAGCATGGTTATTCATCTCTAAGGTATGAAACATGCTTCGACAGTTGTCAGCGTCTCATTACAACGGTCAGAGCATGGTTATCCATCCCTAAGGTATGAAACATGCTCCGTCAGTTGCCATCATGACATGAAAACGGTCAAAGCATGGTTATTCATCTCTAAGGTATGAAACTTGCTCCGTCAGTTGTCATCGTCTCATGACAACGGTCAGAGCATGGTTATTCATCCCTAAGGTATGAAACATGCTCCGACAGTTGTCATCGTGACTGACAACGGTCAGAGCATGGTTATTCATACCTAAGGTATGAAACATGCTCCGACAGTTGTCATCGTCTCATGACAACGGTCAGAACATGGTTATTCATCCCTAAGGTATGAAACATGCTTCGACAGTTGTCATCGTGACATGATTACGGTCAGGCATGGTTATTCATCCCTAAGGTATGAAACATGCTTCGTTAGTTGTCATAATCTCATGACAACGGTCAGAGCATGGTTATTCATCCCTAAGGTATGAAACATGCTCCGACAGTAGTCATCGTGACATGGCAACGGTCAGAGCATGGTTATTCATCTCTAAGGTATGAAACATGCTTCGACAGTTGTCACCGTGACATGACAACGGTCAGAGCATGATTATTCATCTCTAAGGTATGGAACATGCTTCGACAGTTGTCATCGCCTCATGACAACGGTCAGAGCATGGTTATTCATCCCTAAGGTATGAAACAGGCTCCTTCAGTTGTCATCGTGACATGACAACGGTCAGAGCATGGTTAATCATCCCTAAGGTATGAAACATGCTCCGTCAGTTGTCATAGTGACATGACAACGGTCAGAGCATGGTTATTCATCCCTAAGGTATGAAACATGCTCCGTCAGTTGTCATCGCCTCATGACAACGGTCAGAGCATGCTTATTTATCCCTAAGGTATGAAACATGCTCCTACAGTTGTCATCGTGACATGACAACGGTCAGAGCATGGTTATTCATTTCTAAGGTATGAAACATGCTCAGACAGTTGTTATCGTCTCATGACAACGGTCAGAGCATGGTTTTTCATCCCTAAGGTATGAAACATGATCAGTCAGTTGTCATCATCTCATAACAACGGTCAGAGCATGGTTATTCATCTCTAAGGTATGAAACATGCTCCGACAGTTGTCATCGTGTCATGGGAACGGTCAGAGCATGGTTATTCATCCCTAAGGTATGAAACATGCTCCGACAGTTGTCATTGCCTCATGACAACGGTCAGAGCATGGTTATGCATCTCTAAGGTATGAAACTTGCTCCGACAGTTGTCATCGCCTCATGACAACGATCATTGCTTGGTTATTCATCTCTAAGGTATGAAACATGCTTCGACAGTTGTCACCGTGACATGACAACGGTCAGAGCATGATTATTCATCTCTAAGGTATGAAACATGCTCCGACAGTTGTCATCGTCTCATGACAACGGTCAGAGCATGGTTATTCATCCCTAAGGTATGAAACATGATCCGTCAGTTGTCATCATCTCATGACAACGGTCAGAGCATGGTTATTCACCTCTAAGGTATGAAACATGATCCGACAGTTGTCATAGTAACATGACAATGGTCAGAGCATGATTATTCATCCCTAAGGTATAAAACATGCTCCGTCAGTTCTCATCATCTCATGACAACAATCAGAGCATGGTTATTCATCCCTAAGGTATGAAACATGCTCCGTCAGTTGTCATCATCTCATGAAACGGTCAGAGCATTTTTATTCATCTCTAAGGTATGAAACATGCTCCGACAGTTGTCAGCGTCTCATTACAACAGTCAGAGCATGGTTATCCATCCCTAAGGTATGAAAAATGCTCCGTCAGTTGCCATCATGTCATGAAAACGCTCAAAGCTTGGTTATTCATCTCTTAGGTATGAAACATGATCCGTCAGTTGTCATCATCTCATGACAACGGTCAGAGCATGGTTATTCACCTCTAAGGTATGAAACATGATCCGACAGTTGTCATAGTAACATGACAATGGTCAGAGCATGATTATTCATCCCTTAGGTATGAAACATGCTCCGTCAGTTGTCATCATCTCATGACAACGGTCAGAGCATGGTTATTCATCTCTAAGGTATAAAACATGCTCCGTCGGTTGTCATCGTGACATGACAACGGTCAGAGCATGGTTATATATCTCTAAGGTATAAAACATGCTCCGTCAGTTGTCATCGTCTCATGACAACGGTCAGAGCATTGTTATTCATCCCTAAGGTATGACACATGCTCCGACAGTTGTCATCGTGACTGACAACGGTCAGAGCATGGTTATTCATCCCTAAGGTATAAAACATGCTCCTACAATTGCCATCGTCTCATGACAACGGTCAGAACATGGTTATTCATCCCTAAGGTATGAAACATGCTCCGACAGTTGTCATCGTGACATGACAACGGTCAGAGCATGGTTATTCACCCCTAAGGTATGAAACATGCTTCGTTAGTTGTCATAATCTCATGACAACGGTCAGAGCATGGTTATTCATCCCTAAGGTATGAAACATGCTCCGACAGTTGTCATCGTGACATGACAACGGTCAGAGCATGGTTATTCATCTCTAAGGTATGAAACATGCTTCGACAGTTGTCACCGTGACATGACAACGGTCAGAGCATGGTTATTCATCTCTAAGGTATGGAACATGCTCCGACAGTTGTCATCGTCTCATGACTACGGTCAGAGCATGGTTATTCATCTTTAAGGTATGAAACATGCTTCGACAGTTGTCATCGCCTCATGACAACGGTCAGAGCATGGTTATTCATCCCTAAGGTATGAAACATGCTCCTTCAGTTGTCATCTTGACATGACAGCGGTCAGAGCATGGTTATTCATCCCTAAGGTATGAAACATGCTCCGACAGTTATCATCGTGACATGACAACGGTCAGAGCATGGTTATTCATCTCTAAGTTATGAAACATGCTCAGACAGTTGTCATCGTGACATGACAACGGTCAGAGCATGGTTATTCATCCCTAAGGTATGAAACATGATCCATCAGTTGTCATCGTGACATGACAACAGTCAGAGCATGGTTATTCATCTCTTAGGTATGAAACATGCTCAGACAGTTGTCATCGTGACATGACAACGGTCAGAGCATGGTTATTCATCCCTAAGGTATGAAACATGCTCCGTCAGCTGCCATCATGACATGAAAACGGTCAAAGCTTGGTTATTCACCTCTAAGGTATGAAACTTGCTCAGTTAGTTGTCATCGTGACATGACAACGGTCAGAGCATGATTATTCATCCCTAAGGTATGAAACATGCTCCGTCAGTTGTCATCGTCTCATGACAACGGTCAGAGCATGGTTATTCATCCCTAAGGTATGAAACATGCTCCGTCAGTTGTTATCGTCTCATGACAACGGTCAGAGCGTGGTTATTCATCCCTAAGGTATGAAACATGCTCCGTCAGTTGGTATCGCCTCATGACAACGGTCAGAGCATGGTTATTCATCCCTAAGGTATGAAACATGCTCCGTCAGTTGTCATCGCCTCATGACAACGGTCAGAGCATGGTTATTCATCACTAAGGTATGAAACATGCTCCGTCAGTTGTCATCGTCTCATGACAACGGTCAGAGCATGGTTATTCATCCCTAAGGTATGAAACATGCTCCGTCAGTTGTCAACGTGACATGACAACGGTCAGAACATGGTTATATATCATTTATGTATGAAACATGCTCCGACAGTTGTCATCAATTCATGACAATGGACAGAGCAGGTAAGAAACATGCACCGTCAGTTGTGATCGTTTCGTGAAGACGGTCAGAGCATGGTTATACCTCATTCAAGTAAGAAACATGCTCCGTCCATTATGATCATCTCATGACCATGTTCGGAGCATGGTTATACCCCTATTTCATAAGGAACATGGTCGTCTCATTACATCGGTAAGATAATGTTTATACATCTATCTGATGAGGAACATGATCAGCCAGCTGTGATCGTAGTTAGAATATGGTTATACCCATATCTGATTTAGAAATACGCTCATCCAGTTCTGACCGTCTCCTCACAACGACTTCAGAACATAGTTGTACGTTTATTAAAGGAGAAACATGCCCATCCATTTGCCTTCATTCTATTACAGGAATTAGGACATGTTTCCAGGCTAGCCTTATATGATATATGTGCAGGCGATAGCCATCGTCTGATCATAGTTAAAGAAATTAGCGCTTGTAATGTCATCTTCATAAAGGAAATAGCAAATACGCTGATACGTTTACAACTGCACATACGCACAGGCTGATCTGAGTCTAAATGGAGGATTGAGGTCGGGGGCACATTGTAGGAAATTATGTGCGATTATTTACATTAAGCCTCCATAGAGGCATCCATCCTCATTTCAGGCATCTTAAAATATGACCTCTACATAAAGTCTTATCTTTTTAAAAGCTGCATCTTGTTAATCGCTATTAATAGACATTGGGTTTTTTGGCTGTCTATTTTAAAAACAAATGACGCATGCGCAGAAACGCACCATGCGGGGACAGATGTCATTATCCCCTTCCCTTTTCAAAGTTTGCCAGAACTTTCGCTGCTCGCACACACAAAGTATGGATGTAGATAAAGACAAGACCAAATTTTAAATCCAGCTGGTGGTCTAAAATTCGGTCTTGTCTTTATCTACATCCATACTTTGCGTGTGCGAGCAGCGAAAGTTCTGGTGAAACTTAAAAAATGCGCAAGCTAATCTGAGTCGTGGCACATGCGATAAGCGACAAAATCTCGTGTACTGAGACATATATACTTGTAGATAAATGATATACACTTCAAGTATACTTAGGCCCGTGGACGAGACCTGCTACTTTAATCTGTAGCGCATCTGCGCAAAAGGCTGAGCTAAAGGCTGGTGGGGGGTCTTGGAGGTGAGGACTTTGAGTGGGGCAGGGGTAAGTTTGTACACGGGGAGCAGCGTTTGAGATGGATTGTTGGTGGTTTGGGGTGTTTCAGTAGATACTACAATATAACACAAATTTCTCTCCGCGGCTGCATGTACATGTGTACTGACATGGTAACTCGAAGGAACTAGAGCGTGACGTTACAAGTAGACCGATGGCTAAGGCGCTATTGCGCCTGAACTTTTTGGCATCATTCCTTCATAGCACATGATTGGTTCGATTTTTTTACGTCCGAAGGACGAATTAGGGCTGTTATGTACATGTCATGTGAAAAATGCTCTTGTTCTGAGCTAAAACTGGCAAAAAATATGCATACTTTCTTTGTTTTGACATTAAACTGAAGAAATCCCGTACTGTGTTCGATTTGGTTACGGTCCTCATCTCAAAGCAAAGCTTTTTTCAACATCGCGTTTGGCCTGTTTAGCAAGGTAAATCATATCTACATGGAATAGCATTGCCGGATTTTTACATAGTTAGCTCATTCGTTTACAAAAAATCAAAACAAGCGAGAGTACCTGCCTTTGTTTGACTTTTCCGTGACGATGCCACTAGCGCGACAGGTCCCGTATGTGACGAAGGAACAAATTTACGTTGACGCGATTTCGCGGAAGTTCCGCTGATGCCCACCCGCGGACTGGACAATGTTAAAATAAATAAATATGCAAAATTTGGTCCAAATATACCATGCAGTGCAAGAGCTTTGAACATCTTCACTAACTAACCACAGCCAGCTGAAATGATGTTCTACAAACCCTCGTCCATCAAAAAAGGCTGTTACACGTGCCAGTGGTTAGATAATGTTGACATGCATTTGTATGCAAAATGTGATCAAAAAATGCCATGTGGTTGAATAATTATGAGCATTTTCACTACCTGCAAACGGATGGATAGACGGAATCACATAGTGATTATAGTGCAGACCCAAGGGTCGCGCAATAATACTTATTGTCACTGTGTTTTATTCTGCTGAGAGTCTATTTATTTGGAACCAATGAATATCTCCACCGATCTGCGCATTGTTCTTAGGGCTTTGTGACTAGGCCAAATTAATTCATACACATTTTGTTATCATTGAAAGAACACCAAATAAAGATCAATACACATTACATATCATGCAAGCAGGAAGAGAATATATGCTAGAAGACCAGAGTAGCCTGCACCTGTGCACATTTTGCTACAGTCTTCACTGTTTGAACACACACCGTACGGCAGACCAATAAGCTATAAATCAAGTCCCACTAGGTAGCTTAATTCGCATGTATAAAGAACGTCTTTACGGAGTACATAAAGTACAATTACCTGTGACGCACGTATATGTTATTTCTATATTTAACACTTAAAGCGCCACCTATAATTTGCAGCAGACGAAAATTTAAAATTTTGCTGCTCTTTCAAAATTAACAAATAAGACATGATATTTCATGAGAATCGTCTGCTGGCAGACGATTCTCATGAAATATCATACCTTATTTTTTTCGAAAATTAGAAAAGATGTCGCAAAATTTGTCGTCTGCTGCAGTTGTGATAGGCGCTTTAAGGGTTAAAATAACCAAATATAAATCAAAACTTAAAATGGAAGCCTGTTTGTTTCCGGTAACTCTTCTAGTACTAGGCTTCTGTGTGCGAGAGACGGTGGAATCAGGAGCCTATCTCACTTCCGGTCTGGCATCCTGCTACACTCATGTAACATCAGATCACGGAATCCCTGGATTATATACAGTATGTCCTGTATCATGTTCGAATTCAGGAGGAAATGAGTACCTGTATTGTAGCAAGGATCAGTATTGTTGTTGGAATGATGGATGCTATGCCTGTTGTGTTACGTAAGTACATACCCTTTATATACTAATATGTTCGTCTTTCTGGTTTGATACAATACACTTGGGGTAGTCCATTGTACATGTCTAGGGAAGTCAGGTTATAAATTAAAAAAAAATATTGTAATTTTTGTCTGAAGATCTTTTTCACCTTAAAAACAGCGTATAACCTGATGAAATGCCGCATAATGCGGCATTTCATCTGGGTTTTCACTTTTTCTAAAATCCCGTTTAAGCGTTTCCAGTATGCAAATGGTTAATGAGCCCTTGTCCAACACAAGACACAAGTTGGCGAGTGGGTACAGCGAACATTCCAATCAGTCTGCACTTTCACGCAGTCTGACCAGATTCTTAGTTTTCCACGTGAAGAAACGTACTACGTTGGTTCCTTGGCTACCCATGGAGCGCTCATCGAATACTCTAATCAGACTGGGCAGATGCGACAGCTGATCTGAGTCTTTGATCGGCGCACATGCCAACGTGTACCTTTTGCTGGACAACAGCTCAGTGTTATAATAAGTATAACTGTATTTAAAATTTTCATTTGGGGAGGTATATCGTCGGATATACGATCGGAAATTTAGTTTGCGGAGCCGTAAAACGTGATTTCCATCCATATATCCGACGCAGGGCTCTCAAAATCCCTAACTAGGGCAGGTCTTTAGTCTGCCTAGCAAAGTGATAAAGTAATGTCTTAACCCATGTAAGCCTTGGGTCCACTTTATGGGGCATTGGCAAACAGTGCACAACCCAATCAGATGCCACAAAATGCATTGCCTGATCCGGTTCAGCACTGTTTGCTACAGCCCTTAAACTTGAAATTGGATTTCTCCAATTGATAAGGGTGGGAAATTCTATTGGGCATAAATAGGCTGAAATATTTAAATTAGCAAGGGTATCACTTAAATCCTAAAAACTATGTCTATATATATATTTTCCACAAGCAAGTCAATTTAAATAAGGCAACTATACTGAGTGTGGCCCAAAGGTTTATGAATAAGGACTCAGCCATGGGGTTTAATACTAAATCCTAGACAAATTTATTGATGTGTATTAATTTTATTTCTGTTAGAAATAAGTGACAAAAAAACATTAAGAAAAAAACCAAAAACAATTGCCGATCGCGCAGCTATGGGCCCGATTGCATCAATATATTTGTATGTATAAATCTGATTGTCATTCCTTGGAAGATAAGTTGCAAGTCTTAGATTAAATATAGGGACAATGTGTCATTTAATATAGCTAGTTAAATGGACATTCACAAGATACCATTGCATAGAATGTTTAAAACTGTTTTTGTAATTTCAGGGAGAGAGGCCTGGATGGTGGAGAGATAGCTGGAATTATAGCTGGTGTTTGTATATCAGCTGGAATTATAATGGGACTTATAGTGTTTATTTCATTCAAGTTCTGGTCGAAAACTGGTGTACATTAAATGGACAGGACATTTCTTTATTTTACATTTAAAGTCACGTTTTCATGGACATCAGCGCATCAGCTTTCCCAGTTTATGCCATCACAGATCATTAAATTGATTGAGCCTGAGTGGGATGATCCATAAAATGGGCCTCGACGCGAGAAAACCTGTCTTCGGGGGTTTGCGAACAACACAGGCGCAGACCAGCCTGCGCATCCGCGCAGACTGATCAGCGCCTATGTTATTCGCTTTTTGGAAAGTATCATATGTAAACTTGCTACTGTCGAAAAATCAATTTTCTAGCTAGTCTCTGTAGCTGAGGAGACTGTTTTAAAACTTGCTTTGTCGGAAACACCGAAGACAGGTTTTCTCGCGACGAGGCCCAAATATGGTCACAATGTTACTTCACAGAGGGTCGTACGAACCTCCACCAAGCAGCAACTGGACCGGATGTGTCCAACTGCTTGCCGAGGGGGTAGATACCAACCCATAGCCACTTGTAAGTTTCCAGGGTGTTCAGATCGCCTGACCACTACTGGATACGCTGATAGCCTACACGAGTACTCCAGTTTGATAACGTGTATTCTTGCTTCCAATGGCAAGCTGCTGTGTCACTTATCCAGTCAGTGATAACTATTTCCTATAATGTATAGCAGATGTACTATTAAAATAGTAATTGTTGCATTACCAAAATGTGTACTTTTGTTAAATACCCTGTATGCTTTTTTCTAGGCATCACCCCCCCCCCCCCCAATTGACCTTGAGGCTCCCAGACTAAGTTATTTACATTAATGAAAAAAATATGCTTGCAACGACAACGAATTAGTGTGTGTGTCAAGCAACGGTAGCGTTACCACGATGTATGCATTGTCCTGCTGGACCCAAATATATCTGCACCTGAAAACAGTGTAGATCAAGAATAACTGACAGCTTCAAAAGCCAGCTATTCAAGATCCACACTGCTATAAATGGTGCATATAACTTCTTTGCAATAAATTGATTTAAGCAGCTGAAATTGCTAGACTGTGGCATGTTGGCTTTGATATCTGAAAGTGAAGTCAACTTTTTCCATGACCACACTAGATAGCTACCTGCCTATAGACATGCACGTTTAAAGAATGCATACATTGTCAAAATAAATGTAAGTTAACACCAAGCGAGATGGCAGATGAGATGACATTCCCTTTGGTGTAAACAGGGGCTTACTTTAAAAACAAACAACTTGGTGCCAACGTTTCTCCAGTGATAAATGTTAACATTTCTATCTGTTATTGTTGTGGCTTATCTCCTGAAAAATGCAACGAAATAGAACATAGCTTTAAAGCCAAGGCAGTGAAAGGTATGCATTTGTGATAGATAATACACTCCCAGAGTTGACTCAAATATAACTTGTGAGTTAAAACCGAATTTAGAATAAAAGAAAAAAAACAATAAGTGAGTATTATCAGGGAATACCACATTCACAAACTGCAGACCAACCCATGGCACTGTGAGGAAGAGCTACAGGAAATTTACAGTAACAGGACATCTAAAAGACAATAAAAGCAAAACAACCAGATCTCTCTTCCCCATCAAGTAGAAGGACACAAAGCAATGCACAACACATTATTGAGCAAACTGAGAACATCACAATGGGAGCATAAATCATAACATACCAAATGCAGATTCCACGACGCACACAATGGGAGTAAGACGAAATAGAGAGTTAAACGCCTTTCAACTGACAGTAGCCACAGGATGGTCCATTGGATATATTTAGGGGTCACAGGCTATAATTTCCAAAATATATTGTATTCTTTTCTTTGAAGATCGATTTTGGCTCACGAAACAATGCAGACCAAGATAAAATGCCACATGTAGCATTTCATCTGGGTCTTTACTGTTTGCAAAGTACACTTTTAGGGGCCATTATTTGGCAGGACTGGTAAAGTCTTTGTAGAACTGTCACTGCGGCATAAAATCACTTAAAGCGCAAATCATTCCTACATGTATGAACAATATGCATAATACAATTACTTGACTGTGTAACAAACTTATTGTTTTGCATATCAAAATATCATGTTACTTATAAGTAGATCAATTAAAGGATCTGTGAATGGCATTTGAATGGTTATCTTCAAAAATAATCAATATGCTATTAGGGTTGGTAGGTACAATGCAAAACTTCCTTCTTCGTAAATGGCTTCAAATAAGCTAAAAGGGATATATTTTATGAATTAGTTCTTAAGGTGATTTGTATGTCTTACTCTAACCAAAGCATTTGATGTGGATATTCAAAACAACCGTCTTTGGTGTGTTTTTGAACACCATCAACACATTTTTTGGTTATCAGAAGAGATAGAACATAATGCGGTTTGCTTATCTGCTTCAATGCACCAGAGAAAGATAAAATACTATTATACACTTATGTGGCTTTGTATACATGTATTTGAGCCGCGACATGTGATTTCCAACAATGTGGCATTTTGACAAGTATAAACTCAGACGAGCTCGTGCAGCCTCCTTTTAAGTTTAGAAACTCTAAATGATGTTCGGTCAGTAGCTAAACAGTCGTAGAATATTCAAGCGACCAGCAAAGGCTCTGATCAGACTGCGCGTATGCGCAGGCTGGTCTGAGCCTTTGCTGGTCCCACATACCACATTGTTGGAAATCTCATGTCACGGCTTAATTATGTATTTTATTGTTTCCTTTGTAGTCTTTATTCGTGTCTTATTAAAAATCGTGCTTTGCGAAAACGGCATGTCAAAAAACCGCTGACGAATTGTTGTGTTATTTGTGTGCGTTCACCTGGCTGTATGTTTTCTTTATATGAATGATCTGGAATAACGGAGGAGCCTCAAAAGTAAGAAAGATTTTAATTTTAAAAGTACTGTCGATTTAAATCATACAGTCGTTCATAGGCTACCCCATGAACTTTTGGTACTTACCGCATATGCGAAATGGCTTCCTTTAAACGTACATGCTGACGTAGCCGGTTAACTGGTTATAGATGTCAAAATATTAATCTGAGTCACCAGCTGCGACCATGCTTTCTGCATACGAGCAGCGAAGACTATGGCGAGTCTTCGCAGTTACGCAGGCTCGCTGCATGCGATAAGTGCACAGAATCTCATGTACTAGCTCATATGTTAATACTACATGCAACTTATGTCGCTCATATGTTAATACTACATGTAACTTATGTGTTAATACTACATGCAACTTATGTCGCGATCGTCGACTCTGGGAATGCATGCGCGGATCCAGAACGTTTTGTCAGAGGGGGTCCACTTTTGCCAACGTTTTTTTTTTTTTTTTTTTTTAGATGATAAGGGGAGGAAGGGTCAAAATACCACTATTAGCAGGCCATCATAGGCCCGCCAGCGAAACGCCATTTAAAATGGCGTTTCTCAGGCGTGCCGATGATGGCCCTACATTGAATGCTAGCTTCGTAGCTTTGTGATTTTAAGGGGATCCAGACCAGTATTGCTAAGAAACCCTATCCTTCTGTGATTTTCCGGGAGGGGGGGGGGTCCGGACCCTCTGTTCCCCCTCTGGATCCGCCCATGGAATGTCCATGTGGCCAGAATTTGAGTTAAATGAGTACAATCGCGTAAAATGTACAAAATATGAAATATGTTCACTTATGCACAAGTTTCATATTTTGCACATTACCTGCGACGGTGACCACGATTTTGGAACATTCATTATTTGAAGACCGTTTTTGTCGTTTTTACATGTTGTCAACTCATTCTTAAAACTATTGGTAAAATACATCAGGTTTTCCACTGTGCTTACATGTATTACATAAACGTAAGCGTCCAGCAAAACGGATACCAGCAGTTACACTGTAAGCAATAATATAATTGTATTTTTATTGCACAGGTCAGCTGATCTGAATCTTCACTGTTTTCTATGCTTGCTGTAAATTTATGCAACTGAACTGGTGTGAATACTTATACCACCTTTACCAACTTTAGCACGAAAAATCTCACGATGTGCAAGGTCTACACTAATGTAGGTGGTATTAAATAGTTATACAATGTTTGTCCACCTGTACGTAAGATAATCCACTCGCTAAAGCTCGTGGATTATCTCCTCGTACAGGCGGACAACCCATGGTATAACTATTACTTAATGTTACCAGCAGAACGACTGTTGATGTTTATATTGGTACCCCCTTTAATTGTAATTGGTTTAAAGGTTAGTATAACAACACGAACACCTTTTTCCTAAAAATAACAAAATTTTATTTTGTTTTAGATGCCATAAAAAGATGGTTTATTGTACATGTACATTATACAACTCATACCAACTTTAGTAAGAACTATCTCTTGATGTGCAAGGTCTACACTGATGTAGGTGGTAATAGTTATACCATGATTGTTCATTGTACGTAAGAAAATCGACTCGCTAAAACTCGTGGATTATCTCCACGTACAGGCGGACAAATCATGGTAAAACCATTACTTATAGCGGAGTTTCCTGTTTACACTATAGAGTCAGTGGAGTGCCAGAATGGTGTCCATGGTTCCTTTGATGATATTATTTCTGTCCACACTCGTGCCATCGGAGTGCCAACGGATGACGTGTGCACAAAAATGGTTCCAGTCTGGAAACACGGACAGTGGGCATGTATGGTGCGGTGCTGGGTTCCATGAATGCGGCCACGAGAAGCAGGCGTGTTGTTCCGAGTGAGTATTTCATAATTTAAAACTAACTATTTACGCTTATCCCGACATTTTTGTCCTGTAAATGGTGTCTGCTTTTTACGTCTGTTGCATATATTCAAGAGCAATTCAGACTGAATTTTATCGTTGAAAAAAAACAATGTGAACCCTGATCAGATTGCTCCCATGGGAGCAGTCAGATTGCTCCCATGGGAGCAGTCTGATTTGGGTCCATATTGTTTGCAATATAGGCTACAGGTGAGAGAGAAAGGACGAAAAAAAGTCTTGCCTGGTTATAAAAGGGTTAGCGTTAGTACACGACATGCGATTTATACAGACGACTATCTTAAATTAATATGTGTATTGAGCCTTATATTGATGGTAGATGTTTGTATGAAATCAAACAATACATGAAAATTGTATGAGAATTGTGTCTGAGTTCGGCTGGATCATATTGCTGTTTGACTGATAGATAACTCCTAAAGTGCCACCTATAATCTAAAACAGACGACAATTTTAAATTTTGCCGCTTTTTCAAAAATAACAAATAAGGCATAGTATATCACCATGAGAATCGTTACCCATGGCACCGTGAGGAAGAGTCGCATACCAATAACAATCACAAGACAAAAGGAAGGCAATTAAAGTAAATTAACCAGCTCTCTCGATTGCAAAACTAGAAGAACATAACGTAGTGAACAACAAAACAAGGACTAAACATAGAACCCCCCCCCCCTACAAACAATGAGAGAAACAATATACAATGAATCAACAACAAGCAATCTGAGATACAGGGGAGCTTAAATGCATATTACACGTGCCACATCTTCGCCCTAGATTCTGTTGCTGTTAAATTACAAGAATTTATTGTTAAGCTCGCATGGAGGCGCTCTACATAAATCAAGGAGAATATGTTAATATATATATAATATGTTTTGGTACTGAACTTAATATATCAGTAGATCTAACAGTTATGGAACGTGATATCGATTTGGAAACAAAGAAAATGGTCCACGACTTGCAGATAGTCCGAGTTAAAGAAAACCTCAGTTGAGCCACGGCGGGCCCAGCCAAAGACAAGCACCAGGCACCAACCAACCTTTTTTTTTATTAAATTTTACGCCAGGGCCATCATTCCGTCGTACAAGCCACTGTTTCCATATCGCCAAGTGTTCAAGGCGGTTTAAACAAATTTGATCTCACATGTCTGATATCAACAATAGCAATGTACATCACCTTTTGGTCATGTGTGTCCCTCTCCAAGTGTCTAAGTGTTCACTATTACATTATGATAACAATGTTAATTTATGAGAACAAGTTTTTGGGCCAGTGCGCGAGATTTTGGTACTTATCGCATATGCGCAAATGCCTCTTTTTAAAAAAAACATACTGAGGTATCCATTGAGCTAGAGGTCAATATTTTGGTCTGAGCTTTCATCCATATATATGTCAGCAGTGAAGACTCAGGAGAGTCTGCGCGTATGCGCAGACTAGCCTGGGCCTTCGTTGCTCACTGATGCGATAAGTGCCGAAGTCTCGTTTACTTGCCCAAATTTTTATTTAAAAACAGGCTCTAGAAGAAAATAATAAAACTAACTTAACCATTCTAGTCTTCGAAAGAATAGTATGTTACAACCACGCAAGTACCAGGTTAGAAAAAGCAAAGTTCACGAAATCAAATATGGTGATATAGCTGTCATGTAAATATACTCAACTACAAAAGAAACCCATCAGTCACTTATTAGGGCAATTATGGTAAACTAATTAAGAAATCAAATTATATTTTATACCATATTCTTTAACAATCAATTGTGCATCAAATTATTGAATAATGTTACAGTGTTACTTAAACCCGTTCATGCTGTACGCCAATTTATAGACTAGGGGTCATTTCTAAAAATGACAAGTTTCGGACAATTGGTTTTCACTCGAGTTCTAGTTCTTATCAGTTCATTTCGTCCAATAACCCGTATGTCTCTCGATGAGGCAATCAAGTGTGTGCAGAAGCCAAAACAAACCGCGTAAGTTTATTAAGCCCGGATCTCGTCATGAAAGAGCAGTTGTCGGATGAGCTCTTGCGACACATCCATGATTGATCAGTGCTACCTCGGAATCTTCGACAGCTTCAGGTTGCTCTCCATTTATGTATTAGCGTGTATCCCCAAGAACGTCGTGCGGCGTCACATGCTTTTGTTTTGACCTCGTTATGAGGCAGTTAATGCTGCAGGAGAGGATGTCTGTTTTAGGACGAATTTAACTCAAGTGAACTAATTTAGACGAGAACGAGATATTCATTCTCAAGTGAGAAAACTTGTCATTTTTGAAAATGACCCCTTGTCTAAACACTGGCGAATAGCGTGAACAGATTTTAGTAAAACTGTTACCTTATTCAGTGAAATGATGCAGAACTGATTGCTACGGAATATGGTATTAATATTTTTTCATTTGTTAATTCAGATTTCCATAACTGCCTCGAAAAGTGACTGATGGGTTTCTTTTGTAGTTGAGTATATAAACAATTTGCCATATAGTGACAGGTCGGCAGTTTGAGATGTTTGAAAGAGGAAAGCCAAAGGACATGATACTTGTTAAGTGTATATTTCAAAATAGGTTTCCTTAATTTCAGTAACATATGTTGTTGGTACACATTGGAATTGCCTCATAGTGGCAATTCTAATGTGCACCTACAGCATATATCCATTCAATAAATGAGTGTTTTTCACCATAACTCAGGTTTTCACAGCATTCGCAACTACTTTTTATGTTTCAGTGTAATGAGCATGTAGAAATTAACAGGTTTTTGTGAAGTTTGGCATGCGCCTGGATGATAATAATAGATAGGCAATTTTATATTACTGACAGCATATCTTTAGATGTTTCATTGGAATGTGGTTGCCTGGTTGCATTACGTTTTCAAGAGTCATTAGATCATAAAATAAAGACTTTTCGTATTTTACAGGAAATTGTTTTAAAATTCAGTCATGGAGTGTTCAAGTAATGTAAAAGTATTTTGTATTTCAGTGTTTATACAACCCCAATACAGTTGGCTATCATAATCATTTGTCCAGTGGCAATGGTTCTGTCTTTTCTTCTGCTGGCCTTTGTGATCTATACAGCTGTTACTGTCGTCAAAGCAGGTACGCTTCTCAACGTTGTTAATGTAATTCATAGATCCAAATAAGGAACTTTTATGAGCGTCAAATTGTAATTCTTTTCTTACCCGTCAATTTAAACATGTATTTTGGGTGCTCAAAAGAACCGTCTCATCTGGGTCTCCACTGTTTGCCCATGTTCAACAAACAGGACACCGGGCTTATAGAATACACTAACCGAAGCATCCTCTCTCCTTGTATGGTATCCAAACTCACAGTATGTAGACTGAAATAAACATCCTGTACCGTTCCTCCGCTAGCTCACGCCTTATAAACATGAATAACAGCACTCGTGCGTAACCAGTAGTCGGAAATTGCGTGTATTTAGGTACATGTACACGTTTCGATTTATATTGTTAGCGATACAGACAATACACAATCGAACAAGGTAAGAAAAGCCATTTTATCTATTTTATTCGTTTTATTCCATGATTTTAACGGTTTCCTCCTTTGCATTTGCTTGCTCAAAATCAGAGCCGTTCTGTGTCGAAAATGAGCTTACAATGTAAATGCCAGATTGCACGGTTTTAGTGGAATTGGCAATCACATGTATACATGATTACATGGTTGTAACTGTAACAGTTACTTAAATCTATGGAATAATGAATTTTAATAGGTCGGCCCTCGCAATTACAGCTGTTCCAACAACTCTCACATAACGATTTCCGACAACTGGTACGCACGAGTGCTGTAGTTCATAATGTATAAGGCGTGAGCTAGGAGGAACGGGTACAGGATGTTTATTTCAGTTTACATACTGTGAAACTATAAAGACACTAAGAAACTACACCACAATACCAGGGCTTACGGATCCCCTATCATACACGATGGAGTAATCGCAAAGTTAAGACAGAATTACCATCAGCATAACCTTAGATCGGTCATAAACCGCAGCTACCTAGGGGTCTTAAAATATTTTACTGGACTGTCATATCTTCGCCATAGGTTCTGAAGTTGTTCCGGCACGTGAATTGTTCGGCTCGGATAGAGGCTTCACAACATAAAAATGCAATGTACTATCACATATAAACAAACATTAATGAGCTTAAACAATGTAGTATGTGCGATCAGCAAAGCCGCAGATCAGCCCGCCACACAACAGGTTGATCAGAGCCTCTGCTAGTCGCTTGAATATTCTGAGTGTTAAGCTACTGACCGAACATCTTTTGTAATTTCTAAGCTTAAAAGGAGGCTGCACAGGCTCCTCTGAATCTACACCTGTAAAATTTCCACATTGTTGGAAATCATTATTTTCATTCTACTTGCTGTGATGAATCTGATGAGAATGGCTAAAACCCCACAGACAGCCGCGTAAATAAAAAAGTGTGATTGAGTTTTACATTGTATATTTTCTCATGCTTATTTTTCAAATAGAATTCTTTTCCGAGTGTCTTTAAATTTTCACGTTTCTATTTTCAGATCAAGAATTCCAGTATTCCAAAAACAAAGTAGGACCTCTTTCCAAAGATTCAAAGAGAGAAGCCAAAGACAGAATTATATCTTAGATTCACTGTTCTCCATCTCCACTATAATTTGTCAGACTTTTGGTTTTTATTTGTTTTCGTTGATGATTTACATCTCAGTTTTCAGTCATGTCATTTTCAGACTGGGTTGCCCTCTGGACGATCTTCCACACAGCTTGATTTAAAATTCTCTACTTCCAAAGATTCCGGAGGTTTAATCAAGTCTGACCCTGGAGTATCCGATTGCCTGGATCAAAAGAATAATTGGGCCATCTCAGGGGATTTTGGAACTACAATCGGAACTACCTCGGCCAATTCCGCGAAAATCCGTGGAATCAGACCACATATGCACATCGAGGATCTACTTTAATAACGCCGGTGATAGTATAACGCTGACGTTATATAACGTGACGCTGACGTCACGGAAACCATGTTAACACACTGACAAGTGTGATTGCAGCAAAACAAACGGTTTTAATTGAAGTTGATGTTTTTAGCCATATTTAATTGAAAATTACATAAACTTCATTTATTTTGCTGATTAAATATTTCGAATAATTAGAATAATCGATGTTAATAGAGCTGAACCCACATGCTACACAACTTATTTTCCATACGCCAGTTCCGGCGAACAAAAGGGAGGTTTTTGGTACATAGTACTACGTGTAATGCTCCTTACATACACCCCAGCCATGATTCGATTCTCAATTTGTGGCGGACTTTCCCGAATGTTTGGAACTTGTGATGCTAGCAGTGAAAGCTAAAACAAGCATGTACAAAAGCATAGTATCGCCAGATAATTGGCTGTTAGTATTCACAAAGTAGGGACGTAGATGAAGGCTTAAACCGATATCTAGGCTTCAAGCCCCGCTAGATAGGTGGGCATGCATGTTTAGAGAACGCCTTTTGGCATATGCGAAAAAGCTGGTTCAAATGTTGCGTTATTGGTGTTAAAAAGGCTAAATGTATGGTAATCTTAATAAAGGATTATATAGAACTTGAAAGTGTATTTTTTACAGAATGGATAATGTTGTCAGATTTAGAAGAATAAAACAAAACAAAAATAAACTTGAGCATTTTTAATGAAGAAAGTATTTCTCCATGCACCAAGTACTTATAAGTCACGTTTTGCAACATTTTAGTCTTGTAACAGGGACGATACTTTTAAGTCCCCCAAGCATATGTTACTCATTATATATTTAAGCATAAACAGTATATTTTGATACAAATTAATATAAGAATACTACTATGGTTTGATTGTTAAATATCTTTTTATTCAAACGACGGATATTACAATGTCAAAATATGGTCCCTGGACCTCGAATCAATTTTTAAAAAAAATATATATTATACATGTTTATATTCAAACCAATATTAATCATTTCATATTGTTGGCACATAGCATAGTGGCCAAGGTAATTTTTAGTCAGTGAGATGTTGTTTGTGTTTCAAAGGCTTGGTAGTAAAGTCACTGTCGACTGGGTCCAAATAAGTTCTTGCCACCTGGAATATACAATAAAATAACATCAAAACACAGACTTTTTGCATGCTGGGTAATTTTACATGCTTTTGTTGTAGTCTTATGACGTTTCAAAATTAACGTTTTCGAGGAACACTGTCTGAGTGTCAAAAGTTTAGGACACAGATCAAGACCGACGTTCTATCTGTCCTGATCTGTGTCCAAACTGTTTGCAAAGTTATCAGCAGACGACGAAATTCGCCGCTAGCAAGGGAATAGTGCCTGGTCTTTTACATTTTCTGTGACTGTCAGCAAACAAGCAACACAATGCATCGCCAATGTCTACAAGAAGTATAGCAAGTGTCATCACAAACTCAAAAAGTCATACAAGTTCCATTACGACTATCAGCAAACAAACAACTAAATGCATCGCCAATGTCTACAAGAAGTAAAGCAAGTGTCATCACAATCTCAAAAAGTCATACAAGTTCCGTTACGACTACCAGCAAACAAACAAAATTCATCACCAATGTCTACAAGAAGGAAGGCAAGTGTCAACACAAACTCGAAAAGTCATACAAAATCCATTACGACTATCAGCAAGCAAGCAACATAATGCATCGCCACTGTCTACAGGAAGTAAGGCAAGTGTCATCACAAGTTGCATCACGACTATCAGCAAACATATAAAATGAACACTCATTGTCTGCAAGAAGCATTAAGAAGTTTCTTCACAAATTGAAAATGTCATACATGGTGCATTACAACTGTCTTCGAAACGGCAGCCATTGGCATACCACCTGACTAAAACGTCAGATAATTTGCATCATATAATCAGGGATCTAGAGGGGGGCAGGCGGTCCGGACCCCCTGAAAAAATCATAAATATATTGGGTTTCTTAGCAATACTGGTCCGCAATACTTTGTCTCACATTTTGATGACAATTGTTTTTTTAGGAGGAGAGAGGATCCAAATACCACTAAAAGTGGGCCATCACTTGTACACAGGCGAAACAAAATGCTTGCAGACTGATGAATGACCGATTTTATTGATATTTAGATCCTCTCTCCTCAAAAAAATAACTGTCGTCAAAATGTCCGACGAAGTGCATCTCAACTGTTGGCTAAATATAAGACATTTTGCGTTACGACAGTCTTCGAAAAGACAGGTAAGCTGCAGCACAACTGACTCCAAACAATCAGGCAACATGCTGCACAAGTGTCTCCAAACAATCAGGCAACATGCTGCACAAGTGTCTCCAAAAAATCAGGCAACATGCTGCACAAGTGTCTCCAAACAATCAGGCAACATGCTGCACAAGTGTCTCCAAACAATCAGGTAACATGCAGCACAACTGTCTCCAAACAATCAGGCAACATGCTGCACAACTGTCTCCAAACAATCAGGCAACATGCTGCACAACTGTCTCCAAACAATCAGGCAACATGCTGCACAACTGTCTCCAAACAATCAGACAACATGCAGTACGACTGTCTTCAAACAATCAGGCAACATTCAGCACAACTGTCTCCAAACAATCAGGCAACATTCAGCACAAGTGTCTCCAAACAATCAGGCAACATGCTGCACAAGTGTCTCCAAACAATCAGGCAACATGCTGCACAAGTGTCTCCAAACAATCAGGCAACATGCTGCACAACTGTCTACAAACAATCAGGCAACATGCTGCACAACTGTCTCCAAACAATTAGGCAACATGCTGCACAACTGTCTCCAAACAATCAGGTAACATGCTGCACAACTGTCTCCAAACAATCAGGCAACATGCAGTACAATTGTCTCCAAACAATCAGGCAACATGCTGCACAACTGTCTCCAAACAATCAGGCAACATGCTGCACAACTGTCTCCAAACAATCAGGCAACATGCTGCACAACTGTCTCCAAACAATCAGACAACATGCTGCACAACTGTCTCCAAACAATCAGACAACATGCTGCACAACTGTCTCCAAACAATCAGACAACATGCTGCACAACTGTCTCCAAACAATCAGGCAACACGCTGCACAACTGTCTACAAACAATTAGGCAACATGCAGCACAATTCTCTCCAAACAATCGGACAACATGCTGCACTACTGTCTCCAAACAATTAGGCAACATGCAGTACGACTGTCTTCAAACAATCAGGCAACATGCTGCACAACTGTCTCCAAACAATCAGGCAACACGCTGCACAACTGTCTACAAACAATTAGGCAACATGCAGCACAATTCTCTCCAAACAATCGGACAACATGCTGCACTACTGTCTCCAAACAATCAGACAACATGCTGCACAACTGTCTCCAAACAATCAGACAACATGCTGCACAACTGTCTCCAAACAATCAGGCAACACGCTGCACAACTGTCTACAAACAATTAGGCAACATGCAGCACAATTCTCTCCAAACAATCGGACAACATGCTGCACTACTGTCTCCAAACAATTAGGTAACATGCAGCACAACTGTCTCCAAACAATCAGGTAACATGCTGCACAACTGTCTACAAACAATCAGGCAACACGCTGCACAACTGTCTACAAACAATCAGACAACATGCAGCACAACTGTCTCCAAACAATCAGGCAACACGCTGCACAACTGTCTCCAAACAATCGGACAACATACAGCACAACTGTCTACAAACAATCAGGCAACACGCTGCACAACTGTCTCCAAACAATCAGACAACATACAGCACAACTGTCTCCAAACAATCAGACAACATGCTGCACAACTGTCTCCAAACAATCAGGCAACACGCTGCACAACTGTCTACAAACAATTAGGCAACATACAGCACAACTGTCTCCAAACAATCAGGTAACATGCTGCACAACTGTCTACAAACAATCAGGCAACATGCAGTACGACTGTCTACAAACAATTAGGCAACATACAGCACAACTGTCTCCAAACAATCAGGTAACATGCTGCACAACTGTCTACAAACAATCAGGCAACATGCAGTACGACTGTCTACAAACAATCAGGCAACACGCTGCACAACTGTCTCCAAACAATCAGGCAACATGCTGCACAACTGTCTACAAACAATTAGGCAACATACAGCACAACTGTCTCCAAACAATCAGGTAACATGCTGCACAACTGTCTACAAACAATCAGGCAACACGCTGCACAACTGTCTACAAACAATCAGACAACATGCAGCACAACTGTCTACAAACAATCAGGCAACACGCTGCACAACTGTCTACAAACAATCAGACAACATACAGCACAACTGTCTCCAAACAATCAGGCAACATGCAGCACAACTGTCTCCAAACAATCAGGCAAAATGCTGCACAACTGTCTCCAAACAATCAGGCAACATGCTGTACGACTGTCTTCAAACAATCAGACAACATGCTGCACAACTGTCTCCAAACAATCAGACAACATGCTGCACAACTGTCTCCAAACAATCAGACAACATGCTGCACAACTGTCTCCAAACAATCAGACAACATGCTGTACGACTGTCTACAAACAATTAGGCAACATGCAGCACAATTCTCTCCAAACAATCGGACAACATGCTGCACTACTGTCTCCAAACAATCAGACAACATGCTGCACAACTGTCTCCAAACAATCAGACAACATGCTGCACAACTGTCTCCAAACAATTAGGCAACATGCAGTACGACTGTCTTCAAACAATCAGGCAACATGCTGCACAACTGTCTTCAAACAATCAGGCAACATGCAGCACAACTGTCTCCAAACAATCAGGCAAAATGCTGCACAACTGTCTCCAAACAATCAGGCAACATGCTGTACGACTGTCTTCAAACAATCAGACAACATGCTGCACAACTGTCTCCAAACAATCAGACAACATGCTGCACAACTGTCTCCAAACAATCAGACAACATGCTGCACAACTGTCTCCAAACAATCAGACAACATGCTGTACGACTGTCTTCAAACAATCAGACAACATGCTGCACAACTGTCTCCAAACAATCAGACAACATGCTGTACAACTGTCTCCAAACAATTAGGCAACATGCAGTACGACTGTCTTCAAACAATCAGGCAACATGCTGCACAACTGTCTCCAAACAATCAGACAACATGCTGCACTACTGTCTCCAAAGAATCAGGTAACATGCAGCACTAATGTCTCCAAACAATCAGGCAACATGCTGCACAACTGTCTCCAAACAATCAGTCAACATGCAGCACAACTGTCTCGAAACAATCAGGCAACATGCAGCACAACTGTCTACAAACAATCAGGTAACAAGCAGTACAACTGTCTCCAAACAATCAGACAACATGCAGCACTAATGTCTTCAAACAATCAGACAACATGCAGTACAACTGTCTCCAAACAATCAGACAACATGCAGCACTAATGTCTTCAAACAATCAGGCAACATGCTGCACAACTGTCTCCAAACAATAAGGCAACATGCAGCACTTGTGTCTCCAAACAATTAGGCAACATGCAGTAAAACTGTCTCCAAACAATCAGGCAACATGCAGTACGACTGTCTCCAAACAATTAGGCAACATGCAGTACAACTGTCTCCAAACAATCAGACAACATGCTGAATTAATGTCTTCAAACAATAAGGCAACATGCAGCACTTGTGTCTCCAAACAATTAGGCAACATGCAGTAAAACCGCCTCCAAACAATCAGGTGACATGCAGCACATCTGTCTTCAAAACTTACGACAAGTTGCATCCAAGCTGTCTTTAAAACGTCGAGAAACTTGAAGCATTACAGCTATCTTCCAGGGTCAGAAAATTAACATCTCAGCTATATTCGACACAAGTTGCTTTAAAATATTCAGAAAACATGCACCACAACTTACGTCTAAATGTCTGAAAAGTAGAAACACAAACGTCTTCAAAAAAAAAACAGAAAAATTGCAAAAAGGTCAGACAAAATACATCAAAACTATCTTTAAAAAGCCAGACAGGTTTCATCACAACTGTCTCCAAAAAGCCAGACAGGTTTTATCACAACTGTCTCCAAAAAGCCAGACAGGTTTCATCACAACTGTCTCCGAAATGCTAGACAGGTTTCATCAAAACTGTCTCCAAATAGCCAGACAGGTTTCATCACAACTGTCTCCAAATAGCCAGACAGGTTTCATCACAACTGTCTCCAAAAAGCCAGACAGGTTTTATCACAACTGTCTCCAAAAAGCCAGACAGGTTTTATCACAACTGTCTCCGAAATGCTAGACAGGTTTCATCAAAACTGTCTCCAAAAAGCCAGACAGGTTTCATCACAACTGTCTTCAAAAAGCCAGACAGGTTTCATCACAACAGTCTCCAAAAAGACAGACAGTTTTCATCACAACTGTCTCCAAAAAGCCAGACAGGTTTCATCACAACTGTCTCCAAAAAGTCAGACAGGTTTCATCACAACTGTCTACAAAAAGCCAGACAGGTTTCATCACAACTGTCTCCAAATAGCCAGACAGGTTTCATCACAACTGTCTCCAAAAAGCCAGACAGGTTTTATCACAGCTGTCTCCAAAAAGACAGACAGGTTTCAGTACAACTGTCTCCAAAATGCCAGACAGGTTTCAGTACAACTGTCTCCAAAATGTCAGACAGGTTTCAGTAAAACTGTCTCTAAAAAGCCATACAGGTTTCATCACAACTGTCTCGGAAAAGCTAGACAGGTTTCATCGCAACTGTCTTTAAAA
Organism: Loripinus fragilis; assembly: GCA_964019695.1. NCBI lineage: Eukaryota > Metazoa > Mollusca > Bivalvia > Lucinida > Lucinidae > Loripinus > Loripinus fragilis. The sequence continues at coordinate 50,560,079 of OZ026524.1, forward strand.
AGCCAGATAGGTTTCATCACAACTGTCTCCAAAAAGCCAGACAGGTTTCATCACAACTGTCTCCAAAAATGTTAGACAGGTTTCATCACAACTGTCTCCAAAAAGCCAGACAGGTTTCATCACAACTGTCTACTAAAAGCCAGACAGGTTTCATCACAATTGTCTCCAAAAAGCCAGACAGGTTTCATCACAACTGTCTCCAAAAAGTCAGACAGGTTTTAGTTCAACTGTCCCCAAAAAGCCAGACAGGTTTCATCACAACTGTCTCCAAAAAGCCAGACAGGTTTCATCACAACTGTCTCCAAAAAGCCAGACAGGTTTCATCACAACTGTCTCCGAAAAGCCATACAGGTTTCATCACAACTGTCTGCAAAAAGCCAGACAGGTTTCATCACAACTGTCTCCAAAAAGCCAGACAGGTTTCAGAACAACTGTCTCCAAAATGTCAGACAGGTTTCAGTACAACTGTCTCTAAAAAGCCAGACAGGTTTTATCACAACTGTCTCGGAAAAGCTAGACAGGTTTCATCGCAACTGTCTTCAAAAAGCCAGACAGGTTTCATCACAACTGTCTCCAAAGAGCCAGACAGGTTTCATCACAACTGTCTCCAAAAAAGTTAGACAGGTTTCATCACAACTGTCTACAAAAAGACAGACAGGTTTCATCACAACTGTCTCCAAAAAGCCAGACAGGTTTCATCACAACTGTCTACAAAAAGACAGACAGGTTTCATCACAAATGTCTCCAAAAAGCCAGACATGTTTCATCAAAACTGTCTCCAAAAAGTCAGTCAGGTTTCAGTACAACTGTCTCCAAAAAGCCAGACAGGTTTCATCACAACTGTCTCCAAAAAGCCAGACAGGTTTCATCACAACTGTCTTTAAAAAGCCAGACAGGTTTCATCACAACTGTCCCCAAAAAGCCAGTAAGGTTTCATCACAACTGTCTCCAAAAAGCCAGACAGGTTTCATCACAACTGTCTCCAAAAAGCCAGACAGGTTTCATCACAACTGTCTCCAAAAAGCCAGACAGGTTTCATCACAACTATCTCCAAAACGCCAGACAGGTTTCATCACAACTGTCTCCAAAAAGTCAGACAGGTTTCAGTACAACTGTCTCCGAAAAGCTAGACAGGTTTCATCACAACTGTTTTTAAAAAGTCTGCCAGGTTTCATCACAACTGTCTTTAAAAAAGCCAGTAAGGTTTCATCACCACTGTCTTTAAACAGCCAGACAGGTTTCATCACAACAGTCTTAAAAACTTGTAAGGTTTCATCACAAATGTTTTCAAACAGCCAGACGGGTTTCATCACAAATATCTTCAAAAGATCAATTTAATTGCATCACATCTCTCTTCGAAAAAGATATATCTAGTATGAATCAGAACTTTGATTAATAAAGTCAGAAAACTTGCATCACAACTGTCTTCAAAAAGTCAGACAGTCAGCTGTTTTCAAAATGGATGCTCAAAGCTAGAATAAATTATAAAAGCAATCATTCAATGTAAATAGATGGATAATACGGTTATTTAATGTGAAATGAGTATGAGATGATCACAAGATTAATGTTCAGATTCTGTTTATCATAATGATCGTTACGTTCAGCACGTGTGAAAAGTGCTCCATTCTTTGTACGTTACCTGCAACTATGACAGTCTTTTCCTTAAGCATGATATGCTCCCAAGTTTTTGAAAATACAGTAAAACATGTGTAAAACGGCCACTAAAAATAGACAAAATGAAAACATTCATTCTAACAATTGGTAGCTTAAAGCTGCATAGTCTGTAACTTTTGATCTTTTAATTTTAGAACAAATGTTTCTATTTTTCAAGAACACAGTAAAAAAACTAAAATTCAGGTGTACATTTTACCAATTTCGTAAATCTTAACAAACTATCAGTATCAAAACAACAGCATTTATGTTATAATTAACTGTCTATAATTATTTGAGGGACGCAAATAATTACCAACAAGAGAAAAACACACCTGTTTTATAAGATAATTCACTTTTCCGTGCAGTTTTCAGCCATAGTGAACAGATTAATTGTGAAAACATAACTTCATTCTACTTTTACAAATGATTTAAAAAGAAAATAAAAAATTTCGAAAAAATGTTCACAGTTGCAGACTTAGTCTCTTTAATGAAGGTCGAAGGTATTGCAGAATGCTCACCTTGGAGCATTCTGCAATACTTTTCACCTTCATTAAGCGATAAATGGTCTTGAAAACCAAATTTCGGTCTTTTTCAGAGTGGCCGTTTTACACAGGTTTTACTGTAGTTTATTGGCATTACACTTAGTTTTAAATGATAAGTTTCACCTGCAGAAGAGATTGTGGTACTTATCGCATTGTCGAGCACTGATGGTTAAGCCTGTGCTAATGCGCTGATTCAGCTCACGCCCAGGGGGGGGGGGGGGGGGGGTATTCGAATATTTTCATACATAAGTAGGCTCGTGTCATTTTTTGGGGTTCAAAATTTTTACTTCCAATATTTTTTGGGGTTTTCAGAAAAATAAATATTTTTGGGGTATGAAGATTTTGTGGATATTTTTTGGGTCATCACGAAATTAGGACTATATTTAGGTGTCATGTCTTTGCATTTAAGGGTCTGTTCTTAAGGTCAATGTACAGAATGGGGGATATTTTTGGGGGTTACTAACATTTCAAATATTTTTTGGGCTGCTTGAAATTCCTGATATTTTTGGGGGGTGAAAGGTAGATGCTGGGCCCGAGCCTACGTATGAAGAAAAGATGAGAGTACCCCCCCCCCCCCTGGGGGCTCACACACACATAGTATGAAAGTACGTCAAGACCAAAATATAGACCTCTAGCGCCGCTAGATATGTCATAATGCACGTGTATATGCGATACGTACGAAAGCTCATGTTCATGGTCAAATATTCCACGATACAAGCGCAGCATCTGTAGCTTTACTTACGATCCAGTCGTGTACCATATGTGGCCCCTAGAATCATAAGGGTCAACATTCCAATGGCGAACAGAGCCGATATCCCGAGGATAAAGGCGGCCAGCTCCCCTTCACTGAATATTTCACTGTAGCCGCTGAAAGAAAAATATATAAACCAGGCTCTGAGGTTATAAGGCTATGTTCATGCTCAACGCAAATAGGCATGTGATTAATAAAGCTCATAAATGTTCAAATGCCAACAATTGTTGGCAATTAAACATTTATTAGCATGATAAATACTATCTCATCGAGTTTGAAAGCAATCTTGAAAAGTCTTTATTTATCAGCATTTAAGCTTTTATGAGCAATTGACATTTCATGCTCAGTTGAGTTGAGCGTGAAAGTTTTAATAGCGTGATAATGACACATACACTTTGTCCTTCATTTGGTGTTTTGCATACTGCTTAATTTTGCATGTTTTTGTGTCCATCCATCCGTCAGTCGGTTTATAAGTAACGCCTTATCATCTTGCATTTAATGAATTTAGAAAAATGAATGTTTTTAGCTTGCGTGTCTATGACAATGAAGGTATGACCTTGGTGACAATTGTCAAGGTCAAATATATTTAAGATATGCCGGCATGACTCGTAACACGAGTTTATCTTACATTTATCTTGGGTGCTAATATTTGGTACAATAGTTGCCTTTCATGTGTAGATGACACAAAGGTTTCGGGTCACTGGTATGTCAACGGTTAAGGTCAAATATGCTTAAAATCTGTCTGTATGGCTCATAACGCAAATTTCTCTTACATGTATGCATAAGGATTACCTTAGGTTTGCAAATGCGAAAGAATGTTTCGGATCGCTGATATGACTTGGAAGTCAAAAGTCACGGTCAATTAAGCTTAAAATCTAGCTGTATAGCTTATAACGCAAACTACTATTAATTTTCTGCGTTTCGAAGAATAGCAGAAAATTTTTGTCTTAAGCGTTACATTAGATAAACGTATTCACCGATGCCGTAAACAGGTTTTACTGGTGTAAATATTTATAGATCATAAATAAGCGGCAAGTGTGCATGCTTTCTTGCTGAATAGTTATAGACAAGGTGGGCTCATTCCTAAGCGTTCTTTCTAGAAGTCAACATCGTGATTTTCATTCGTTATCAAGAAGGCATTCAAGTCGAGCAGGCATGGAACCCGAGGTTGAAGTTATGGTTCAAGAGAAGGTGAGGGCAGCAGTGAGCGAGGGGATTCTGCTTCATTAGCAGCCAGAGAAAAAAAATCTGAAGGTGATTATCGCTATTTTAAGGCATATGTTAGAATGTACATTATAATGCTGCGTAAAAGTTATTCCCCGCATAGTAAAAAGGTCGATTGTTTATGAAGCGTACACATGAGATATAGTAAACGCACACACTCACAACAATTTTTAACGCACATACTCACAGCTTTATACATAGTAGCATTCAACTTGCATCATTTTTTGAATGTTCTATGATCGATCAAAGTATCCAATGCTTTAATAATAATAATAATAATAATAATAATAATAATAATAATAATAATAATAATAATAATAATAATAATACATTTGGTTGTACATTTTACAAGAGTGGATGTTTTGGCATTCTGGTACATATTTTTTTATTTCAGTCTTTTACATTATTTAAAGACAAGTTTGTAGGACCCATGAATTGGTGTTTTTTCAGGAAAAGAGATCATCAGTCACCTACAGAAGCTGATAAGAAAAGCGGATGATTCAGAGATGGGTTGGAGAACGGTTAAAGAATTTGATATAAACCCCCTGGTAGAGGATTCAGACGACAAAAAACGATTAATAAGAGCAGAGTCTAGAGCTAACTGAAAAGCCAAACAACAAAAGATGAAGAAAAGCCAACGTCGTTTTACTCCATACGGTAGATGGTCGTCTACTGCAGTTAGTACTCCACCTGCACATGTGAGGGGGCAGTCTATGTTCTCAGACAGTCGGAGACCTGGTCTTAGCTTCTTCTGCAGGAATTCAGGACACTGGAAGAAAGATTGTCCTGAATTGCCAAGACAGAATAATAAGATAAGTATTTTAGAAATAAGTAAAGTAAATGACAAAGAAATGTATTTGAAGGGGAATGAAAAACAAAACATTGTTGATAGTAAGCTTACATGTGATAAATTTGGTCCAAATGAGCCCGAACCAAAATTCAATTGAAAAAAGAACTGAGAGTAATAAATTATGGAGAAGATATAACCAGTCTGATTCTTCAGTAGGTAGGCTCAAATCTGCTAAAAGTGCATGGGAAACAGCAGGTGCAGATGAATATATTATGAGGGTAGTAACTGAAGGTTATACTTTACCATTTAGGGAGTTACCTCCCGTTAAATGTATGCAAAATAATAAGTCTGCAAGGGATAGTATGGCATTTGTTAAGGAAGAGGTATGTAAACTGTTGGAAAAAGGCTGTGTAAAGGAGGTAACAGAAGTACCGTTTGTGACAAACCCTTTATCAGTAGCCTTTAATAGGACAGGTAAGCCAAGGTTATTGTTGGATTGTCGTCATATAAATCATTATTTGATTTAATAAAAATACAAATATGAAGACATAAACACTGCATTGGAAATGTTCGATTTAGACTCATATTTATTTTCATATGACCTTTAGGGAGTGTATCACCATATTTCTATAAAATCAGAACATACACAAAATCTAGGTTCCTCTATTACAATTGATAAAGTAACAAGGTATTTTGTTTTCTGTGTTCTCCCTTTTGGTATAGCCACAGCAGGTCACATCTTTTCCAAGGTATTAAGAGTGGTGGTCAAGTTTTTGAGAAGTCAAGGTCACAAGGTGGTAATGTATTTAGAGGATGGGATAGGCGGACGCAATAAATATGATGCTGCTGTGCATTTAAGCACACATGTACGTACTACTTTAATAGAGTTTGTTTTCCTATTGGCCCATGATAAGTGTCATTGGGATCCGACAAGTGTGAAGACTTGGTTGGGATATATATTGAACATGAGTCAAGGTAAGTTGTTTGTCACTTATGAGAGAATCGAAAGGGCCTCTCAGCAATAGAATCCATGTTGGAAACTATTTGCAAGACATTTCTAGTTAGAGTCCGAGTTTGGTTGTAGGGCAGATTATTTCAATGTAGGCCGTGTTTTGCAAACTAGTGTGTTTAAGAACAAGAGCTCTAAATGAGTGCATCATAAGTAGAGCAAGCTGGAAAGCATAAGTTATGGTGACAGCAGATGCATTATGTGAGCTTAAATTTTGGAAGAGCAATATGAAGGAATTGAATAGAATAGGTCGTCTATTAAGTGTAGATTTTAGTTCAGATATTGAGATATTTTATGATGCAAGTAGCGAAGGCTATTGTGGGTATTTGTGCATCGGCAGGGCACCTGTGATAAACTATTCTTCAGTTTGTCAGAAAGACCACAAGAATGTACAAAACAGAAACTTTGAAGTTAATGTTAGCACCTCTTTAGAAGGTCAATCAAAGCAATGCTTTTGTAAAAGTGATGCTTTAGCTATAGCTGACTCATGCAATAAGGAGAAAGGTGTTAGTAGCGTAGGTGGTAACAGTGACGCCATATTTGATGGTAGTATTACAGGTAATGGCTGTATGTTTCCTGGTGAAGGGAATAGTAGAAAATGCCATGGTATCCAGACTGTTGACAAAAGGGAACCTGCCATTATTGATGGTATAGATGATGTATGTAACATCAGTGAAGCCACTTGTGCTGGCAATTTGTTCATGTATGACGGTGGTATTGTAATGATTATATCATTGCTGGAAATACTGCAGTTGATGCGTCATTTGGTAAGCTTGCAGATGACAGTAATACAGGAGAATTAGAGGTCATAGGAATTCGGTCTAATGATGAGAAGGTAGGAAGTTCCACATGGAGAGAACTTGAGACAGTTAGAAGAATTTTATTTAGTAACTAGAAATCCTTACAAACAGAAAGATAAAGATATTTCCTGATAATAGAAATGTAAAATCAATATTAAAGGCAGGAAGCATGAAAAAGGACCTGCAAATAATTGCTATTTATATTTATGACTTTTGTAAAAAGCACAACATCACAATAATCTCCGAGTGGATTCCAAGACATTTAAATGAAAGGGCAGATTATTTATCACGCTCATTTGATTGTGATGATTGGGAAATTAATGACAGTGTTTTCAGGATTTTAGATAGAACTTGGGGCCCACATACTGTCGACAGATTTTCATCAAATCATAATTGTAAATGTTTACTATTAAATTCTAGATGGTGGCTTCCAGAGGCAGAGGCAGTCAATGCTTTTGATCAATGCTGGAGCAGAGAATGCAATTGGATGGTTCCCCCACCTAGACTTATATCATTGTGTTTATCAAAATTAGGGGGAAACAGGGCCTGTGGTACGCTTGTGATTCCAGAGTGGATTTCGGCTCCATTTTGGGTACAACTAGTGGAGAACAATGGCGCATTTAAGTACTTTATAGAACATTTTCGATACATTTCTAGGTACTGTGCAATCAAGCAAGGAAAATGAAATAATGGTGTTTTCTCGAAGAAACCTCTGCATTTTTGCATGTTGGCACTGAAAATAAGATTTTTGTAATATTGACAGAATGCATCTTTTTTCAGGTGTTGGTTTGAAAGATACCGTTGAACAAGCTTTGAAAGATTGAGGAGTACAAGACGATCAGAAAGTGAAATCTATGTGTAGATACATTTTACAGTCTAAAAGTGACGGTACTGTTAAAAATATTTTAGTTACTTTAACAAATGGAATCTGTTTTGTGACAAAAATGGTTATGATGTTATGCCAGCACAACCAATTCACATAGCATTATTATTGACAGAATTACAAGATAAGTGTGTTACATACTGCGTTATCTCTTCAATTGTGTATAGCATAAAATGGGTACATAGGATAAATGGAGAAAATGATCCAACTGAGAATGGTTTCGTTACCATTTGCTTGAATCTGCCAAACGTTTACGGTCTTCAAAAGTTACTAAAAAAGATGTTGTCACACCAGATATGCTTATTGAACTCTGTTCTTCTAATGCTACTAAAATTCTGAAGATCTTTTACAAGTTAAAGATTTAGCAATGATTTTAATTGCTTTTTCTGGCTTTTTAAGATATGACGAATTGAGAAATTTAAAATGCTGCAATGTTCAATTTCATGATGCATATCTAAGTTTGCAAATTGAATCTAGTAAAACGGACCAATACAGATCTGGCAACGAAGTTTTGATAGCTAAAGGGGAAAGTAATGCCTGTCCATATCAAATGTTGCAGAAAAAGGTGGTTCTAGCAGATATAGATCTGACATCTACTCAATTTTTGTTTAAACCTGTTTATAGCTCTAGTAGTATATGCAAATTGATATAAAAAACAAGCCTTTAAGTTATACAAGAGCAAAAGAATGTTTAGTTGGTAAGCTTAAAGCTGTGAATCCATGTTTAAATTTAGGTTTGCATAGTTTACGCGCTGGAAGCGCGACCACTGCAGCAAGGGCTGGGGTAAATTTTAGGTGTTTGAAAAGGCATGGGAGGTGGCGTTGTGATATAAGTAAAGGTGGGTATAGAGATGATTCCATTGATAGCAGGCTTCAAATTTAAAACAACTTTGAATTTATGAATATAACTTACGCCCGTGAATATTTGTCACACAATTTGAATAATCAGCCACGTAATTTGTATCCCTAGAGCAATAAACGAACGCTTTTTTTTCCAAAAAACAGAGGGTTTTTGGTTGTTTATTGATAGTAAAGCAAAGACTATTAATTTTCTGCTTTTCGAAGTATAGCAGAAAATTTTGGTCTTAAGCGTTACAGTAGATAAACGTATTCACCGATGCGGTAAAACAGCTTTTACTGGTGTAAATATTTATAGATTATAAATAAGTGGCAAGTGTGCATGCTTTCTTGCTAAATAGTTATAGGCAAGGTGGGCTCATTCCTAAGCGTTCTTTCTAGAAGTCAACATCGTTTTATATATTTTTCATTAAAATAGAATTTAATGATCTGATAAAAGTAATACCAAACATTTAATAACACTAAAGGAACATTTTTGTGTGTTTTATGGAAGCTGAAAAGTGAAAACATTTACTCTAAATTTAGCTATTGTACAGAAATTTAGCTTTGCTTTTTACAAAGTAAGTGAACTTGTTCCTATGAGCAAATTTACTTTAACTTGGCCCAGAGTGTTGGTTTGCCACTTTCTCCTTGAGGGCGTCTGCATTTGCATGTAAACTACAGCTAGTTTTCTCAAATAAGATGAGAGAAAATTTTAAAAGAGAATATATAAATAAGAGTTTTTTTTGGCTGGGTGGCAGTCACCTCAGCCAAGGGAGGTACGGTCAAGTTTATATTTGGTAAGAAGGCTTTTATATGAATTAGTAAGGCTGAATATTATGAAGAACCAGATTTTAATTAAGGTGGTCAAAAGGTTCGCTAGATTTATTTTTTCTTTCAAACTGAACCAAAAGGTATTTCACAGAAATAGAATTCTAGATACTTAATTTAATCTGGTTCTTGGTGGTACGCCAGCTGTAGTACTGTCAATATTGTGCTCGACTTGTATGCCTTCTTCTAGAGCAATAAACGAAAAATAAGCAAAAACAGAGGATTTTTTGGTTGTTAATTGATAGTAAAGCAAAGACTGTACATTATTTGATGGAGGCGAGAATATTTTGCACACTGATTGCCCCGATTGTGTGAAAATGACAGCAAAGGTTCGGGATCCAAAATATGACCTTTGATTCAAAGGACAAGGTCACAAATATTAAGAGTATGTCTATAATACTTGCGATTCAGCTTTCTTACATTTTTATGTTTATGTAGGTGGTTCATATTTGAGAATCGTATTGTTAATGGTGTGTAGATGACAAAAAAGATTTTGAATCGTCGATATGACATTGGAGCCTACGGTAAAGTTGAAAAATGCTTAAATTCTGCCCATTTGTTATTTTGCTCTTTCTGGCACACTCATTGCCAATGGTATGTAGATGACAACGACTGTTTACGATTTGACATATGCACCTTGAGTCAAAATATTTATAATATGTGGTATTTAATACAAGTATGAATATTTGCGATGCTCCTCCACCTCAATTGGGCCTCGACGAGAGAAAACCTGTCTTCGGGGGGTTGCGAACAACACAGGTGCAGACCAGCCTGCGCATCCGCGCAGTCTGATCAACCCTTTAGTCATTCTCGTTTTGAACAGTATAATCTCTGAACTTGCACACAAGCGATATTTTGATTTTCTAGCTAGTCTCTGTAGCTGAATAGACTGACTTGCATCTCGCTTTGTCGGAAACCTCGAAGACAGGTTTTCTCGCGAGGAGGCTCTATTGATGGTCCCATTCTAGTTTTAGCGATTTATTGACATGGTCCTCTAGTGGCAAATTGCTTTCAATTCCAATAATGAACAGCTACAGCTCGAAACTGTCATAAAAGGAAATTAGAATTTCTCATATTGTGCATCTCTTTTTTTCAATAATAACGTTTTCGAAAAACAATTTCAGGCTTATTAAAAGAGTGTCAAGCATTTTTAAATCAGATCAAGACCGACAGTCTGTTTGCAGTTTGCAGATCGGTACTCGAATCTATTCCTAAATGCTTACAAAAATCGCCATGCGCATGTCAAATACTTAAAATGATCTAATTCTATAGTCCTTTAGACATATGGCATGTTTTTCTATATACTATTAACACCAATATCTACCACTTCCGGTCAATGAAGTACCGGCAATGCGCGTAAATACCAGCAAATCGACGTATACATTTACCAGTGTGAACATGTTCGAAAGCAGTTGTATTGCCCGTTTGAACAGCAACCTTAGTTACAACACGCCTACCAAACGGTCAGATGCTCAACCGCTGGTTGAGCGAGAAAAACAATTTGAGTGTCTTCCCGTTGAGATTTCGAGGAGCTGAAAAGGTAAACAAATGCTGCATGTTCTGTATATTACAATTAATATTTTTTGTTCAGGAAGAGAATCGAAAATCGGGGAATGTCATGCAACCTCTTACGGGCCCCTACGTTTAAATGGTGTAAATAGGAGGTCAGAGAAATTTCTCCTTTTGTCAGATTTACTTTTTGCGCGAGAAGGGTGTACCAGAAGCAGATATAAACGTGTAGAAATTCGTGTTGTTTTGGGCTGTGTATTGGGGCCCCCAGGGGTTTTAGGGATCTGGGGAGAATGTCTATTTATTTTCAGGTAGCTGGGGAGCACTGGTAATTATTTTAGGAGAGCTAAGGAGAAGGCTTATAGTTTTGGGGATCTAGGGAGCCCTGCCAAAAAGCAAAAAAAAAACATAAAGAAAAGCCTCCATTTTGTTTGATTTTTTTTAAAAAAAAAATATTCGGCGTCTGTGGGGCTGGCCCCCAGACCCCCATGTAAATTTTAAATGTATTTATTTTTGTACTCACATGTTCATCTACATTGAACTCAGAGAGAAATATGGCAATTAAGTTTTCTTGTTGATTTATTATCCTTAAAATTGTTGATTTTTGGGTTGGTAATAACATACTTTGGGTTGCAACAGATTGCACCAGATCACAGCATTTTTGTTGGTGGTATTTCTGGACGAAAACAAGCCTCAAAATTGTTTATAACTATATTTTAGTGCATTTCGGTCGCATATGATCATTCATATGATTTTATATTCGTGCAAAAATATTTTATTACATATAGTTTGCTATTTGGCATTTTTTCAAGAATTTAAGAATTTGTAGCGCCAAGCTTGGGAATAGTAAGTCGGTATGGGCCCATGTAACAGACTGAATGCGTAATCTTAACTATGGAGTGCGAAAAAATGACAAATGATGCTATGAAATTTTCTTATTATTTTTTATTATCTGATGCTCAACCAGATTTTCCGGGACTTTTCACCAAGATTTTACGCATATTGCACAAGCTCGATGAACTTGAATAACCATCTGAATTCCAGTTGCCGATCTTAATCTTGATCAGGCCTGTGTATATCACCTTGGAGCACATCATAAAATTGAATACACAGCCCAAAACAACACGATTTTCTACACGTTTATATCTGCTTCTGGTACACCTTCCTCACGCAATAAAGAAATAAAACAAAAGGAGAAAATTCTCTGACCTCCTATTCACACCATAAATAAGCTCGTAAGAGGTTGCATGACATTTCCTGATTTTTGATTCTCTTCCTAGGACAAGAAATACTAATTGTAATATACAGATCATGCAGCATTTGTTTACCTTTTTAGCTCCTCGAAATCTCAACCGGAACACACTCGAATTGTTTTTTCTCGCTTAACCAGCGGTAAAGTATCTGATCGTTTGGGACGCATGTACAATAATCAGCAAAGTATCTTTGGATAAAAAGAGGATTTTTACTATTTTGAGGTGAATACCAAATATATTTCATCGAGTGTGTTGAAAACATCAGAATTTTCATGAGTGCGCAGCACGAATGAAAATTTCGATGTTACAATTCACGAGATGAAATATATTTGGTATTTACTAAAAAAAGTAAATTTTCTTTTTATTTTATACTTTTTAGAAGATTTACAGTTAATCAATTTGTTAACCATGCTTCAAGCCGAATCACATGTACAATAATGTAAAAGAAGACAAAGGAGTATTTGAGAAAGAATACCTGGATCAATCTACATGATCTATAGTCATCAGGACTAACAGATATAAAGAAATTTATCAGCGTCAAAGTGCGAAACAATTGACGTCATAAGCTACGTCATAATTTGTTGATGACGTTGCGTAGCATAGGTAATATGCATTGCCTCACTCACTGAAGTGGGAGGTGTTGAAAATTCAAAATAAAAAATAAAAAATCAGCAAATCTGAATTATTTTGGTACCAAAATGTTCCTCGTGTTCTAAATGACTACCCCCACTTGATGTTTTTGTTCACAAATAAGTAAGTTATAGGGGTTTGAACTTTCGGAGTGAGCTGCATTAAGTGAATGGAAAAGTCAGATGTGATCCAATAAACGCTACAGTGAAAATATAGGCTGATATCAATCACTAGTGATTGATATCATATCATTTCACTAGTGATTGATATCACTTTAATTTGTTTTTGATATACATTGATTTCACTGCTTAGTATAAAATAAAACGTTCTTTTAATGTATTTCTTAGCACTTGGAGAAAATAACATATTGAGTAGATCTATATTAGATTTAAAAAACTGTAGTATCTTTTCTTGCACGCCGGATAAGAATATCTGATATTTTACCCTTGGATAGAAAATCTTATCTTACTCATGTTATCTTACCCAAGCTGTCAAGTGAGGGCTACATACATTGGTTGTATTGGAACTCACGCACATGGTCGTCAAGTGACGTCATTGTTATGCTACACTGACGTCATCATATGAAATTGCATCTTAGCGTATTTGGGGCTCTCTGGAAGCTTATTTTTAAACTTAAAAAAACAGTGGCTAGCAAGAAAACGAATCCATTATTCGTGTGAGGGTAGGATAGAAAAATCCTTCCCTCGGGATCACCATTTGACATCACTCGGCAAGCCGAGTGATGCCAAACGATGATCCTCGGGACAGATTTTCTATTCTACCCTCTTACTCATGATAGATTCTTATAATCTGTCTAATCTTTGTTCGAGCCTCACTGGAGGCATTGTGTCATGCCCTTAAGCAAAACACTTAATATCCGCACTGCTAAGTACTGGTACAACCCAGTAACACGTCGCGACATGACTGAAAAAAATTGTTAGCTCGGGTGTTAAGCGTCATTTCAAACAAACAATTACTGTACCTGTTTAAACAGCAACCGTTGTCACAGCAGCCATAAGGTGAAGCGCAATAGAATGTCACTGAGTTGAATGTGCATGTTGTATAACTGGTTCCAATAAAGAATGCGAGATTCCTTCCACACTGTAGCTGGGCTTTCGATGATACCAGAAGATTGAAAATAACCAAGCAAAGAACAAATATCAACATTTTCACTAGACAAAGTGTAGTAAAGAGAACTAGTAATATTTCGATTATTCTGCAAGTCTCTACTAAACTCCAGCTGATAAGTTTTTAGACTTAATTTTTCGCAATAACTTTTTTATCTTCAATTTTAGCAAAATGTGTTCGCTATCAAAGTTGTAGAGGAAAATTTCCGCCAACTTCTCCAAAAGGTCTTGTGCTTGTGGCGCAAACAGATTTTCGTGTATATAGATGAAGATTTTGCAATAAATGAAATTCGTTCTAAATTTCTAAGTCTTTTATTGACAGGTATAACTCGTATAGGCGTAACAGAAAGGGGTAGTTTCAAAAAAATATTCCGGGAGGCGGTGCATATCCCGTTCTTCAAAGGCTGTGCAGAACATAAAACTGCCCTTAACATACTCAGAGTATATCGTGCATGTGCAGAATCAACTTAAAGCAGGCTCATTTGTAGGAACAAAGGCTGGGTTATCGCATGACGTGCCATTTTTCTCTTACGCACGTGCTATGAAATGAACGGTTTTGAGATGACCCTTCTAGCTTAACGCACGAGCGAATCAGGCGCGATTTCTATTATATTTGAACAAGCCATCCATCGCTTTAGTAGTTGAATCAGGGCGGTGCAATTTAACTTTTTGACTGACATCTTGGACTTAGTTTATTTGTGCTATGCTTAAAATGTTCAAAAATTGCATCTAAGCACAGATGAACTTGCAGCATCTAGGATGTTGGAACCATTTGGAGAAGTTGGCGGAGATGTTCCTGAATACTTTTCATCGCTAACACATTTTGCTAAAATTGAAGATAAAAAAGTTATTGCGAAAAATTAAGTCTAAAAACTTAACAGCTGAAGTTTAGTACTATTTCTTGACTATTTTGTTGTTGTTGTTCGTTTTTAAAGTTTGACAATTTGAAAGTTAATTCGTTCCAGTTTCATGTACGATTTTCAATATCACGGTAGTTTGCATTTTTGCCATTGTTACTTGTAGCTGCTTTTAGCCTATAGACATAATGACTGGCATACATTTGATGTATCAGTGAAGCCCGGAAAAGGCAGCTTTCCGGGCATCAATGATATTTCAGACTTTTCAAGGTTTCAAGATGCTGTTAGGCAACAAGGGTCATTCATAAACATGCTTGTTTGCTGCACCCCTTCCCATCTCCTTTTGAACCAGTACCAAAATGTTTTATCGCATATCAGAGTATTTTGTTTTTCCCATCGTCGCCAAAAACACGATTTTACCATTAAGCAAAATGCTAGAAAAGAAAATACAGTAAAACTTGTGAAAAACGGCCACTATAACAGACAAAACATAGATATTTATGACAAATAGTACCTAAATGAAAGTCGAAAGTATTGCAGAATGCTCCCCACGGAGCATTCTTGAATACTTTTGACCTTCATTAAGCGATAATTACTCTTGAAAAACAATTTTTGGCCTTTTTGAAAGTGGCCTTTTTACGCAGGTTTTACTGTATGCAAAATAGAATTTCTTACCATACAAAGAAGACCAAGACATCATATTACATGTAAAGCTGACCATTATCAGCCCGCCAGCGCAACGCCATTTAAATAGTTTTTCGCTGATGGGCCGACAGTGTCCTGTTACTATATGCTGGCTGGGAAGAAACTTTCCTGATAAGGGATACAGCAAAACAAACATGTCTTATAGATGGCCTAAGGTATCCACATTGAGGTTTAGATCACAGTAAAGCCTGTCTTAAGCGGCCACTTAAAATAGACAAAATAAAGGTCTTAATGAAAAATGGTAGCTTTATGAAGGTCGAAAGTATTGCTGAATGCTTCCCTTTGAACATTCTGCAATACTTTTGACCTGCACTAAGCGATAATCTGTATTGAAAACCAATTTTTGGTGTTAGTTTTGAGTGGCCGCTTAAGACAGGGTTTACTGTATACTTTATAACAATATCCACGCAAACACATGATATTTTACAAATTTTAACAAAATCAACCACAAACAATAAACATTGAACCTCTGTATATCATGTATATGATCGATAAAAAAATACAATATCTCGATCAATCTACTACTTCCGCTTTAGTAAGACCTGGGATGTCCATTTTCGTGCATTTAGGCTTATTAAACTAACACACAAACTTCGTGTTTTGATATCATGAATATAGAATTGCATAGTCTTTGTCTAATAACATTTAGTGAGCCAAAAATGAGATATAACTACGATTACATGTATTTTTGAAGCCACATCTAATAAAAAAGGAATATAGTTCATACTTTTGAAGTGAATAAATCATTGTAGGCTATAATTGCAGCGCAGTAAAACCTGTGTAAAACGGTCACTCAAAAATAGACAAAACAAAGATACAGTAACACCTGTATAAAACGGCCACTTAAAAATAGACAAAACAAAGGTCTTAGTGGAAAATGTTAGCTCAATGAAGGTCAAAAGTATTGCAGAATATATACCATTCTTGAAACATTCTGCAATATTTTTGACCTGCATTAAGCGATAATTGATATTGAAAACCAATTTTGGTGTTCTTTTTGAGTGGCCGCTTAAGACAGGTTGTACTGTGTAACAATTGGTAGCTAAATGAAGGTCGAAAGTATTGCAGGATGCTAGAGCATTCTGCAATACGTTTGGCCTGCAATAAGCGATAAATAGTGTTGAACAACAATTTTTGGTCTTTTTGAGAGTGGCCGTTTTACACAGGTTTTACTGTACCTTGAGCCTTCATGCGCTGATTGCGAAGACATCAGGCTACAATATAATTATGTGGTTCCTAAATTAAGATAGAATAACAGTATCGCATATTACTTAATAACATGCGCGGATCCAGAAAGTTTTGCCAGAGAGGGTCCAACTTTGATAACGCATTTTTAAGTTGATGAGGGTAGAGATAATCCAAATACCATTTTTAGCGGCCCATCATTTGCCCGCCAGCGAAACGCCATTTAAATGGCGCTTCGCTGGCGTGCTAATGATGACCCAACATTGAATGCTGGCTTGGTAGCTTTGTGAGTTTTCAGGGAATCCGGACCAGTATTGCTAAGAAACCCTATATTTTGTGATTTTTCAGGGGGGGGGGGGGTCCGTACCCCCTGTTTCCCCACTCCCTCTGAATCCGCACGTATTAAAGGTGGTGGTTTGACCCTTATCCTGCCGATATGGTTTGTTCTAAAATGTTGTCTTATTAAATCTGCTGCAATTATCAAAATGCACTCCAGGAGCAAAAACTATGAAACCTGGTCAGACTGCTAGCTTGGAAGCAGTCTAGTCGATATTGTTTGTAACAATGGTACGAGTATGTCAAGATCAGCTGTGCATCACATTGTTTTTGCTTCTTCTTTTTTATTATCTAAAGCAGGTATTTTTCGTTAATGGATTTTTTTCAAGACCCCAGTCAGTTAAAAACGGCTGTACATACATGTACATAACGAGACAGTATAGATCTACTATAAATCTGTTTGTTCTCGTGTGTGTTTACACGCCAACTCAAGTCCTATTTCGAACTTGATCTCGCCAAAGCCCACGAAAATTAATTCTTTAGCATTCTTGTGAAATCAATTTTCGATAATAACTTCCGTGTCTTGCATGGTCGCCAGGTAGATAAAGATTTGGAATGTTTTAAATAGCTATTGACATATGGTAAGCAAAATTAGTTATCTTTGTTTCTAAGTGTTGTTGTTTTTTATAATTCTTTTCTTTGACAGTCACCTACTCTCCTTATAGTATACTCCGCCCCTTCCTGTGCTTCACAACCAATTAGTTTGCACAGAAATTTGAATTTGAGACCAACTAAGTCACAATGTCATATTTTGTCAATGTTTGTAATATCTATTAAGTAAACCATTAAGTAAATCCGTGAAGTGGCCAATGCGACCATTTCCAAAGGAACAGTCATGGAAAAGGAGAAAACTATACGTAGGTCATAAATCATATATTGCAACTATAAAGTAAAGTGCTCATTCCCACTTAATTCCTTTATAATTGTAATATATTATGATCTATAACCTATATACGTATAATGCAGAAGCTATTATAATACTCTAACAAGTCAACTAATACTAGACGTATTCGTTGAATATGATGTTTTTACAAACAAGAGGGTCATGGGGGTCTGTGTCGCTGGCTTGAGTCTTTGTTCACGAGAATTTGTTTTCTCTCTGGCAGCTACGTTTCACTGATACATAATGCCACGCAACTTTGGTAGAGGGCATAATTGGGGAAATTTCTTTGAATTTCTTTTAAATTTGGGTCAGTGATTAAGATGATTTTATTTAATTTTCAACTCTGGTTGCCATTTTGTTGAGTGGATCATACTAAATCATTTGTGCTATTTTGATAGAGGACATCATGGGGTATATTTGTTTGAAATTATTTTTGAATAGTTTAGCTCTGCTTGCTATTTTTTCAATTGAGTTGTACCGTTTGTACATTTGTAGATAGCATTTGTAGCAACCAACTACCGAGTGTTGCCCCGCGGAGCGGGGCAACACGAGGGTTGGTTGCTTTACGACTAGAGAGGCTCTGTTCTGTTCTATTCACGCCCATTCATCTCAAATATGAATAGAAAATATTTTCGGTATCGCCAAGTTCCGGTATCTATACGGAGTCGATACGGGGAACCATCTAGATCGAACTAAGAACCTAATTCTACTGTTGAAAAATATGTTGTGATCATCGTTGACATTGGAAAAATACAAAAAGTAAAAGTGAATCACGGAGATGCCAGTTTTGTTGATATTAAAGTCATATTTCAGCCATAAGACTGAGGGATTTTTTCTATCACCTGGAGCTTGATCGGTAGTGATAGCTCTTTCAGGCAAGCGGCTGCGTGATCCCCATGACGTGACGTCACAATTCTTATAACGTTACGTCACGACGTGATAACGTCTTGAGCCAATCGCCAACTGCCACGTGCATCGTCGCGCCTTTGAAATGAGCCGCGACATGAGATTTCCAACAATGTGATATGTGCGACCAGCAAAGACTCAGATCAGCCTGCGCATACACGCAGTCTGATCAGAGCCTTTGCTAGTCGCTTGAATTTTCTATTAGTCAGGAAAAAAAATCAGAAAAGTTAACAAGTACAGGCATTTTGTGAAGAAAATGGTTTGATACCTTGATTAGGGGTGATTTGGTATGCTGAATCCAAAAACTAATGTTGGCAAGCTAAGAAATGAAGTCTTAGTGACCTAATTTGCATATTTTCTTAATGGCCGCCAAAAATCATGGAATTTGACATATTGCTGAAATATTTTATTTTTTGACAATGTTTTTTATTCAAATTCATTAGTATGATGTCCTAAGATGGTTTCACTCTTAGAGTACATGGTTTGTGCGGCAATTTACATAATTATTCCAGGTTATTATCGTATTCATGGTAATAAATGTCTGTTTAGTCTATACAATCATATATAAACTTGCCTGGGTGCACGACAATTCGTCGAAAACCGTTTCGCCGATACGACAATTGGTCGCATACGACTTTTGGTCGATGCGACAGTTCGCCGAGTACGACATTTGGTCGAAAAACATAGTCAGGTACGACATTCGGTCGAAATTGTCAAGTCTGATTGTTTTTCGACCAAACGTCGCACTCGACGGAACGTCGCATCTATCAAATGTCATTGATTATTAAAAAAAGAAAATCATAAGAAATCACTTTTTTACCTGACGTACAACTAATAAAGGCACGCTCGATTAATTTTAGAAAGTTGCTTCAAAGCAAAAAGTGTATAACGGTACTTATTATAATGACTCTGTAATGGGCAGTGGTCTAAAGCTTTCAGCATCGATCTTTGAGTGAACTGTATTAAAGGTACACATTTGTGAGCTGATTGAATATTAATTCTTCCTTTCTGATGTCGGACTAATAATTAGTGTGTTTATTAGTTATTTGAAATGGATGTACATGTACCATCATTTTTCACTAGCAATAGGCGGGCCCAAAAAATGGCATATAAGGGCTTTCAGTACACGAAAGACAGAGATACTAATACTGATACTGGCGTGAAAATATATTGGAGATGTGAGAACCGAAAATGTAAACAATTTTTATTTCTTCTGTACATATCATTTTTCGACCAAATTTCGACTAAATTTCGACGTAATTCGACAAATTTTCGTCCAATTGTCGTAGTCGACCAAACGTCGTAGTCGGCGAAACGTCTTCTCGACCAAATGTCGCATTCGACCATACGTCGTTTCGACGAAATGGTTTTCGACCAAATGTCATGGATCCAACTTGCCTGCTATCTAAATGTAAGTTTTATTCATACCACGATTTTGGACTGTTTAACAGCTTTTCAAGTAATAAATGAGAAAGAAACTTTGATTATCAACAAATTGTTTTGTTTTAAAACAAATATATCATAATGGCCATGCCCAAATATATGGTACATTTTGTATCTATAAAAAGTAACAGCATTCACATTCCTTTGTAACCTAGGGTCTATTTAGACCAACCTTGCACCATCAGAAAAACTTCTAATATGTGTTTTGTGAGACCACCTAAATGGGTAAAAATATTGCACTAAAAATAAACCCATTTAAGCTTTGTGAAATTGCATGGTTATCATGGCAACGTATAATGCGCTTCTAAAGAATGGGGATGTTCCTACAAAAGTACTCATATCTCAGCACCTACTCTTCCTAAACTTTTAAACTTGATACCAACTGAATGTTAAGACATAGGACTCTTATCCGATGTTCAGATATGTAATTTATCAAATTTGCATATGCATATTTATTAATGAAAACATTACAAATAAGAGAAAAATTGTAAGAAATTAAGGGGGTGTACATGCAAAATTATGTACAGCTCAGCTGCTTACTATCTTATACTAACAGCCTTGGTACCAATTTAATGCTAATACATAGCACGTTTACTTAATGGCCCAAAATGCAAATTATCTATAAAAATGCAATCATGAATATTAATTAAATTATTGGACATGAGAAAAATTTGAGAACAATTAATAAAATCTATTTACAAAATTACTAAAATCTCAGCTGCCATTTATCCTAGATTTCATACTCACTTACTTTCTAATCTTGTTCCCAAATTAAAGTCCAGGAAGAGTTCTATTATACTGTTGTTTGATACACAAATTATTTGATTTGTTTATTAATGTGTAATTTTTGAAGATACCACCTTATTGATTTGTTTTTAAATTTTCTTTAGTTTTTTCAATATTCATGAATATGTTTAATAGTTAAATTATTTGTATATCTATCCATTAGAATAGAAGACTATGTCTCAGCCTTTTATTTGATACTAAGATTAGTTGTCGAAAACAATATGTAGATGAGATAGAAGTAGTTTTAGAAGTAGACCACACACGTTTTCTCTCATTTTCTCTCATTTCTAATGTTTACATTAATATTAATAAATTTAAAAATTGGATAATTTCCCATAATGACTATGAGTAAAGTAAACTGTCTTAGCTTAAAGTCAGTACCAAGTATGGTAGTCTACGAATATCAGCAGCTACGATATGAGTAATTTTGTAGGTATACACCTTTAATTTTATTACCACTTTCCTCTCATTTTCACCTGCTAAATTAATATTCAGGAATATAATCATAAAATGATTGCATATCTAATCATGGCATATAATATGCTACCTCTCAGAAGTTATTTGGTACCAAGTTTGTTAGTCTAGGGCAATTATCAGATGGGATATATGTAATTTTGTAGATATACCCATATCATTTTTTCCGCATTTTTTTAACATGTTCACTAATATTCACAAATATACAAATTAGATTTGTATATCAGAATATTGTGTTAAAGTAATATGACTAAACTTTCATTTGGTACCAATTTTGGAAGTCTAGAATAGTTAGCAGCTGACATATGGGTTATGTTGTTCGTACACCCCCTGAAATATTTTACCATTTTTCTCTTACTTTTTATGTTTTCATTGATAATTATGAATATGCAAATTACATAATTTGTATATCATACTTTTGGGTAAAAGTTAGCAGCTGACATTTAGGTAGTGTTGTATGTACCCCCCTCCCCACACACACTTTATTTTATCTACCATTTTTCTCTTATTTCTCATGTTTTCATAAATTTTCATGCATATTCAAATAAGATCATTTGCATATCATACCAATGGGTAAACATTCTTTGTCTAGGCTTTGATTTGGTACCAAGTTTGAAAGTATATGATAACTAGCAACTTACATATGGGTAATGTGTATAGGTACACCCACTAATTTTTTCTATGAATTTTCTTTTATTTCTATTTTTATTATCAATACTCATAAATATATATATATAAACAAAACTTTGCATATCAGCACATTGAATAAAAGAACTATGTTTGGGCTTAAATTTGGTACCAAGTTGGGTAGTCTAGGATGAGTTGGTGCTTAGATACGAATAATTGTGTAGGTACACCCCCTTCCCTTAGAATCATATTATGGATTTTCACATTATGGGTTGGGGTAATTTGTTCTAGGCAAGCCTCCCTGAGCCAGCCTTTTCTTTGCTATTTAGGGACCATTTTGTTTCGCCATTAACTGACAATTTGCTTTTCTTGAATTAGTAGAATAGGGCAAAAATCCATGAAAGATTGTGCGGCACGCAAGTGTTGATCTCGGGTCTGCTTGCAAATGAAGGGGACATGCTTCTGACCCAGCTACAGTGCCCGTTGGGTTGCCATGGACACCATGCACTTTTATGTAATATAAACAAGTTTTATTTTCGGAGACAATATCTTTTTGACATGTAGTGGTCCCACTGAACAATTTTGCATCCATTAGTAATTGTCTTTGGATGCAAGGTAAGCCCCCCACCCCTCCCGAGGTGTGTGTGTGAGGGGTAGGAATTATCCATGATTTTACCCCGATTTTTACTTTATAGAATATGCAAATGAGATAAGTTTATATATGACTATTGGGTGTAAGGACTTGTCAAAAAGCATCACTAAGATGATATAATAACATACAACAAGGACAGTTTGGGACAGAATTTATTTTATATTTGCTTTTGTATAATTTTCTCTAATTTTCTGAAATTTTCATCAATATTGATATATATGCAAATTAGATAATTCATCTGTATATCAGACCACCCCATCGAATAAAAGGACTATATCTAAGATTTAATTTGCTAGCAAGTTTAATAGTGTAGGGTGAGTTGCTGATGAGATTATAGTAATTTTGTAGGTACAGGCCCACTTCTCTTAAAAATCGCATTAACCCCTCCTCTAGCTGAAACTTACAAAATTTGTTTAAATTGCCAAAATTTCCTGCAAACAATAGTGGTATCATTGCGTTGCATGTTTTTAAGTTCCTATTTTAATAAAATCATTCCTGACACATTTGGGCCAGATTAACAAGAAAAAAAAAAAGTCGAAAGCAAGATTATTTGCTCAAGTTGCCCCCCCCCCCTGATTACCTCTTGATTACATTTTTAATTCTAATTGCATAAATTGATGTCAGTGAAGACATCCAGTCATGAGAAGATGCTTTAGGGTTGATTTGTACCAGATTGGCACCCTTAACACGTTACTCTACAGATTTTTATTGATATTTCTTCAATTTGGCGGCCATCTTTGATATATGCAAATAAGATAGTGAAGATGCCATTTTTCAGCTTACCAGCATTGGTTTTTGGATTCAGCATACCAAAATACCCCTAATAGGTATCTCAAAACCTTTTCTTCACAAAATGCCTGTACCTTCTTAAATAAGCGTCTTTTTCTGATTTTTTTCCTGACTATATGAGTGTTATGCTACTGACTGAACATCATTTTGAGTTTCCAAGCTAAAAAGGAGACTGCACAGGCTCGTCTGAGTCTACACTTGTCAAATTACCATATTGTTGGAAATCACATGTCGCTGCTCAAATTGCAAATCCTCATGGTATCCAATAGGAACACCGTTCAAAGGCCCCGGCGCCTTTAAAATAGCTTGCAGGATTATTTATTTCCCTTATACTCAAAGCTTTTAAACTAGCGATTCCAGTCATTTTCTTACTGACCGTTCCAAGGCGGTACTTCTTTATTTGTGTTCGCTGTTGATATATTGCCTTGTATGTGTCTTGCAGCCTTGTGATCATCTGTTGAGAATGGGGCTAAGGCCGTCGTCGACGGTCCGGCAGGTGCAGCATTTGCTGGACCCACTTTTTTGGCTGAGTAGATCTATGCTTTCGACCGTGTTCCTTTATCTCGTTTCGGTTCTTTTTTCTTTGAGCTTACCTCTGATTTTATTTAATCATGAACCACTCCGAACGTTGCGCATGCCATTAATAGACATTGCCAAGATGTTAAAACAAGCAGTCACAGAGATATGGGTTATGGGTTATGGGTGATGGGTTATGGGTCGTGTCGCGGGGAAAGCCTAAGGTATTTGCATTTAAACAACAAAGGCGCAGACCAGCCCGCGCAGACGCGCAATCTGGTCAGCGACTTTGTTGTTCAATCTCTGGAAAGTATAATTGATAAACATGTTACAAGCAAAATTTAAGCATTCTAGCTAATCTCTGTAACTGAGCAGGTTGGTTTGAGTCTTGCATTGTCGAAAACCCCGAAGACGGGTTTTCTCATGTTGAGACTCATTTATCAAAGTCATGATAATTTCTGCGATCAAGTTTTGTTTCCCTCATATTGACAATCTGCTTTTTTTTCTTCTAATGATTTTAAATGAAACAACATATCGGGCGTAAAATTACAATTAAAACGTTTTTGATGATAAATAACAGCATCGTGAGCCCATGTCTATTCCGTTACGGATATACAAGTCCTACCTGTTCCAATTTAGCACAAGTGTGTTTGGTTCCTTCAATGTTCATTTGCCTTAAAGAAGCCTGGACCATGTGGACAGAGAAGTGTTTAACCATTACGATGAAGCCAATGATCTCACCTTTTGTCACCAACAAGGAAAGTTGACAAGGAAAATTGCGCAGTCAAAATCTAGATGAAGCCTGCTTGAAAAGACGCTATTGTGACCAGGACGCAAGGATCAGTGCTAAAAGTACTTTGACAAAAACCTGCGGAGACACTTGTCAAAGTAACATGTCGAAGAAAAAAAGTGAAAATCGTAACTGTCTCAAAAGGAATATGTCCAGCATTCGGTTTTTAACTCCACTCTAGCAAAAAAAAAACATGATCCAAAGCGACTGAAATCTGGTCCCAAACATATTAAAACCCATTATAAACGAACATAGAAGCGCTAAAAACAAAACAAAAATCTCGGGGGGGGGGGGAGGCTAACGATAGGGTAGAATGATACCCCTCTAATGCTCTCCACCCTTTCGTGCCTTCGGCACTCCGTGGTTTCCTCCATCGGACCACTTTAAAATACACGGCGACGGCCCTGAGTCTGAGCTGACCCTCAAGGGGCTTCTGTATGTGACGTTTTCTTGTTCTTTTGTCACTTTCCCATAAGGTGTTCTGGGTCAGGTGTGATATTAATTGTATCGATTCCTGACATTTGCGCTCTTCCTTACTTTTTATACTCACACGAGTACCGACTCACAAGAATTACCGTATACTGTGCTATCCTCTCAGATCAAATAGTGGTTGATTGCCCATTAGGTGTGCCTATTTCATATTTGTTTAAAAAGTGAGTATGACCAAGATATAGAGAATACTAGGTGAGTGTCTTTTGATATCAAGTTTACCAGGCAAGGCTTTTTGAGAACGCGTGTTGACATCGCGAGGCTTGTCGAGATATAGAGAATACTACGTGAGTGTCTTTTGCTATCAAATTTATCAGGCAAGACTTTGAGAACGTTTGCTGACATCGCGAGGCTTGCCGAGATTTAGAGAATACCAGATGCTGAGTGCCTTTTGATATCAAATTTATCAGGCAAGGCTTTTTGAGAATGAGTATTGACATCGCGAGGCTTGCCGAGATATAGAGAATACTAGGTTAGTGTCTTTTGATATCAAGTTTATTAGGCATGGCTTTGACGGAACGCTTGTTGACATTGCGAGGCTTGCCGAGCGATTCAACATACGTTCTCAACGACGAGCCTGGTAAACTTGATATCAAAAAAGCGAACCTGGTATTCTTTTTATCAGTTTATCCCATTGTTACACTATACTATTCAAACTAGCGATTATGGCGAAATTTTCGATTTTGTGTTGATTCAGCATCATAAGCGATGTAATTAAAAACTGCAACGTCATCATGACCTGATAAAGGCACATACCGTGAGAAAGACAACGTTTATCAGGCAACGCGCAACAATGCAGTTAATATGAGAGCTAACTGATAAATGCTACTATCACAAACTGCAGACCAACTCACGGTACCGCGAGGAAGAAGCACAGACCATGGTAATTATAAAATTATAAATTTGAATCAGAGTTTCTAGAGGCTATATCATTTTTAAAGCTATGGTGGCTGTTTGTTCAGTGAAACAAAACCTTTTTTACTGTTATGAGATAAAGCATCATGAGAAATATTTGTAAAAAATATTTTGAATTTTGGTCAGTGGTTCAGGAGGAAAATGTAGTTTTAGATGTACTCTGATCAGAGTGAGTGGATGCGCAGGTTGATCTGAGTCTTTGCTGGGTGGACTTGCTAAGTTGTAATTGTACATATCGCTGTGTCTCAGCTCTTTCCCAAAATCTGATTAATGATTAAAAGGTCTCATTGTTTAGCACTTTCTATTCCAATGGATGATACAATTAGAATCATGGGACTGCCCATTTTATACTTCAAGGGGTCACAGGTAGTGATTTCAAAATCATGATATACTTCTGTCCCTCAAGATTGTTTTAAACTTAGCAAACAGTAAAACCCAGATGAAATGCAGCCTTAAGCTGCATTTCATCCGGGTCTTCACTTTTTCAAAGATATCCGTGAGGTTTGTATAGGGGTTTTAGGGATACAGGATATTTGCCATTTTACTTCCAGGGAAATAGGATACTTTGCTTTTTACTTCAAGGGATATAGGATACTGTGTTCAATATTTTGGTCAAATTCAGGGATATGAAATATTTAGGAAAATTGATAATGGGGATATTTGCCAGTTTATAAAGGATACTTGCCTGTTTACTTCTAGGGATATGGGATACTTGGTACCCCCAATACAAGGCTCATCTGTTTAGGGGTTTCCATTGTACAAAAGGTTCACTATTGTGTTTGTTTTTTCCACAGATGCACAAGGTCGTATTGACAGTTCTTTCTATATTAGTGTATCCATGTTGCGCAAGAGTAAAGTACCACGCACAAACAATCCCAGCATGTTATATTGATACGTCAGGATCAGCGAGATGTACCCATCCGGCTTATGACTACTGTAATGCTGGTAATGGTGGCGTTTGCTGCGGCCCCGATCATTATTGCTGCGATTCCGGATGTTGTCAAGAGTATGTATCAATCAATCATCTACCAAAAGCACGCCTACCGAACGATCGAATTCTTAAAGGGACAAATATTTGAGCAATAATACTGGTACCACTCATTATGACTCTCTCCAGGGGTCATACTGGGCAGATCAAAAGGACAGCCATAATGAGGTGATTATGACTTCCTCACTGGGGCAATAAAGTGGTCCCATAAAGGGATTAGGTATTTTATGATAAAATATTGATCTTTATCTTAATGAATGAAATTATGTTGCATACAGGTAAGTCCCCTCTTGATGCCCCATTAATTTTGTGAGATACTGAAACTGTCCCTTATCAGTTAATCCTTTAATGGTCTCTATTGGACAGTAATCTTTGTCTTTAACCGCCGGTTCAATAAGAAAAACAATTCGATCGATATCCGGTTTGTCATCCTTCATTGTCAGACTGCCGACAAAAAAGAAACGCATACAGTAATTTCATCAGTTTATCTGAAAGCCGTAAATGTAACACAAATTTTGTTTGCATCATTTTGTAAGCGTTTCATCCGAAGTTTCATTCTAAAAATGTCTTTTCGAAAATTTAATATTGACCTCAATAAAACCGTCTTCAAGCCAAATGTAGTCAATTTGGAAAATAACAACATTAAGTTTGAAGTGTCTGCAATATCGCTCTCTTTCAGCATAAAAAGAAAACAATGAGACAAATATCAATTGACAAAATACCTGGTCAAATAATCATGCTTTGATTTGTTTTACATGTATTATTTTACTTGACTATTCGCTTACTGTAAAGGCGGCAACTTTAATATTCATACCTGGGTGTGGTTCGGCTATTTCATCTGCTAAGGAAGGGAAATCAGATTTTATTTATAATTCTGTAAAGAGTTTATAAGCTTTTTGAGCCGCGCAAACGTGCCTGCATTTCATGAAAATCCTAACCGTATATACACTGAACTCACATTTATTAACCCTTAAAGCGCATAATCATAAAATGTGTGTTTTTGGCGTCCACTAAACTATTTGAAGCCTCATAGATAAACAGTGCGAACCCAGATCAGACTGCTCTTGTAGGAGCTGTCTGATCTGGATCCACAATGTTTGCCTCCCTGCTTATGTTAAATAGACATTTTCAGATGCAGTTATTTTGCTGGCGTTTTAAGGACTAAATAATGACTGAGGTTGTGGCACAAGACGATACAGTTACTTTTGAATAAAACCACGCCTCCTTTTCAGCTTTTACCTATGCCTAAGGTTGACTAGTCCTAATTACGCATTCATGAGGCGCCGCATTTACAGTAAGCGAAAAGTCAAGTAATATCTTGTATTGAACCATACAAGCGTATAGGCCCTGTTGTAGACTATCCAAAACAGTTGATTACATACTGGAGAGAAACCTTATGAAATGTTAACACTAAAAAGGCTATATCAACTTTTAATTGTCAAAATTGGTGTCCAAATGTAATCGTACTTATCAAGAATGTCTGAAATAAGCATACAAAAATAGTGTTTGTTGTTCAAAACTGTTATCGGAGACTGAGAATAAATAAAAATTATGCTTGGAATATATAGTAAAGACTGTCGCAAGACCTGCTTGGTAAATTTTGTTTCGTTTGTTTGCATTGACTAGCTATTTAAGATAGCATTTCATATAAAAGCTATGTGTTAAACTAAGTTCTGTGACCTTGACCTCAACGTCATTGATATGGATGGCGTTAACGGCCACTGATATGGGTGGAGATAGAACTGATCTGTCATCATAGAAACAATGCACACACAATGTTTGTGATGATGCTTCACGTCCCATCGAACACTTTCAGTCCTGTCAAGACGTTTCCTGTGTTGAGCCAGTACTAGGACGAGGATAAATAGTGTCTTGCTCAAGGACACAACGCTGAGTGCCTCTAATGAGACTCACATCAGCGCCCCGATCTCAAGTCAAATACTCTTCTACGTAGCCACTGTACTCTTCACAAATACAAAAGAATTCATTTCCACTATTATATGGGATGAAAGTAATGACTACTAATAAGCCTCGACGTGACAAAACCTGTCTTCGGGGTTTCCGACAAAACGACACTCAAACTCGTCTCCTCAGCTACAGAGACTACATAGAAAATTGAATTTTCGCTTTAAGCTAGTCTAGATATGATACTTTCCAAAAGGCGAAAAACGAAGGCGCTGATCAGGCTGCACGGATGCGCAGGTTGGTCTGCGCCTTTGTTGTTCGCAAACCCCCGAAGACAAGTTTTCTCGCGTCGATGCCCATTTAAGAAACTTAAATAAATTAACCTCAATGCCACTGGCGAGTCTCCGTGTTGTGCCATTGAGTAAAACACTTTATCCGTTGCTTAGTACTGGTTAACCCATGAAGACTGAAAATGGGACGTAAAGAATCAAACCAAACATAACGGTGGGGATAGTGTGTTAAAATACTTTGGACAAATATCTATGACTATTAGTATTCAAAATATGAGCTATATCCATAACACGGTTTTAAGGTCATGAGGTCTTTAAAAATAAAATACATTATAGTTTGTTTCTAGATTTTAAACCCAAGTCGTACCCCAATGTGTAAAACTTATAAAATATCAAGGGACCACCCTACTAGACACATTTTGTTCCAAATATGAATGCTTTCTGACAATTGCATGCAGAGATATAAACATTCGAAAAAATAACTTTAATGCAACAGAACAACACTTAGCAAAGCTGTCCTAGATCTTCAACCCTAGTCCGATCCTAGGGCATTAACACAAGGGTTCATTCTTATGGACTTTTTTAAAGGACGCTAACAGACATGAATGTTCCAATTATGATTAATTTTTGATAAGGGATTGTGAGTGACAATAGAACATTTTGTAAGCAAACAGTGGATACTCTGATCAGACGACACATTTTGTGGCGTCTGGTCTGGGTCTGCACAGTTTGCATATGTCCCAATAAACAAGGACGTCAGGTTTAAATGAGCGGCTACCATATGTATATTGGTTAATTTTACAGGTTTACGTGGAATGGAACAGAACAGCACTTAGCAAAGCTACCCAATATTTTGAACCCTAGACCTACCCTAGGGCATAAATCCAAGGGTTCATTCTTATCGACTTTTAAAAGGACCCTAACAGACATGAATGTTCCAATTATGATTACATTTTGATATGGGATTGTGAGTGACACTAGCCCAAATTTGAAGAAAAATGATAGAACATTCTGTAAGCAAACAGTGAATACCCTGATCAGACGCTACATTTTGTGGCGTCTGGCCTGGGTCTGCACAGTTTGCATATGTCTCATAAAAAGGACGCCATGTTTAAATGAGCAGCTTCCACATGTAAATTGGTTAATTTTACAGGTTCACATGGAATGGCACAGAAATTGCTGCGGTGGTGATGGGGGCAATAGCATGGACATGCATTATGGCCATCATTGTCATTCTGACTTTACCTAGGATTCTAAGACGTTTTGGTAAGTGGGTGGTCAGTGGTCACGCAACGTTACAGTCTCAGATAAAACCAACCCTTTCAGCTACTGTCCTGCCAGCCAAGAGTGACAGTGACGTCATGTTTTGTTTACAACGTTATCAGAGGCTTCTATCGCGTTAGTTCAAGTGGAGTGTAAAAGTTAATGTTTTACTTAATAATCGTAAACAAAATAGTGCGTCACTGTCACTCTTGGTTGGCACGACAGTACTTGCATTTCTCATGTAAACATTTATAATTACCTGATCTGCATCCCGCCTATGGGCGGAGTAACGGTAACGTTAGCCAATAGCTTTCTTTGTTTATAGACATTTGCGTGATGTCATTAAAGTACAGTGTGGACGTTATGCACCAAATTGCGATGGCTGACCGTTCAAAGATATCTAACACAAGCAAAATATCATTTTATAAGAAAAACAAACTGAGGAAGATAATGGTGGTTGCTTTACTTTGGTTGTAATCTTGCTGTCATGTGACTGTTACAAATGTTGTTTACACTAAACAAAGGTTATAAATGGCCACTTTACATTTTTTGCTCCTGTTCAGTTAGTAAAAATCACTCTGACAAAAATTTAATCCTATAGAAAAATCAAATGCTTTTTCAAGACTCTGAAAATTATGTCATATCAAAATGACTGGTAAATCTTGCACATACGAAGTCCGTGTAAAGGTACCCTCTTGGTAAAAAGGCACACGTTTTAGTGTGATACAAAATATTCCCCAGATACGTTATCCAGTTATATTTTACGTAGTTTGAAGCTGTTGACCCTTTAAGCGCCAATTACAACAAAAGTCGTTTGCTTTTCTCGTCTGCTGAAATGTTTAAGAAACCTCCATAATGGCAAACAGTGTGGACCCAGATCAGACTGCTCCTATGGGAGCAGTCTGTTCTGGGTCCACGCTGTTTGCTTCTATACTTAATTCATCAGTAATGTTAGGCAATTATTTGCAGCAGACGACTTCAGCAGACGACATTTTCAGGTGCATTTTTTTCTTGGCGCTTTAAGGGTTAATAACCGCTGTGTTATAAGACGATAACGAATCAAAATTTGTGTGACAGTTAAATGTTCCGTTTCTCTTCTACATTAACATTAAGACCAGCTTAATCAAAAAGTTTTTGCTTTAAACATGCAATTTGCATACAAACTTTGAATTACTTTCTACGCTTTATTATCTGTGGCACGGCATTGAAATTTAAACTTCAGCGATTATTTATTATGACTAGACATCACTGCTCTACTAAACAATTAGAAAAAAATCTTTGACATCTGTCATTTAAATGACTCTTAAAATTTCACGCTAAAACCGGAAGTGGACACCATTCTTAAAAAAAATGTCGTTAGAAAATGTGCTGATCAAACTGCATTGTGTTTGGTCTTACATGTTCACATAAAAAAAAAACACATACAATGATTTTAGTATGTGCAGCTGATGATTTTTCCAAAATATCGGAAAATGCCGAAAATTAACTATTTAAAAAAAATCATAAACAATCGTTCGCAAGCAAAAATGAAGTGTTTGGTGTTTTCGGGTAGTAATCACATGTACTTCTATCATGTACTTCTATTTGAGCCGTTGCATGGGATATATCCAACATTGTAGTATATGCGACCAGCAGCCTCAGATCAGCCTGCGCATACGCGCAGTCTGATCAGAGCCTTTGCTAGTCGCTTGAGTATTCTATTGTTGTTAAGCTACTGACTGAACACCATTTGGAGTTCTTAAGCTTCAAAGGAGTCTGCACAGGCTCGTCTGAGTTTACACTTGTCAAAATGCCACATTGTTGGAAATCACGTGTCACGGCTCATTTAGATAATAACTGCACTCAACGCCTTTATTTTCCTCTAAAATTGATTTTACATTTTTGAATCCAAAACCCGTGAAGTAAAAGAGCACTCTTGAACTTTAGTCCATTTAAATACACATACAGTAAAACCTGTTTTAAACGGCAACTCAAAACTAGACAAAACAGAGATTATAACGACAAATGGTTGCATAATTAATGTCGAAAGTAATGCAGAATGTACCCCTAGGAGCAATCGGTCTTGGAGGCCAACTTATTGTGTTTTTGAGTGGCTGCTTAAGACAGGATTTACTGTACTTGGGCAAAAATTCATATCAATAACAAAAGCGCTTAGTCAGAAAAATGTAACGGAAAAGTAGCCACTTATAACTCCGTTTCTGTGTTACTGTGTAACAGTACGTGTTCTGTATTTATTTATCGCTGTAATGTGAAGTGTGCGACTGACGCGTTTCCTGGTCATGCTCGCTTACATTTTTGGTTTAAGAGTATAGAGCATATTTGACTTGTACAAAATTGTAATTGAGAGACACTAAAGTTTTATGTGGCATCAGCGCATGAAGTTTTACTATTATGCTATATTACTGTCATGTTTGGCTACATGTGCTGTCGATTTCGGCGCACTTCGAATCAAACTATAGTTCCTTCTATAGTAACTTAAGTTTAACTCGAACATCGATAGTCGCTACTAGAGTGTCGTCACAAACTTACTAGAAAATAACGGTGGGTCAGAGCACCGTTACTCTAGTAGCATGTCTGGTTCCCTCCTCTAGACCGATCTAGCAAGATGGTTCCATAGCTGTCTGTAGTCTCAAAATGATTTCTCTTTACAGAATAATCCTAGCTGTGCATCATTTTGCGGTCCGATTTATTCGTAATTAATTATTAGAATAGGCTGTGCAGTTTATACACACCCTTTTGTTTACGATAAAGATTTCAAGTGGAACATACAGGGCTATCCTTTATGTTTACTTGCCAACCACTATAAAGGTTGCAGCTGTAGCCTTTTCGGGTGTAAACGTGATAACTTTAGTAGTCCTGAACTTAAGTTCGATTCGAAGTGGGCCTTCATTGTTGGGTTTAGGTACATGTATGTAGGCAAAATGATAGTGCTATCGAACCGTGAGTACTTCATGCGTCGTGACGTTGACAGCAAGCATCTGTGGCGTACATAAAGTGTATTTGTCGTGTATCTTATGTGTACATAGTAGTCATAGTAGTAGTACACCTGAGAAGTACGCTTTAAGTACACCACACGCACTGTTTATTCTGCATAATAAGTGCGCAGTATGCTCGGGGGAGGGAGGGGGGGGGGTAGGGGTAACTAGGGGGAAATTTTGGTACGGGTTTGCGAGCCAGTATTTTGAAACCAACCCCAATCATATACCTGGCCATCGAAAAAAACATCCCATTCATACGAGGGTCATTTTTTATATTCGTAGAATCGGGCTGTATCTCTACAAATATAGAAGTTACGATACCATAAGTATAATATTTTGTCAAGCTTTTGTCTATCAACTGATGTAATTTTACATCATTAGCGCTTAGTTTGGGTAAGATATAAAGCTTTGAATATGCATAGAAAAGGACACTGGTCGAAATCCATGCCATTTTAACCACGCAGCAAGCAGGAAATTTGACGCTGTTAAGTTCCATTCGCTATGGTGATATACGCATTTTTCAAGCCGATTTTTCTTTTGCACCATCAAAATTAATTATTCAAACGCTAATCGTAGACAAGTGCGGCAAAACTATAAACATGTTGTTTGCTCTTCTATAATAATTTTAAATCACCCATCAATATGCCAAAATAATCACAGTCAAGTGCTAGTTATTATATCTGTTAAAATGATGATTATGAACAAATTTGAAAATTTTTTCTCGTTTTGCATTACACATGGTATACTCAATCATTCGTCAGCAGTTATATTGATGTATAGATTTAAGTGTGTAACATGCAGCTTCCGGTACTGGCATACCCCCATGTTATAAAAAGTGGGTGGGGTAAATCAACCCCGCGAAGAAAACACAATAACGATCGGATCTGCATATTTTTCTAATTGCAGTGATTTCAACACCTGTTTTGAGGCACAAAAACAGTTTTGATTTATTTTTTACATATATTAACGCTCCATGACGTCATTTATGTATAAAATAAGGGATTTAGCACCCCCTTGGATATTTATTTTGCAGTTAATTTCTAAAAAAACAAAGGCATTAACTTTGTTTTGGGATGAAAGTTACCATAACATTTCCATCTACCATATAAACAAGAAAATATATAATACTACTTTACAGCTAACATATTAAGCCACATTCAAAAGCCCGTATCAACTTCCACATGTGTCAACTTTTTACAATAAAAGTTTATAGGCCTACTGTTCAATTTACTGAGGTTCCAAACAAATCTTCCATATCGAATAATTGCTGCGTATTTGCTATAATGTTTATATAATATTGTAGCACGTGGTGTCCTTGATCTGCAGCTAAATTTTCAGAAGCTGTGTATGGCTTTGGACCCATTTTCATGCAATTGTTACTCACGTTCTGTCAGAGACTGAAAAAACGCCCCTCGTATAGTATTACTTGATTTCACAGAAAATAAATCTAATCATATACCTCCCCAAATGAACATTTTGAATTATATTGCGCTCTCAAATTTGACCGTCGTAAGACGCGTAAAGCCGCACGTCATCCAACGAAAAGTGTGCCTACCTCTATTTTCGCCATAAGTAGTCTTTTACAAAGCGTCCCCTTGCGATAGAAAATCTATTTTTCTCGACGAATTTTTCCACCACAGACACGAAAATTGATTACACTTGCTAATTGCTTGAATATTTCTTCACTGATTGCCCGTCCCTAACGTTTTGGATAAACCAGATGCATTCTTTGTAAAATAGCAGCAGAAGAAAAAAATGAAATCCATCCGCATTCTACAAAAAACGGTGCTAAATACACACAGGGGCGTTCGATTGGGATAATTTCACCAGCAATGAGTCTATGTCTGTGATACAACACGCTTCGAAGAGCTTTTTTGAAAAATGATACAACAGACTTCCAAAAGTGCGGCCTAGAATGATATTAGTTACTTCGGAGACTTCTGAATAGTAATAGCAATCAACAAACGTGTGTTTGCAGGCTTCGCCTGCCAACACGAGAGTTGGTTGCTTTTACGATTAGAGACTCATTTCTGTTCTATTCACATGCATTCTCGAATTGTACCAGACTTTCCCTGATTTATGCAATATGAAGGTCGAATTTCCATTCTGTCAAAACAGAGTACCGGTATCTATATGGAGACGATTCGATCGAACTAAGAATCTTATTCTACTGTTGAAAATTTGCAATGATCATCGTTGACATAGAAAAAATACAAAAAGTGAAATTGAATCGCAAAGATACCAGTTTAGTAGATATTCAAGTTATAACCGCACGACTAAATTTACCAATTTGAACACGCCATCAGTGCGTGAAAACTCGGAGATCTGTAAACAACACAACATTCACACTGTTAGGCTGATTATTTTGTTATTTCTGAACTGATCTATATCTACTATGAAGTTGCTGTTATAAATGAATAAGGTTTGGTTATCTTCCTTCTTTAATTATATTTCTTCGAAGGTCACATTAATGAAATAGACAAGTGTCTGGTTGGATAGACTTGCTTTTTACTAACGCCCCATTCCCTGTGAATAGAATCAAGGGATAACCCCCGATCGGCAAAGCTGATCACGATATTGTATATGTTGAGTATGACATTAAGCCTAAAAGAATAAAACGCATCACGCAAGATCTATCTTTATAAACGTGCCGACATGGTCAGCCTTAAAGATTACATGGCTCAATTTAAGGCTTCGTACCTTTCGGAAGACCACAGTCACATGTCAGTTAATGACATGTGGGTCAAATTCAAAACAGGTTTTGTAGGCCTAAAGGCTGTAGAAATGTAATTTTCTGCGTTTGAATTTATGAATAATAAGAAAATTAATTTCTCATGAGCAATTGAAATGAGCGCTAGGTGACGTTGTTTTTGATTGAATGCACGTGAGAGTTGATGTAAAATAGCCATTCATCTTTGGACAGTGCGACAATAAACTAGGCATTGATTTGACTGGTTTGAGCGACTTTCTGGGCGTACCTTTATTTTGTAATGGAGGAATGCAGTACCAACAGTGAACAGCGGGACAACACTGAACCTTCTAACAAATTGAAGTCACAGCTGAATGTCATACTATCTGAGCTCAGCCATTTGAAGGAGGCTGTTCACAGTACAAAATTAACTTTTGCTTCTGAGGTCAAAAGGTTGAAGACCGAAAAAGACTTGAAGTGGCGCTTCCAAGGGAATAAAGTGCAATTTGACTTCAACAGTGATTTGGCTGACAGTGTCAAACAGTGCATTTGGGCCATTAACAACGGTAGGCTCGACCATTATAAAGAAGAGCTTGAGGAATTGTCTTCTAAGCTTCACTAGCGAAATAAGCTAGTTCGCATTGCTGATTCTGCCACTGGTGGGTGGGACACCGTTAAGCAATATGAGGCCAATCCTGTGGCTAGCGACAGCAAAGACGAAAGTAAAATTCAAAAGGCTGAAGGGAAAGCACTCAAGCTTAAACGTAAATCTTCGAAGAGTAGGGGTGGTCGCCCCTACTTCTACTCTTCAGTTGTTTTACCACCTGTTTTACCACAACAGCAGTTTGGATCTCAACCAACAGGCCGGGGACGTGGTCTTTTCATCCCCAATTCACAGCATCAATCAACTCAGTCGGCGGCAATGGTTTCAACATGTCAGGGATGTCACCAGCACCAGGACCTTTGGTAGAGCAAAAAACTGGCAAAAAGTCGCTTATTTAGGGCGGAACCCCTTCCCATCTGTAAAATGGAAAACGATTGCATGAATGATATGGCAAGATGTTGAAGTTTCTTGGATCGCCGGAATTACTTTTACAAAGAGGGGCAATGGTGTTAAAATTTTGCAAAAACTTCTTTTTTAGAAGTGAAATTGTGAATTTCTGAAATCCATTTGCAGCAACAGATACACGACACCGGCAAAAAAGACTGAAAAATGTTCATTGAGTTTTATATAATCCTGACTGGACTTTAGTATGAAGTCAATGTCAGAAATGAAATGTCTTTATATTTGGGTGAAAATCAGTATTTTTATAAAAAATAATCAATTTTTTTTGTAATCAGACTGGTAAAGTTTTTAAAAATAGTTCTTATCTATCTTGTTATTAATTTTATGCTGCATTATTCAACTTACATATAGCCTGTCGTGTTAACTTAAAAACCTGCCCAAAATACTTTCCTTTTTGCGTCGAAAACTGACATTTTTATATTCAGGTTAATTTGGGAAATGCATGTTTTGCTATTTCATAGATATCAGGACATTCACATATTATAAAAATGACGCACATATAGTAAACATATCAAATGGATCCAACGTTTATCATGTTCTGTGATATCAAATCAATTATTTACACACACTTAAAGAGGGCCAAGTGACCCTGGATCGCTCACCTGAGTTCTTAAAATCTTTTTAATCGAAATGTATCTATTAAAACTGGCCATGCTCTAGTGTACCCTTGGTGGGGCCGGTTTTGTCCCAAGAGCTCTATTTAGAGCAAATTTAAATATGGTCCATCCACTGCGTGATTCTTATGCTGAGCATGCAATAATCAACAAACGAATATAGACCAACACTCTGACGTTATCATACGGTGAAGGCCATTATTGACATCACATTCCAAACCTGATTAAATATGTTGTTTCTAACATCCATATAATCATCAGTTTCGAAGACAATCACTTCAAATTTTCAGGAAATGCTCTAAACATGTAATGCTTTGAAGATGTAACATTAGCCTGATTTTGACTATCGCTACCATAGGATACCTTTCATCATATCCTGACCCATATACATGCAGAATGGAAGTACCTGATTTATCATTTTGACATATTATTTAGTACCATGATTACATTAATTTTAATCTATTTTCTTCATTTTACACATATTGTCAGTGCGTACGATTTGAACGCGATCCAAATCAAGTATGGTCTTTTATCCATCAGCTAATTCAAAATAAAGGTTTTGCCTTTGGGTATTAGTAGCAGCATGGAGTTTGTGCATCACCAATTGTCCTCCTAAATCTGTTTTAAAGAGTAACTATGTTAGTTCTATAACAAGAACTTGCCATTTAACTTTATGCCTGGGTGTTCCTATTTGCCTATGGTGTGTATTACATGCTATCAATATAATCTTGGAGTTAAAGGTCAAAGTCAAATTAAGACAGAATCTGTAATACGACTCATAAGTTAAACATGAACTCCTCTTTCATTTCTACGACCGAGGCTGTTCATATATGGCACAATGATTGTCTATGGTGTGTAGATTAAACATAGGTGTCTTATCACCGCTTTGCCATTGGTGTCAAAAGACAAGGTCAAATATACTTACAATCAGTTTATTGCTTGTTACGCGAACTCCTCCTTCATTTTTTGACCAATGGTGTTCATGCTTAGCACAATTATTGCTTATGGTGTGTAAATTACAAAGTACGTTACATATCACCACTGTGGCTGTATTAGAATCTGTCTTACAGTGGCATGTTTTTGACAGAGCTGTTCATATTTTGTAGAATAAATGCCAATATGACATTTGAGCCGTAATTTTCAAAATAATTTGAAGCTGGTAGTATGGATTGTAAAGCAATATCTCTAACATGTTTGGTTGTAGATACTTCATATTTTGCACACTGATTGTCTAAGGTGTTATTTTGTTAATAATAGCTTCTGACTGCTAATATGACTTTTGTATCAAAGTTCAAGGTCAAACTGCTTAAAGACCTACATTTTAAACCCTCAAAGTGGTACTAATCATAAATGTGTCTATGACCTAATAGTGGATTATGAATTCTCTGCATGGGGTACTTAAGGGGTCTTTAAAGGGATCAGCTATTTTCTGATAAAATATTTATATTAATCTTAGTGAACCTATATAAGCGGTAAGTCACCTCTTGGAGCCCCCTTAGTCCGGTGAGATATTAAAATACACTTAGATATGAAATAATCTTTCCCTTAGCAGTTTATCTGCTGATGACCACTCATAAACCAAAATATAGACCTATAAACACTGCATATACGGCATGTAATGCATTCTGTTTTGGACAAGATGAATAAATGATCATGTTTGGGACACTGGCTCTCAATGGTTTGTGATGGCACAATCTCCTCCTAAACTACTGGCTAGATTTTAATCAAACGTTGCAGGAATGATTCTTATATGACCCTTTTAAATAATTGTTCAAATAGTTTTGTCCATTGCATATCTAGGTCACATGGGCCAAAATAGATTTTCAAAATGAAAATCTTTTTGTTTGAAGCCACAATGCCTAGAGTCTTAATATTTGGTACGTAGCATAACATAGTGGACCTCAACCAAGTTTGATCTAATTATAGTCCTGTGGTTTAAATGGCACATTCCTGGAGGTGACATATTTTACACAGGCATGTGATCACCAACTGGAAAGGGCTGATCTCTTGGCTCCCTTGTGTGTGGTGTTTCTTGTATTTTGTCACTTTCCCATATGGTTTCTCGGGTCAGTTGTGGTTCTTGATTGTATCGTTTTCTGGGTTTTTCCCTCTGCTTTACTTTTATATCAGGAATACATAAAACAAATCTTATTGTCTGAAACGACTATGCCTAGTACCTTGATTTTTGGTATGCAACATCATCTAGTACGCATCTACCTTTTTTAGCCAATTCGGGGCACAGGAACGGTTTAGTGGGCCCGCCAGCGAGGGCATACGTACACTATAGGAATCTATTGAGAAAAAAATCTTCTTGTCTAAACCACAAGGCATAAAACATTTATATTTGTTATGTAGCATCACCTAGTATATCTCTACTAAGTTTGTTCACATAATGGCCCTGTGTCAAAACTGGCCCCACCTTGGGGTCACATGTGTTACATAGGCTAATAACAATTAAAATAGACTAGTCTGAAACCACAGAGCCTAGAATCTATATTTTACATGTAGCATCATCTAGTAGACTTACTAAGTTTGTTGAAAATTATGGCCCTGTGGCCGAAAATGAGGCCGCCTCGGGGATCAGTGTTTTATATATAGCTTATATAGAGAACATATTAAAACACATTCTTGTCAGATACTAAAAGGCTTGACATTTGATATGTAGCATCACCAAGTGGTACTCTACCAAGTTTGTTCAAAGTATGGTTCTGTGGTTGAAATGGCATCTTCCTTGAGGTCACAGAGTTTATGAGGCTGTTATTGTTCTTTGACTCTTCCTCTCGGTGCCGTGGGTTTGTATGCAGTTTGTGAGTGTGAGATTTCCTGGCCATGCATTCTTTTTTACAGTTACTTACATATAGTGAAAACATAAAAATATCTTCTTGTCTGAAACCACCAGGCATAGAGCCCTGCTTTTTGTTATGTAGCACCAGCTGGTAGAAAAACATTTAAATATGTTCCAATTATGACTCTGGGACCGAACTTGGACCACAGAGCAGGTCATCAGGAGCGTGGCCAGTTTCCAACAGATACCTATAGATAAGACGTTAAAAACAAAACTCAGGTGAGTGATCCAAGGTCACTTGGTCCTCTTTTTATTATGTCATTACTTGATATGATATCACAAGATAAGTGATAAATGCTGTTTTCATTTGAAATGTTCACTATATGAACGTCATTTTCTTAATATGGCAATGTCCACATATACAAGTAATAGCAAAACATGCAT
This sequence comes from Loripinus fragilis, assembly GCA_964019695.1. Lineage (NCBI taxonomy): Eukaryota > Metazoa > Mollusca > Bivalvia > Lucinida > Lucinidae > Loripinus > Loripinus fragilis. The sequence continues at coordinate 50,601,292 of OZ026524.1, forward strand.
TTCACAAAATATACCTGAATATCAAAATGCCGGATTTTGAGGTAAAAACAAAAATATATATTTTTTTTTAATAAACGCAACAGAGATATATGTAAGTTGAATATTTCAGCATCAAATTTGAAACAAGTTAAATAGCAACTCTAAATTTTAAAACTTTATCAGCCAGATTACAAAAAATCCTGTTTAAATTTTTTAAAAACACCGATTTTCACCAAAACATCAAGAAATTAAAATTCCGGTTCCGACACCATAATAAAATCAGAGTGGACTTATATAAAACTGAATAATTGTTTTTCAATCTTTCTTTGCTGGTGTCATGTACCTGTTGCTGCAAATGGATTTCAGAAATTCGCAATTTCACTTCTAAAAACGAAGTTTTTGCCAAATTTTAACACCACTGCCCCTCTTTGAAAAAGTATTTCCGGCTATCCAAGAAACTTCAATATCTTGTCACATCATTCATACAATCATTTTCCATTTCACTGATGGGGAGGGGTTATCGGTCAATTTTCGCTAGTTTTTGCTCTACCACTTGCTATGCCTGCGGGGAGTATTCCCATTTCCGAAGAAACTGCCCTCACACAAGACAAATATCTGCAAGAGCCTCAGCAGAACAGGCGACAGGGGACCAAAAGTGAGTCGATAAACAGCGTTCAACAGAGCAGCTTAAGTGGTGCACAGATAACCACGGCTTTTATCAAAGATGAGTATGATTATAAACGTTTTACTCATGAGTATTACGAGTACGAACAAAGCCAGAAACATATTATAGTAAGGGGTAGGCTAAAGAAACATTTGCCATTTTGGCGTACCATTGGAAGCAGTGATTTTGTACTTGATACTATTGAGCACGGGTACAAAATTCCTTTCACAGCCATGCAAAACTTATTGTAAAAAATAACAAGTCTGCTTTATTAAACCTGAATATGTTTCAGAGGCTATCAAGGATTTGTAAGATAGAGCGTTAATAGAAAAATGTAAATATGCCCCTTAAGTTGTAAATCCATTAACTGCTTCTGCTAATAGCTCTGGTAAGAAACGCTAAATCCTTGATCTGCGTGTAGTAAATAAACATTTGTGGAAACAGTCTGTTAAATATGAAGACATAAAATTAGCTTAAACCTACTTGCAGCTAGGTTTTCACATGATCGGATTTGATTATACCAGTGCCAAAAATATGTAGGCTTTTAGTAGCAAAATGGATGGGTGAAGGGAAATTGGTTACAATGTTTTTAGATGAAGGCTTTGGTTGTGCACAGGATTTTGACAAAGCAGAGAATCTTAGTCAAGAAATAAAAAAACGATATTTTGATGTCTGGATATGTCAAATGCTACGAAAATAGTAATTGAGTATGATCAGGAAATACCACAATCATAAACTGCAGACAACCCTGTGGCACCGCGAGGAAGAGCCGCTCAACCATCACGAGACACCAGGAAGACAAATTAAGCAAAGCAATCAGCTCTCTCTTCCCCATCAAGATGATTGCAATACTAGAATGAACATAAAGTAACGTACAACAAAACATAGAACAATTACAGACTCCCACAATGGAAGTCTGTTTAGATTCCTGTTTAAATTTTAAAATTTTTAGGTGTTATCTTAGATTCATTGCATGGTACGATTTTTATTCCAGATCGAAGAATTTCAAAAGCCAAAAATTCCGTTTCTGAAATTCTGTTAACTGTTAAGAAACACAGAAGAGTTCATGTTAAAAAGGTTGCAAGCATAGTGGGACAAATTATTTCAATGTCCATTGTTCTAGGCCACATTTCTCAGATTATGTCTAGGTATCTAAGTTTGGATATTCTAAATGCTAATTCGTGGGAATCTTACATACAATTGAGTGAAGAAAGTTGTCAACACTTGTTGTTCTGGAAAGACAATCTGTCCGTTTTAAATACAAAATATATTTTTGAGTTGCATAAATGCACCGAAATTGTTCATTCTGAGGTTTTGCTGGGTACGAAGTAAGTACAATTAATAACATTTCTCATGGGATGAGGTCAGAGGAAGAATCCTTGAAATCCTCGACATGGAGAGAATTAGTAGCTGTTTGTCGTGTTTTGCTGTCTTAAAGCCATTTTCTCGCAAACCAGCGAGTAAAGTGGTTCACAAACAACCAGGGGGTCAAAAGTATAGCTAATAAGGGCTCAATTAAAAGGGGTTTGCAAGATATATTCTTACAAGATATTCAAACTATGTATGTCAAAACCAATTTCTCTTGAAACGGAATGGATTCCGAGATCTGAACACGAATAATCTGATTATTTATCAAGAATGATAGATTTTGATGACTGGGGAATTACCTTTAATATTTTGTCAATTATACAATCACGGTTTGGCAACTTACATGTAGATTGGCTCGCTTCTGAGCATAATGCTAAGCTTTCTAAATTTTATTCAAGATTTTGGAATCCATCCTGCAGAGGTGTTGATGCATTTGCAGAATTCTGGGGTGACCAGTTTGGATTGTTTGTACCCCCTATTTCAGTCGTATATAGGGTTGTGAAAAAGCTTATCACTGATAAAGCATGTGGTGTTCTGCTTAGTTTCTTCCAAAGCAACTAAGACACTTGGATTCCTTCGCAGGAACTTGGCCTTTGCACCTAAGAGTACAATGAAAGTTGCATACAAAACTTTGGTTTGGCATAAACAAGAGTATGCAGCACCCATTTGTACATGTATACTTTATACATGTATAGTCATTAACTGCTATACAGATACTCATAATAACTTATGTATCATTTGGTAACAAACATAACAGTTTGAGATCAAGGCATTTATTAAATGAATACTTAAAATAGCTACACCTTGTTGAATGAAGTACATAAACATGTGCCAGTATGCAAACAGGGCTTGTTAGAGACAATTACTTGAATGTTTAATGCTATTTTGAGGGTAACATACGTAACATGGGCCTGAAAATAGTTAACGTGACCATAAAAAAGAACTTTAAATCATTTAGGTAGCAGCCTTATATATTTACTATATTCCGTAACAGATGTAATACGCATATAGTCAAAAGATACCATACTGATACTCAGATATAAGGCAGGAAACACTAAGCAACGTATACAACGGTAATAACTCAAAACGTTTATAAAATTAATGCTACAAATGTAACTGTGTTACAAGAAATTCATAAACCTGTGTCAGCATGTAAATATGTACAAACATGTCATAGTTGAGACATGATCAGGGATGTTAAATGCTATTTCGGGGAGTAACGTATATAACGTGATGATTCACGTTAACGCTGACACTCTCAGAGAGCTAACATATTTTATTTTGTGTCTTATATAATTAAGTTTCAGACAATCATAGTGTACAAATTCTATGGCCAGGTCAAGGCCATTAGTGGTATTGTGCTTACACTCAAATTCTTAGAGTGCGGTGGCTTAGTGGTAGAGTGTGTGACAATATTGAGGGGTTGCAGGTTTGAGCCTCACCAAAGGCACTGCATTGAGTCATTGAGCAAGACACATACTTTATTTTCTGCTTAGCACTGAATCAATCAAGAAAGACCTGACGTGACTGAAAAATTGTAGACAGGGGCGTAAAACACCAAAAACAAACAAGCACAATGTCAGTGCTAATGTATAATAAAGGTCCATGATGCTTGTTGTCAATCAGCATACGCGTAGTGCCCATTACGCACTTTAGCACATGTGTCATAAAAATAGCAACATTCAAGGGAGGTCACCCAATGTGGTAAAGCGATTTTCCATACCATAAGGTTCTGCTCTTAAAAGGCTAGGGGAGCAAATTTTTTCCTTTAAGAGAAGTTAACATTTTGAAAAGGGACGCAAATGAAGATAATCACTACTTAGTCCAGTAGTCTCCCTTTGGTGTGTGTAACATTGTCAGCGTTCATGCTACGCCATTGATCAGTCCCAATGATGGCATGGCTACTCTCTTAACTTCTACACCATTACTACTATTTATTTATTTATTTATTTATTTATTTATTTATTTATTTATTTATTTATTTATTTATTTATTTATTTATTTATTTATTTATTTATTTATTCATTTATACAATATTTCAAGAGGGTGACATATTTAGCACGACGGCCAGTCTACCATATGGCCCCCTGAACATATAACTGATACATAAAAACATTTAAACAAACGAACAGTAATATGTACATATATACAAACATGCATGGAACTGCTAAGAAATGTGTTCTGATGGGTATATAAAAAATAGAGCGTTCATAAGTAAAATTGCAGTCTCTAAAATGAAATATATTCTGTCATAGCTCTGTTAAATGTATTCAAGGAAGTTGCTTGTTTAACTGATGTAGGGAAAGTGTTCCACAGCTTAGGGGCTAAATCTGTAAATGAGCCAGTGTAAAAAGACGTCCTGGTGTTTAGTACCATTAATGAGCCATTTCTGATGGCCTAAGATGTCTGTTATATGCTTTAGCTATGGGTGACAGTAAATTGGATATATATGCTAGAGTTAGACTGTTTAAGGCCTTGTATGTCAAAACAGCCTTGTTATAATTGGGATACTGGCATCCATCTTAGCCTTTGGAACATTTCCACTGATGGGATAATATAGTCAACTTTTAAAATAATACGTTCCGCTCTCTTTTGCAGTTTGTTAATTCTTTTGATATTCAGTTTTGTTGTAGATCCCCAAGAACTTGAACCATAAACTATCAAAGGTAGAACATAGATTTTGTAAAACAGTTTTAGAACATTTTCAGGAACATAATAAGACAATTGTCTTAGAAGTGAAATTCTAGAGGAAATGATTGAACATGAGTAATCAATAAGGTGGTTTCAAGTGAGGGTTTCATCAATATGTCCGCCTAGTAGTTTTTGTGAGCTGATCGGATTTAATTGGGTATTACAGATAGATATGTTTAAGTGCCAGGCTTGTTGAATTTTATGTCTTCGATCCAAGTTCGTAGTGTTTGATTTCCCCATAACGAATTGGTAATTTATCATTTATATTACAGACCTCGGTTTCATTTGCGTTAGACTGCAGTTTGTGTTAAATATCTGGTTTATATTTTCCCGATGCATGGATAGTATTGTCATCAGCGTACATGTCAGCCAGACAATGGTTTAGATGGAGAGGGAGGTCATTTATAAACAATAAGAATAGTGTAGACCCTAGGATAGAGCCCTGGGGCACGCCCGATAACAGTTCTAAGAATTTTGATATCCCATCATCACTCTTTATAGATTGAACTCGAGTACTAAGATAGGATCAGTACTAAGATAGGATCGAAACCAGCTTAATGATGTTATACTAAGCCTATAATGTGCAAGTATTGAAACATCAGAAGAGAGCTGCTTTACTACTATAAACATCAGAAGAGAGCTGCGTAGCCCAATATCTGCATATGAGCCGCGACATGAGATTTCCAACAATATGGTATGTGCAACCAGCATTGGCTCAGACCAGCCTGCGCATACGCGCAGTCTGATCAGAGCCATTGCTGGTCGCTTGCATATTCTATGAGAGTAAAGCTACTGACTGAACATAATTTGGAGTTTCTGAGCTTAAAAAGAAGCTGCACATGCTCGTCTGAATCTACACTTGTCAAAATGCCACATTGTTGGAAATCTCGTTTTGCGGCTCATATTGCCTAACTAAAATGACCCCACCTATCAATTAGCTGTTAAAACTATGCATGTCCCAACCAAGGCATATTACTCATCGAGGCAGTATCAGCTGTCTTGTAATAGACCACATCCCTAAATAAAACAGGGGTTGTGTCTTTTGTTTCATTGTTTTAGCTCACCTGAGCCAACGGCTCATGGTGAGCTATTTTGATCATTGGATGTCTATTATGTGTCGTCCCTCGTCAACAATTGCTTTAAAGGACATCTCCTAAACTGCTGGCTGGATTTTTGTCAAACTTGGCAGGAATAATCCTTATATGGCCTTCTCTGATAAATGTTCAAATGGTTACAGTCCATTGCATATTTAGGTCACACATGCTAAAATAGATAAAAAGTTTAAAACTCTTCTTGTCTGACACCACAATACCTAGTGCTGTGGTGTTTGGTATGTAGCATCACCAAGTGGACCTCTACCAAAATTGTCAAAATTATGTCTCAAGGGCCAAAAAATTGCCCCTACCGCGGGCCACAGGTTTTACATAGGCTTATAATGGGAAACATGATAAAAGCATCTTGTATGAAACAACAAAGCCTAAAGCCTTGGTATTTGGATGTGTACCTCTACCAAGTTTGTTCAAATTATGCCCCTGGGGCTAATAATGGGCCCGTCTCAGGGATCACATGTTTTACATTGACTTATAAAGGGAAAACATAAAAAAATCTTCTTGTCTGCAACTACAAGGCCTAGAGTCTAGATATTTGGCATGTAGCATTACCTTGTTTGTTCAGATTATAAACGCCCTTGGTCCAAAAATTGACCCGCACTGTGTGTCAAATGTTTTACGTTTAGGTTATAGATCATATATTACAATTATAAAGGAATTAAGTGGGAACGAGCGCAGACCTATCTATGACCTATGACCTATGTATCGTTTTTTTCCACCCTTCCCATTCAAAATAGCCACATTGGCCACCTCACGGATTTATATCATGATTATACTTAATAGATATTACACACATCGACAAAATACGTATGTGATTAAGTTGACCAAAAATTTAAATTTCCATGCAAATGCACATGAAGGGGCGGAGTAAACTATTAACAGGCTTATATTTGGAAAACATGGACACATCCTCAAGGCCTAGAGTCTTTATATTTGGTATATAACATCATCTAGTGGACCTCTACCAACTTTGTTCAAATTATGCCTACGGGATCAAAAATTGTTCCCCCGGGATCTAATTTTTACAAAGGATATGAGGAAAACATGACAAGAATCTTCTTTTCTAAAACCACAATGCATGTGCAAGAACCATAACTCTTTTGCATAATTTAAGAGTAATTGTTTATTGCTATTTTACATACATATAAGTTTTTTTTATGCATAACATAAAAACTAAAAGGTATCAACTCGAAACTTCATTGGTAGCTAGATCATGGTGTAGTGTATAAGAACTATCTTTTGCAAAATTAAGGAGTTATTGCCCATTGTTAAACTTGAATTTTGTCCACAACATAACGTTAAAACAGATATATCAACTTGCAGCCCGTTTCGAACATACGCTTATTTGGGGAGCATCCTATACAATACATCTGCCTTATACTCAGATTTAAGTCTGCTTTCACTCACAAAATAGGGCATGATATTTCATGAGAATCGTCTGCTGGCAGACGATTCTCATGAAATATCATACCTTATTTCCTTCGAAAATTAGGAAAGAAGTCACAATATTTGTCGTCTGCTGCAGTCGTGATTGACGCTTTAAGGGTTAAAACAACATTCCATTGCTAAGGAAAATCAAACATTCTAATGTCTTGTGCTACCCTCTCACAGCGAAATGGTTGGTTACCCATTAGCTGTGCCTCTTTAATATCATTCATTGAAATATGCAAATTAAATGATTTACATATATTACCACAAGACAAAAGACATGTGTCTAGGCTTTAATTTGACATCAATTTTAGTGCTCTAGGATAAGTAGAATCCTAGATAGGATTGAATTGTCGGTCTACCCCTATTCTCGAGAATAATTTATAAGGGGTTGCCATGGAAACCATGCATTTTCACATAGCCCATACAAAAATGTTTTCAAGGACAATTTCGTTTCACATTTCACAATGTGGCACCTAAGAAAAATTGTCATGGGGTGCAAGGTAACCTTATTTGGATGCCGGGGTATTAGGGGGGTGTCTTAGTAGGTAAAATTCTCGCGTTGTGATGACTTCATCAGGATGGGCAGAGTTCTGTATTACTGACTTTTGGATAGTAAAATAAAAGACCATCATGTTGACGGTCAATAAACGAGGGTCTGGATAGGGGGGGGGGGGTCTGGTATTTACTATTTATTACAAATTAAGCCTATTATTCATCTCATTAAGATTTTGGGTTATTCATTAAAATATGACCAATTATTCATTAAAAGTAAGAAAGGTGGCATAGAAATCTGAATATTCGCTATTCATTAATTTTTTCTTCAATTCATTAAAAAAGTAGGATTATTCATTAATTTAAGGCCCTCATTATTCACTACTCATTATTTTTTTGGCTCATTATTCACTATTCATTATAAAAAGGGCCATTATTCACTAATCATTATACCCCATCCAGACCCTCATAAACAGTTTCGCAATAATTTAGTATACATACGTTGGTTAAAGTCCTGCTTCCGTATATGCAGTTCATAAACCAGAGCATAGCCCAAAGTCATTAAAATGTATTTTCGTCTTAAAAATATTTTAGAAGTGACATGTGATTTCCAACAATGTGGTATTTTGACAAGTGTAGACTCAGACGAGCCTGTTCAGCCTCCTCTTAAGCTTAGACACTTCAAATGATGTTCAGTCAGTAGCTTAACACCCATAGAATATTCAAGCGACAGTAAAGGCTCTGATCAGACTGCGCATATGCGCAGGCTGGTCTGAGCCTTTGCTGGTCGCACATACCACATTGTTGGAAATCTCATGTCACGGCTCATTATTAAAAGTGACTACCTGTATATCTACCACTCCAATGTGGACTTTACTAGCATGCGAGGCATCCTTTAAGGATAACACTGCATGCATTTACCCATGCAGACACTTTGTGACGTCTGGTCTGGTTCTGCACTGTTTGCCGATGTCCCAACATACGCGCAGTCTGATCAGAGCCTTTGCTAGTCGCTTGAATATTCTATGACTGTTAAAGTACTGACCGAACAGCATTTGGAGATTCTAAGCTTAAAAGGAGGCAACACAGGCTCGTCGCAGTCTACACGTGTCAAAATGCCATATTGTTGGAATTCTCATGTCGCGGCTCAAATTGTAATCATGCCTATACAAAGATAAAATGCTTTACAATCTCCTTCAACTGAGGTTTTTGTTCTGGTGTCTTTTTCTCATTATTGCGCGAGCTGGTCTTCGTTCTGTGATTGTGACATTTCCTTGTCATGCTTAATTGCCTCAAAGTTGACCCTGACATAGTTTATGGCAATGTTTTGCCCGTATGCTTGTTTATGATTCCAGACTTTTATAAAAAAAAATGAACCTTAACCTTTGGCTCAGTGGTAGAGTGCTTGACTCGAGACCGAAGGGCCGCGAGTTCGAGCCTCACCGGCGTCACTGCGTTGTGGTCCTTGAGCAAGACACATTTATCCTAGCTTAATACTGGTTCAACCCAGGAAGACCCGTCCCTGTTTAACTGAAAGATTGTTGATGGGACGTAAAGAATCAAATCAAACAAACAAACCTTAATCTTTCACAACATTTTGAATATTTTTTTTCTGAACTGAAGTCAGATCTTACATTGTAACTCATAACTTTTATCGGATGCTCTCTCTGCTGCTTGCGCTCTTGCAAACATTATGGACCTAGATCAGACTGCTCCCATGGAGCAGTCTGATCAGGGTTCATAGTATTTGCTTCCGTGATGTAATGTAGTCAGAAGTGCACTTGAATACATGCATCATACGTATTAAAGCAGATATTTTCATGGCAAATACTGGCGGGGTAATGTGTGTTATGGGTGAAAGAGTAACGAGGTAGCGCTGCACAGGCTGTAGTACTAAAAATGAATCATTTATGATAAAATGACAACAGCATAAGGAGCAATTTCGCATAAGATCAAAGTTAACTTTTTTTTGTATTATGATATACCTATAGGCAACTGATGACGGAAATTACAACGGTAAATTTATATTAAAAACTACTATCAACATGAAGCGAATATTGAAATATTTGTGCGCGTTTGTTATTATAATGGGCATGATGACGTGGTGGATCGTACTTAATTCCCCAGGGCTGCAGTGGAGAAGTTGGAAAGTAGAACATTCTGAAATGGTGTTGAAGATAGTTAATGATAATCAAAAGGAATTGATAATGAACAAAAAAGTTAGTTTACACGAAGACATGGACGTGTATCTTAGAATGAGCACAGTGAATACATTTTTCCCAAAACTGTACGACTCTGTTTTTGTGCAAAGCATTCGCTATTTCTGGCCTGAATTAAAGTCTCTTTTGGTCGTGCTAGACGATGATCGAAAGGAGGACCACGCGTTTGCAGAGACGATACAGAAAACGTTTCCCTATCCAAGAGTCTGTTTTATGGCACCAATTATTGATGTGAAATTTTCCGGCTATGACAGGATGCAGAGGGATATGTTCTATCCAGACAAATGTTCTTCCAAAAAGTACGTAGGATATGTTGACACGGATACCATATTCATCGCGAGGGTTATTCCTGAAGCATTGTTTGAAGAAGGTAAACCGATCATTATCGGTGTTTATGGAAACTACGCCGATCTAACCTGGGACCGAGCGGCTAAATCAACTGCCGCGATATTCAAAACAAGAGAGGTAATGAAATGCATGGCAAATTTTCCTGTCATAATGAAAGTGGAACACATGGTTGGATTAAGAAAGTATCTGGAAAGATTACATAATATGTCATTTGAAAGCATCCTTCAAACCAAGAAAACGGTTTTCTTTTCCCAATTTAATATTATGTGCCAATATGTGTGGTTATTTCATCGCCACGAATACAGATTTTATCTTCAGTACAAACTTGGCGCAAGGCACGTGTCAACAGGCAGAGAGGATCCAGCATATTATAAAAGAACCTTGTTGCCTGAAAACAGGGTCCCGTTTCCTAGACTATGTGATCATTATAAATATCACCAGATTTACGGGAGCTGGAAAAGCCAGGTGACATATAGAACGTTATTTAAAGCCAGCATATGCTTTATGGGAGGATTCGAAATTTGTGCTGAAAAGTGTAAACAATTTAAGAAAGATTCTTTAAGAAAAGAAATGTTTCGCTTTGATTTTAACGACTGGACTTGGGATAAAAGGTGTCTGGCGGCTCAACTGAAGTATTATAAGGACGCTTCAAAATATGATAGTCCGGAATATTCAGAGACGATTAGAAAAGCGTGTGATGAAGTGGACAATATTACATGGCATGCATAATGAATAAAGGTTAACAATATGTTAATTTAACTTAACTTTAGACGCAGCACATTCGTACCCTCTATGGACCGGAAACCCCTAAATGGGTACCTTGTTAAACAGTGAAGGCCCAGATAATTCACCTGGGTCTGCACTGTTTGCTAAGTCAAAAAATGATTACACTATTCTTTTGGAAATTATAAACTATATAACCTTAATATATACAATGGACAATCCTGACTTGACTGTCAAACTTTATGGGAAATTCTATTGGTCTGAAAGGGTTAAAGATGAAGATAGATAAATTATTTTGATACATTCATCATTTTCGAGCAAAGAAGGCTCAAGCGAATCTGCGCTAATGCGCATATTCGATAAGTGCCAAAGTCTCATGTGCTAGCTTGTATATTCGTTTGATCTTATTACCCAACCCATAGAGGACCAATACCCCTAAACGGGTGGGCACTTTGGCAAACAGCGAAGATACATATGAAATTCCGCATTATATCTGGGTCTGCACTCTTCGCTAAAGACGAATTGATCTTCAGAGAAAGAAATACAGCTGTGTTTCCCTTTATTTTAAATTATAACATGAGCCCTGAGTGTAATATTATGGACAATCCTGACCTAATCATAGATAACATCCTATGATAGGTTGGCACCTCATGAAATATTGGTATTTATCGCCTAGGCGAATAAGCCCCCCCCCCCCCACCCCGTAAACACCCATGATGACCACACAAGGGCGCATACAGAGATCTTCGGCGTTTGGGCGTTGGGGTTCCAAGCCCAACTGACTAAAATTTCAGTTAACGTTTTTTAGTCCTCTATTTATTCTACAGAGGTGGTCCAATTGAAATTTCCAAAGGGAAACTTTTTCCAGGTGGGGGGGGGGGGTCAAATTTCTCCAGGTGGATCCTAATGCTTAATCCTATAGAAACCTATAGAAGGCAGTGGAGCTAGAGGTCTTGATAGCAACCAACCAACAATGAGGGTTGGTGCTGTTACAATTAGAGGTTCTGTTTTGTTCTATTCAGTTGCAATATGAATGCCATATTTTCATTCTGTTGCTGAGTTCCGGTATCCATATGGAGTTGATTCGATCGAAGCAAAAACCTTATTCTACCGTCGAAAAATGTGCCATGGTCATTTTTGACAATGAAAAAATACATAAGTTATATTTAGAAAATGGCTTGTACGAGTATTTGACATAAACACACGAGGGGGCGTAGCCCCCGAGTGGGTTTATGTCAATTATGAGTACAAGCCATTTTCTAAATATTTTGTATCATGGCCAACCAAAAGCAAGCATATAAAATTCCCACTCATTTTATTGGACCACCTTATCAGTTAATTTGCAAGGACTGGCAGATCTGTTACAGCCAACCTCCTGCTGAAGATTTAGCCCTTTAAAGACTGTAAAGCTATCTACCTGAAAATGTCATCTGTGTATGTCGTCGGCTGCATATATGACTGATGTAAGTAAAAGCAAACAGTGTGGACCCAATCAGACTGCACCTGATCTGGATCCACTCTGTTTGCACTCCATACATTCATAAGTCAATAATGTCAGCACAATATTTGCAGCATAAAGGGCTTGAGTCAGATAATAATTTAGCACAAAAGGTTTTAATTATTGTCTGACCCAGAAACACTGAAACATTTCCTCCAGTTTATTTAATAATTAAGGCGCTTATCATTTTATCATCTGCGGAAATGTTTAAAATCCTCTAGGTCAAACAGTGAAGACACAGAATAGACTGCTGCTGATCTGGATCAACACTGTTTGCATCTACAGTTGCATAAGTCAATTATGTTAGCAAATATAAAACACCAGAAGAGCATTGGCATTTTGATAGCGTTTTAAGGGTTAATATTGTTCACTTGATGACACCGTGCGCTAACAAAAACCTTGGTTGGTTAGAGTATAACCTAATTTCAGACTCTATACAACTGAATGGATTTTAAGCCACGCCTATTCCACTAAGAAAACTAGGTTACTGGAAAGCCATTGTTTATTTAAATAAACTATCAGAACATCAAAGGAAATATGCCTAACCATGATACAATTATGTAGTACATGCTCCATGTGAATGCCTGGTATAAGCATATCAAACAAAAAGGGACCTAACTCTTTTAGTGCTGAATTTAGGAAATTTAATTTCAAATGATGATCTGAAGTAACCTGTCGTGTTATCAATAAATAATTAACTGAAGAAAGCAAAGAAATATAGATGACATGTTTAGATAAACAAACATTTTCAGCGTAAAATTTTAAATATTTTCTTACCCATGATTTTTTGCGTATGTTTTGGATGCTCAAAAGAACCCTCTCATGAAATTAACTCAATGCATGTTGCTTTGGCCATTTCATGGGTAGTATTAACACTTTGCTTGCCAGCGCAGGGTTCTCACTAACTCCAAATTTGGATGATTTTACTCCAACGTTTTGATTCTGACTCTAACTTTTTCGAAAGTGCCAATAGAACTCTGGCAAACAGCAATTTTACTCCTATTTTCAAAATCCTAGTGAGACTCTGCAAGATGCGAATTTTGTCGTCTACTGATGATCTTTGCAGTTTGGACCTAAATCAGGCCCGCTAGAACATTGGGCCTGATCTGGATCCAAACTGTTTGACACTGAAAGAATTATTGAAAAAGTGAATTTTGAAAAATGTCAGTAGACCACAAAAAGGCATAAAAAAACAGCATGCAAAGAATTAATTTGAATCGGAATCAAATATACTGTTTGGCGAAACAGAGTTAACTTTGTGTAGTACATAGGATGAATAGAAAGTTAGCCTCAAAATACTGAAGGCTGTAGCAAGACTGTGTACATGTGCAGGCTTGTCTGAGCCTTCACTGACAGCATATGTCAGGCCTTTAGTTAAGAGTGTGTACCCCCAAAAAATACTTTTCTTATTTTTCAACCAAAACATATGTTGTGGGTACTCAAAAGAATCGTCTCAATGAGATGTTTTTTTTGAGCGCCCAAATCATATGCTAAGAATTATGGGTTAGGTTTTTTTTACAATTTTACGCTGCAGATTTGTGTTTATATAAACCTGTGATATGTTATATGTACCAAAAGTTTGGCCCATATTATGAATTGAATATTTCAAGGTATGCATGTGTTACAATTATGATAATAAACTTTTCCTGCTAGATTTCATTGTTATTCATTCTTGCACTAGGCTGAAGCTATATAAAAAAAATGACATACCTTAAAAAAATATTTTGTTGAAACAGGCCCATTTTTTTAAATCAATTACCTCCAGGCTAGATCTGGATCCAAACTATTTGCAACAAAGAATTAAACAACTTATATAGGAAAAATAGTCTCAGATCAGCATGCTTCAAGAAGAGCAGTCTGATCAAGGAATATTTTAATTTGGTCCTCTGAACAAAATAATTTATTCAAAATGTAATTCCAGGAGACTTTCTAGCAGAACATGACTTGAAGATTTAACTGTTAGTGGCTTCTCATCTGTATCTACCCAATTTTGTTAAAGCTAGTATGTGCATTTCAGTATAAACCTGAAAATTCTGTGTTTATTAAGTTATATTTAGAAAATGGCTTGTACTCATAATTGACATAAACACTCGAGGGGGCTACGCCCCCTCGTGGGTTTATGTCAATTATGAGTACAAGCCATTTTCTAAATATTTTGTATCATGGCAAACCAAAAGCAAGCATTTAAAATTCCCATTCATTTTACTGGACCACCTTATCAGTTAATTTACAAAGATTGGCAGATCTGTTACAGCCAACTTCCTGCTGAAGATTTAGCCCTTTAAAGACTGTAAAGCTATTCACCTGAAAATGTCATCTGTTTATGTCGTCTGCTGCATATATGACTGGTGTAAGTAAAAGCAAACAGTGAGGGCCCAATCAGACTGCACCTGATCTGGATCCACTCTGTTTGCACTCCATACATTTATAAGTCAATAATGTCAGCACAATATTTGCAGCATAAAGGGCTTGAGTCAGATAATAATTTAGCACAAAAGGTTTTAATTATTGTCTGACCCAGAAACACTGAAACATTTCCTTAGTTTATTTAATCCTTAAAGCGCTTATCATTTTATCATATGCGGAAATGTTTAAAATCCTCTAGGTCAAACAGTGAAGACACAGAATAGACTGCTGCTGATCTGGATCAACACTGTTTGCATCTACAGTTGCATAAGTCAGTTATGCTAGCAAATATAAAACACCAGAAGAGCATATGTCATTTTGATAGCGTTTTAAGGGTTAATATTGTTCACTTGATGACACCGTGCTCTAACAAAAACCTTGGTTGGTTAGAGTATAACCTAATTTCAGTCTCAATACAACTGAAGGGATTTTAAGCTACGTCTATTCCACTAGGAAAACTAGGTTACTTGAAAGCCATTGTTTATTTAAATAAACTATCAGAACATCAAAGGAAAAATGCCTAACCATGATACAAACTAAAGTTGAAACACAAAGACACCCTTTTTATTATATTCAAAGTAATGGAATACAGGAAAATATAGATTATGTTCTAATTCGACTTCATCTCAAACGAACATAAATCATTTATATTTTATTTCAATGTTTTCACCTTCATCTACATTAAAACTTTTTGCAGCGTAATTCAAAGAATCATACTGCAAAAACTTGTGATACATATTTCCGTATAAACAACCAACAACATACTTAGGATACTGCAAACAGACTGCCGATCGATTTATTTTGAGCGACTTTTTCACAGAGATATTCAAATATAATTCTGGAACACTCTTGAAGTTAGGCTATAGACCGCACGAATTTGTGACCTTGAAGTCTTGGACGCTGACCTTAGTCTACCCTATGGTAACCATACTCTGATAGCATTCGAATACCTGAAAAATACTGAAAAGTCTCTGAGCAAAACAAGGCGTTATCATCTTTAGAGGATCAATTACAGTCCAACATGTATTAAGCAAGTACCTAAGTGATACTCAAAAAGTACTTGCTTAAGACAGATGCTTTCGTACTGCATGTACGTTCAACACATTTCTCGATTCTTGGATCTCATGATATGCTTGCTTAATCCACGTTTCTTGCTTAAATAGATAACTACTCCGGCTCACTTTGCTTTATAATGCAAATATAAACAACATAGACTTTCATCACTTAGGCTTGTTGCTTTGCTTTATTGTGGTGTATGTGTCTTGTTACTATAAATGTTCTGTTTCTCTTCCTCATGGTGCAGTGAGTTGGTCTGCAATGAATCATGTGGTATTTGCATGGTTGAAAGTTCAAAATTTCAAAAATCCTGAACTTTTGAAATTCATATCTTAAATCAGGCATTACGGCTATAAAATATCAAGATTTTCAAGTTTTAACTGTCAATTGTCTTAAGAGAAACTGAAAATAAATCAGAAAAGCTACTTAATTCAGTAATTTGAGGCTGACTTTCCGTGGAAAGTCAACCTCAGAATCCTGGATTCAGGAATAATCCTGAGAACTGTCACCCATGTATTTGCTGATCTTACTGTCTAGTGAGAATGTATTACGAATCGCATGAAACCTTTGTGTACGAACAACACCGTAAACGCTTATTAAATTCGCCACTACGTCTTTACATAGTACAGTGTATATGTGTGTAGTACTGACTGTAACTGCGTTTGTCCTTATTACTCATTACTATTAAGGTTATTTCCCTTGAAACATACAAAAGAAATACTTAACTTCAGTTATAACTCCACCAACAGCTCCGCCCCTCAGATCGCCTGCACCATATACTGAAATATATACTAACATCCCCACAAGGTCCATTGCTTCAATAATGGGTGGTGGGTGGGTCGATCCTTCACTATGGCTATCTTTGGCTCGAATGACTAAAGTATATGCACAGGTTAAGTTTTACTTATTTTCATGCATTTCATCAATATCACGGGCTCTCGCATACCAATGCTTTCCTCGTGGTAATCACTCTCATACTTGAGCTATTCTTACCACGTCTTGGCATAACCAAACACTTAACGAAACACATATCAAACAAATATAAATTCAATTAAATATACTGCATATTTTTAAAAAAGCTGTATTTCACAGCCGTGAAAATATAAATAGTTGTATTTCACAGCCGTGAAAACATAAGTTGTACTTCACGGTTGAAATTGGATGTCCTCTGCTTTCTCCATTTACTTTCAGAATTTCAAAAGCCTGTAACTTTCTTATTAGTGGACAGAAACACAAAGTGTGGGTTCTCATTTTTTAGTTAGGTTATGTAAGCCATATTTTAGCCATAAGACTGAGGGATTTGTTCAATCACCAAGAACTTGAACGTTAACGATAGCTCTTTCAAGCAAGCGGCGACGTGACGTCACACATCTTATAACGTTTCGTCATGAAGTAATAAATGCACATTTAATAATAGTAACTTGATCTGGCGTACTGTATCACGTCAAGGAGAGGAGGTCATACCATCGGATCACCCAAGACAGGAACAGACAGTTCTAAAGTCGTATTATTTATAGGAACAAGCTGAGGTTTTCTGATTCCGTATCATTATCCTTTAAAACGAGGCTAACGTCGGTTACCTGTTTTTGCGGCGACGTTACTTTAAGTTAATTTTCAAGCATGGCAAACGTTCCCGCAATTTTCGGGAGTAAAGACCAAAACACGTTATAAAAGTTATATAAAAAAGTATATATCTCGTGGATGAGGCCATACCATTGGATCACCCTCGTGATCCGATGGTATGACCTCATCCACTCGACGTGATACAGTACACCAGATCAAGTAACTATTATGACAATGTGTATGTACCAAACGCTTACTGTCACGTGCATCGTCGCGCCTTTCATAGAAACAGGCAAAATGATGTTCAACGGCGACATCAAGGGTCATTTCGCCTTCCAAATAGCATGCAGCATTATTTTACAGCTAAATGCGATTTCCTTTTACACAAATTGAGGTTTAAAGTCGGGGTTTCCTCACCAGAGATTGATTATCGACTCACACGAAAACCGTATAACTGTGCTATCCTCTCAGTTGCCCATTCATATTAAATATATGCGATCGGCAGAGAGGGTCAAAAATAAGATTTAATGCATCCCCTGTAATCATAAACCAAAATGAAGCCTGATATGTCCTCGTTATGATAGGGTATGATCCAGGCATCAAAAGTGGTGCAAATGCTTGTAAAAAGGGACCTTATCAACCACATTGAAACGTTAGTAAATATGTATATTGCTCCCAAGTATTACTGATCAACTCTCTTGAAAATAATTTCTTTTTTCTTGATTAATGCAACGTTTTACTTAACAAAAGTAGAAAGATTTTTTTTCAATTGCGTGATACAAAATGATGATAATAATACAAGCAATGGTACTATTATTACAGGGAAAGGTACCGTTGTAAAGTCATACATGTACAAGACTTCTGCCAAAGTGCCAAAGTATTTAGATTGTGAGCTGCTAATGGATCCCCTGTATTCCAGGGGAAATAGAGTACACTATGATTTCTGCATCTACATTTTAGAAGATGCAAAATGATACATGTTGGGCTTCTGTCAGTTGGCGTGTTACCGTACAACAACCTTGTTATTATCAGTAATCCTAGAGTGCAAATATCAAATTATTCCTTATTCGTACATGTCAACACTATCTTGGTATCGACAGTAAATGACTAGCAGTACAATCATAACTCATTGAGGTACCTCCTATTACTGGTAAATACGTTACTTTCTTTTTACTACATTGATTTAGTGCAATAGTATCATTATATGAGTTTAAACTGCTAATGGGTGTACTTTATTACCATGTGAGGGCTCAATGGTGGGAACAATAACGAAAATTGTCTTTTATAGCATATGAAATAAGTGAGATTAAATTATTGACATAGGCACAATTGCTGAAAAGAAACCTGAACTCAAAGCACAAAATGCTATTTCAATTAAGAGTGTTTAATCAAACATGTAAACATCACACAGAAACTTCTTATTTTAATGATGGCATCATGCTTCTTAAATAACATCATTTATCTCTCTGACACTTAAATGTGTTAACTTCATTTTATAAATGTAATTATATATGTAAGACAATCTTTTTACAAACTGTCTACAGCTCAGTTTAGATATAAAGTATGTAATAGCTAAGTATGATCACAAACTGTTTACTTAATTTTTTAATCCCTTGTATACCTGGTACGGTAACTCCTGGAGAGTATGTTGGCAAACCGTAAAGACCCGGCTGAGATGCCGCAGAATGTAGCATCTCGTCAGGGTCTGCATGGTTTGCTGAGATTATAAGAATCTTCAGAAGCGAAGGTACGACCTGGTTTAGAAATTTTATCGAGTGTCCATTCCGAGTACCCATTACCGACTAGGATGGACGAGCCCATTTGTATACAAGGGATTAATGTAGATATATGTTTTGTTTAGTGTCTCGTAAGCCTTCAAAGGCTGGCACTGTCTATACTATGTATCATATATTCAGATTATTTATATTGTATACAGTGGTGACACTTTAATAAATAAATTATTCATTCATTCATTCATTCATAGCACAAATGTTTTGCTTGCTACAACCTCCCATACAACATTTAGTTAAAAAGCAGTATTTTGTTGATGTAGATGCAACAAAATATACAAGTAACACTAGCCTGTATCTGGTTGCTGATAATGTTTGTATAATGGGAACAACAATTAACTGGATACACTAAACTATTGATTGTTGTTAAATAAATGAATGGATTAAAATAAATGTGTTCTTCTGATAAGTAATAAAAACTAAATGCACTTTATATAACTATTTTAGGCTCAATTAAATACTGCCTTTCACAGCATTTTGGACATTCATAGGGCCTTATGATAATTGTATTTTGTAATTTACGTTATTTTAACAATTTTGAAAGAACATTGGATTTATCCTTATTCATCTGGTACCTGAGAGCACTAGTTGTCTTTGTTAATGAGGTTTGTAACCTATTATTTTGACCAAATCAATAAAAAATATTTACTTGTTTTAAATGGTTCTAAATCGTCATTCACAAAAGTAAATATGTTATGACAATTTGTAATACTGAATCTCTTAATAAGAACTAATAAATTCTATTTCATGACTGTTTAGCCATGTTACCCTAAAATAATAGGCAATGCTATAGTAAATATACCAAATTGTTTCTTGTTCTTACAAATCAATATTATATAATTGAAATTATATGACTAGCAGTATCAGTTTAACAGATTTAGACACCTCAAGTGACTGTTATATACGTTACATTTCTTTAAATACAATATTTTAGTGCAATTTTTAGAATTTTACAATGTTTAACTGCTACATGATGTAAATTATTGCCATTTGAGGGCTCCAATTAAATGAGAAACAATAAAATTATATTGTTTAAACATAAAATACACTTGGGATTAAAATCTGTTAAGACATGGGTGGTGAAAAGGAAGAAACCTGAACTCAAAGCACATCAAATGCAGTTCAATTAAGAATATCTTATCGAATATGCAAAGATCACTTATAGAAAATGCATATTTTAATGATCAAACTAGGTTTTAAATACTTAAACAATATCACTTATCTTTTTGACACTTATTTTTGTTCGTTTATTTTAAATATAAAATGATATATGTATACCGGGCCGCGTAGCGCAGTTGGTAATGTGCCTGGCAACAGATGTGAGTCTGACTGCAGATCCAGGGGTCGCGAATTTGATCCCGGCCGCGCCCCATACTTTCACAGAGATTGATCATGTTATAATTTCTATGGTCATTCTCATCCCTTCCACTAAATCATTCAAGAAGGGTTGTAGCTACAAGGGAAAGTATGTACACAAAGTACTGAATAAATAACTGCTTGTTCAAGCTTGCCCAGGAAAAAGTGTGGTTATGTGAACTACCCCTTCCGCCATGACCATAGCTGTTGACTTGGGACATAAAGCAACAAAACAAACTAACAAACAAATACCATTTTTCCCAACTTTCTACAGAAAAATTCAGACGAAACATGCTATTAAGCATGTAGTAATTTAGTAAGATCTATTGACAATTATGTAACCCACAAAATACATGTATAGCTTATCAGCTATTGATGGCAACAACCATATTGATATCAAGCAGTAAAGGTAGCTACCTCACATTTACTAAAATAGTCAGTCATTTTAGCATGGTCGAACTCGAGAAATGAAGAATAAACTTTAAGGCAGGTGTTTATCCTTGTCCTTTGAACAAAAACTGAAGGATTTTTAATTATTATTTCACCCACTATGTCACATCTATGATATATCCCCTATGGTAATGTATCTCATTATATCTTAAGCATGTCTAGTATACATTATATCTTAGCAACATGCATAACAAGAACAAATAAGGAGAAAATAACACGTTTCATATGTTTTGAACATCTGGTTATACAATTTTGTGAGGCATTTAAACATGACAGCATTTGTTCTTACAGTTCTTTGTTAGTCATATATTTCAAAAGAAATAGTTCATAAAGAAGCCCCCTTGCATTGTAAGTATTGTATTGTAGACATGACTAGATTAACGCGTTTAAACAATTCATTGGTAATTTTGCTTTGAGATACAGTAAACCTGTCTTAAGCGGCCATACAAAAAAAGACAAAACAAAGGTCTTAAAGGCAAATGGCAGCTTAATGAAGGTCGAAAGTATTGCAGAATGCTCTCTTGGAGCATTCTACAATACTTTTGACCTGCATTAAGTTAAAATTTATCTTGACCCCAAATGTTTGGTATTTTTGAGAGTGGCCGCTTAAAACAGGTTTTACTGTATTACTGATAATAATACTAAGTCTACCAGTGAAATTTTTGTTTTATTAGTATTTACGTGCCAAATGAAAATGTGATCATGGATACAAAAAATTATATCCTACCGACCAATTGCTCAATTCAAACGAAGCTAAATAGACTATAACAAATAACTTAAAGAACAAGACAAATTCGACGAATTTATATCGCCCGACGAAGGGTTATTTGAGAGAAACATGTAAATCACAAAACATAAATCCCATTTATCTAACCCTTAGTTCACCTTCAGTATTATTCAGATCATAACAAACACCTGTCAAGCATGTTTTAGTGCTTAGTTTAATAAAAATATACTTACATCTACACAATTTCAATATCTGACCTTTAAACCCAACACCCAGAGGTCAAGGGTGTGTGTAAATTCAAAGTGTTACCTTGCATGTAGGTCTGCACTTCTTCAACTTTAATTTGATATGCAACATGACCACTTTTAGAAAAGAAAAATAGTCCAGACCAGAGGTCATTGGTGTGTGTAATGACAGCATGTTTGCTTTCATGGTGCTCTGTGCTCAATTCCCTTTAATTTGATATGCAATATGACTACTTTCAGAAAAAGATATAGTTTGACCTTTTGACCCCACCCCCTGGGTCGAGGGTGTGTCTGTGGGCAAAATATTTGCTACCATGTTGCTGTCAGCGTCGTCAGCTTTAATTTGATATGCAACATGACTACTTTCAGAAAAATATATAGTTTGACCTTTTGACCCCACCCCCTGGGTCGAGGGTGTGTCTGTGGGCAAAATATTTGCTACCATGTTGTTGCCAGCGTCGTCAGCTTTAATTTGATATGCAACATGACCATATTCTGAAAAAACTTAATTTTGACCTCGGCCCCCACCCCCTAAGTCCACCCAAAAGGCTCGGACCCAGGCCTTGAAACTAAAATCCCGTTTGATATGTTTTGTATCTATTGATGCTCTGCCTGTATGCAAAATTTCAGCAAAAAATATTAACAATTGCCTTAGTTATTGCGAAATTTAAATATTTGACCTTTGACCCCTTAGGGGGGGGTCAAAGGGGTGGGGTAAAACTTTGACACTGCCATGCTTATCTACAGGCACTTGGCAATCATGGTCTTAAAGTGAGAAGTTGTTAAATATAATAGCTTTGATGAAATGTGAAGATCATCACACAAAAAAGCTAATACAGGTTTTGC
The DNA here is from genome assembly GCA_964019695.1 of Loripinus fragilis. Lineage (NCBI taxonomy): Eukaryota > Metazoa > Mollusca > Bivalvia > Lucinida > Lucinidae > Loripinus > Loripinus fragilis. The sequence goes on from OZ026524.1 coordinate 50,624,253, forward strand.
CTTATAATTGCCTATACTTAAACAAGGGCAATAACTCAAGTGTTAAGGGGTCAATTTTCACCAAACTTATAGGATATCGAGAGTTCATGGTACTTATCATTTGTACCAAGAATGAATCAAATCTGACCAATAGGTACTGAGATATGGTTCCGGACAGACAAAAAGGGTGGACGGACGGACGGACGGAAGGACGGACGGACGGACGCACGGACGACGCCAAAACTATATCCCTCCGACTTCGTCGGGGGATAATAAATCAAATGAGCCAGCACATTTGGTTTTGGTACTTATTGAAGTTTCAAGAAATGAAGGCTCGTGCTAGCCTGTGTAAATGTGTAGAGACTCACCAGATACTTTGCTGCCTGCATACACTTAGTATATAGGTAGACAAGAATTAAGACAGCTGGCTCCATTGCATGAGGTTAGACAAATAATGCTGGCTTTTGTCAATATGTGATCAGTACCAAAATCTCACTTGCTGGTCAAATCTTCTGTTGAGCACTTTATAAGTTTTATTAAATGAGATCAGCAATTAATTTTCATCTAATTGCAATTATTTTCATACTTCTGCTACTTTTAAAGAACGAATCTGAGACATGAGTTCAATATTTGGCATACTATATCGTACACTCATGCTACACATATGACAATAGATACACTGCAATATCAACATATCTTTCTCATTGTTAAAGAAATTTGATTTCTTGATAAGATGATTGAGTATAAATACCCATGGAAATCAGAAATGCATAGGTACTTATCAACACAATCATCAATACTTTGTTAACATTGCATATAAGTATATCATGGTAACACTGTTGATGGTGACCAGAGCGCCCTCGCAATACTATTTTTGTCAGAAAAAAAGACTTTTGTATATATCATGTATCCAATCCATGGTTTGTTAACAACTCATTCTGTAAGTTGAATATCCATATAACGCGTTGCTACTGAGGATTTCTGCAATGATTTGGTCATACCACATTCTGAATAGTGGAAATTAGCATCAGCTATTTTAGCATTAATTTATAAAACTAAGTAAGATCTCATGACAGCACAGTTTTATAATATTTTATTTGTCTATCCTACATGCTGAAAATTGTAAAATCTTTTTTTAAATTAACAGGAAAGTCACCTTGTCAAATTTGATCTGACCTTATTCTGGCTGACAAAGTCATAAATTTAAATTGGTATCGTAAGTAACAACTCACCTGTTTCTTTGGATATGATCCTGTCACATGCAATCATACATGTAAATTCATCATTAACACTTAATTTTCCCATTTTCATGGAAATTTTTTTTTTGTTCATCATTTACTTATAAGTTTACATTGCTTAATCACATGATCAGAACTATTATAATGTTGATTTAATTAACATTTCAAACAACGAAAGCTATGTTGGAGATAACATAAAGTCCATTTAGAAGCTTAAAATAAATTAACGTGTCATCATCTGCACATGCAAATAAGATGTCAGTGAAAAGTTGATTTGGAGACAAAATCTTCAAGCAGTATCTGATTACATACACTTATAAAATATAGTATCTAGTGTAACATATATCAAATGTTATTGTACCACCTTATATATGCTTGATTCTATCTGGATCGTTAGCACACATTTTTGTATGCTACCCCTCCAATACAACATTTAGTTTAAGAAAGTGGTTTGTTCCTGTAGATGAGCCTAAGTATACAATAAATACTAGCCTACATCATGTTACTAACTATGTTCATATAATTTGAACAATAGTTAACTGGTTACACTTAAATTAATTGGCTGCGGATAAATAAGAAATTAAATTGAGCTTAATACGAACAGTTAACAGATAAGTATTACAAAATCTAAATCCACCTTAATTAATCATTTCAGACTCAATTTTATACTGCCTTTGACAATATTTTGGACACACATAGTACCTTATAATGGTATATTTATATGGTCATATATGATACTTTAACAATTTTGACAAAACGTGGAAATATATTCTTATTCAGCTATCACTTGAGAGCCCTAATAGTCTTTGTTAATTAAGTTTAAAAACTATACATTTTGCCAAATAGGTTAAAATATTCTGCTGTTTTAAAAAGTTCAAAATATATTATTTCACAAAAGCTTTGACAATATATTATTTCACAAAAGCTTTGACAATTTGACAAGTTTCTCAATACGAATTGATAAATTTCATTTCAGACAAATTAGCATCTTGATATTGTTTGTCAAAATTGACCCGAGACATATGAATATTCAATTACCTTTCACCCAGTCTTCGTGCATCTTCGTAAAATGTGCGCTTTAGATTGTTGTACAATTACTGAAATGAATGAAATTAATCACAATTCCCCGATAGCCTAGTGAATAGTCGAGAGTTTTTAGCACTCAAAAGATGTGGGTTCGAGTCCAGTAGTATTTAAGGTATTTTTTTCTGTTTTTTTTTTTTCAATTTGCTATTTTTTTCGTCTTTATTCTTGATTTTTTTCACAACTGGATATATTTAATTGAATCTGCCATGCGTTTATGTAACAAATACAGCACCGTGAATAATTTCAATAAGCCTACATGTGATTAACTCTTTGCACGCTGAATATTATTTGAGACTGTTGTTATCATCTGCTGACTTTTAATCAAAATTAACTTTTTCAAAAATTCTTACAGGAACACTATCAGATTGTCAAATGGTCTGTATCCAGATGAGTACTGACGTTCTGTTGGTACTGAACTGGGTCCAAACTATTTGCAAATGTTATCAGCTGACAAAAAAAGAGTGGTGAACTTAGTAATAATGAATACTAAAGCGAATACAAATGAAAAATGTAAAGCTCATCAGAAGATGACGTAAAATATAAGAACAATATTAACTTAAAAAAGAATGCAATTTGACAATTTATACAAAAAAAGGTTCCTTCCAAGTTTCGATCCAGGTATGCTTGATCTGTAAGTAGTCGACTAACCACTAGGCTATCAGACTATTTGCATTAACGAATTGACATTAGCTTCATATTCTCTGTAAAAGCGTGACCAAGGTCGGAGTACTCCACGAAAACGCACGAATATTCCGAGGATTTTGGCGAAAATTAATCAGTCTAAGGTCAATTTTGGCAGACTATATCTATATAACACAAACATAGCTTTGAAATAAAATAAAATATCATATGGTGTATCATTTAGGGTAATTAGCAATAAATCGAAAGCCTTGATGTATTTTACGAACATTACATATTTTAAAAATCAAACAAAATGATATTTTACACTAGAAACAATTTTAAAAATCCCTTTCAGTCTTGTATATCAATATATGCTCATATATGGTATTTAAAAGTATGCAGATAGGATTACAAGCTGTAGTTTAAAACCTTACACAACATTACCTCAGTGTTGTCCTGCTCAACAGCTTATAACTAAGAGTTTTTGTGGTAGAATCAAGCTGTTTGCAGGTTTTAAATGGTCGGTAAATTGTCTTTCTCAGAGAAATGTATTTTAATCTAAAATATTTGTTGAGAAGTTTATCAAACGAAAATATTTAACACAATTTCATCGATTTTATTGGGTGTAATGTAATGTAAATGGCACCATAATAGGCCTTAATAATTTTGACACACATCAATATCTGCAGGAAATAAACTGTTCTTACATATAACACAAGATTGTTTAGCCAATTTGAATCGTTAAAGTACTACCTTAACAGCCTTAATTCTATTGTGGTTGGTTCATAAGAAAATGAAGGGTAACGTAATTAGCATGCTGTAAAACCCACCAGAGGGCTAACATGTTTCAAAATGTCAAACATTCTGTAGCCAAACCAAAATAATGTCAAGAGAACCTACTCTCGCGAACGTTATAACGATATGCTTAGTATCTAATATCGAATGTACTGACAACCATCTGTATCTCTAGACAAGCAGTCTGATCAGGATCCACACTGTTTGCTACAGAGACGTTATAAATGGATCTACATAAATATTTGTTGCCTGACTGGATCAGATAAATGCCTCTAAAATTACATCTACTAATGTCGTCTGCTACGTCATTGGCTAAGGATCATTGACAATTGCTATGGGTAAATGCCTATGGTTTTCAGTATCAATAAAAGTTTGTCAATCGTCCCTTTCTTCACCTTGAAGCTACCCTGACCTGAGTACTGTATGACAGTGAAATCCATTTTCTATATTAAATGCTTCAAAGATGTAAAATTTTGGGTATAACAATCCGTTTTACATTAAAATATATAGAAATCAGAAAACATTTTTTTTAAAATATCATCCCCCCCCCCCCCCCCCCGTGTGCCAGCAAAAGCTTTTGCCTGTATATGTGTTACCATATTTTACACATTGTATGGAAGTGGCTTGCTGGCACAAGGGGGGAAATAGGTTCAGCAGCCCCAAAACCCAGGGCTTAAGCACATAAAATGCCTTTTCTACTGAACAAGAAATGAATGACATTAATGAAGTTCTCTAGAACAAACCTCATTAATTGCTTTGTATTCCTTGCTAGTTTAGTATAAAGTACATAAAGATTTAAAGTACGAGGGTCATCCAATAAATAGAGAGAATTTCCTTATAATGCAAGAGTTTGTACCATTAGAACATGGCAAATGTAATCATTATATGGCATAACCTGTTTGGCATGCAGCAGCATATCCCAAATGTTGCTGGAAAGTGAGGTCGCTTGTTGCCTAGCAACGAAAAAGTGATACTAAAGCTAGCCTGGCCAGATTTTCCACATACAAAAACCTAATGCTAAAGAAACAGAGTTTGACATTTTATTGTTATCATTTATCTGAACATAGATTGTCCTTAAATCTGTTATAAATTAATTGTTCTCAATGTTTCATATAAAAAGATCATTAACATGTACCAGTTATTCTTGGTTGCCTAGCAACCAGACAATTGTGAAAAAAATGGACTATTTGTTAAGTCTATATTTTTCTGTTGCTAGGCAACAATGGACACATAGAATACATGTTTGTTAACGATACTGTTTTAAAATATAGAATATATTTAATAATTTTAGGGTGATTTAAAACTTATATACCAACCAAAAATTATTCAAGGGCGAATTCATGACCCATACTCCCTTTTCTGATTCAACAATTTTCATTTTTGCCGCTTTTTTATGCCAAATGTGCCCGTCAGTTTGACAGAAGTCAATGAATTTTACAGATAAGTAATTGCCTTATGTTGTGGTTTATAGAATTTATGCTTTTTGGAAATATCTGCACATGCCAGTAACCATGGCAACCAATTTAAGGCATCCGGCCAGGTAAGCTTTAAGTACGTGTTTGCGTTGCTAAGCAACAAGCGACATCGCATTCTGTCAAACTTTTAGATATAATGTTGCATACACAACAAGTTATGTCACCTTATAGTTGGCCATCCAGAGCCTGAAAAAAAAATCTGTTGGCATTTTTGAGTACATTTTGGCATCCATGCTCAAAGTGTATCTTGATGTATTTTAAGAAGGCTAGGGGTGGATGCCAAGTCTGGAAATGCCCCAAAGTCCCAGAATTAGGTCAAAGGTCATCTGAGTGCAAATTCTTGTATATACGTCAGATTTTAGCGTTTTTATCAATTAGCTATCCGAAATTATGATTCAAAGTAATGCAAAGTCTCTTTTGGATAATACAGCCATGCTATATAAACAATCAGCATCATCAAGGCATGATGTGTGTTTGGATCAAAGGTCATTTAAGTGCAAAATCTGTGAAAATTGTAGTAATATTTTATTTATATAGTGGCAAAATTTAAATTTTAAGTTCCCTTCTATCCTAATGGAAGAATTTTTTTATTGCTATCCTGCTAGGTGTGTGTCTATCATGTTTGGAAAGCAATGATTTACCAAGTTTCCCGCGGTCAAATATTCAAAAAAGGCATGTAAAGTACGTTACTGTTTTAAATCAATTAAAATGTAATACAACTAAGAATAACCATTTCATTTTAAAGAAATAATTTTTTGCTTAATGCTTTGTATGAATACGTCAATTTATTCAATTATCTATCCTTTTACACATAAGATGTGTTTAAGTAGTTACTTACGTTACATTTTACTATCTGAAATTGAGTCATGTCTCAAAGGTATATGTTCCTAGCTACAGCTTTCATGAAGGACTTGGCCTTGATTTCATGCTTATAGGACTAAGTTATATTTCTTTTCTCATTTCACACATTTGTTGTGTTCGTTCTCATCTATGAGTAATTGTAAAACACTTTTTACAAGGCCACTACCTGCTAATTGCACATACTAAGCATAGCCTCATAAAAACACAAAGACAAAGACTCCTTTCATAAAACATCAGCGCGAGTTGAGACTATGATAGAATATGGTAAATACCATATACTGAAAGGAATATAGCCTCACATTGGTCTTCACATGGGCCTGTTAGCAGACGGTAACATACATAACATAAAGCTAATTTACAGGTACATTTCTAATAATGACCATCCATTGAAAACATTGTTAACTTTTTGTGGGGTATATCATGGAAATAGCCCTGACATTAAGGGTAATCCTCCATATAACTTTAAACATTTAATTGTAGGGTAGTCCTTTCATTTGCACATATCAATGAAGAGATGTGGATTCAAAAGCAGCATTTCTTTGAAATCAGGCTGCCTGTGTAAACGTATTCAATATTCATCCATATATAAGCAGCATAGATATGATATTAAAGGTAACCTCTGATTTTAAGATACCATAGAATATATATCCATGTCTTTCACAGCGCAACTTTTTATACATTGTAATTGTGTCGATTAATTAAATTCTAAGTATCATTATTAAACACATTTTGCTTATTATTTTTTGCAATGATGATAGAGATCGAATGCTATGTGGTTATTGACATGTGTTTCTTTATGTTATTCTTTTAACTGTAAAATGCAAAGCACGTTTTATTCCAAATTAAATTTCCCCAAAACAGATGTCTGGTGACTTCTTGGGAACACAGACATTCATCATATTGGGGCACCTGATGATTTAATTGTGTACATAGTTTTCCATCAGTTTGGGGTCATTTCTTAGTATTTAGAGTAAATGTGTCCTGAAATGGTCATCTAATATGTACATTTACTAGCATAATCCATTGGTTTAACATCTCCGATTTGCTTGATGTATATAAGATCCTAAGGTAGTTAACTCGCTTGTTCTAGTGTAGAATCTATCTGTTAATTGACAATTTGCTAAGACAGGGATTGATTGCATATAGGGTAGGTGACTTACATTAATGTGTACATCTACTGCTCGTAGATACAAGTGCAATATATCAGATTGGGTAGCAGTCTTGTAACTAGTAACATACACTAAATGTGTAGTTTTAATATGGCATTACTCTTGAAATAAACCTGAACTTCTTTCATTTCACTATATACAAGACAGTCCTCAAACAGTGTTTGTCTTCACAAATATCTACAATGATATAGGTACAAGATTGAGCAAGCTTATGCTTAAAAATGCTTTCTGCAAGCTGTTGTCAGCAATGTTGTTCACATTTTCGATGGTTTTGCATATATATTTAAGACTATCACAATGAGCCTAATTGAGTAAACCTTTTTAAACCAACAAACAGGCCATAACTCACTTTTCATAGGACATATATGAAGCATGTACTAGGGTTACAAATAGCTCAACAAAATCAAATAGTGCATAAACAAAACTAAAAACAAACTACCTTGTGAATAAGAAAAGCAAAGAAATAAGCTATGTGTGACACTACTTTTCCAACATTCAGTTTAATCCGCGAGTTTTAGAGATGCAAACCATACTAGTGAATTTTGGGAGTCATGTTTTGTTTATGTAACCATGAAATATGTTCAGATGTTTTACAAGACTGCTAGATGGCACAGGTAACCTTACCTCAACCAACCTTAGTCTAAGATAATTAACAAACAGTAGTTTCTATAAGAATTGCTGCAGAATATAATAAGATAATCATCATTACAATATGATATGAAATCTAGTTCAACAAAACATAGAAGGTTTTAATGGGGACAGATGATAAATTAATTTTATAATGTAATTGTCAACAGTGAAAAGTGAAAATTAAAAGAATTCAGCATACAAGGAAAATCTTTATAATACTAAATCTATGTAACATCCTATATTTGGACATAAACCATGCTGGTTCTGTACTACGATGTTATATTTGCAATCTTCAAAAGCCTATACCTGCTATAGAAGACACTCAGCACTACCACTGCCTTATTTCCTGCCTTGCCACTAGATGTATGAAATATTGCTATGCTATTTTAAGTTAATTATTGATAGCAAGTCAATAATTAAATCATGATGTATATTGCATGTTTATCGTTATGTGCCATTGGTAGAAATCTGAAAACTGCAATATGAATGTAAAAGAACCAAGCAAATTACAAAAAGTAATTGAGTAAGACCAGGAAATGACAAATTCACATATTGCAGACCAACCCATAGCACTCTTTTAAATTATGTCTTATATAGAATAAAATGTGTGTAGTATATGTAAGCAAATTGTGGAGAGCAGACCCAAATTTTATATAAGCCTAACAACAATTTACTACCTTTATCCATTATGTAAGGCATCTTTTGTTACCTACGTTACCTCATTAATATATGTGCAGCAATTTAAGATACATTATTATTAATATAGTTATAATTTGATTTCATTATGAAAGATATTTTGCCAATTCCAATGCAACATAAATAATAGAAAAAAGAATCTGTAAGCAGTTATGCGTTACATGCTGGAGCCAATACAAATTACATATTAATTAGCATATTTAAATATTTACTTGATTTCACTCCATTGCAAATTAAAAGTTTTAAACTACTTCAAATATATAAAAATGAACATTTTCAAATAGAATATAGATCAATATCATGTATATTTCAGGTCAGGTACCATGGTTATTTCTAATACATGTAATTTGTAAAGTCATCATCTGCAATGTAGTATAAAATGTAACATACGTATCGCTGACAAGCAGAAATACATATCACAGATGTATGCAAATGATTTTTTGTCTAGTTTAAGCATACTATTAAAATAAATCAACATTAGTCTTGTACTGTGTGTACTTTTATTTTCAATGCCAGCAGCGTAACGTTGATTACAGGTGATTATAGAAAAATGACCAAAGAAAAGTTATTAAATTATGGGTTCCTAAGGCCCCAAGACATGACTTCAACTGAAAATAGTTTTACTTTCTGAGAGGTGCAGCAAACTCTCAAAGTAGCCCATATATCTCAGTTTAGCCCAATTGAGGTAGAATTTTCCGTCAGAATTGCACAAAACTTACGATGTTTGTCTTTGTAAAATCCATAAAAGGATGCTTCCAAAGGGGTTCTTTTAAGGATAAACATGTTAATTTAAGCCTTCTGAAAGACTTCTACCTTTTTTAGAGTTTAAAACGCATCTTGTTGTTGGACCAGAGAAAAAAAAGAAACACAGTTTGTAAAAGTGCTCCGATTATTGCACTTGATGACCTTTGAACCCATTTTAAGTTTGACATATCAACATCTAGTGATCAAAAACATTTTCTCTAAGTTTTTCAGACTTATAACTATAAGAATACAAAATTTGGTTTGAAATGAAATATGTTTACATATAAAAAGATAAAGTTGTTTTACAGTAGTACATATTTTCTCAATTTTGCACTCAATGACCTTTGACCTAATTTCTGACCTTCATATGCAAATTCAGACTTGGCATCCACCCCTATGGCTTTGTACACATGCTAAATATTATGTTAAAGGTGGTCTAACAAATGTACTCAAAAATGCCAACAAAACCAAAAATATGCATCTTTTTTCGATTCGGATTGCCAACTATTATGGTTATATTTGTGATCTTAAAGTGATACAAACTCTTATATTATAAGGAAATTCTCTCTATTTATTGGATGACCCTCATAGAATTAGCATTTTTCATAAGAAAAAAACTCAGTGTTATTAAATGACACAGTCTTTTGCAAACGTCCTGTACTTATCCATTTGCGTGCTAGGGAATGGTTCATGTTTTTATTTTCGTCTGCTGACTTTCTTCAAAATTAAGTGTTTACAAATAAACCACCCGGGATCACCATAGGAGTGTCAAACAGTTTGGATCCAGATCAAGACTGACGTTCTGTAGGTCTTCATCTTGGTTCAAACTGTTTGCAAAAGGCTATTGGCAGATGACAAAATTCTCCACTGGCAAGCAAAGAGTTATAACAGGTAAATACTTTAATGTTCGATATAGTATCTAATATAGGATATACAAGTATATGTATACCATAAATATTCGGATACTTTAGATACAGTTCGACATGCTATGCCCTTTAAACAAAGCAAAAGTAATTTACAAAGGATCTAGCTTGAATCAGTTGTACTTTCCAATGCTAAATGTGACACTATCATTCCTTCAAAAGTATTTATTTCTTTTGTTGAGCTTTCAGTTTTACATTATTTACGGTACATGTAGTAAAAATGTACAGGTAACTCTAAATTATCTCCCCAAAATCATTTTGTTACAAAACATATTTTGTTTTTAAAACAATTTCGTCAATTATCGTGATTCGTTAATACTCTGCATATGATATGTTCAATAGATATCACCATGCCTACCGAATAAATCAAGAAAAAGTGCAGAAATCACTTTTTAAATCACTTTTCATTGTCATGAGATTTCAGACCCCCTCCACTACATGCATCACACCAGAAGCTCAAAAGCAACGTTCTTGAAATCAGAAAAAATAGGCGTATAAGGCCCAAACCGTCAATGATCCTTTTAGCAAACAGAAAACAATTGTGGACCCCAATCAAACCACTCTTAGGGGGCAGTCTGGTCTGGGGGCACACTATTTGCTAAAAAGTCTGCTTGTCCATTTGAAACGTTATTGTTGTTATTAGTGTTAATTCGTATATCCCAATGCCACTGGCAGGCTGTCTGATTATTTACATGTACACGCAGGTAAATGTTTACGTCGATTTGGTGGTAATTACGCGTATTGCCGGTACTTCATAGACCGGAAGTGGTAGATATTGATGTTAATACTATATAGAAAAACATGTCATTTGCCTAAAGGACTATAGACTTAAAACCTTTTTAAAGTATTCAGTATGTGCATGGCGATTTATGTAAGCATTTAGAAATAGATTCTAGTACCGATCATCCAGAAGGGTACTCGAATCTTTTCCTAAATGTTTACATAAATCACCATGTGCATGCCGAATACTTAAAATGATCTATTTCTATAGTCCTTTAGGCGTACGGCATGTTTTTTTGTGGTCGGCCATGGCCAGCCGCTTATATAAACTTCAATCAAAACACACATCAAATTCAGGTTTTGACCAAACCTTTATGTCATGCTCAGGCTATTTTTTATTCGCTGCCGAACAACGAGTGGGGTACCAAATATCGTGGGTTGACCTACAGCGCGAAGTAAACTGTCCGTGAAATCTGTAGGGCTACCTATAGCGCGAGGCAAGCTCGTTTGCGAATTTAATCTTCACAAAGAAGTCGTCAATTTGCCCTGCAGCTTATATAAACGCAATACGTATTAGCTTTTCAAAAAAGCTGGCGAAAGTAAAACGTCCAAAAGTCAAAACGTCTTTGGTTGGCAAAGAGTGCGAGCGAACTTCATATCAGTAAACGTACTTATGTGATTATCATCCACATCTGATCACATAGAATTACTATGAATTCAGGAACTGTCTTATGACGGTCATGACAAAAAGGTTTTATGCCCCCAAAGGGAGGCATATACAAAATGTAGTAATAAAACTGCCTGTCCTTAGTGTCCTAAGTGTTTGAGTGTTCATATCATATCCGGAGTATACCTCCTATATTATTTTAGGTAGGAATGCCCAAATTCGTGTCTTAATGCATTTAAAGCCATGGAGCGTCACGCACCTTTACTGCCATCAGATCTAGAAAAATCGTGTCAGGAGCATAAATCCTAGGAATCCCAAATTTGGTTTGTGAACACATCTTGGAGTCACGGAGTCTGTACATATACAGGTAAGCGACCGCTGTGACCTTGATTTTCTGGCATCAGTTTTAAGAAAAAGGTGCTGTCTAGTGTTTTCAAATGATTTTCCATTAATGTGTCGCATGCTAGATACATTACCATAACATACCATGCATAAGCTGGGTGCTTTCAAAAGATCATGCAACATACTCGCTGGAAGCATGTGTTAAATGGTAACAAATCACAGTTCAGATGTTAATAATCAGAGCTTAGAATAAATCTACATGGACAAGATATAGAAGTTCAAAATGGAAGCAATAACGAAGCATGCAGTGGGCAAGAATACATACAATGATAGGGCTAAACGACCGCCGGCTTTTTTGAAAAGCTAATACTTGTCTATATAGTATTAACACCTATACATTTACCAGTGTGTAAATGTAGATGCATTCTCTAAGGGAAATGCATTTATTCTTTGTTTGTTTTGTTGATTTACATCCCAAGTCAACAGCTATGGTCATGGTGGGACGGTCAGCTGAACTAACCACACATTTACCTGGGCAAGCTTGAACAAGCAGTTAGCCAGTTCTTCGGGCACATGCTTTCACTTACAACTGACAACAACCCTTCTTGAATGATTAAGCAGAAGGGAAGAGAATGACTGTTGAAATTATTTCATGATCAATCTCCACAAAAGTATGGGACCCGGCGGGGATCAAACTCGTGACCCATGGATCTGCAGTCAGACTCGCATCTGATGCCAGACACGTTACGGACTGTGCTACGCGGTCCGGTATGCATCTATTCTGTAGACCGAGCTTAGGTGCATGGACATTCTACATGTGTATAATTGTTTCCATTAAAACTCACATTAAAAGTAAAAAAGACGGCAAAGATCAGGAAACGATACAATTAATTACCACACCTGACCCAGGATACCACAAGGGAAAGTAACAAAAATACAATAAATATTATCAACAAGAGCCAAGAGGTCAGCCCTTCCTAAGCAGGTGACCACAAGGCAGCAATGACATGAGAAACACAAGACACAAAAAACACAAATGATCCACAAAAGAAGTACCGCCTTGGAAGTCAAACTTCTAGAGTCCATGGACAACTGCAAACACATATCTAGTCTCGTCGTTTTAGCTTGCTAGCCCATATGTTTATTACTATTCAGAAGTCTCTAAAGTAACTAATATCAATTTTGGTCGCACTCTTCGAAGACTGTTGTATCATTTTACATAAAAACCTATCGAAGCGTGTTTTATCACAGACATAGCCTCATTGCTGGTGAAAGTATCCTAATCGAACACCCCTGTGTGCGTTTAGCACAGTTTTTTGTAGAATGCGGTTGGATTTCATTATTTTCCTCTGCTGTTATTTAGCAAAGAATGCTTCCGGTTTATCCAGAACGTTTGGGACGGGCAATCGGTGAAGAAGTGTTCAAGCAATTAGCAAGACTAGTGTAATCAATTTTCGTGTCTGTGGTTGAAAAATCTGTCAAGAAATATAGAATTTCTATCGCAAGGGGCCGCTTTATAAAATACTACTTATGGTAAAAAATTAAGGTAGGCACACTTTATTTCTCCGCTAACTCTTGGCTCGCAAACCTAATATTATTGCCCGTAAAATTAAAATAGCTTCAACTTAACAGAGTCCATCCTCGCATGTGACGTTGCGTGTTGTATTAGCTCTTTGCTGTAAAAATTCTGTTGCATCATCGAGTATACGAGTGAAAATTTGACGTAATCAATGACGTCAATCTATTTTCGACAGGATATCGCAGGATATACTGACGCAAATTTTTGGCGTTATCATATCAGACATCGCGTTAAAAAATCAAGTGCAAACTAAATAGGATGCACTTTATATTCACAGCAAGAATTTTATTCATCTACCAGTACATCCTATTGTGATTTTCTAATGTAAACTTCATAAACAATTGTATGAAATTGTACAATTATCCTTTCACATTCTCTTCACAGCACATACGTAGTAATTTTCCTAGAGTTCATCATGTTGACTAAATGACTTAGAACTTTCCTGTTGATTAAATTAACTTGATGCCTAAGCTCTGGAGTGTATTTTTCTGCAATTATCCTGTGTAGTTGGCATGGTACGCACAGGAGGTAGGATACAGCACAGCTCATTCGCAAATGAAAAGTGAAGCTAATATATACTACTGGTGGTAGTGAATGTGCAGTGTGTATCCTGCAAACTATTTGAAGTCTATGAATAAAGAACGCTTCATGTAAACATATATGCCACATATAAACAGCAAAAGGGAGAAAATCATTGTAACCCAAGTCCAATTTTTAATTTTCCTGAGGTAAAAGGAATAGTCCATACAATGTATTCAAAAAGATACTGGCTACGATTTCGCCCACTGCTTGGTTAACACTGAATACTTTTATTAATGTGTGAACTCCAGAGACGCAGTGACAAACTGTGATAAACTATCGTGAAAACTAGCTTTACTCATTTAGTGAATGATTCGATAATGGCATGTGTTAAAACTAAAATGACCAAAAATATACATAGCTATATAATGAAAGGGTTACAAGACTTATATTTACATTTTCGAAGCAATCCTTTAATGAATCTTTAGATTTTTGCAACCGTTCATAGCCTCATGAATTACACAAATTTGATAGACAGCTGCCAAGCTCACTTGCCCGTGCAATACACTTTGAACATCGAACTCAGTTGCCAGAAGTGATACTGGTGTTGTGATTGACAGCAAGCCACACCTGAGTCGCGCGTGAAACACAAGCCTCTTGTCTGCTCCATTGGCTGTCCGTGTTCACACTGGCTGTTCGGCTTTTCCATTTTACACTCCGACTAAACCGTTAATACGATTAAACTTTAAATAAAAAACTGTTTGCATTCCTATATTAAAATAATTTTTATACTTTAGATATCTATAATCAAATGTTAATATAAGCAATAAATTCAATTTTTGGAAGGTTCATGGAATCATGAATACTCCAGGTCTCTTGTAAAGATAACGTGAAGCCTTTCGGCCTTCACTTACTTTGCAAGAGACCCGAAGTATTCATGATTCCTCGAACCTTCCAAAAACCGAATTTATTTCTTAAATATCCGTAAAAATCAATATTGTACCCGGATACAAAAACTCTGGAGATAGGCGGCAATCGAAAATGTTAATACTATAGACGAACGTTAATAAAAAAATCGTTATAAACAGAGTTTTCGATTGCCATTTGTCACCCGACTGGCGACAAATGTCAATCGAAAAAACTGTTTCTGGCGATTTTTGATCCGCGTTTCGTCGATTGTTACAAGCGTTTTCGACTGTAACCTATCCGGTGTGAATATTCACCGTTTTGAACAAACATATACAGGTCACAAGTTACTATTCATACATTGACGTAAAAGCGAGCAGGAAAGACTAAAACAGGGTGTAACTTTAGCACAGCCATGCCATAAATTTTCCTGCTCGCTCACACAAAGCATTGGTACAGATGAAGACTCGTGCCAATTTTGTTTGATTTTGATTCTTTACGTCCCATCGACAAGCTTTCAGATAAACAGGGACGGGTCTTCCAGGGTTGAACCAGTGCTAAGCTAGGATAAATGTGTCTTGCTCAAGGACCACAAAGCAGTGACACCTGTAAGCCTCGAACCCGCGGCCCCTCGGTCTCGAGTCAAGCACTCTACCGCTGAGCCACTGCACTCCCTAGGCTCGTGCCAAGGATTTGGCATCTTGCTCCACTTGATACATGAAGCTGTATGTATATTGTAAGAATGAAATTAGGCATATGCGATGAGTTCCAAAGCACGTGATATTTTGCAACTAGTCACAATTTGTTTTTGCATTTTCAGTTTTGTTCATTTTGTTTATCCATTTCCAGGTTTGTTCAGAGAAAACAGCAAAGGGAGACAGAAGATAGGATCAGAGATTCCCTTAAAAGAAATGCGTTGACACTAAGCTCTGGTGTGGCATTATATTTTGTCAAAATGATCTTTTAGATCCCTATCCATGCGTGGATCCAGAGGGGGTGACAGAGGGTCCGAACCCCCCCCCCCCCCCCTAGAAAATAACATAGCATCCAAGCCAGCATTCATTGATGGGCTATCATAGGCTCGCTAGCAAAACGCCATTGAAATCGAAATGGCGTTTCGTTGGTGGGTCCATGATGGGCCCACTTTTTAAGTGTTATATGGATCCATCAGCAAAAAAAATGCCAGAGTCGGACCCCCTCTGAAAAAAAACTTTCTGGATCCTCGCATGCTATCAACAATCATGGTCATATAGACACAGTAGATAAGCTAACCACAGTTATCCTGAACAAAACGGACTACAAGTTCAGTATTGGTGTAAATCATGAACTGACCATTTCAATTAATAAATCGAGAGAATGTAATCGGAGCAGAGGAGATGATCCATTCTGCGACCTGGTCAACTGTGCTACAGTGCCACACAAGTAACATTACTTATCAGTCACCCCTAATATTAACTGAATTGTTTCAACATGACCTAATAAACTTTTCCTATCTCATGGCATGTTACCTTTATCAGGTCATGATGACGTTGCACTTTTTGAATGGCGTCGGTTATGACGCTGAATCAACACAAACATCAAAATTACGTCTTAATCGCTTTGAAGAGTGTTCAACAATGGGTAAACTGATAAATAGAATACCAGGTTCGCGTCTTTTGATATCAAGTTTACCAGGCTCCGCTTTGAGAACGCATGTTGAATCGCTCGGCAAGCCTCGCGATGTCAACAAGCGTTCTCAAAGCCTTGCCTGGTAAACTTGATATCAAAAGACACTCACCTAGTATTCTATATATACTTTCCATCAAAGAAGTGACCTGTATATTGGTGAAAGATAAAAAAGTCCAAATCAAGACATTTTGAAATTCAAATCTTAAAATTAAAAGTGTGCCTATATTGTCTTCAATAATTTCATGTTGAGATTGTTTTTGTTTTGTTTAATTTGATTTTTTACGTCCCATCAACAATCTTTCAGTTAAAGAGGGATGGGTCTTCCTGGGTTGAACCAGTACGAAGCTAGGATAAATGCGTCTTGCTCAAGGACCAGAATACATTGACGCCGGTGAGGCTCGAACCCTCGGGCTCGAGTCAAGCACTCCACCACTGAGCCACTGTGCTCCCATGTTGGGATTGTAACATGTTTTAGATAGGTTTTTATTAAAACATAAAAACAATTACCATCTGTTATATGTTTTAAAAGTCTAAATTCAGCAACAATCCTAAAGATTTTCACCCAAGCATGTACAGTGGCTTTTCAAAAAGATCTGTGATCACATTAATTATCTCTCCTCAACCCATAGGCTGTAGAGTGTAAATTAGACAGCTCTAATGAGTACACACATCCTACATATCATTGTGTAAATGTCTAACTCAAGTTCATAAATCTGCAATCTGAAGGTCTAGTTAATGTTTATAAATCTGCAGATTCATGAAGTATACCTTAAGCTAAGCAGATTTATGAACTTGAAGTAGACCTTTAAATAAGGATCTGTAATTCAAATAACTGTTCCTAATTCTCAACCAAAACATATGTTGTGGGTACTCAATTGAACCGTCTCATCGAGATGCTTCTTTTGAGCATCCACAACAAACGTTTAAAACTGAGGGATAAGAAAAAAAACTGGCCAAAATAAGTTAAGCCTCATGTGAGTTATTTTTTCTATTCCCAAAGTTTAGCTGTTTATTTCAAAATTATCTGAAACAATCAAAAACTGTTAGCTTAACTTTACTCAAGTTAGACAACAATATCTAAGGTGTAATTACACACAATTTCAATTGGAAGTACCGATTTTCCTTCGAAATGTGCTCAATTTTCCAAGAGTAGCCGTATTTTGCCAATTTTACTTTAAGAATGATAGGGAACGAAATTGGTCATTTGCTGAAATGTGTGAAGCGCTATGGAAAATTTATGAATATATGTTGAAAAGGGCAACAAGTTGTAAAGAAAAAAATACACTGTTTCGTTGAAAGTTTGTGCAAAAATCTTTTTTTAAGTCTAAGGGAAAATGTAACTCGGACACATTCTTTTGCAAACATTCTGAACCTATCTTCTCTTTGCTTGCTGGATAATTAGTCATGCTTTTATTGTCGTCTGCTGACCTTTTCCTTTTTTAAAAAGTTAAACTTTTAAAAAAAAACACAGAGGAACACAATCAGATTGTTTGGATCCAGATCAGAACCAACATTCTGGGTTCAAACGGTTTGCAAATATTATCTGCAGACGACAAACATCTCCGCTTATACTATCTACATTATAGGTAAACATGTAATGTTCAAGAAGATATTATGGCACACATAGAGTATATATGTTCTACGCAAAGTAGGAATCAATACCATTCTAGAATGGCTCTGCATAATATAATATGTTCATAGTTCATATATGCGTAGGCTCGGGTCATTTTTTAGTTCAAAATTTTGAATTTCAATATTTTTGGGGGTTTTCAAAAAAATGGATATTTTTGGGGGTATGAAGATTTTGTGGATATTTTTTTGGGGTCATTACAAAAATGGACTACATGTATATTTAGGGGTCATTTCTATACATTTTAGGGTCTTTTCTTAAGGTCAAGGTACAGAATGGGGGATATTTTTGGGGTTGCTAAAAATTTAAAATTTCTGATATTTTAGATTGTTCCGATTTTTTTTTCTTGTTGGCCGTTTATTGTCAAGCGAAGACTCCAATCAGGCTGCGCTTATAAATGTACATGTAATTTCATGAGTTTTCCCTTTTTATTCCTGTTATTGTGATAAATGAGTAAGCAGACGAGAAATTTAAACTTATCGCATATACACAATTAACAACATTGCGGATGCATCATACTGGTCTAGAAGTCTATATTTTAGTCCGAGACTTCATCAACCCATACTCTATACTCTGGAGTTGCGAACATATCATGCGAAGGCGAGTCTGTCTTTATGTACAGACTCGTCGTAGCCTTCGTTGCTCAATGAGTACCAAAAATCTCGTGCGTAGGTCAAAATATTTATGTTCTATTAAAAAGAGAAATATCAAACATGTCTTGTGTTTCATTCTTTATACATAAAAGAAAAACAGGTGGGGTTCCGCTGAGTGGAATAGTTTATCTGTCAATATTGCTTTCTCAGAAACCTAGGGTACTGCAAACACAATATTTTCAAGTTAAATGATTTTCCGATCTGTATTTGTAGCATGTATGCAGATATGCAGTTATTTTTGTTTGTTTGATTTAATTCTTTATTTTTTTTGTTTGTTTGAGTTGATTCTTTACGTCCCATCAACAATCTTACAGTTAAACAGGGACGGGTCTTCCTGGGTTGAACCAATATTAAGCAAGGTTTAATGTGTCTTGCTCAAGGACACAACGCAGTGACGCCCGTGAGGCTGGAGCCCGCAACCCCTCGATCTCGAGTCAAGCACTCTACCACTGAGCCACTGTGCGTTAAGTTTTGTTTTAGGCATACTCTAGTTTCCATGTTGGAGAGACCATAGATACAAAATCAGGCATATGAAAAGCTAGCGGTCCACAGTCTTAACTTAAAGAGACAAAGTCTACAACTATGAACATTTTTCGAAAAAAAAAATTTCTTTTTAAATCATTTGTAAAAGCAGAATTAAGTTAAGTTTTCACAATAAATCTGTTCACTATAGCTGAAAACGGCATTGAAAAGTGAAATATCTTATAAGAACGGGTGTGTTTTTTTCTCTTGTTGGTAATTATTTGCGTCCCTCCAATAATCATAGACAGTCAAGTTTTAACATAAATACTGTTGTTTTAATACTGATAATTTGTAAAAAATTACGAAATTGGTAAAATGTATACATGAATTATAGTTTTTTTACTGTGTTCTTGAAAAATAGAAACATTATTTCAAAAATAAAAATATCAAAAGTTACAGACTATGTAGCTTTAAGTAGTTTTACGGAGCAAGGACAAAACACCAAAAAACAACATAATTGAGCCGCGACATGTGATTTCCTATGATTCATACTCCTACTTTGCGCATCCAAGTGGGAATTCTTATTTTGCGCATGGTATCCATTCCTACTTTGCGCAGAACATGTATACCATAAATATTCGGATACTTTTAATGCGTTCTGACATGGTATATGTTTCAGTCAAACAAAAGTTATATTTAAAGGATCTAGTTAGAATCAGTTCTACTTTCCAACGCTAGCCAAGTGCACTTTGATTCTTTTAAAAGTGTTGATCTTTCAGGGTTTTCCATTATTTACGTTATTGTCCGAGAGCCCGTAATGGGATTAATCAAGTGATTTGGGCAAAAAGTTTGAAGGTGTGTTCGTATGTAGAAAAGTGTGCTGAATTAAAAAATCAAACTCTTAAAAAAATCGGCGGCTGATACACAAAAGTGCTATGCGCAACGGATTCCCCCCGGGGCATGCAATATCTCAATATAGCGCTAAAATGGGGGTACCCTTGCAGGTTTATACTTTAACCCATATAATATTAGAAGTAAAATGCAAATTTTGGCAGCAAACAATATATGATCAATGTTCAGTATAAAACAGAATAAGACAAGCCAATAAAGCTTTTTAACACTAAAATATAGCAAATTATAAAGCTCACGATAACTAATGACTTGGTTCTGGTTATCGGATGATTTTTAATTTGTTTAAGCTAAAGCATATTTATAATTCAATCTTATGTGATATAATGATGCCGCATCAACAATTATTATATACTCAACTACAAAAGAAACCCATCACTCACTTCTCGGTGCAATTATGGAAAACAGCATGAAGTAATGAAAATATATTTATACAATATTCCTTAACAATCAGTTCTGCATCAATTCATTGAATAATGTAACAGTTTTACTTAAATCCGTTAATGCTGTACGCCAGTGTATAGACAATGGGTCATTTTCAAAAATGACAAGTTTTTCAGTGGATAATGAATATCTTGATCTCGTCCAATTCAGTTCACTTGAATTAAATTCGTCAAAAACGGGCTTGACTCTCTCCTGAAGCAATACATGCACCACAACGAGGTCGAATTGAAAGCACATAACGTCGCACTCCATTCTTGGTAATCCGAGCCCATTCTTAAAGGAGAGCAACCTGAAGCTGTCTAAGATTCCGAGGTTGCTCTGAACGATCACGGATGCGTCGCAAGAGCTCATCCCACAGCTGCTCTATCAGATTGAGATCCTGGCTTACTAAACTATCGTGGTTTGGTTTGGCTGCTACACACTCGATGGCCTAGTCATAGAGGGACATGCCGGTTATTGGACAAAGTGAACTGATTTAGACGAGGACTCGAGTGAAAACCAATTGTCTGAATTTTGTCATTTTAGAAATGACCCCTTATCTATACCTTGGCGTACAGCATGAACGGGTTAAAGTAAAACTGTTACATTATTCAATATTTTGATGCATAATTGATTGTTCAAGTATATGGTATAAAATATATTTTCATTTCTTAATTATTTTTCCATTTTTGCCCAAAAGAGTAACTGATTGGTTTCTTTTGTAGTTGAGTATAGTTCCAAAACTGATAGAGTATGGCCAAGAAATGCCACAATCACAGACTGCAGGCCAACCCAGCATGGTACCCCGAGGAAAGGAAGGGACACAAAGTAGGCATAATCCAAGCTGTTTAATTAAGTACAATATAGGTATATAGTGCCTTTTCCTTTCAAGATGATTAAAGTATGCTCAGATAAGACTACGATTTGACTGGATAATGACCCAGCCCTATTAGTTTCTAAGCTGTGAGCTATTTGTATAGCTAGCACCACATGGCCAATCACAACTGACCAGACTGTTCTGGCCAATATTCCACATGACTTATAGAAATTGCATAATACACCCCCATTGCCACAGATAACTCCTATCCCACTCTTTTGCTGAATCTTAATTAAAATATGGATGAGTATGAAGAAAGTAAGTAGAAGGTTAATGAGTATGACCAAGAAATACCACAATTACACACTGCAGACCAACCCTCCACACCGTGAGTAAGAGCTACAAAACACCAAAAGTCACAAGACATCTATGGAGAGGTATTGGCATAACACAGATCTTACTAGGTCGGAGAACACCTTAAAACTGCAGCCCTCTGGATTATGTACATGGATATTGTACAGATCTATATTCTTTTCAACAGATCCTGCACCATAAATGGTTTAAAACCTCGGAGGGAGTGGGTGCCCTATATATGACATAATATGGATATGCGTGCCGAATAGGCCCCCTTTTCAGCGTCCAAGATATATGATAACCCACCCCCCCCCCTTTTTTAAAAAGTATATATATGACCTGAATTTTGGAATTGGAATGGCCCAAATTATCTGACACCCATGTATATGCACATGTTTTTCGCTCAGATACCCGTCAAGCCTTTGTTTTCACATTTACATAAAGCAGGTTTTCTCGTGATGAAGGTCATTTGTAAACTTGTTTACAAATCACAAAGGATATGAAAGGGTATACAAATTAAAAGAACAGTATATGAATAGGTCAACTTTCTGTGAACTCAAGTATATGAATAGGCTGTTTTTTTTCAAAGGCCGGGTATATGATTGGAGTTGGTTTCAAATTACTGACTCGCACACCTGTACCAAAATTACCCCGAGATCCCCCACCCCGATCCCCGAGTCGAAAATTTTTCAATTTCTGTCTGTGTAAATTGTGTGCAATTATATTCTTTGCTACAAGTTGTCCCAATTATGCTCAATGGATGATGAGATATCACCTAAAGCTTTTTTACAGTGATGAGACACACCCAACTGCGTGTGCAATGTTGGAGACAGGGGCTACGTCCACTGACGAACGAACAAAGTATTCTTTAGGACCCCTGTGTAGCAGATAATGTCAATGTTGATGTTCCATCCAGGTTAAAGGGAATGACATCATTCAGTAAATCGATGAATGCAAGAAGGAAGTGGATAGTGACTAGTGAGCTTGTAAGCCATTTAATTGAAAGTCAGGACTGAAAGAGAATGCAGATGACACCAAGCCCAATCAAGCGTGACAATGTAGACCTGAACAAGCTTATCACTGGGATGGGACTACTATGGACCCTTTTCTTACAGACTTTCGAGCCTATTCGCAGAAGATAAGATAAGTCATTGCATACAGTGCTTCGTCAGGAAACTTCAGACACAAGACAAAAAGATAAAGAACATAGGGGCGCTTACTTTATCCGCTAATAGAGTTAGATCTGAAAAGGGTGCTTGCTTACCCCCTTACATCCGTTCCTATGACGTTTGCCCATATTGGTGGACTTAAAATATCTACTGTCAAATCAACTTTTTTTTCAGTAACCTCGGGGTGAGGATAATGACAGATGCTCCCAGAAATATAGATGCTTGTATTGTCGATGGAATGTTCCTGGTACAGTCTCGTGTAGATTTGCCTTCAACTTTTGGTGGTCAAGCAAATATGACTCTGTCAGCGTCTGTCTCGCCTTGTCAGACGTGCAAATCATGTAGATTTTGCATGTGACACTTTTAAATATCCATCAATTAATGATGTTACCAGAGATCATGGTTTGGTATAGGGAGAGGTAAATGTAACCGGACCTGAACGGGGCATACCAAAATATTTTACTCAAGCTTTAAAGTTGGAATCATTTAAGACATCTCAGTTGAGAGTACTGGCAGAAGTGTGGTGCCAAATTGAGCATGCGGGAAGGATTTGGTCGTTCTTAGACAGCGGTTCTGTTGTTGTTGATTCGTTGTTGGTTGTTGCTCCCATAGTGGGGTTCTGTGCTTGTTCCATGTTTTGTGTACATTACTATGTGTCCTTTCTAGTTTTGCAATCATCTTGATGGGGAACAGAGAGCTTGTTGCTTTACTTTGTTTGTTTCCTGGTGTCCTGTAGCTCTTCCTCACTGTGACGTGAGTTGATCTGCAGTGTGTGAGTGTGGTATTTTATGATCATACACACTTTTTCAAACTTATGCCTTCTTTTAATATTCAGCAAAAGAGTAGGATATGGGTTATCACGCAATGCCTAGGACATAAAATATAAGCCATGTGGAATATTGACCAGCACAGTCTGTTCAGTCGTGGCTGGCCATGTGGTGATAGCCAGCTATACATAGCTTTCACAGCTTAGAAACTAATAGGCTGGGCCAATATCCAGGCAAATCTAAGTCTTATCTGAGCTTAATTTATTCATATACTGTACTGTAAGAGCTTGGATTATTCCTACTTTGTGTCCCTTCATCACGGTACCATGGGTTGGCCTGCAGTCTGTGATTATGGCATCTCTTGGCCATACTCTATCATTTTTTGAACCTATAATAATTGTCGATGCCAACACCATTGTATTACATATGTTTGATTTATAAATCTGCTGAAGCTTTAGCAAATTAAAAACATCCAGTAACCAGAGACAAAAGATCCCAGTTTTCGTGGGCTTTATAATTTGCTGTATTTTAGTGTTAGAAAGCTTTATTGGCATGTCTTATTTTTAATTTTATATTGAAAATTGGTCATTATGTTTTGTTAACTGCCAAAATTTGCATTTTACTACTGATATAACATGGTTTAAAGTATAAACCTGCTAAGGTACCCTCATTTTAGCGCTATTTTGAGATATTACATACCCCGGGGGGCATTCCGTTGCACATAGCACTTTTGTGTACCAGCCATTTTTTTAAGCTTGATTTTTGAATTCAGATTATTTTTCTGCATAAGTACACACCTTCAAACCTTTTGGCCCAAACCACTTGATTTAACCTATTAGGGACTCTCGGACTAACTTGTAGTTGTCTTCTACAGGACAAAAATGTACAGGTAACTTAAAAAGTATCCCCAATATCGTTTTATTACAAAACATATTTTGGGTTTTATACAATATTCGTCAATTATCGTGATTTTTATAATCTCTGCACATGAAAAATGCCATAAATAGCGCCATGCCTACCAAAAAATCAAAAAAAGAGCCAAAAATAACACTTTTCATTATTTTGAAATTGTAGTCCCCACCTCGCTAAACCACACATATCGCTCGAGTGCGTAAATTTATTAAAGATTTTTTAATAGTTAGCTTTTGACATTAGATACACCTATTTCACTGATACTACATGCATCACAACAGAAGCTACAAAATGGCGTTCTGGTGGTCAGACAAGTAGGTTTACAAAGCTCAAATCTTCTATGATCCTTTACAATATAGACTACAATACATTGATATTTACTATATAACTTACAACATAATGTTAGCAAACGTAAATGTCAGTGTTGTAAAATCTAAGGTCCAGATAATAAAATTGTGATTTTGATAATGTTTTCATGCCAAAATGCAATTCCAAAGTAATTATGATGGCATATGATAAAAAAGAATCTAACATTCGTGCTACAATATTATTATTTTTATTAATTCGTTGCAGAAAAATGATAAAATGCTTGCTTTTCTAAATTTGTTCAAAAAACTGAAATAGGCCACGATGCGAGAAAAACTATCTTCGGGGGTTGGCGACCAACAACGTTATAGGGCTCCTTAGCGATACTGGTCACCCCTGAATATCACAAAACTTCCAAGCCAACATTTTTGATGTTTGGCCATCATTGGTCCACCTAAATGGCGTTATACTGGCAATTTAAATGGCGTTTCGCTAGCGGGCCAATGATGACACACTTTTTATGGTATTTGGATCCTCTCTCTCCTTATCAACTATAAAAAAAGTTGTCAGAGTTGGACCCCTCTGAAAAAAAAGCTTGATTTGCGCATGCGAGACTTTTTTCTTCAAATTGTCAATAGTTGAATTAAAGTCATAACAGTTTGAATAAAAGTCATAACTTTTTATAGTATATGACCATCTTCATCTAAGGGATGAACCATCTGCAATATTTAGTTTGTCTAGATGCCAAAATTCTGAGCTTTCATCGACGTCCATTTGATGAGAAGGCTCTATCGAGATTCCACATGTGCACAGAATCATCTCAGCCTTCTTCGCTCGCTATTGTGCTAAGTTCGAAATTTCATGATATAAGATCCTGGTGTCGGGATGTAAATAAATGCTAAGAGGGTGTTCCCTTTTTATACATGTAGAAAGGTTTTGCTTCATTGCTTGAAGACAGATCATATGGCATACAAGCCGTCTTCTAAATATGTTGTAGGTACCTCCTCCATGCGCGCATCCAGTAAGGGGGTCAAAAGGCTCCAACTCTGGCAACTTTTTTCAGTTCGTCGCTTCAGTGCTATAGTGTTCTATCTACAATTGCACAAGTCTTGAGAAAAATGAGTTTGAAAATTTTAGCGTCCTGATTTTTATGCCTCATTTATCACAGACCTTTGAATCATACCAGAGGGTTAAAATATATACATAAAGTGTAAATGACCTTGGTTTGAAGAAATTTTTACAGTAATATGGAATTTATGGGCATCTTAGAGTTTGCAGATAGAAAATCTTGCCCTAAAAATCGCCTTCTGCGTTCAGTGCTATAGTGTTCTATGTTTTCCTAAAGCTTATTATTCTGTTTATGGGGTCAATTCGTATACTAGTCTGAACAGAAATGATTATTTGTACCTAAAAGTAGCAGATTTAGTCATTTGTTTGGCATAACAGTAACAAACCGCACGGATTTTGCCATTAAAATTTATGTAAGGGAGGTAATCTGTTTCTTTACTTAATTTTTCAGTCAATGGGGTCAATTTGTTTAATATTTTAGTCTGAACTGATCATTTGGACCTAAAAGTAGCAGATTTAACCATTGATTTGTAATAACATTGACAAATTACTCCAATTAAAGCAGTTTAAATATGTGTAAGGGAGGTAATCTGTTTCAACAGCTTATTAATCTGTCCATGGATCAGTTTGCATAATATCTTTGAGTGAGCGGATTATTTGGACCTAAAAGTAGCAGACATAGCCATCAGTTCGTCATAACATAGACAATTAGAAAATTTAAATTTAGGTAAGGGAGGTAAATCGAGGTAAATCGATTTTTTTGCAATTTCTCAAAGGGAAGTGATTTTCGGTAGATAGAACATTATGACACTTAACTTACCCCGTCACGTGACATAATCACCATTGGCCATTGGATAAAAATCACATAGAACACTATAGCACTGATTGAAATTGTCTTTTTGTAGATAGAACAGAAACGCACAGCGATTTTAAGCTTACTGGGAAGAGATAGGCAAATGAAACCTTCACCAGTAGATAGAACATTTGATCTCCTTTCCAACGGTATGCATAACTCATTTTGACCAAAATGTCATTTAGAACACTATAGCACTGAAGCGACGAGTTGTTGAGGGGAGAGAGAGGATCCAAATACCTTTTTATCAGTGGGCCATCATCGGCCCGCCAGCGAAACGCCATTTAAATGGCGTTATGTACTTTCGCTGGCAGGTTGATCATGGCTGCAGGAATAGTCTCCTTTCATCATTCATATATGTAATCGTGTCCGCCTGTTTTTTTGAGATAAGCCACAAGCTTTAGCGAGTGAATTATCTTATATACAGGTGGACAAACATCGTATACCTATTTTATACCACATACATCGGTGTAGACCTTGTACATAATGAGATATTGTGCTATTAAAAGTTGGTATAATGGGCTAATTTCTAATCTTTTCTTAAAATTTTAACTTGTATTTCCACAAGGTTGCTTCCCTTTAAACTTAAGACATTTTCATTTTTGTAATGTTTTCGTTGATATTCATTTTTGTTCAGAATTATTTAAATGGGCTTACATTTATGACATTCTACCTGGATGTTTTAGCAAGAATTTTATCTTGCATCCTATAACAAACGTTTTACAAGAGGACAAAAATTGAAACCAACAATTCTTGAATTTTTCGATATATTCATTTGAGATTAAGCAAAAAGTAACAAAGAAGGCAAAGATCATGAACCGATACAATCAAGTACCAGATTTTCGGATAAAGTATTCAGTCAAAATGACTCCTGGCACCGTTTTCCGAAATAAATCGATAAGATCTGAAAAAGGGATATCCTATATTATAAATGAAAGCGCGCCCTCTGGCGTCAAAATATATAGCATAGAAAGAAGCGCGGTATTACCAACAATATTAAATGCTTCAAATGCTTGTTTCATGTCACTGTATTATGTTGTTGATGCTATTTGTAGTTTACTTTGTACTATTTTTTATTTCTTAAGCAACATCCGTTGATCAAAGCTGTTATAATAAGGCAATTCTATGGCAGCACTGAGGGGACATGTGAAAAAAAATATTTATCTCGTTCCCACGACATAAGATCTCGTTCCCACGACATAATTTTCTCGTTCCCACGACATAAGATCTTGTTCCCACGACATAATTAAATCGTTCCCACGACATAATATCTCATTCCAACGACATAAGATCTCGTTCCCACGACATAATTATCTCGTTCTCACGACATCTTTGTCCAATGAAAATGAGCCATTACTGACAGTCGCCATCTTCGTATAGATAAATAGGGTTAGTACATTTTGTCATGTTAAACAAACTGTTGATTTATTTAAGAACTGTTCTAACGTATGCTTGATCAAACGTTCTACGTTGTGAACATGATCATGCAAAAGCTGGTCTGAATTTAAAAGGGTAACGTAACTCTAAATCAATTGTTTTTGTAACATCAAACTGATCCATCTTCTGGTCGATCTATTCAATTGATTTCCCTTTCTTATTTCATGATATATTTTGTACTGAAAATGTCGTCTTCTTACTATGTCTGTTGTATATATTTAAACGATTCTCATGGAAGCAAACAATATGTTAGGAGTTGTTTGATATGGGTCCATAGTGTTTGCAATAAAGGCAACCAAAGTGCACCAGAAGATGAGAAAACAGCCGACAAATATCGTTAATTCTGGGAAAGGAGTAATATAAACATTAAAACTAGACTGTATACATTACGTTCTTGAACAGACAGTGCATGACAAAACCAAAGAAAATGATCTGTCCACTCAGTGAATGCTTTTTCTTTGTGCATAGAAAACACTTATGCCTTACATTTGTAACTACATATACCCATTCAGTGTACAGTAGATACTCTGATCTGAATATTCGCTGGGCGCACAGTTAATTTTGTTCGTTCTGTCATGTACGATATCTTATACTTGTACAAGCAAATGGAAGTTCTGTCAAAATTGCAGATTTTAGCAAGCCAAGCAACTATTCAAGTGCTGGGTCATTTTTTGTGTTGCCTTATATTTTTGAAAGGCTGTACATGTAATGTTATCGGTCAGTGTACAATCGCGTGAAATGTAAAAAATGAAATATGCGCAAAATTGCACACTTGTCATATTTGTACAAAATTTGAAATCTGTGCAAACTTGAACAGATGTTGTACTATTCCCAAGAGTGTAACAGCAAAGTAAAGCTATCACATGCATTTGCCTAACCATATTGTGTCAGCTCATATTTGAAAGTATTGTTAAAGTGCATCTAGGCTTCAACTGTGCTTTGGTATAGAAACGTAAAGCGACTCACATTACGAATTCCAACGAGTATGCAGATTTGAACATCGTATTTCTATTTTAGAACAAAAATCACAATTTTAGGGAGAAAGGCTGGCCACATTTGGAATCTTTTTTAACATTTCCCCAGCTTTACCAAGGAGCACATGCCTTTATATGGCATCAACTGTTAACTTGCTTACAATTTTTTTGCTGTCCTGTCTGTGAGAAGGGATTTATTCACGTACATGCTCCATTGTTTAGTGTTCCTCCCATTGGACTGTGGGGGCATTGTGTTTTGTCCTTGTTTTGTTATACATTACTCAGTGTCCTTTAATTCTAGTTATACAATCATCTTTAGGATGGTAACTGGTTGCTTAACTTTAATTGTAGTCCTGATGTCTTGTGACTTTTTGTGTTCTGTGGCTCTTCCTGATCATACTCACTGTTTGCGACAATATATCCTGCAATATACTGTCTCAAACTTGACGTCATTATGTAAAGCCACGTTTCATTGCCTGGCAAGTGGCTGTAGGCGCCACATAATACATTTTCACTGCCGTTTTGAAGGAAAGTGTTGTGCATTATAAAAGCTGCATGAATATGGAGTCCGGAGTATGGAATTCAATTCCAAGTTTGGGTTTACAAGCTAGAATGACATTAACAAGCTAGAATGACATTAACAAGCATGTTTGGTATTCAATCTCAAGCGAGGTTGGATGAATTTCAAACGATGACTTAAAGATATTAAGGAAACAAAACGTTATGGACGGACACTTGCACGGATGCACCGACAACATGGAACAGTATTCAGTTTGTGGGGGTATAAATATGGTGGTTACACTTATTTTGCAGTATACATTATATACCCAGAAGAAAAATGCATTTAAGCCCCACCCCCAGTGGCTTAGGCTGCTGTCCTTTCCAAGGCGGTGGTTCTGTTGTTATTGATACGAGTGATGTTCGAAATATATTGCTTATTGTCCTATATCTCTATATCCACGTGGGGCACGACAAAAACCAATATATACATATCTATACTGAAGGACTTTAAAAACGCACCACCTGCTTAAATGCTTATTTATGTCGAAAATTGGATATTTTCATAATGTGAAAAATAAAATTGACAAGTTCCGTCATTTAGCTTGCATTCAATAAGAAAATCGAAACGCTGTGGCTTATGATTCCCGTGACGTCGCGATAATTCTGAGACAACTCAAATTCAAAAAGTCACAGGGTACCCATACCTTTTATAATGAACGAAAAAAAGTTTTCGAACCGATGTTTGTTCTTGAAAGCAAGAGGAAAGACAAAATCAAATCATGAAGTTTTAGGCCTCTGGCAACGTTCATTACGTCTAAATGGCGGCATTGATTTTTGACATAATTGGCCGTTTATATCCCAAGGATAAGGAATAATCAAAATCTTTTTGTTTACAACAGATACTCCTCAACCAGTTGCATAAAAGATAAAAGTATAGCGACAAGCGTGGACGTCACCCGTCTGTTATCGATGTTTGAAAATTTAAGACTGTTGTTAGCAAAGAAACGCTGCGAGTAGGAGTGTAATAAAAGGCTTGTATCTCAAAACTTTTGTGTTTTTCCATTTGTTAAGACATCTGGCTAGCACCTAAAAGTGTTTGTTTTCAAATTGAATCAAATTCACATTTGTCAGACGGCAATTGTTGAAAAACACTTACGTCGATATTACGTCAGAATTAACAGCATGAGCAAATCGAAACCATGGCAAATCATGGTCCATTTTGCAAGAGGATCAAAAATGATAAAGAAAACATCTTCAAATCAATCATATGGAAGAGACAGAGAATGTAAAATGGTGCGTTTTTAAAGTCCCTCAGTATAGGTTTATTCAAGGTCGACACAACGGTGTATAAATGTAAATGTTAGATTAAATGTAAGACATAAAATTTGCCATTAATACACGCAGTCATTGACCATCGTAGTAAAAATGGTTGGTAGAAGCGTCGACCAGAAATATGAAATATGGCATGAGACCGCAATTATTTCTACTATATAATTTAATCATTCCTTACAGCACCTACATTTTTACATGACGAACCTGGCTTTCTGCTATAGCTTGTCCCCAATTTTCCATGGTCTGGCAATCATTTTAATGACTGTTTAGATAGGGGAAGTCCGGCTAGTTTGTTTACAATCGGAATGTAAACAAACCCTCTTTGACTCAGCAGCTCTCTAGGGTCATTTCTACAATATTTTACCCAGGGTGTGCAGAGGCCTCAATCTATCCAGAATGAACAGCTACAGGGACAGAAGCAACAGTTTCTGGAAGCTCAACCATTGGTCAGCCCAGACAAGCCAAAGAACAAGGATGCTCACATCAATTGGCAGATTTACAGCCCATTGAAAAGGGAACTATCTTGTGTGGAATTATATCCGTTTCCAACCAATCAAGGGAAATAATTGTGGTCTGATTCCATATAGGCTTACATCAAAGCTGGCTTAAAACTTGGTTGTTCTTTGAAGCAGCTGATGACTGAACCTTCTACTACTTAAGGACTTTCTTGTCTGTCTTATTCCACTGTTAGGTGCTGGAAAAATAAATTTGAATCTGGTGTAGAGTCCATCAAAAATGCACCAAAATCAGGTAGGCCAAAATTTGCATCTCGTAAAGAAATCGTTTCAAAAATAAAGAATATCATTGATGGGGATGCCAGATTTACAGTTCGTGATATTGCACGATATGTAGGCATATCACTATCAATGGTTCACCTTATTTTGAAGAAGCATTTGAAAGTCCGAAAGATTTTTGCTAGATGGGTACCACATTTATTTACTGATGAACAAAACAGAAAATGGGATAAAGTTGCCAAAAATATGCTTCAAATGTTTCAAAATTGTAACAAAAAGCAGTTTGCCAATGTCGTCACAGGTGATGAAAATGGGATCTATTATTTTGAGCCCGTCAGAAAGATTAGCAATAAAATCTGGGCCTCTCAACATAGCAGACGCCCAATAATTGGCAAACGGTCTTTGAGTGCAAGGAAGGTTTTGTATGCAATTTTCCTCTCTGGTGAAGGAGTCCCAATAAAAGTGTCGATGGAAAATGGCAACAAACATCACCGTAAAGCACTACAAAGACATAGTAGAGGGTCTGGATGGGGTATAATGATTAGTGAATAATGACCCTTTTTTATAATGAATAGTGAATAATGAGCCAAAGAAATAATGAATAGTTAATAATGAGCGATCAAAAGATAATGTATAATCCTTTTTTTTAATGAATTGAAGAAAAATTAATAAAAAGTGATTAATCAGATTTCTTTGCCACCTTTCTTACTTATAATGAATAATTGGTCTTATTGGCGGTGTCGTGGGATTGTCTGCAGTTTGTGATTGTGGTATTTTCTGATCTTACTCGCATACTATTTTTGTTTGTGGATTTTACCTCATTTGACATGTATTTTAAAAATACTAAAAGTAAGACAAGATCAGAGAATGAGATATTTATTGGTTTCTCCTTCATTTTGATTGTTAAGAATGTAATCTATCGCCACACTACTATTATTCTGATACATTACATATAACATGACTTCCGACAGTGTTTCATCCAAAAAAGCCAGTGATTACATGAGGAGGTCAGCTGTCAACAACCATGCTGAGTACTTAAATAAGACGATTATATTATCTATTTATACTAATTTACCCCACCAACCAATGCAAAATGTTGCCTTTCTCAATAAACGTTATGGTTTTGCTTTGTTACTGCTTCTGTTGGAAGAAAGTGACAAAAAGTAGTTTGTCTTTGACTCTTTTACAAACAAAATATAGTGCATAGATATTATTTTAGAACTACAATATTTCCTGATATTTTTCTAGGCAACACAATATTAACATTGTGCAGAACATTTAAGTCAATGACAATATTACTATATTTAAACTATAAACTGCTAATAGACCCTATTCCCCAGAGGGAATTTAGTTCACTATAAGGTTTTGAAACTACATTATATAAGATGTAGAAGGACACATGTTAGCCATATAGTAGCCTTGTGGCAATTGGGGTGTTACCGTGTATAAACAGCCTATGTTAACTACGTTAACCATAACAGGTTTAAATCCTACTATGCAAATACAAATTTATACACGATGCGTATTAATCAAAATGCTGATTGACCTTAATTAAATGCCGCAAACAGCTAGTATGCGTTAAAGGGGACAGCAACCCTTATGATAAGTATGTTTTAACAGAAAGAGCTCTATCAACCATGAATTTTGATACAAGTATCATCAAAATCGGTTGAGAAATAGGCAAGCTATGTGCATTTAAGGAATTCAATATTGCCAACATTTAGCCGCCATTTTGAAAGATTAATTAGTTTTCAGAATTTTTTCAACTGCTTAATTTTTAGTTATCACTACTATCACATCATCTGTGTTTCAGCAGATACGCAGCTTTATACATGAGGAAACTGTTTCATCAAAGATTAATGCAAATAATCCATTGATTTGTCTTTTATTTTGATCACGCATATTTAATTAGGCTGAGTGACGTGACTAAGCCTCAAATATGGCCGCTTCCATTACGGTTCATTTGCAAATATTCACAACTTCCACATTTTTAACCGATTTAGATGAAACTGGTATCAAAATTTATGGTTTATTAAGATCTTTCATATAAATCATGGTAATCATCAGGGTTGTCGTCCCCTTTACATCAATGTATACCTATGACATTACAGTTATATGCGTTACTTACTTTCTAATATATTATTATTTAGTACAAAGATATCACTAGCCCATAGGCTGCCAACTGACATTTGAGGGGGAGTTTTGTTCACTATGAAACATGATACAAATTTTGAGCAAAATCAACTTGTGCATTTGTTGCAAATAAAGTGTTTGATTATATTTTGTTAAATGCAACAATTTTTATTAAGGCATTGGCATTTTTTCCACGAGTAAAAGGAAAAGTTCAACCCAAAATATATCCCACCCACAAATAGCGGTTCATTCCAGAATAATTATTATCAAGTATTATATCATATGACTATTTTATTGTGGTAAGTAATTGCTTTTAATATATGAAAGCATATCTTTAATATTCTTGTGAATAAACAGTTGCCAAAGCAAAAATCTGGCAATATTTGTCAAACATAAAAATTCCATCAAATTTGGTTGCTAGGCAATGAACATTACATGTATTGAATTAACTTTCTATTACACTTCTTCAAAACATTGCTAGCACATTGTTTGATACAACTGGTAAAATATTAGGTCCTTTATTATACTAATCAAGATTTTAAATGATTTTAAATTCATGGCTGTTTAGTTAGAAATGTCGCCAGGGTGCATGCTGTTTAAGCAGTGTCTGAATCTACCTGCCGGCACTATGTTGCAGGGGTGCAGGCTGTTTAAGCCATGTCAGAACCTACCTGCCAGGCACTGTGTTCCAGGACTGCAGGCTGTTTCAGCGGTGTTGGAACCTACCTGCCGGGCACTGTGTTGCAGGGGTGCAGGCTGCATGTTTAAGCGGTGTCCGAACCTACCTGCCAGGCACTGTGTCGCAGGGGTGCAGACTATTTAAGCGGTGTCAGAAGGCACATGCAGGGCACTGTGTTGCAGGGTGCAGGCCAGGCACTGTGTTGCAGGGCTGCAGACTGTTTCAGCGGTGTTGGAACCTACCTTCCCGGCACTGTGTTGCAGGGGTGCAGGCTGTTTAAGCGGTGTTCGAAGTTACCTGCCAGGCACTGTGTTGCAGGGGTGCAGGCTGTTCAAGTGGTGTCAGAACCTACCTGCCAAGCACTGTGTTGTAGGGGTGCAGGCTGTTTAAGCGGTGTCGGAACCTACCTGCCAGGCACTGAGTTGCAGGGATGCAGGCTGTTTAAGCAGTGACAGAACCTACCTGACGGGCCCTGTGTTGCTGGGGTGGACTTACCTGCAGGGTACTGTGTGAAGGGGAGCAGGCTGTTTAAGCGGTGTCAAAACCAACTTGCCGGGCACTGTGTTGCAGGAGAGCAGGCTGTTTAAGCGGTGTCGGAACATACCTGCCAGGCACTGTGTTGCAGGGATGCAGTCTGTTTAAGCAGTGTCAAAACCTACCTGCCGGGCACTGGCAATGTGCTGCAGGGGTGCAGGCTGTTTAAGCAGTGTAAGAACCTACCTGCCTGGCACGGTGTTGCAGGGGTACAGGCTGCTGAAGTAGTGTCGGAATTTACCTGCGGGCACTGTGTTGCAGGGTTGCAGGCTGCATGTTTAGGCAGTGTCGGAACCTACCTGCCAGGCACTGTGTCGCAGGGGTGCAGACTTAAACCTTAACTTGCTGGGAAAGGGTACGACGTATTTGCGAGATAACGGTGATGCTAGATTTTATCTTTTGGCTCGTGCTCTATAGCCATAAAGATGTTACATGCAACACTATTTGTCTGAATGTGTTGGAAGGCATCAAACAGTTTAACTTGTCAATGTGGTTCACGAAAAACCGACTAGAAACACCGTTTTAAGGCGATAACGTAAAAGCATTGATAAAACGTCAAATTGTGAAAAATTTGTCCTTTATTTATCTGAGAAAGTCAGAAAATTTCAGCATTTGTAATGCTTTTTGGGTTTTTTGGTGACCAAACAATCGCTTGAAAATGTTTTTGGCTTCCCAAAATGATCAAAAATACTCACGTTACCCGCTAGTCTTAAAACGTAACGTTACATTAGCACGGCCACTGCGTTTGGTAATTCCGTATTTTTTAAAAGATGTTCGGCGCTTGTATCTTCATGACAGCAAATGAAACTTGAGATCTGATGTGGATGGGCTCATGCATACAAAACAATGTCTAAACTTATTGTGCAGAGTATAGAACGAAACTTTGGGCGTTTAACGTTATGGCTATGGAATAAAGTGACATGGGGCTTAACATACTTTGGCCAGTTTATTAAAACCTTCCTGTTTCTCATGCATCATCGGAGCTTCCAATCATTTTTTTCCAGTCAAAAGATGATGATTATATCATCTAATCAGCCTGATACAGATTTACGTTGAATGAACATTGACGTGCCACAGTGTTGATGCCAGATTCCAGCTTGGACTTTAAGATGCAGGGGATTCATGGCCCATTCTGATGTAGAATTGCCAATTGATATCGCCAGCCTTTCAAGACCAATAGAACAGCCGTCAACTACACACGTTCATAAGTAATTAATAAGACTATTCGACAGAATGGCCATTTTTGATAGGAAGTTGATGTTTCCTGAACGTTCAGAAATGTTTCTACAAAATATATGATACAAATAATAGCCAAGGGGGTCAAAAATTCGCGTGCCGCCGGACGTTGATACCATCTTAAATGCACATTTTAATACACATTCTACTTAAGTATGGAAAAATGATACTCATAATTTTGAAGAACTTGGTGCTGTCCGATTAAAATAGTAAAAATAATAGTTCGTATTTCATGTTTTTGTTTTGTTCTCACATCGTCTGTTTTTCCGCCAAATACAACAAATTTATGAGTCCAAACAATAAACCTAACTGCCACATACCAAATACATAAGATATAACATCAATTTGTCTTTAGAAGATGTGTTTTATATCATATAAACGTATAATCGACTATTTGATCTTAATATGGTCTTGATAATCAAAATACGCCAGAAGACGCTTTTCATACTTTCAAAACGTAAAATAAGCTTTATCGTTTACGAGACATTTGCTTTTGAGTTGATAATATTAATGTTCCCATAGATCAACATAGAGTAAATATAATCTTCAGTATTTACAAGTGCTGTATTGACCTTTGTGTTTGATTGCACAATCCTTATCAGCGATTCTAGGTAAAAAATATAGATACATTTTCTAATTTACGAGACCTAACTTACAGGCCAAATCCAACAATATTTGGTTTACATTACATCATCTATATATATGTCATTTTGCTAAGTATGCCCTATTTCGTCATTTAGTACAATCCTATGTAGTTATTCCATACGTCACTGGCAGAAAATTTACGTATTTTGGAGAACAGTTCGTCTTTGTAAAACTATAAACTTGGTAATTATTACACAATAATTATATAACCATTTGTTGACAGAGGCATTGCTGTTGCTTGCAACACTATTAGAAGATAGCAAACCAATCAATATAGAGGTATGTCGAGTGAAAGAAGCTCACGCTGACTGTATTCTCTCTTAAAAATAATTCGTCTCCTACATTAGACATAATGTCCCGAAAATTATAAATAAAGGTTGTCTCGCCTTCATAGGCAACATTTTTTAATTTTAAATGTGAAAAAATAGCAATGTACAAAAGCTTGTACGTAAGTTGATAGCATATAAAATTGAGCACTTTTATATTTTGAAGCACCTTATGGTAAGAAATTCTACATGTAAATGAAAACTTTATTGGCATTTTAATAATTTGACAGCGTATTGTTTAATTCATGTATCGCTCTCAGTTATGTATATGCTAGAAACGCCCAAAAGCTTTTAAGCACCTTGTAGCTCAAAGACTCATTATTAAATTCAATTACTTATTACTATACTTGTTCAATTACTCACACAATCAAATCCAAATAACCTAACACAATTACAAACTAGCACAATGGAAGTAAAGTCAATCCTAGAAACACAGCAAACAGGTTAAGCATCTGGTCCTGATAATATAAAATAACTGTTCTTAAATATTGTTTTTCTGTGCTTTCTTATCCTTTGTCAACACGTTTTAATTTATCACTCTCCTCAAGCAAAGTACCTCAGGCATGGAAAGAAGCCAATGTCACTCCAGTATTGAAAAAGGACGACCCTTCTGACTGTAAAAAATACAGTCCTATCTCATTGCTTAGTACACTAGGAAAAGTAATGGAGAAAATCGTGCATAAACATGTCTTTAACTACTTGAATGCAAATAGTGTAATAACATCCCTACAGACAGGTATTGTTCCAGGTGATTCCACTGTCATTCAGCTGGTAGATATCTACAACACATTTTCTAAAGCATTGGATGATGGATTGGAAGTGAAGGCAATATTTTGTGATATAAGTAAGGCGTTCAATCGTGTCTGGCACAAGGGCTTATTATTGAAATTAAAATCTGTAGGTCTTACTGGCCCTCTTTTAGAATGGTTCCAAAACTACATGAGTGGTCGTAAACAAAGGGTTGTCTTACCAGGGGGGCATCGGACTGTGTCAACATAACCGCTGGAGTGCCCCAGGGCTCTATATTGGGACCACTTTTATTTCTCATTTATATAAATGACATTGTAAAAGACATCAAGTCCACTATACGCCTCTTTGCTGACGATACTAGCCTGTATGTTATTGTTGATTCCCTGGATAATGCACCAAACACCCTCAACAAAGACCTGGCGAAAATGTCCTTATGGGCAGACAGATGGCTGGTTTTATTTAATCCTAAAAAGACTGAATTTATACTCTTTTTGCGTAAAGTTAATAAACCTGTCGACTCATCCCTAATCATGAATAATGAAACGCTTATACCAATGTTGAAAGTCACAAACATTTAGGGATCACATTTGAAAGTAGCGACTGCTGGCATAAACATATACAGTTGATTACATCAAAAGCATGAGGGTCTAGATTGGGTATAATGATTAGTGAATAATAGCCTTTTTATAATGAATAGTGAACAATGAGCCAAAAATAATTAATAGTGAATACTGAGGGCCTAAAATAATGAATAATCCTATTATTTTTAACGAATAGATGAAAAAAATAATGAATAGTGAATAATCAGATTTTAATGAATAATGAATAATGCTAAAAAAATAAAAAAAATATCATTGCATAAATTTGTTAAAGCTGATACATGTACTTATAAAATGTTGACCCGATCAGTTTGTTCTTTAAAAAATTGCTCCCACCCTTTGTAATTGATTGATTATCATTAGGTAATTCTACAATTTATAAAACCCAGTCAACTAAGGGACATAATTTAGCGAAAATCCATACAAAATGGCATCTGAAATAGAGATTGAAACAGAAAAGTCTCAAAAAACTCAAATGACGACACAGGAAATAATCACGTGGTTCCTGTTATGCTCACATTCTATGATTCTGATCTCAAAACTGTGAAAGAAAGAAGTAGGTCTAGACTCCAGAGTGGGCATAAATTCCAAAGAAAACGAAAATATAATGAGTTTTCACAGTAATACTATTATCTTCTTGGTAATAAAGAAGCAGGCCCATTCACTAGGGGTTCCAGGTTTTTAACTCAAGATACATTGTATTCAGATAACAATTCTACAACGTAAAAGACAAACAATTATATGATACAAACACAGGTTCAGTGAAACTTGGAAGGAGCTTCGTTGATAGGAACTTGTTGGGAATTAATTTGTGAGATACTGCGGAATGCGAGTCATTTTGGTCCTGGGTTGTTTTGTCTTGGGTTGTTTATCCAAATTTAGGGGGTGGGTCGTTTGGGATTTGGAAGCTGGATCATTTCAGCCAATTTTCAGATTGAGTCATGTCGGTCTTTGGTTGTTTTGACCTAATTCTGAAAGTGATAATGTATGCATTATTATATGTGTATGAATGGATAGATGGGCAGGTGTTAAGTTTTGTAAAAAAAACAGGCTGAAATGTAAAAAGGGTCCTTTCAAGAGTCAGGCTGAAACAACCCTTGTTGAAATGCCCCAGGCGGGTCCAAAATGACCTGTTAACATTACATTGCGACTAGGGGAAATCAAGAGAATTTATAGAGAAAACAACTCAAAAACATAGATTTCGGAACAATTCATCAACATTTTCTGAGACAATTCCCAAACAACATTTTTTAGATTTAGAATTAAAGATCTTCAAAGTGTCTGTGAATTAAATTGTCTCATAAAATTGATGATGTGCCTGTGAGACTTAAACTTTATCAGTGAATTGTCTCATAAAGTGTTGGTGAGT
This sequence comes from Loripinus fragilis, assembly GCA_964019695.1. Lineage (NCBI taxonomy): Eukaryota > Metazoa > Mollusca > Bivalvia > Lucinida > Lucinidae > Loripinus > Loripinus fragilis. Next base: position 50,664,443 of record OZ026524.1, read on the forward strand.
TGCCTCATAATCTATTGATAAATTGTCTCAAAAAATGTGTCTATCTTATCTATCTGTAATTAGGCCTTTTTTATCAGCTGCAAAATGTCTTTTCTTCAGTGGGGGGGGGGGGGGGGGGGGGGCTTACAAGTGGGACCTACTTTTTTGATTTGCTCCTACTTTTTCGTAAAATTGCCCTACTATCCTCCTATTTCACTCATTTACGCGTATTTAATACAGAATTTTTTCCTCGCCCGCTCCACTCGCTCGAATTTAATAAATTGACTAATGTTTTTTTTTTTTTTTTTTTTTTTCAGGGAGCACGCTGCAAAACATCAATTATTTAATTTTAACCCCAAATGGCTCTCTGATTATCTTGTACTATTGTCACAGCTATTATCCTGCTTATTTAGTTTGGAATTTATTTTTAACTACTCATTGTGATAAATTTTGTACTTGGAAAGCCCTACTATCCCTACTTTTTTACACCAATAATCCCTACTTTTTCACTACTTTTCTCAAATTTTTATCGCTACTTTTTTATTGGAGGGCACTTGAAAGCCTGGGGGGCTAATAAGTAGGGGAGTCATATGCATTCCCATGTGGCTAGTAGGGGGGGGGGGGGGGGGTCGCCATTAACTTTGGCTTCCCAGCAGGTGAGTCATATTTTAATTGTCCCTATAAAATAATTAAAAAAATTTCTCTCTCGCTCGGTTTTTATAAATTAAACTCTTATCAGGCCACTTAATTTCTCAGTTTTCAAAAGTTATTCTGTTTTGGTGGTTTTATTGTTACAGCTTTTATCATGCTAATTTTGATAGAAAATTGATTAATCAGGTTTTCAGATAGGGCCTACTTTTCCTTGTGTTCCTAAATTTCCCTACTTTGTCTTGAAAATGTCCTACTATCTTTGCTTTTTCTCTCTTAAATGTCATTTACGCTATAAAAATACAGAAGTTTTTCCTCAGTCGCTTTGCTCACTCTAATCTTAAAACATATAAACTATATTTTAAGCATTATTTTGACCAATGCCGCTTCTGTAGAAATATTGGTATTTTTAAGTTTATTTTAATGAATAATTTTAATGAATAATTGGTCATTTTAATGAATAACCCAAAATTATAATGAGATGAATAATGGGCTAAATTTTTAATGAATAGTGAATACTAGATCCCCCCATCCAGACCCTCAAGCATGGCAGCGGATTCATATTATGCGAAATCTCAAATTTTATCTGGACAGGAAGTCATCAATTATAATATACACATCCTTTATCAGGCCTATATTAGAGTATGCAGATGTTGTCTAGTGTAACTTAACAAAATATCAGGAAGACGAACTGGAAAAAATACAAATTGAAGCTGCCAGGATAGTTACTGGTGCCACTTTGCTAGTCTCCCATGACAATTTATATGGAGAAACCTGCTGGGAAACTTTAAACTCAAGGCGGAAACAACACAAATTAACATTGTATTACAAAATGATAAATTTTTAACCCATTCTTACATGAGTTCATTGGTCCCCCCTCTTGTAGGTGATGTGTCAAGTTACTCCTTAAGAAATAGTGACCAATACCAAACAATTGACACTAAATCCCAACTCTACTACAATTCGTTTCTACCCTCAGCCGTTCGTGAATGGAATGCCCTAGATAGTGAATCGCAGTCATGTCCATCAGTTTCTTCATTCAAAAGAAGTGTTTCAAATAGACAAGTTGTCACAAACTATTATTTTACTAGAAGCAGAATTGAACAAATACTACACGCTAGACAAAGGACAAATTGTAGCTGCTTAAACTATACTCTGTTTAGAAAGAATACAATTCAGAATAAGTTCTGTGACTGTGGCGAAATCGAAGACACACAACACTTTCTCTTCCATTGTGCTAGATACACTGCTAAAAGACAAATCATGATTGAAGAGGTACAAAGGCACTGCCAACCTTTGATATCTTCCTTTTTGGCGACATGACTCTAAATAGCAACACCAATTGCACCATCTTCGAAACTGTTCAGAAGCTTATTACCCACTCTAAAAGATTTGAGAATTAAATTTTGAAATATCATTTCTCTAATCTGATAAGATGATACCATGGAATACGCTTTCCCTATTTCTCTTCCTCTTTCTTTCCTCTCTTTAACACACACACACACACACACAAACACACACACACACACACACATGAATATAAAAGAAATGTAATCACACTTAATAAATAATGAAACATCAATCATAAATCAATTGCTATTCACATATATTGTATTGTTTAGATGACTTGTTCGGGAAACAGATTTAAACAAGTCTGGGACTTATTTCTGTATCCCTTTCAAATGTAATGTTTTGTGTATATCAATTGTTTGTATCATGATGTACTTATATTTGAATAAAATACTGTTTACACTAAGACATTCCAGTAATTATTACACGATAGACATTTGAAAAACGCATAAAATGACGAAATTTCACGTGCTTTTATATATTACCACAAAAATGTTTCTATCGTTTGATGTCACCAAAGTAGCAAATGCTTCTGATTATATTTAAAAGTTTGTATGCTGCCTGTTGCCATGGTAGCACTTGGGCCATAACATCTACAAGGGCTCATTATGAAGAGTGGGTCACTTTCAATTACCTCTATAACAACTTAGAAAGTATAAATTCATACATTTTCATTTGCATTTACTCTATACATAGATAACGCTTGTGAATACATTATATTTGTTAGATGTTCATACTGAGTCAAAAATAACCAACAAGCAACTGCAGACCAGCACTCTGACGCAATATAAGGTTTAACGTTCTTCTTGACGTCACATTCCAAAACAGATTACATATGTTGCTTCAAACCTCCATATATTCGTCAATATTGAAGATAACTGCTTCAAATTTTCAGGAAATGCTCTTAAGAGATAGTACATTAAAGCGTGGACATTAGCTATAAGGTGACTTTTGTCATATCCTGGCCCATATGAAAAGGAAATAATTTGGTCTCACAGAGACCAAATTATTTTATTTTCATAGAATATTAAATTTGGGGGGCTAGGAGAGGGTTTAAGTGGACCTTGCCACTGAAACAATTTCGTTCTTGTGAAATTGTGAACAGGTTATATAGCGTACCATTCTACAGCGAAATAGCATACTATTCTACTGGTGAATTTCGACCTCAGACGGATCAAAGATCAGACGATTCGAATTTACAGCACGTGAAAGGGAAAACAGGTAGAAACCGTTATAAAGCGGTATCATAGGCGTTACATAATACATTATTATGATTATATAGGTAACTTTCAACAGTTTACTCAACTTTATCTGTAGCTCGGTAGGTAAGCAACAGTGCATTAATGGTAGTCTAATAAGGTACAAGTGTTTCTTTTCTTTAATGCGAGTTCGAGTCTCGGTCAGGCCTTTTTTTTTTACTTTTTAATACAAGTGTGTGTGTGTGAGGGGTGCGTGTGTGCATGCATGTGCGTGCGTGTTCATTTCAGCTCTTTTTCTATTGTATATTTTCATCATGGTATATATTTTATTTCATAATCTATTAAATTTCAGATGCAAGGGGCATCCAATAAGTTCTGACAATGACCCCATTAAACAAAACCTATTTCTCTAGGATGTGTTTCAACAATCCTCACATGTTATTTAGAATATAGGGAATTGAAGCACCTGTTCAAATATTTTTCATATTGCAATCCCAATGGTTGCTAGGCAACTAAAGAACACATGGTAAAGGGCCATGGACGGGACACTATTTAAGTTATATATGCCCAAATTTCTAAGCAATTACAAACTTCTCTTTAAAACTTTTTATATAGATAAATAAAGACTATGTATGTTGATTCTGAACACCATAGATAATGGTTAAGCGTGCTACTGCGGTGTTAGCAGGGTTTTGATTATGACATATCACCGATTTTGCGAGAAATATTTTACTTAAAAATGGGTTGTACTAATTGTCTACTATATTTGGTAAATAGCATTTATTGAAAGTTATTATTTTCTATTAGTTAAGACGACTATAGAATATATTTATCAAAACATGTATCTATTCATATGCAATTTGATCGTAATGGCCTTTTAAAGTTTTCAAAATATACTATTTTATAATTAACATTTAAAGTGAGGCAAAAATGTAATTTTCTGTTGTTGCCTAGCAACCAAGAACATTCAAAGCAACTGGGTTAATGCCGTTGTGGTATTTGCTTTTATGGGTCAATTGTGTATTCAGATAACATCACCAACCACTAATATAACTTTCCAAAGAAACATACTGCATCTTATCTAACTCTATCCCCAGCAAAACATTGTTAAAAACGTGATTTTTCGCGGCCATGAGCTTTCACAGTGATGTTTTCAAATTTGAATAGCTTAAGATCAGGCTGTGATTAAAACTCCATATTTCAAACATGAATAGGCAACATCCATGGCAACATGCAATGGGTAATATAATTCTGATTTCAATTACCGTTTCTTAGATATAAGACCATTGTCAGAACTTATTGGATGATCCACGTACAATTGATTCACATGCCCTTTGTCTCGCTGGAAGTGTGGGTATCAGAGCTGCAGTGGGAGCCCGACGCAAGATCAATCACCACTGGCTCAAGATCTTCCTCTGTCGCGATCTCCTTTAACTAGTATGTATACCCGCGTTACTGACAAACCATGCTCGACGCACTTCACCCAGTCACCAGGTGTAATGCCTCTTATGCCCTAGCAATAATAGGTTGAAATGAAATTATTCCTCGCAATGAAACAATCATAAAAAATGCGCTAGTTGATACAATTTGCCGCAGAGAAGTCAAAATAAAATTGATCGTGTTTTGAAGATAGCAGGGAAATAATATAGTCAAGTTCCGAACCGCTGGCTGCCATTCCAGCCAAACTTGCGATTTTTCTACAATAAAATTACAACAACTAAATTTTCATATCACTGGTACCTAAAGGTAGTAGATTTACCCATTCCTACCCTCTCCCCCTCAAAAAAAGTATGTTAATAAAAAACATATTTGGGACTCGATCTCTGGGATTTGAATGCTGCAACTTTCCAGGGAATATTTGCAATTCAAGACGTTGACCGCTCGACTAAGCCCGTAGTTGTTGTATTTGTCATGTTGTTACATATTTATTTGAAAGTTTGTTACGTCGATAGCACGATCAGTAAGTATTAGGCGAGAAATAACCGTTACAATCTTATTTACCTTTCTCGTGCTCCTAAGTAGACTCGTCTGAACTTTGATCCGTCTGAGGTCAAAATTGACCTATACAAACAAGTAATTAAGAAAGGAAGTAACATAGGCAATTGTTTATTTACAAAATGAAACACAAAATGCATTAAAGTCTGAGGATAAGTTAAACATGACGTCAGAGCATGTTTTGATAACTGCTGTAAATACACTAATAGTACGCAAATTTGTCTTTGTCAGCTTAACACAGTGGTAAGATGGTAATCAACAATGCTGAAGTGCAGCGGATGCTTTTCGTGCTCATGCGTGGATCCAGAAAGTTTTGTCAGAGGGGGTCCAGCTTTGACAACGTGTGTTTTTATGTGTTTTTTTTTGTTTGGTGAGGGGAGGAAGGATCGTATACCATTGGCCCAACATTAAATGCTGGATTGGTAGCTTTGTGATTATAAGGGGTCCTAGACAAGTATTGCTATGGAACCCTGTATTTTTGTAATTTTCCAAGGGGGGTCCGGACCCCTTGTCCCCCCTCTGGATCTGCACATGGTGCTGTAGGGTCAAGCCCCAACAAGGCTTTTTTAGCTTTAATTATTATTATATTAGTTTTGTTTTGCTACCATTTTATTCAGTTGTAATGTATGCAAAGCAAGATAGATAGCAAGGACCAGGAATCGATACAATCAAGTACCACACCTGTCCCAGGATACCAAATGGGAAAGTAACAACATCACAATAAACATCACAAACAAGAGCCAAAAGGTCAACCCTTTCCCATCAGACTCCTGAGGTTCGTGCAACACGTTCGTATAGGAATCTAAAAAACAAGAAATGTCACAAACGCGTGACGAATGCCCCCAAAGGAATTGGTCTAGCATAAGACACATTTGAGGAAAGATAGCTGTAATATAGCACGAAAAACCTAGAAATGAGGCAAGAAGTCAATGTAAAAGTGACTCAAAATGGTATGCACCACTCCGCCATCCCAAGAGGAATCACCACCCCAAATTTGGGATTCCTACATCAAATAATATAGCAGATATGCTCTCGACCAAATAATTCTTGAAAACTAGGCCAGAGGTCAAGGACACAGTGACCCAAAAATAGTTTGTGACACTCAGGCATCCCTAGATGCATTTACATACCAAATTTGGAATTCCTCTTCCAAAGAATATAGGAGATATGCACCAGTTTCTAGAAACTAGGTCAGAGGTCAAGTTCAAGGTAAAAGTGACTAAATTATGGCAAGCGACACTTCCTCATCCCAAGATGCATCCACACACCAAATTTGAGATTCCTACCTCAAATAATATAAGAGATATGCTCTGGACAGACATGATTATTCTAAAACTAGGTCAGAGGTCAAGGTCAAAGTGACCCAAAAATGGTACATGACACTCCGCTATCCCAAGATGCATTCACACATAAAATTTGGAATTCCTCACTCAAAGAATATAAGAGATATGCTCGGGACACAATAATTCTTAAAACTAGGTCAGAGGTCAAGGTCACATTGACCCTAAAAATGGTATGTGACACCCTGTCATCCCAAGATGTATTTACACACCAAAGTTGGAATTCCTATCTCAAAGAATATAGGAGATATGCACCAGACTCAATGCAGTTTCTAGAAACTAGGTCAGAGGTCAAGTTCAAGATCAAAGTGACCCAATTATGGTATGCGACACTTCGTCAGTCCAAGATGCATCCACACACCAAATTTGAGATTCCTACCTCAAATTATATAAGAGATATGCTATGGACACGATAATTCTAAAAACTAGGTCAGAGGTCAAGTTCAAGGTCACAGTGACCCAATTATGGTACGTGACATTTCGTCATCCCAAGATGCATCCACACACCAAATTTGAAATCCCTACCTCAAATGATATAAGAGATATGCTCCGGACATGATTATTCTAAAAACTAGGTCAGACGTCAAGTTCAAGGTCACAGTGACCCAATTATGGTACGCGACACTTTGTCATCCCAAGATGCATCCACTCACCAAATTTGAAATTCCTACCTCAAATAATATAAGAATTATGTACCAGACACGATTATTCTAAAACTAGGTCAAAAGTCAAGGTCACAGTGACCCGAATATGGTACGCGACACTCCGCCATCCCAAGATGTATCCACACACCAAATTTGGAATTCCTACCTCAAAGAATATAGGAGATATGCACCAGACTCAATGCAGTTTATAGAAACTAGGTCAGATGTCAAGTTCAAGGTCACAGTGACCCAATTATGGTACGCGACACTTCGTCATTCCAAGATGCATCCACACACCAAATTTGAGATTCCTACCTCAAATAATGTAAGAGATATGCTCCGGACACAATTATTCTAAAAACTAGGTCAGAGGTCAAGGTCAAGGTCACAGTGACCTGAAAATGGTACGCGACACTCCGCCATCCCAAGATGCATCCACACACCAAATTTGGAATTCCTACCTCAAAGAATGTAGGAGATATGGACCGGACACAAAAGCGGGACGGACAGACTGACGGAAGGACGGACAGTGCGATTACTATATGCCTCCCAAAGTTCCTTTGGGGGCATAAAAACAACAATGAAACGAATGAAAAAAACTGCTCTTCAACATTTGATCGATTCATGTTATCAGGTAATATCATTATCTTTTCGCTTTTATCTTTTGGCTTTTCTCTCATCCACGGTAGCAAAATAACCAATATCATCAAAATGAAATTAAAAATACAATATTGAATAATCAAGCTTAAAAATTGTTAAGTTGGAGTTCGAACTATCAGCTGCACTTCAGTACGGTGAATTACCATATTACCACTGCGCTTATCTGACAACAAATCAATCTAATGATAAAAAAAATAAGCGAAACTGGGATACCCATTTAAAATAATCAAAACCTGCTCTGACGACACACACATATTTAACTTTTGTTCGACTATATAAAAATATAAGACATCACAAAAACAAGTTAAGAAACATTGCAACACAAGTACATTAACAATTACATATTCTATAATATATACATGATGTATGAATGAATCAAATTAAGATCATTTTTATTATTTACTAAGTAATGAAATACAGGAAAATGCTGTTTAAATATAATGCAAATTTTAAGAAAGCTGTATTGCACAGCAGTGAAAATATAAGAGTTGTAATTCACAGCAGTGAAAATATAAGTTGTATTTCAGGGGTAAAATTGGATGTCATCTGCTTTCTCCATCGACTTCCTTGTGCCCACTTCAGAATTTCAAACGCCTGTAAATTTCGTATTAGTTAAGTGTTCTTTTTTACGAGGGGTAATTGAGATTTCACGGTAAATAGTTGTCATTTTCTACATCGTTCGATCAAAAGAGCTGAACACTACAACACATATTACCCCGGCATCCAATTTAGGTTACCTTGCACCCCCAAGGACAATTTTTACAAAATATAGTAATCTACGGCTAAAAGCAGCTGAGATATTATTGATCTTGTACGTATACCCCCATTCGTGAACCACATTTTTAATGTTTTCATAAATATTTATGAATATGCAAATTAGATAATTTGCTTATGCAACACGGGGATAATAGGCCTATGTATAAGCTATAATTTGGTATTAAGTTTAGTAGCCTAGGATTAGTAACAGCTGAGATATGAGTAATTTTGTAGGCAGACCCCCCTTCTCAAATTCGCTATGGGTTACCATAGAAATCATGCAATTACACATAGCCCAAACCAAATTTTTTTTGAGGACACCTTCGTTTTGCATCCAGGGGGGTCCCAATAAACAATTTGGCACCCATGAAAAATTGTCCTTGGGGCTGGAAGGTAACCTAAATTGGATGCCGGGGTATATGCAGTTGATCGGTTACAACAGGTTTGATGTGAGTCGTACCTACCTGCGTTACAAGACAACGCTATATAGCCCATTTTTACGTTGTATTTTGACGTTTTACTACACAACCAATTAAACTTCAACGTTTTGTAAAATTGTGTTATGCTGTGATAGCCCATATTGCGTTCCATGCATATTTAATGAAATGTTTACCCATCTTCTATGCAAACTTTCAAAGATTTATATCTAACAGATGGTGTTCTAAATCAAAACAAATAACAGTATTGTCAAAAGGCAAAACATACAAATTCTATGAACCTATTGTCTGTTTTGGCATGCCAATTCTTTAGAAACAAACTATTTACAAACTTGAAAACACGCTTTTTTAGACAGTAAATATAATATTGATTGTCAAGTCCGATATATTTATTGTGATGAACAGTTACAAGAAAATAAGATTAATATGACGTAATGTGCTAATGTGAATCACGTCATTTAGTGCAAAAATATCTGCAAGCTTAGAATGGTGTATATATATATGATAAAAAAAATATTTTTTTTGTCCTGAATATGCCATTTATTACAGCTCGTGAAGCGAGAAAATGTGTATTTCATTCGTGGCTTCACCACTCATGAAATATGCATTTTTCACTTCACTCAATGGAATAGCTGGCATATTCATTCCAAAAATTTAAGTATCCTCTATCAAGTCAATTCAGTAGTGGGACATCAAAGGTTATATTTCCATTATAATGAATTTGTATGCTATTTTGTTTCACACATACACCTTTTTGAATTTTTTTGTTACTTCAGTAAAATATATATGTTTAAGGCATACACATCAGTTAAACACTTTGAAAATGTTTGTTTTACACATACACTTCAAATATTCAGCCAAATGTTGTTTCACACATAAGCATTAGTAAAAATTGTTTCACTCATGAACTTCAGTAAAATGTTTGTTTCACACACAAACTCTAGTCAAATGCTTGTTTCCTATACAATTCAGCTATTCCCCCCAGTAAACCGCTTCTTTGACACATGCAAATCAGTCACTTGCACATCAATAAAGTGTGCTTTATGCATACACACCAGTAAAATGTTTGTTTCACATAATTATGCCAGTAAAATGTTAAGTTCAAAGATTTATGTCAGTAAAATGTATACACACAATGTCACACATACACGTCACCAACTAATATGTTCCACATAGTATAAATATAATAGATATTACAATTCGTTACACTATATACAAAACTGCAAAATCATAATTAACATACATATAAGATATCCACTACAGTATAATAGAAGCAAACACAATTGTTTTGTAAAATCATAGGTACAAATGAACAAGATTTCTGAATGTAGAATTGAGAATATTTTCATCCATCAGTTTAACATTGGGCCTCGTAGCGGGAAAACCTGTCTGAAGGGTTTCCTATAAAGCAAGACTCAAACCATTCTTCTCAGCTACAGACTAGACAGAAAATTGTGCTTGTATCAAGTTAAGATATGAAATATTTTTAAAAGTGAATTACTAAGGCGATTCACAGTCTGAGGGGATGTGTAGACTGGTCTGGGCAGTTGTTAGCAATCCCCCCATGAAGTCAGGTTTTCTTGCGTTGAGGCCAATTTATTTTGGTTGCGCACAACAACATCATTATTGAGAACGTTGTGATGAGTGCCCACAATATACATTTGTTTTTGTTAAGAAAAATGAAAAATAGTTTTTAGCTATGAGTTTCAACAAGCGACCTTTCACTTTATTTACAACTATGTTTCATATACACACTTTAGTAAAAAGACAGAAACTCACAATGTTTTGGTCTATACGAGAAAAATAGTTTTCCATTTGGTACTCTTATCTGGAGGCCTGAGCCAAGTTACTATTTAAACATGCATGATCATCTACCTAGTGGAACTGGAGGTCAAGCTTTTGCCTTGAACGGGACACTTCCTCCATTTGTTAAGTGTGAAAGCAATGACAGCTCTGCCCAGATTGTCTCGATGCAAGATCAGTTAAGTATTACATGATTTCCCATCTGTTAGTGGTATAAGACCATTTATTCATATCCATAAACCACAACTGGTTACTATAGTTAGTAATGTTATATTATAATAACAATCTGACCATTTTCACGTCAAAATGTTATTTGAAAATACTTTTTACATCATGTGATAGAAAGAGTCTTACATTCGTACTCATGTATTATTGAATTGATTAAACTCAGTTACTCGTACTATACACTGCATAGTGTTAACACACTGGCATTTAAGTCCCAAACCTCAATCAATTAGTTGAACGCACCATCCGCATATCAAAAAAGATCAAAACGCATGAAAACGTCGAAAAATCAATTTTATAAATATAGTATTCGTTTCTATAAGTATATATATAGAGAGACATTGTCTTGAAGTTGAAACTGGCTCACCTCGTTCGGATGGATTTCTTTAAACGTATTAGTTTTTCTTTAACCCCGCCATCGTTCGATAGTACAGTGATTACTCTATCTAGGGAAATAGTCCACAAGTTTGAAAAACTCACTTTTGCATGTCTTTTTCTCACAAACAGACATCATTTGACAAGCTACATTCGTTTTTTGTTTTCTTACGAGTTTTCTGATTGGTCGAGATCGCATTGCGTCATTTTCGTTATTTAATTTAGCAGCAGTAAAATGACGCAATGTGATCTTGGCTAATCAGATAACCCATAAGAAAACACGAAAACGTAAGTAACAGAAAACAGAAGTAGTTAGCTTGTCGAATAATGTCTGTTTGTGGGTAAAGTAAAACTGTCAACTTTTTTCCTGCAAAGGTAAGTATTTCAAACATGCGGACTATATCCCTAGATAGAGTTATCACTGTACTATCAAACGATGGTGGTGTTGAAAACAGACTAATATGTTTGAGAGGAAGGAAATCCGCCCTTACGAAGTGAACCAGTTTCAACTTCAAGACCAAGTCTCTATGTATACTTATAGAAACGAACACTATCTTTATAAAATTAAATTTGTTCAACGTTTTCATGCGTTCTGAGCTTCCTTGATATGCCGATGGTGCTGTCAACTTATTAGTTGAGGTTTGAGACTCAAATACCAGTGTGTAAACATGAACTTTCACTTAAAATCAATAATCCAATAGGATTCTGTAAAAACCTTTATTTGTTTACATCAATGGCATGGAAGCTAAAGAGTGCAATGTGGAGTATCGGAATCACAAAAAAATCCATATGTAAAAACAATGGCGCAAAATGCAGACTGAAGCAACACTATTTTTTAAGATACAAAGCTTTATTTGCATATTGATATGGTGTAAGTTAGCATGCAAATGACTAACTATGCGCTAAGTGAAAGGCTAACAATGTGAACAAAACAGAAACAAAGTGCTACCAATGCCGTAAAGAACACAGTGTGGAAATAAGCTAGTGAAACGCTAACAAGGTGTTATTAAGGCACAAAAAGGTGAAATGAGGCTAACTCTTTAATTGTTTACGCAAACATATTCCTGTAACCTGTATAAATACACGTTTCTCAATTTCTTTGTTTCTATAACCACTAAATGAGAAATATCTACCATAACATGATGATAAGCAACCCTGCTAAATTCAAATGATATGTCTGAAAGCAGGCAGCCAAATAATGTTGAATATTAAGCTCAGATATGCATGCAGTGAGCATATATTTAAAAAATAATCAGATAAAACAATGAATGAATTACGCGTCAGGTTGTGTCAAAAAGTTTTTTTTAAAAAAAAAAAGATCCACACCTAGCTTGATCTTAATTATAAATGAAAGATAGCCACAAGAAAGAAAACACAGAATACTCCAGTTTTATTTTCCCTCCAGAAAATATGCAAAACAGGAAATAAATCAACTAACAAAGGCATAATCAAAACGCTGAAACAGTAACACACATCAAGGGAGAATACTGGAACAAGCAGTGAATCTATTCAATTGCATCCCTTTTCAAAATGGGAACTTCTCTTAAATGATAGAATTTGCTCCCAGAGGGAGCGAATTCGTTTCTTCAAGAGCTGTTCCTTTTGGTGTGGAAACTCACTTTAACCACATAAGGTTACCTCCCTTGAATGCTACTATTTTTATTCTGCACGTGCGTACTATAGTGTTTCCAGGACTTAAGTGACCCCCGTTTTTTTGCTAATTATTCTTTAATTGTGATTATAATTGAAAAAAAATAATTAGAGAAATGAATTTATATATATACCGCGCAATTGAATTAATTTTTTTCCAAATAAATATGAGTTTTTGTATATGCTGGGATTAGATGGAATTTTGGTGTGTTTTTGCTGCTCTTCTTTGAATTAGTCCCTAAGTGAACCTAGCGATATAAATAAATCATGGCTTTTACAGGTCAGTGGAGGTAATTCGTCAGTCCCACAGATAAGAGTGCGTAACAGAGAATTATTTTTCCTATTTCTCAACCAAAAATATGTTGTGTGAACTCAAAACAACCGTCTCGATGATATGGTTCTTTTGAGCGCCAAAACACGTGTTTAAACTGATAAAACAATCGCAATTTCACGCTAAAATTGCTTAACTGGCCCAATCTTCGTGCATTTAGCTATGATTCACTGCTTATACTGGCTCATAAACTTCACTGTACATTTAAAGGCGATGCATTGAAATGGCCTGTGTTTAAAAAACGATTCAAGTAACAGTTTTGTCTGACCCTTAAGTAATTGCTGAATTTTCTTTCGAGATCATTGTTTCCTAAAAATATGTCTTTCAGAAATACAAGTAGGTTATCATACAGTATGGATCCAGATAATGCCCAACATTTTATACCTAAACTTGCCTTCGGCTGTTGACAAAGTTTATCAGCGAAATAACTTCAATAGGCAAATATTTGATAATCTTTAAGTTTAATGTATATCCCTAATTCGCTATTTCTCGTCAACTCGCTAAGTTGCTTGAATTGTCGTCATAAACTCATTACTTACTATTGTCATCTGCTGATCACCTTTGCAAACAATTTGGACCCAGATCAGGCCAGAAAAAACGTCGGGCATGATCTGGATCCAAACTGCTTGACACTCTACTGATATTCCCGAAAGATCATTTTAGAAAAAGCAACAACAAGAAACAAACTGATTTTGAAAAAATATCAGCAGACGACAAAATCATGACAAATTACCTCGTAGGCAATAGAGTCAATGAATTGAAATGGAAGTTGCTTCATGTACATGCACGTTTCATGCTTAAGCCTTATATTTGCCTGCTCTTTCAATACGGCACGGTCTAGGACCCCTATAGACTTTTACAATTGCGTGTGTGCATGTGTGTGTCAAAATGATGACGAGTGAGGTTTGCGGAATAGATTTTCGTTGAATCATCAGATATAGATAGTCCTTTAGGCTAGTACATATCATCATGTCAATGCAAATATACCAAGTGTAAATATTGGGGTACACATAGGTATATTCACAGGGAAAAACAACTAAGTTATTCTTTTGTACAGGGGACTGGGGCTTCAGTTACAAATAAGGGCGTCTCCCAAAAATAAGTTTTAGTTACGCGGTGTGCATTTAAATTCACATGCTAAGAGGCGTTCTTCTAAGTTCAATTTAAAGTTGTTTAAAAAAAGAAAAATGGGGGTCACTTATAACCTGGAAACACACTAGGAGCTACGCCAATGCTTAGGTCACAAAGTTAATCTCAGGGAGAGATTCTTCAGCAAGCTACAAACAATGCACAAGCCCCAGAACATCAAAGGGTGGTTATGTTGAAAACAGAGCGCAAATGATACACTTTGAAAACATTCAAAGTCTTGCACAAACGCAAGCAATATTGCTTGTTTGAAAACCTAATTGGAACAAAACGCTAACAAGCTACTTTTGTAAAATCTAAGATATGCAAAGCGCAATCAATGCATTGTACTTAAAAAAGCATTTTGTTAAAACCTTCAAAACAAACCACCCTAACACGATTGATAGCGTGCTGTATATGCATTGTATGCGCCTTGATTCAATTCTTTTTTCATATCAGATATATTTCGTATAATATGGCATTCTATACCATTCCCCAACTTGTGAAATAAATTCATAAATATATGACAATTCGTGTAAGATCCCCTATGCAATATACTTGCTGGTTTTAATATGCATTTCATGCGCTGATCCAGAAATATTTGCCAAAAGATTTAACATTTCCCCCTTTTTTGACGAGGTGAGAGAGGATCCAAATACCAATAAAAACGGATCATAATCGGCCCGCCAAATGGCGTTTCGCTGACGGCCAATGATGATCCGCTTTAAGTGTTATTTGGATCCTCTCTCCCCTCGTCAGAACGTCAGAGTGGCTCAACATTGAATGATTGCTCGATAGAAGTCTGATTTTCAGCAGACCAGGACAAGTTTGCTAAGAATTCCTATCGTTTGTGATTTTTCAGGTGTGGTCGTAGCCCCTGTACCCCCTCTGGATCCGACAACTAAGTTGCAGATCAGATAAAACATCAGAGCAGTCCATTCAGCATCTTTGCAATTTTGCTCAGAGTTACCCTATTGTGCCTCATCCAAAATTTCAATATTCCAGCTAGTCGTTTCAGTTGAGCAGACTGTGTTGACAACTGAGCCTGTGGAGATGTTAAAGCTGGTTTAAATAATACATTGCTGATAAAATATAGACTAGTAAAATCATGTAGATGTCTGTGCTGATTCAAGTACCATAAACCTTGACTATTGCATTTTACTGTAGGTGTTACTTTATATTTATTTCTCCTGTTTTATAATATTTATAACAAGTAGCCCGATGGGCAACGATAGCTCACCTGGGAGCCAGCATAATGTTTGGAGACACCAAAATTTATGATGCTCAAAAGGCAGGTACAATAACTCTGAACTTGAAACAGTGATCAGGAATATATTCAAACACTCAAAATATTATGCCAATTCTGGTTATCTACAAGTATTAAAAAGATCTGAATAAAACTTGCGGAGGAAACCTGGTTAAACTATATTTTTCAGATGCTCAAGTGCAGATAACTGCATAGTCAGGGATGAGATCTGACCAAAATTCAAACTAATCCATGCATTAAGTATGTCCTGGCTACCTACAAGAATGAAGAAGATCAAATGAAAAATGAATGAACTAGAATGGTCAAAACATTATAGAGCTATATTTTAGACACTCAATGGCAGCTAACTATAGTTGCTGGCCAAGTGTGGCTGAAAATCAAACTCATTAAAGATTTTATAGTTGTCCTTGATACCTGCAAGAATGATGCAGATTCATCCAAAACTGAAAGCGCTAGACTGCTCACAATATTTCTCCCAATATAAGTCGATGGAGATTTTTCAGACGTTCAAGGGCAGCTAACTCCGCAGACCAAGGTCAGATTTTGCCTAATTTCAAACCCATCCAAGATTTTTAAAGCTGTCCTTGTTACATGCAAGAATGAATAAGATTCAATCAAAAGAGTGCTCACAACATTATACATTCAATTTTCAAACGCTCAAGGGCAGCTAACTCAGTAGTTGCTGATGGGATCTGTCAGAAATTCAAACTCATTCAAGCTTTTATGGTTGTCCTTGTTACCTGCAAGAATGATGAACTTCCATTCAAAAATGAAAGGACTAGAGTGCTCACAACATTTCTCCCATTATAAGTCTATGGGGATTTTTTCAGACATTCAAGGGCAGCTTCCTCCATAGAACCGGGTCCGATCTTGCTGAATTTCGAACACATCCAAGTTTTTATAGTTGTCCTTGTTACATGCAAGAATGAATAAGATCCGTTTAAAAATGAAGGTGCTAGAGTGCTCACAACATTATACATTAATTTTTCAAATGCTCAAGGGCAACTAACTCAGTAGTTGGTGATGGGATTTGGCAGCAATTCAAACTCATTCAAGCTTTTATGATTGTCCTTGTGTCCTGCAAGAATGATGAAGATCCATTCAAAAATGAAAGCACTAGAATGCTTACAACATTTCTCCCATTATATGTCACTGGAGATTTTTTCAGACGTCCAAGGGCACCTAACGCAGTAGACCTGGTCAGATCTTGCCGAATTTCGAACCCATCCAAGCTTTTATTGCTGTTATTGTTATCTGCAAAAATAAAGAAGATCCAATGACAGATGGAAGAGCTAGAGTGCTCACAAGATTTTCCCCATTATAACCCTATGTGAGCTATATGTTGCCATGGAAACCAGAGTTCTGATCCGATCTGGCCCAAAACCTTATGCAGCCAATCCCCTACCCCAATGATGCTTTAGATGAAATTTGAATATGATCGACCAACTGGTCTCAGAGATATTCATGTCTGAAAGTGCGAACAGACGCACGGACGGACGCCGGCTTGAGTCCCATCCTATAAGCTCATTGAGCTTCGGCTCAGGTGAGCTAAAAACGCACGGATTATATTTCATCTTTTTTGCAATGAATTAAATAAATTCAATAGTACAGGAGCATGAATTTTGGATTCCATCTAGCACATGACATTAAAATTAATTAAAAACAGCATTTTATCATTAATACTATTGTTGAACAATAGCTGGTAATGATAAAATGCTATTTTTAATTAATTGTTCGGATTGATCGACAAACTGAGAAATTCAAATAGTAAATTTCTAATTTGAGGATTAAGTAAAATAAACTATGAAAGCAAACAATTGTTTCCTTGTCTTCAATCTGTGGTTTTGCACTGCTGAAACATTTCTAACTTGCTAAGTCAACAAAAATATTTGTTGAAAGCATAGTGAAAACCAATGCTTTAATACTTACATTCTCAATGTACATGTAGCTGTCTTAGATGAAACCATAATCCCTAGCTGATTGCATTTCTCGGTGCAAAATATTTAGCAGTGTAGCATGGATTAATGTAAATGCTCCTGTTAGTGTAAATGCGGACAATAACGGAGATATCGCTCCAGGCACTGTAAGCAGGACCATGTTTACACTAAGCGGCGATAATGCAGACCCCAAAACAGTATCAACAGTTAGTGTCAACATTATTAGAAAAAATGAAATTACAAGGGAGGACTATTTATCGGAGACATATGAGCAGCCGTGACAAACCAACTATGTGACATTGAATACTGGGTTAAGACCAATTAACCTACTTGTATAAGTTATAGTGATTTTGCCTTATACCTTGAAAACTATTTGAAAAGTAAGTAAGTTAGAAAGTGTCTGTGCATGTCTCATATTGTAAAAAAAACATAATGATAACTGATTTGCACCCGTCAAGACACCACATAAAATATGTAATCGAATATCAGGAAAGTGAATGGGATAATTTGCAATTTCCGTAATACATAGTAAACCTACATATGCATATTTTTTCACGCCAATACCATGCAATGCTTACAGTAGTTTTCACGTGACAGCCACAGAAGGTGACGTACATGATCAAGTTTGCAACCACTTCACATATTACTTGACTTTTCGCTTACCGTAAAGGCGACAACTTTAATATTCATATCTGGGTGTGGTTCGTCTATTCCATCTGCTAAGGAAGGGAAATCAGGTTTTATCTATAATTTGGTATAGAGTTGCTAAGCTTTTTGAGCCGCGCAAACGTGCGTGCATTTCATGAAAATCCTAACCCTATACACACTGAACTCACATTTATTAACCCTTAAAGCGCATAATAACAAAATGTATGTTTTTGTCGCCAACTTTAACTATTTGAAGCCTCATAGATAAACAGTGTGAACCCAGATCAGACTGCTCCTGTAGGAGCAGTCTGATCTGTGTCCACAATGTTTGCCTCCCTGCTTATGTTAAATAGGCATTTTCAGATGCAGTTGTTTTGCTGGCGTTTTAAGGACTAAATAATGACTGAGGTGGTGGCACAAGATGATACTGTTACTTTTGAATAAAACCACGCCTCCTTTTCAGCTTTTACCTATGCCTAAGGTAGACCAGTCCTAATTACGCATTCATGAGGCGCCGCCTTTACAGTAAGCGAAAAGTCAAGTAATACATGTATCAAGTTTCATCAAACTAGCTTGAATAGTTATGAGTTGTCCAGGAATCCATATCTTTGTGCAACAGTTACACTATTTCCGTTACCATTGGATTTTAATATTCATGCTATGTCGGAAATAACATAACGTGCATTATCAGCTTTGCCACCTGCTCACATGATAAGCTTGAATAGTTATTGGGTTATCGAGCGGGGTACATATATCAGTAATAAGGAATAGCAGGTACAAGTTATTTATAATTAGACAAGAAAACTATCAACAGACCCAAAATTATATCATCAAAGGAATCCCACATTGTTAACAAAAAGCGTTGACAGCGAACGTCTTATCGTCAAACTCGCCCGTTAGTGTACCGTTGACAATAACGAGACACGTCGCTCTTGTTACTGTCATCGTTTACACTAACAGTACCTTTATTGTAAAAGCGTTTACAGTAACGGGAGCGATATCTCCACAATAATCACAAACAAGAGCCAAAAGTTCAGCCCTTTCCCTTCAGTTGGCCACAAGGCAGCAATAAAGAGACGGGAAAGCATGACAATCACAAGACATAAATAAAACAAATGATCCACAAAAGAAGTCCTGCCTTGGAACGGTCAGTAAAAAATCAGATTTTTAGCTTTCATTGGATGATGCAAAACATTATTGTTTTAATGTCTTTGAGAAGCCCTTCGAGCTTCACACATATTAAAAAGCCTAGTGCTTTGCTTCATCCAGTGCAAGCTGAAAATCTGCATTTCAATCCTTAATTCTTATCTTCACTGAGTGGTTCTTCACTGCCATGGCATTTTTTCAAATGTTCTGTAAGCCCAAATATTTGCCTAAAGGACTGAGGACACTGGTGACATCTATGAGGTTTATCTCCAGTATGAACCAGCATGTGTCGTGTAAGGGAATATTTCTGTACAAATTTTAAATTACATTCTGTGCACTCATGCTTTTTGTCTTTAGTGTGAATTTTTTTGTGTCTTGCTAAACTTGATGACTGGGTAAATCTCATATCACAAACTGTACATGTAAACCTTCTCTCTTTAGTGTGTACAACTGCGTGCATTTTCAGGCGTTGTCTGTCTAGAAATTTCTTTCCACAAACTGGACATTTTGCAGAATAGTTTCTAATGTGGCGAGTATTTTCATGCTTTTTTCGATGATTATTTTTTCTATAAGTAGCGTCACAATATCTGCATTTATATGGTCTGTCCACTGCAGGATGTGTTAGCTTGTGACTTTCTAGGTTCTCTTCAGTCATGAAAACTTGGTTGCATACATTACAAGTTATACGTTTTAAGCCTTCATGTTCACGCATATGATTAATAAAATAACTTTTTGTGAGATATTGTAGTCCACAAATTTGGCATATGTATGGCTCAATAGGATTAGCGTTTGTGTGTTCACGTTTCATGTGTGCACTAAAGCTACCTTTCCAAATTAGTTTACCACATATATGACAAGCAATCAATTCGAGGTTGCTGTGATGAGCTCTACCTTTGCCATGTATTGTCCTTCTGTGTGACTCCAGCTGAATCAAAGCATCAAAAACATCTCCACATTTCCAACAATATAACTTACCCTGGCTATGTTGTTGAAACATATGTCTCTTGTATTCCTCCTTAAAGGGAAAAACACACCCACAAATTTCGCATAACAGTGGTATTTTCAAGTGGTTTCTGATATGAGCAATCAAATCAGATTCCAGCATAAAAGCCTTACCGCACAAATCACAATGAAAGAATAGTTGGTTTATTAACCTTAGTCTTCGATCCTCTTCCAGTTTAGAACTTGTAGTCTCAAACAAATGCTCACCAGCTTCAATTGCTATTGGTATCTTCTTGTGCTCTTGCTGTAGTTGTTCCTTTTGTCCCTCCTGTATCTCATTCAAAAGCTCACCAGCTTCAATTACTAGTGGTATCTTCTTGTGCTCTTGCTGTAGTTGTTCCTTTTCTCCCTCCTGTATCTCAATTAAAAGCTCACCAGCTTCAGTTACTAGTGGTATCTTCTTGTGCTCTTGCTGTAGTTGTTCCTTTTCTCCCTCCTGTATCTCAAACAAATGCTCACCAGCTTCAATTACTAGTGGTATCTTCTTGTGCTCCTGCTGTAGTTGTATCTTTTCTTCCTCCTGTATCTCAATTAAAAGCTCACCAGCTTCAATTACTGGTGGCATCTTCTTGTGCTCTTGCTGTAGTTGTTCCTTAACTTCCTCCTGTATCTCAATTACAAGCTCACCAGCTTCAGTTACAAGTGGTATCCTCAAGTGGTCTTCAATATGTGTTATCAAAACTGACATCATCTTAAACTTTTCACCACATAAGTCGCAGAGGCAATATGGAATCCCACTTGAACGGGGGACATCTGGTTCTTTATCTCTACTGTGTTCAATTTCATTATTGCTAAAATCTTCAGCCTCGATGCAATGCATGTTTATGTTTGAATTATTCGCTTCATAAAAATGTACATGTAATAACAGCAGTTCTAAATGAATTCTTTTTAATCTGACATTGGTCAGAAATTTCCCATTCCTTAAATGTCTCTGGTACTCTCCAGTCCATCAAAAAGTATTGTTGATGAAACACCTGAAAGTAAATAATATGCATTATAGGTATTATTTTACAGTTCTCCATTACTCCAAATAAGTCAAACAAGGCACATTTGTCGAACTTATATCTCCTGCGAAGGGTTACTTCAGAGAAACATAAATCACAAAAAAAAAATCCATTTGTCCAACCCCCTAATTTCACCTAGGGTTTCATAAAGATCAAGAAAGTTAAAATCCTATCGAGTTTTCAGTCCTTAGTTCAATAGAAAATAAACGTATCTGTATAATCTTTAATATCTGATTTCAACCTGACCCAGAGGTGAGGCCAAGGGGTGTGTCAGGTCAAAGTGTTTGCTTCTATGTTAGTCAATACGTCTGTCTTTTCCCCTTAATTTTAAATGCAGCATGACCACTTTCCCTCAGTTCACTTAACTACACTTTTTTTCCAAGGTAAGCTGGAAAAAGCAGTTAACCGGTACGTCATGCCTATTCTTTGTCTTTCGCTTGTAATTGACAACAAACCCTGTTGAATGAATCATCAGATGGGAGGAAAATGTCCTAGGTAATTATTTCATGATCAATCCCCACTAAAGTTTTGATCGAACTCGCCACTCCTGTATCTGCAGTCAGACATACGTCTGTATAGTGCTGCAGAGATATTATGGCTATGTTTACATTTGTTTATTTGTAAACATTGAAATCAAAAGATTTGGGTGACGTGTTCAGAAGTCAGGCGTAGTTTTGAAAACTATTTGCTTGTCAGTATCGATGCATGTACGTGTAGCTCAGTTGGTAGAATTGCTGCCAGCATAAAATCACCGTTTTTCATTATGCGGATGTTAGAATCCCATCAATGCTCTCATTTCTTTTTTTATTTTTAATACAGGACATTTTCAAATAAATTGCTTCATCATTTTTAGACAAAAGTTTTAACATTTATACAAAGTCTCCTTTACATGGGAAATACGAAAACACACATGCGAGATACCAAGGAAAGTGTATAGACTGTTTGCTGTCATTAAAGCGTTATTCAGCAATTGAAATAAATTGGAATTGATTATGAATTATATTCAAACAATTGTATCAATAAATAAATTATAAAATATATAAAAATGAAAAAAGAAGGTACAAAAAAGGTTTTGAACTCGCTACCTCAATGACAGAGTACAAGTGATGCATCCACTATGCTACGAATATCTTCTTGTGATTGGTGTGTGCATATTACATTTTAAACATAATAAAATACACTAAGTGTTATAACTAGAATTCCGAGAATTGGATGTGTCTGCTAGCCAAACAGAAGCTAATAGTCCGGCAGTATTCAGGCGAATTTTAAGGGGGACCTGGAACTTGATTTTAAACTTTTTTTCTTTGTTGATTCTGGTTATGCATACATTGTCCTTGAAAAATCCGAGTGATGCCACTCTGGTATCATTGAGCATTTCGATATATCCAAGATGGCGTCCAAGATGGAGGACAATTATAAGAGAAAAATTGTGTGATACGGAAAATAATGTCTCAAACCCATTTTCTTTCTTAAATTATTGCTATGAAGTTGGAATCTAACAGAACATACCAGCTTGTAACCAAATAAAATAAGAATGCGGACAAGATGGCCGCCAAGATGGCAGTTTATCACAAAAGTATAAGAAAATCTTCCCTGAGACCGACAAAGTCCAGGGATTTGCATGCAAAATGCTTATTTTACTGATTCTTGAATTACAGACATCATCCTAGTAATCCCAGTGATGCTATCACTCAGCATTTGACATATTCAAGATGGCTTCCAAGATCCTAGCCAACAATCTTTTCAAACCCGTGAGAGCGGCACCCTACATGTAGGCATAATGATGGACGTGTAACAGACCAGATGCCTTTACAAAAACACATATCTGAATAAACAAACCTGGTATGCGTGTATAATAGAGTTGCAATGTAAATGCAGGCATATCTGAGAATGGCACTAGGGTCCAAAATTACAATGCTTCCTTAAAGTTAAGGAAGACTTAAGTTAAGTATTGATTAAAATAACGTTTCGAACTTATTAAAATCAAAATAGTTTCGTTTTTTCTGTACATCACAATGGTGTCTTTGACCATACGTACTGCATCGATCTTGGCAATTCATTAAACATTTAATGTAACATTTTGGAATACCAATACTTCCCTTAAGTCGTCCTTAACTTTAAGGAAGCATTGTAACATTGGGCCCAGTTCAGCAAACATGTCTGATGTGATGACACCTCTGTACAAGAAGCACCATATTTGTAGCCATCTTTCTATCTGCACTCAACTAGTTAAAATGTCGGTTGCAGTGGCAACTGACCAGCAGACATGGCATATAGTGAGGCACCACACCAATGGGCATGGTTGATAATGAGGGACCACACCAGAAGGCGTAGCCTATGGTTAGACAACACACCAGAAGGCTTGGCTGATAATGAGGCATCACACAAGAAGGCATGGCCTATAGTGAGGCTCCACACCAGCAGGCACGGCTGATAGTGAGACACCATACACGCAGGTATGGCAAATAGAGATACACAACACCAGCAAGCATGCAGGAATGAGTGGTAAAAGATCGGCAGGCATACTGATTGAGTGGTTAAAGATCGGCAGGCATATTGATTGAGTGGCAACGGTCCAGCAAGCACCCATCTTGCACATCACTCAACCAGTAGGCATGTTTGAACAGCAGTGGTGTTTGTGGAAGTTAAACTAGGCCAGAATACATATTTGTTGCAGCTGCAGCGACATAGCAATTGAGTCTCACTGGACCAGCAGGCATGCATCTTGCATTGACAACGTAGCAATAGTCTTGCCTACGAAAGTTTCACAGTTTAAGTTGGCATGTTTGATGGAGGGGCATTGATCGAGGAGCTTTTCTCTTTGATTTTCAAAGGAGACATGTCTGATTGAATGGTACCAAGTTCTCAGTCATATCTGTTGAAGTATCATTGAACAGCATCCATGTATTGCTACCAGGCCATCACATGACATTCTTACCAGCATGCATGCAAATTATGTGGTACTGAAACAGCACACATGTATGCCTGTTGCCGAGACGCAGGATCGTAGGCATGTGTGTTTGTTACATCACACCAGCAATAATGTATGTTACAATTGCACCCGACTAACAGGAATGCTGGGTACTCATGCGTTGGATCAGTGTGCATGTCTGTTATACTTGTACCAGACCAGCAGCCCAGCCATTATTGCCACAGGGTCAGTAGACATCTTTACCATTTCCATGTTTGATTAAGCACACATGTCTGAGACCAAGACTCCAAGCCAGCAGTTATATATGTAACAGCTTCAGGAGACTATCAGGCCTGTTGCAGTACCCATGTCTTTACACTTTGCTCTGAAACAGCAGGCATGTTTGTGACGGTTGCATCCGGCCATTTGGCACATCCAATACAAGCATGCATTTCTGTAAGATTTGCAAACACATTTGTAGTTGTGGGGCTGTGCCAGCAGGTATGTCTGTTACTCTTGCCTCAGACCCGCAGTTATGTCTTCTATGCTTGTACCCGACCAATGGGCTGTTAAGCACAATTGCACCAGACCGTCGGGCATGTATGTTACAGTAGCACCTGACCAGCAGTCATGTCCTTATATGTTGCATACAATCTGCATGCATGTCTCTTACAGTTTCATCTTATCAGCATCCATGAATGTTATATTTGCACTCAGCCATCAGCCATGTCTGTAACAATTGCATCCGACCATTTGTCATGTCTTTAACAGTTGCACCTAACCAGCAGTCATGTTTGTTAAACTTGCACCAATGCACCTACACGCATGCATGTATGAAAAACTTGCACCAGACCAGTACTAGTATTCATAGTTGTTATAGATATATCCAACCATCTGCGCTGTCTGTTGCACTTGCACCAGACTAGTAGCGTAGTAATGGTTGTTACAACTGTACCGGACCAACAGGCCTGTATTTTACAGTTTCTCCTAAGCAGCAGGAATGTCTTAAATGGTTACGCCCAACCAGCAGTCATGATGGTAATTAACATCTGCAGCATGCAGGTATATTTCTTACTCGTTGGTTTGTTGATATACTGCACCCCATAAGTGAATAGTATTTTCCCTCTTTTTTTTTGGTAATTTTATTTTTTAGCAATCCATCCATAAACTACTTTCAAGCTGATTTTTCCCGCATATTGATTAAAAAAAGGTGTGTACCTTGAGCAAGCACGCTGTCACAGAGTTTTCGGTGATATCGTTTGGTCAGCATACCCTGGCATTTATCACTTCATTATTTCTTGACAGAATGTTTGCCCAAAGTAGGAACTTTTATGAGAATAATATGATATTAAGCTTCGTATTATCAGATACAGCCAAAAGTAGTCTTGAAAGTAGTGCATGGATTGATGGATACGATTACCAGAACAAAGACACACAAAAAACATTACCATTATGAAAAAATAAGTCCGTTATTTTTTCAGTGCAGTGTATAATAAAAACCCATGTGATTCCACAATATAAATCCTGCTATTTCTGCCATCTTGTACGACATCTTGGAAATATTACAACATTGAAACACAACAACATCATGCCAGTCAAATTTGCCGAATGCAACCACTGTTGAAAACTATCAGAAAAAAGTTATAAACTGTAGTTCTGATTTCAAGTGGGATTTTGCTTTAAAATGGCGGCCATCTTGGACACCATCGTAAATAGTTCAACCTTCTGAATCAAACAATGTTCCATTTTAATCATTTGTATCAATTCGACTCTAAAAAGCCATACAAAGTCAACATTAAAATGCTTTTTATGGCGTTTTTTGGTCAGATAGGTCTTAGGGGACTCAATGACGGCTATCTTGGGCGCCATCTTTAATATTTCAACCTTCTGAATTGAATCAATGTTCCATTTTAATTGTCTGTATCATTTAGCCTCTAGACATCCATAAAAAGTTAAAAATAGAGCTCTTTTTATCGAACCTGTTGGTCAGATAGGTGTTAGGAGCATAACTGACGGCCATCTTGGACGCCATCTTGAATTTTTCAAAACGCTCAATGATGCCAGAGTGGCATCAGTTGGATTCATCATGTACAATGTCTGAACAACAAGAATCCGTGAAGAAAAAAACTTTAAAATCGAGTTCCAGGTCATTCTTGTTTTCTACCGGACTATAACAAGGCAAATTTGTTGATTCTATGACACAGGCGAAGGGTTATTTTAAAGAAACTTATAAGTCACAAAACATCAATCCTATTTCTCCAATCCTAATTTCACATTCGGTATCCTGCAGATCAAAGTTATACACCTATCAGTTAGTTTTCAGCGATTAGTTCAATAACTTCAACCTGGCCCAGAAGTGTGTGTAAGGTCAAAGTGTTTGCTTCTATATTAGTCTATACTTCTTGACCCTTCATGTGATATGCAATATGAACACTTTCAGAATTTATTTTAACTTTTAACCCAACCCACAGGTTGAGGGTGTGTGTAAGGAGAGAATATGTGCTTGCATGATGCTCTATGCCACATTCCCTTTAATTTGTTATGCAACATGACCATGTTCTGAAAAAAAATGAATTTAGATCTATTGTCCCTATCCCCCAGGGTCGGAGGGGGGAGAAGGGGGTGTAGGGGGCGGTCTATATGCAAAATATTGACCATGCTGCTGCATTCGTGGGTATTAGTCTGAAAAAAATGAATTTTGACCTTTTGGCCCCTAGTGTCAGGGAGAATTTTGACCTACTGACCCCATACCCAGGATCGGGGAGGGGAGGGTAGGGGTCTGCAGGCAAAATATTTGCGATCATGTTGCTGCATTTGTGATTCTCTTAAATTTGATATGCAACATGACCATGTTCTGAAAAAAGTTGAATTTTGACCTGCTGACCACATCCCCAGGGGTCTGTAGGCTAAATATTTGCTACCATGTCGCTGCATTCTAGATTCTCTTAAATTTGATATGCAACATGATTATGTTCTGAAAAAGTTCAACTTTGACCTACTGATCAAATCCCTAGGATCGGGGTTGGGGGGGGGGGGGGGGGTATGCGGGCAAAAAATTTGAAACCATGTTGCTGCCTTCGGGATTCTCTTTAATTCGATATGCAACATGTCTTTGTTCTGAACAGATGCATTTTGACTACATTGCCAGTAGGTGGGGGTGAGAGTGTGGGTGTGGGTAGGGGTCTGCGGGCAAAATATGTGCTAACATCCTGCTGCATTTCGTGATTCCCTTTCATTGATATGCAGCCTGACCATATTCTGAAAAAGTTTAATTTTGGCCTATTGGCCCAATCCCCTGGGTCGGCGGGGGTGTCTGCGGGAGTAATATTTGCTCCCATGTTGCTGCATTCTTGATTCTCTTTAATTTGATATCCAACATGGCTGTGTTCTGAAAAAGTTGAATTTCGACAGGCCTTTGATCGAAAATCACGTCTGATATTTTTCATGTTTTTTTATTCCTCTGTCTGCATGTGAAATTTCCGTAAATAATATTGACAACTTTCTGAGTTATTGCAAAATTTAAATAGTTGACCTTTGACCCAACCTAAGGGTCAGGGGGTGGGGTAAATTTTTTAGCTCTGTCATGCTTATCTACAGGCACTGGTAATCATGGCCTTTCGAGAAATTGTAAGATATGATAGTTTTGGAGAAATATGAAGTTGGCCAATATAGATTTTGCACTAGCCTAAACCAAAGTCAAAAAAGGGCCATAAGCAAATGACGTCCAAATTCGAACTTCACTTGTAATATATCATGCTTTACCCTTCTGTAAAATTTGAAAGGAATTTTTCCATCCCTTCGAAAGTTATTGATCGGAAACTTGACCTGTAATTTATCATGCTTTACCCTTCTGTAAAATTTGAAAGAAATTGTTACATCCCTACGAAAGATATTGATCGGAAACCAATTGTAAATTTAGCCAAAATCCAAGTCAAATAAGGGTCATAACTCAGTCAAAATTTTGCCCATCACCCCCCCTCCCCCTTTCGAACGTGCTGTATTTAATGATGCTTGACCATTCTGTAAAGTTTAAATGAAATTGATTCATCCCTTTAAGAGTTATCGATCGGAAACCAAAAGTGTGACGCCACGAATGACGCTGCGGACGCTGGAATCATGAATCCTATATGTCATCCTTGCTTCGCAGGCGACACAAAAATAGAAAAATAAAAATAACTTTGTTACTGGTAAATATTATTGTAAATAAAGAATGTCAACATAGCCAAAATAACGCTATAGGACTCTAGTCAGTCACGTTAATGACTGCTCTACAACATTTAGGTCAGTGGTCCAGGAGCAGATGGAGGTACAATTTATGTAAAAGGTATATTAAATATTTTAGTGCTGTTTGCCATTTTGTTAAACAGACTGGAACCATTTGTGCAGTTTTGGTAGAGGGATTTTGAGGAATATCTATATGCATTTTAAGAATTTCTATAATAACGAACGAATTTTCATCTTTATATTGGCATGTTTAATTTAATACCAATAAAGGACGTGTAACGGTTTTGTATTACAAATGGCCCACTTTTACTGTGAAAATATGCATAATAATTGAGCCACGACATGTGATTTCCAACAATGTGGTCTTTGACAAGTGTAGACTCAGACGAGCCTTTGCAGCCCCCTGTTAAACTAAGAAACTCCAAATGCTGGTCGGTCAGTAGCTTAACAGTCTTAGAATATTCATGCGACTAGCAAAGGCTCTGATCAGACTGCGCGTATGCACAGGCTGATCTGAGGCTTTGTTGGTCGCATATACCACATATTTGGAAATCTCATGTCACGGCTCATATTATTATCTAACTCTTATCAATACAATTATTTTTACAAGCAGTCTTTGGATACTACTAGTTTGAAAGGCAAATACAACAATATCTCAGTAAATTGTAGTCATATGAGAGTCAAAGAGAGACAGAGAGAGACAGACAGCCAGTCAGACACACAAAGAATGACGGAGAGAGTGTGTGTGTGTGTGTGTGTGTGTGTGTGTGTGTGTGTGTGTGTGTGTGTGTGTGTGTGTGTGTGTGTGTGTGTGTGTGTGTGTGAGAGAGAGAGAAAGGAGAGAGTTGAATATGACTCCCAACTTTTTTAAACGGATACACTGATTTCTTGAAACAGTCATTTCGTTTGTTTTGTTTTTATAAAGACACTAACCGCCGCTTTTGTTTTGGCATGGCTAATTGCTTTGATATAACTTTGTCAAAATGTATGTACAATAATATGACTATTTTTAATACCCCTATTCCACACAGGCCACGAATCGCCCAAATCGCCACGAATTGATTTTTTTCTTATTCTGGGGTATTCGTGAGGTTTCATTAATTTTTTTTCTCACATCGTGATGCTCTACGAGTCAGTCCCGACTAAGTTACGATGTCGTTAGGAATATTCGAGGGAATCGGCTCAATTCGGCTGGAATCCCGCAAGAATTCATGATGATTAGCTAAATAACATAAGAACATGCTTCACGAAAGTTAAGGAATCAATTACGAATTAGTTAAAAATATGCCGAATCCAACACATAAATCCGCGACAATTCGCGAGATTTTCTCTCACGATATTTATAAAAAAGGCCCATACATGCTCCGGGACATCAGTTCCAAAATGAATGTTCCTCGTAAAGCAGCAGTAGAATTGATCCTGCAACTTTAGTGTTGAAAATTGCTTCTTATATAGCTAGAAGAAAACAACTACGTTAAAGTCGAGACTCTTTGACTTGGAAAAATATACCAGTTCGCCATTGGCAAAATTACCAGCCAGGAGCTACTGACTGATCCTGATTGTGCTCCAGAATCTGCCAAATCTGTTTCAACTTCAAGGACTGCTAACATGCGCGTGACGGGGTAATTAATCTTAGGGAAAATCCTTCTACTAGCTCTTACTTGGTTTTATTGCCCACGAAATTGGCACGAATGAGCTCAGAGTAGCTATGAATGCCCAAAAACGCCTCCGAATCGATTACGATTCAGTTAGGATGTCCAAGAATGCCTTAGGAATTTGGTACGAATCACGCACGAGTTTTCGAATCGGGGAATTCGTGGCCAAAGTTTTGAACAGTTCAAAACTTTTGAGCCGAATTCCCGATAGACCTACGAATTGCAAGAACTCACTACGGACTGTGCGAATCAGTTAAGATCTTCACAAACTGAGTACGATTCAGCAACGAATCCAAATATGTGTCAATTTGTGTCAATTCGTGGGATTCGAGGCCTGTGTGGAATAGGGGTGTAAAGCATGCGTTATAATTAAATCATTGATTGGTATTTTTGTATCACAGGGTAGACCTGGTTTAATATATTGCCAAACTAGGGGAGTATAGAATGAAAAGTATATACCATTAGATGGAGTTGACCCCTCCCACTTAATTGAGTTATTTGACCCTGGTGACCTTGCAATTAAGGCCAATGCTACCGGATCATAGTCATTCATTATGGTTTTCCCAGTATTGTGCCTGTGTCCGTTTGGTCCAATTCTGGCATTGGTTAAGAAGATAGAGTACAGACAAACCTTTTTAAGTTATATTTAGCCATGGTGATCTTAAAAATAAGGTCTATTTCTCCAAAACCTGACAATTGTTTTGACTGCCCAAAATAAGTACCTGCAAGTTTAGATAAAATCCAACTAAACGTAAATACGTTAGAGCATAGAAAAACTACTATGCCACAGCACAGATATCGGAATCATTAAATATTCCTCAATTTTGAAAGAACTATGTCAGTTTTCCAGTGATATTGTTAAAGTGAGATTATTTGAGCCAAAAGGAGCTGATGTAATGTCTAAAATGCAAACTATTTGCTTATATTTTTACGGACGCTAAAAGGTAACACCTAGCCATATTTTTTAGCTTATAACTGCTCATGCACATGTAAAATATATACTCCTCAAAATAATAAAAGGACCAAGATTTTAGAACGCGAGTATAATTAGCTCAAACATCTAAATCCTGTAAAACTTGGCCCAAATCTTTCTATTATTTGTGTCCATAAATCACAGATCATTATTAATGATTCCCATGCCTAATTCTGCCATAACTGTGTCTCAAATGCACATACCCTTCAAAACACACTTTCAAAAGACAGTGGGTGGGGTAAAGAAATTCGTCTGCGGTCATTCGAGTAGAATAAAAGTGAAACCAAATTAAACTTTGCTTTAAACAGTTCAGCTTACATGCAAAAAAATCTTCAAAGAGTTTCAATATACTGGGAAGCAAGCATTTTCATCTCTGACACTGGAGTTTTGACATTGTTTTGTTTTCTGAAAACAATGCGTGCACTTGGCCATCAAGAATCAGATTTTCAATCGTCATTCTATGCCGTTGAGTGTTAGAAAGATGTCCCGACGAATCGTTTAAAGATTGTCACAGACAAACGCCAAAACCAGGTGTCTGAATCTATAGTCTGGCCATTACGCCACAGCCAAATGGGGCAATTTTCTCTCACAGGAAGCGGTGGATGGTATCGACGGGAATAAAACACCATAAAGCTATGCGAAAACAGAGATTGCAACATCTAAAAACCTGTTTAATTCATTTCATGCATTTCTGTGGTCCATGGATCACACACAAAAAATACATTCCAATACATTTAGGTCAAGTTTTAAAATGACAAAAAATCATTATTAGTAACATTTTCTACCACTTTCTTTTTGCTGTTTCACTTGGCAATAAGGTGTCAAAGATGTCTGAAAATTTTAGGCTAGATCGTAAAATTGGTTTTCGAAAAACGTTCTACACAAAATGCATCAATGTTATAATTGATAGTATTGGTCCTTCAATTCTTTTGAGGAGTATATATAGTTGGCCCAGATATCGTCGTCAGGTAAATCAATGTGTTTTACCTATCGTTTACATTCAATGTTATTTATACAAAAGGCGTTTACATATAGAACACATTAGTCAATGGCCTGAATGCGAAGGCCACACGCATTTAACTCATAATTAGAGTAAAATGCACTTTTAATGCAAACTTACTATTTGTGTGCACAATATACGTGCTAAACTATTTGTTTTCACAATACATATCGCTCTTGTAAAGTGTTTGGAAGCACAATATATTTTATATGCAGCAACCACTTATCAGCTGACGGTAAATACTTACTAGCACCAGCAAACACAAATGCGTTGAATGTTAAATGATCAAAATACTCTATTTTAGGTGTTCATTCACCTTTATCGAAACAAAATGTAGGCTGTTAAAACGGTTCTGAAATCCCTGCTATGACTTAAGTTGTCACCCTTGAAACAGATGTTTCTGCCACAAATGCTTGAAACATGGCTATGTGTTTAATGCCCTACGCCATTGCTCTTCGTCACAGTCAACAATGATTCAGTCATGAAGTTTGTTTTGGTTGAACATGTACTAAGCAATAAAGATGAAGTGTCTTGCACAATGACACAAAACATATATTCGAGTATGGAACGCCTCGACTGCCTTATAATGTGTACATTCTATTCGTCATGTACAAGGGTCATTTTGTTATGTACACATGTAATTCGTTATGTGCAAAATGCATTTCGTATGAGCTAACTACAATTCGTTATGTACATATAAGGCGGCTATAAGCTACGACGTATGTGGTTAAATTGCTTACGATCACCTTACAATTTCTTTCGGCGACAAACTAGGACAAAACCCTACAGAGACCTTGCGGACATCGTAGGACGACCGCAAGGTTGTCGTGCAGTCATCGTGTTATCTTCAAGACCTCCCTATACAAATCGCACGGTGCCCGTACGATGACCTTGCGGAAGTCGCAAGGAGTCGGTACTCTGACTGCGCAATTGTCGTGTATGTGCATAGATTTAAACGGCCATCCATGTTCATTTTTGATGCACTTTTGAACCGTGCTTCAAAGTCATGTGATGTTAAATCACGCTATGAAGAGGCTAGTGTTTTTTGTTGAACATGGTCCGAATGTATGGCATTGATGATACCTTACAGCGTGTTACTTTGTGTATATGTTAATGTTAATTTTAAATTCTGCAGTTTTCATAAAGTTTAAATCACAGATTATTTATTTATTTATTTATTTATTTATTTATTTATTTATTTATTTATACAATATTTCAAGAGGGTGACCTATTTTTTTTTTTTTTTTTTTTTTTTTTTTTTTTTTTTGATCATTTATTTTATAAGCCCCTGTTACAATTTCCCTTGATAGCCCAGAGGCAACTATCAGGGTGTTTACAATTTATTTACATATCTCTTTCATTCTCTCATTCATACTCTCACCTCACCTTAATTCTACAGCAGCTTATGTATTAATTATTTAGGGGTTACATGGTTTTGTAACCATAACTAGTTTTCACACATTTTATTAGGAAACAGAAAATAGGGTAGGAAGAAGAAGAAAGAAGTTAAGACCTCTGGAGAGAAAGAATAACCAGTCATGCGGGGTTCACCAGTTCTCTTGTCGGCTTTTTCTGTAAAGTTTAATTCACGTAATGTCAAGAGTCCTGGGTGGATTTATTTATTTTGTATTATATTTGTAGGGTATTATCTTTATCAAATCCTTATTATTAAGGAGCATTTTAACTGTACATTTTTTCTATTGTCATTTTTGACTTATGCTGATGTGTACGTTGCTATAAATTTGCATTTAGCAAATTCTTAAATGGTGCCCAAGCATCTAAGAAGTTTTGCAATTCATTTCTTTGTATTGCAATTTCTCTGAGACTTTGAAATAGTGAGTGAACATTTATCTTATATTCCAAAAATGTCAAGTGTTTGTGTGTTCCTCTGCACATATTGATGTAATACCTTGCAACAAGCATTAAAAATTGAAGTGTATTCGAAGTGTTTGGGGGAAAGTTGCCAAGAATGAAATTACTTTCATTCAAAATTAGTGATATATTCATTTCTTGAAATTTTTCTGTTACCTCTTTTAGGAATTGTTGGGTTTTTGAGCACTTCCAAAAAAGATGTTCAATTGATTCTTCATTAGTACTGCAAAAAGAACAATTAGGACTATCTATTGTTTTTATCTGGTAAAGAAATTTATTTGTGGGCAGAATTTTATGGTTTATACAGGTTTGAAACCATCTAAGCTTTGTACATTTTGTTATTTTGAAAGGGGCCATAAATATATATTCCCATGACTTTTCGTCAATATGGTATAAACGGTTCCATTTATTTTTTCCTGTTGGTTCATCATTATATTCATTCAAAATTTTATAGATGTTTTGGGAGCCTTTCTTTTGTTTAAGGATTGCTTGAACTATTTTTGGAAATACTGGACCAGTTATATTTTTGTCAAGTTTATTGAACAATTTCTTTTTATTCATAAGCTTTTTGATGCATTCAATAACTCCTTGATACTGTAGAAAATTTGTTTTGATTGATGTTGACTGAATAAATGCATGGAAGTTGAGAAGATTACCTTCAATATCCATCAGATCCTGAATGAAACAAATTCCTTTATCTAACCATGACTTGTAGAAAAAGCTTTTTCCCCCAACCAATAAATTTTTGTTGCAAAAAATAGGTGTTTGATATGGACAGGATTTGTCACAATCCACATTTAAGCGTTTCTGTAGATTTGATAGAGCTTTAAGTACATCCTTCCAAAAGACATTTTTTACATTTTTTAAAGTTGAATCAGTATAATCAGAGCCACAACAAAAAACATTTTTTATATTAACAATTGTTTTTATCAGTACTTGCCACTTGCTTTCTTTTTGAAGGATACGCCTTAGCCATGTGATTTTTAGTGCCTGAGAAAAAGCATTCAAGTTTATCATATTAAGACCACCTTCAAAATACTGCTTAACTATTACAGATTGTTTAATTTTAGCTCTCCCAGTCCACAGAAAATCATAGAAAATGCTACTGATAATATTTAAAATCTCTGTGTCTGGGTTAGGCAGGGATATCAATAAATGAGTTATTTTGGGCAATAAAAGTGATTTAATGACAGTTATTTTTCCTAACGGGGTAAGAAATCTTCTACGCCACATTTTTATGGAGTTCTTTATTTGTGCTATTTTGTCCATGTAGTTTATACCTATCATTTTATCTAGATCAACATCAAATGTTATCCCCAGTAATTTAAATCGTGTTGTACCCCATGAAAGTTTCCATCTTGTTTTTATTGCGTCTGTACTGTATTTTTTTGCTCCTATCCAAATTACTTGAGTCTTATCGAAATTTGTTTTTAATCCTGATATGTTTGCGAAAGTGTCAAGCTCTTGTAATGTCTCTTCCAGAGAGGTTTTTGATCCATCTAGAAAAGCAGTAGCATCATCTGCATATTGTGAAAATTTCAGTTCTACATTATCAATGTTAATACCCTTTATATTCTTGTTGTTTCTTAGCCTAATCGAAAGTATTTCTGCACACAGAATAAACAAATATGGTGAAAGTGGGTCACCTTGTCGACAACCCCGACCTAACCTAAAAAAAGAAGATAAGTGCCCACACTGAGTAACTGCAGAGCATGCATTTTTATTTAATACTGTTATCCATTTTATAATAGAGGGTCCAAAATTAAAGAATTTTAATACTTTATTTATGAAAGACCATGACACGGAGTCAAATGCCTTTTCAAAATCGATGAGAAGCAATAACCCTGGGATATGTTTTTCCTCTGTAAATTGTAATAAGTCATACACAAGCCTTGTGTTTTCGCCAATAAATCTGCCTTCAATGAAGCCTGTTTGATCTGTGCTTATTAATTTATCTAACACTTGTTTAATTCTATTTGCAATGGATCCAGATGCGATTTTGTATACTGTATTCAATAAAGTTATAGGTCGCCAGTTTTTTAGGTAGTTTCTTGATTTATTTTCCTTAGGAATACAAACTATAAGACCATGTTGTTGAGTTATTGAGAGTTCTCCATTTTGAAAACCCGCATTTATTGCTCTCAATACAAATGTACCTAACTGTTTCCAAAACACTTTGTAAAAATCTGCTGAAGAACCACTTGTACCAGGACTTTTATTATTTTTCATGTTTTTTAAAGTTTTACTTGCTTCATTTAGTGTTAAAAGGCCTTCTAATTTCAAAGCTTCATCCTCATTTAATTTTGGTACAGTCATGTCTTGTATATGATCATTTAAATCTATATCATTTAAAACACTTTCTTTACTTGCATACAAGGTCTCATAGTACTTACATGTCTCTGTCAAAATTTGTTTTTGGTCTGTTATGATTTCACCATTATCTTTTTCTATTACATTTATTACTTTGTTTGTAAAATTATTTGTTTCTAAATTACAAAAAAATTGAGAGGGTTTTTCTCCATTTTCAATATTGTTTGCTCTAGAGCGGACTAGAAATCCTTTCATATTTTCTTCTCTTAGTTTGCACAATTCAAGTTTTAGCTTTTCTAGACTTGGAATGTTGTTTTCTGTTAAGTTGTCTTCTAAACCTTGAATTTCTTTAATTAGTTTTTGTTCATGTATATTTTTCAATTTCTTTTTATAGGATGCATAAGATATAGATTTCCCTCTTATTTCCATCATAATTGTTTCTAAAAATAACTGATCATTAATAACAAGCTGAAGTTCCTCATCTGGAATTTCATCAATAGCATCATGATTATAAACTGGTAAACAATATTGTTTTTTGATTTCCTGTATTTTGGAATTGATTGTTTTGAGATACTCTGCGTCTGTTAACAGGGAATTATTATGTTTCCATAGGGATTTACCATGTACAAAATTATCCATTGCTAATATTAATGTAACAATTGAATGATCAGATTTGTACCCAGTTTCAATTTTAGATTTTTTTATTAAATTGACAATATTTTCTGTAACTAAGAAAAAGTCAAGTCTAGATTGTTTAAGAGGGTTTTTACGTCTCCATGTATACCTTCTTTGAGAGGGATGAAGTTCCCTAAAGGTGTCAAAAAGATTATTGAGGGTGACCTATTTAGCTCGACGGCCAGTCTACCATATGGCCCATCTAGACATATATATCTGATATATAAACGAACAGTAACAGCCCCTTAATTATAGTACACTTTATAATTCGAAAAGTATCACTTTAATTAAAAATACAAAGGTGCTTTAACTGTATCTCCTCGTAGACCCAGTGTGGACTAAAACGCTTATTATGGTTTTATTAAGATTTATCATCCAAAGGCACTATACGGCCAGCAACCTCGGGCCAGCAACACATCAAATCTTCGTCATGAGCAAAACTGAAGTCGTTGCATGCGAAAAACAAAGGTACTGACCAGACTGCGCTTCCATCCACCCAGCCTGGTCAGCACATTTGTCATTCGTTTTCAGTAAAGTACATTTGTATTTCATTAATACAATCAAATTTCAATGTTCGACCTAGGCATATGTTCTCGCTACGAGACTCATATATATTTTCCCTTGTAGTAATGCTTAAATTCAAATCCCAGAGTTATAAATTACAAAAAAATCTTGACTTTTTATAAATCTAATCTAATTTATTAAACCCCTTATCCAACTAGCATTTTATGTATGCATTTCACTTTAGGGGCACATTTTAATTGTACTTCAGACAATGTTATCATGGAAGCATACTCTATGGGCCCTGATTAAACTGCGCCCATCAGAAAACTGATCTGGGTCCATAATGAGTCACTCTGAGTGGTGGCCTGAAGACACATATTGAAATGAAACAAACAGCTTATGATAACCAATATATAGTTTTATATACCCGTCTTAAAATTGTTGATAGGTCGCAAGACGACTGCACGATCATTGTACCATCGCCTTGGGGTTGTCGCAGAATGACCGTCCGATGTCCTTACGATTTTATGGGCCCTGCAAGGGCATCGTGCGGCGACCTTGCGGGCTCCCTACGACTATCGCAAGAGTCTATGATCATTTTTGGCCCAAAATGTCAATCTAAAATCGTGCGTGGTCCTCACAATCACCGTGCGGTGCCCGTACGGGGATCGTACGATGTTGCTGCGACGTGTCTACGGGCTTACGATTTTTTCAAACTTGTCATTGTGCGGAGTTAAACAAAATCGTAGAGGCCACGATGCCCGTAAATCCGTACGATGATCGCAAGGTCTCCTTGCGGAGGCCGCACGGAAACGGTGATTTGGACATTGTACGGGCATCGTATACTCGTCGTAAGGCAAATGTAACCGAGGCATAAGAGACAAATACTTTTGTCCACCATCTGTAGTTGTTTTCTCTCCAAATGGACTCTTTATAAAATATTATTTTCTAGAAAGCATGCAGGATCAGTGATCACATGGTAGAAAAACTATTCAGAGATGTCATACTTTTCAGAGATGTCATACAAGACAGATATGATAAGTGCTGTAGCCTACCCGAATTCCGCCCCCTCCACGTTGAGTAGTCCATGCATTACAACAAAAAAACGCACCATTTTGAACTTGTCCGATATAAATCATAGGCGTAGAAAGCTTTTCAATATTAAAGGGGGGCATACCTACCAAGGGCAACATCAATACTTGGGGGGGGGGGGGGGGTATTGCAAAATGTACATACACGCATGCATGCATGCATGCACACACACACACACACACACACACACACACACACACACACACACACACACACACACTTGCACACACACACGTATGAACGCAAGTACATGCTGCTAAATGTCCAAACACCCATCGAGCATCACCGGCGTCACTGCGTTGTGGTCTTTTAGCAAGACACATTTATCCTAGCTTAGTACTGGTTTAACCCAGGAAGACACGTCCCTGTTTAACTGAAAGATTGTTAGTGGGACGTAAAGAATTAAATCAAACAAACAAAAAACATATATTTTGTTTCAACTGCGATCTTTTAGTCACACGTAAGACACCGCAGTTATCTCATAATAGGCAAGTGATATAGACCACAGAGTGATGTCCGAGAGACGACCTTGGTATAATATGGATCAGATAGACGTTCTGTACATGTAACATATGAGTGCCTGCTATGGCCATGGTCTTAAAGAGGGGCGACTGACACAATAATTCTGCATGTTCTTCTACATAAATGAACATTTTACTTGAATTAATTTTTAATCGAACCAAAAATTTGGGAGCACGTCACAGACACAAATGTGTGACATACAGACGGACAAACAGATAAACAGACAGATACGCAACACTCACATTTATCTATTGTATCTATTTAATAATTTGAATTTGAACATTACTAGTTTTTAACGCTTTCATTAACATTCCGGCAGCCATGCAATCCTTCGTATTCATGGCCAGCCATGTTGTTCTTCATACAAATCCAGCAAACAAGGCTGCGCGTGAAATGCCACGTTGAACATATGCACACTGATTATATAAATAAACAGCAAAAGTTTTTTGTGTGCTGAAGATAACTGGAAAATGCGATAAAACACTAGTATCCTTAAATGCACAATGTATATTGCACCTGAAAAATTACACACATCTAAAACAACGTTTTTAACCAAGTTTAAGTATAGTTTTAATTAATAATGGTAGCTTTAGCTCAACTCACAACATAGACATGACGATTATGAACTCACGCATGTTTAGTATATCAGGTTTGAGGTCAGTTTGCTTTTTGCATCTTTGAAAATATCCATATTCATGATGAAACCTCCGTTTATACATACTAGTGAGAAACTTTGAATTACGTGGCTGTATATGCCGTCGCCTAACGGCC
This sequence comes from Loripinus fragilis, assembly GCA_964019695.1. Classification (NCBI taxonomy): domain Eukaryota; kingdom Metazoa; phylum Mollusca; class Bivalvia; order Lucinida; family Lucinidae; genus Loripinus; species Loripinus fragilis. The sequence goes on from OZ026524.1 coordinate 50,704,473, forward strand.
TCGTGTTCAAACAGCTTCCTCGGGCACCGGCAAATGTTAATGCATGAAAAAAACATGTGTGATCCCTATAGCCTTATATTTAAATTTCAGCTAAATCCATCGTGTGCCAAAAAGCGTACGTACGTACGTAAACGTCTGCCCCTACGACATCCGCTCTCGAAATTGAATACTTTTGATCAGAATTTTATGAAACTTAGTCACATTGTTTAGTACCACAATGTCTGCTTCAAGTTTGATAATGGTCCATATCGCACCAGGCTTTCAGTAGTTATGGCCCTTTGTTTATGAAAATTCGCTGTTTTAAACCATGTCTGCTCTCTAACTCGAATATTTTTATCAGAATTTTATGAAACTTGGTCACATTATTTATACCATAATGTCTTCTTCAAGTTCGATAATGGTCTATATCGCACTAGGCTTTGAGTAGTTATGGCCCTTTGTTTATGGAAATTCACCATTTTAAACGATGTCCGCTCTCTAACTCAAATATCTTTTAATCAGAATTTTATGAAACTTGGACACATTGTTTAGGACCATAATGTCTTCTTCAAGTTCGATAATGGTCCATATCGCATCATACTTTTTGTAGTTATGGCCCTTTGTTTATGAAAATTCACCGTTTTAAACGATGTCCACTCTCTAAGTCGAATACTTTTGATCAGAATTTTATGAAACTTTGTCACATTGTTATGTACCATGATATCTTCTTCAAGTTTAATATGACACCATGCTTTAAGGAGTAATTGCCCTTAGTTTTTGAAAAATCATCGGTTGAAACGACGTCTGATCTCTAACATGAATGATTTTGATTATAATTCTATGAAACTTGGTCACATTATTAAGTACCCAAATGCGTTTACGTTTCAGAATGGCCCATATCGCATAATGCCTACAGGAGTTATTGACCTTTGTTAATGACAATTCCCTATTTTAACGATTTTTGGCTATAACGGGGGCATCCGTATCCCATGGACACATTTCTAGTATCACAGATGAAATTTTTTTTGGGAAGAAAGTGTATCTAACTGTTGATAACTCAGTCAGCTGCCACCTCTTTTGGTATTTGCTTACACAAATTTCACAGTAACAAAGCACAGTACAAGCCTATCTTCGCATAGCACTGGCCTCGTCGTCAAACTAACAATTATATTTTATTGCATGCGAGCAATAAGGTACAAACAAGCCTGAGCAACCAAGCAGACTTTCTAAAAAGTATAATTGCTAAACTTGCTATACGGTACGCATAATTCCTAATGCAAGCTAGTCTTTGTAACGGCATGTTTGAATCGTCCTTAAAGACATATCTTACTGTCCAATAGAGCTCATTAAAGGATTAACTGATAAGGGACAGTTTCAGTGTCTCACAAAATTAAAGGGGCCTCAAGAGGGGACTTACCTGTATACAACTCAATTTCATTCACTAAGATAAAGATAAATATTTTATCATAAAATACCCAATCCCTTCATGGGACCACTTTATTGCCCCGGTAAGGAAGTCATAATCACCTCATTATGACTGTCCTTTTGATCTGCCAAGTATGACCCCTGGAGAGAGTCATAATGAGTGGTACCAGTATCATTCCTCAAAATGGTACCTCTTTAAATGTTAGCAAACACCTTAAGATGTGACGAGCGTTGTCAGGCCTCCGGATAAGAGTGTGTTTTTGTACTTCAACAACAGCAGAATCTAGGGCGAAGATTTGGTACCAGTAAAATGCATTTTAGCCCCCCGGTGGCTTAGGCTGCTGTCCGTTCTAAGGCGGTGGTTCTGTTGTTGTTGACTTTCTGTTTATTGTTGCTCCCATTGAGGGAGTCTGTAATTGTTTTATGTTTTGTTGTACGTTACTTTATGTCCATTTTAGTATTGCAATCATCTTGATGGGGAAGAGAGAGCTGATTGCTTTGCTTAATTTGTCTTCCTGGTGTCTCGTGATGGTTGAGCGGCTCTTCCTCACGGTGCCACGGGGTTGTCTGCAGTTTGTGATTGTGGTATTTCCTGATCATACTCATTTACTAATTTGGAAAACTATTTTCTTTATTTCTCATCAAAACACATGGTGTGGGTGCTCAAAAGAACCGTCTCAATATTTGGGGGCGAAACAGCTAGGGAGGAAATGGTAGGGGAGACCGGGGCAAAATGATCTACTTTTTGAAATGTTTATTTCCCAATTTTATGACTGGATATATCTTATTGCTTTTAAATGTATAATACACTGTCAAGTATAAGCTACAACCTGAGAGTAAGAAATACAAGCATAAAGTGGCATTAGTGCTTGAAACCAACCATTCAAAATTTGTGGTCAGCTGTATCATTTTGCCCCGTGCACGGGGCAAAATGATACAGTACACGGGGCAAAATGATACAATAAGACTTTTCTCATCTCAGATTCAAATATTCAAGGCGTAGCACAGAAATAACAATAAACACAATTAAACAATTTATAATGCTATATATTGCCACGTGAATATAATTGAACACAAACAGTTTTTCCAATTTTCTGAGTCACATTTGTTACCATTCATGTTTCATGTTTTGCAACGGGGCAGAATGATACAGTTGACCACCCATTTTTAACATTCTGAAAAATGAAATGGTACTTTTCTGACATTGCAGTATCATTTAAGCCAGTGCATGAGATTTCCAACAATATGGTATGTGCGACCAGCAGAGCCTCAGATCAGCCTGCGCAAATGCGCAGTCTGATCAGAGCCTTTGCTAGTCGCATGAGTATACTATGATTGTTAAGCTACTGACTTAACACCATTTGGAGTTTCTTAGCTTCACAGGAGGCTGCACAGGCTCATCTAAGTCTACACTTGTCAAAATGCCACAATGTTGGAAATCTCATGCCATGGCTCATTTAATTTTCTTGTGATAGGAATAGACAGTTTCGATAAAAATATCTTGACAATGCCTTAAAACAGAGTCAAATAAGATTATTTCAGACTGTATCATTTTGCCCTAACCACGCTGTATCATTTTGCCCCACTGACCTCTTGTTTACTGTTCTCGTCACAATTCAAAAATACGACATCACACAATGGTTCTGGTTATTTGGAGACATAGCATTATCTATATAGTTCAATTTACACGATACAATTGAAATATATATCAACCACATTTTTCAAATTCATAAAAAACTGATTCCTTCAAAATTTACTTAGGGTGCCTCAAAAATCATTGTTAATATAAAAAGCCTAACTTTGCTCTGTTTTGGCCAAGCCTTTCTTATAATATGGCGGATTTCAAAACGCGCATTCTGTTTGAGTAAGAAACGCCATAGGCCTATATGGCATCATCGTTTGAAAAATTGCGCTGTATCATTTTGCCCCATGTATCATTTTGCCCCGGTCCCCCCTATTTGGGTGAGTGATTTTTTTTTGTACGTACGAGTGACCAAACAACAGGTACGAGTTGACTTAAAATGGATACGAGTCGACTTAGGTACATGTACCGTACAGCTCACCAATAGGGGAGCGGAAAACATAAACAAACAATAACAAAACTCCTTGCCCTTGCACTTTCAGGAACAGTGGGGGTGACACTGTGCAGACAAAATTGTCACGTTGACCCCTACAAGATTGAAACCTGTTTTAGAACAATTCCAAAATTCAAACTAATTAATGCCCCACACCTTTACTTAACGCAAATAGGCGGGATACAGACTGAATTCCTTTTTTGAAGCCAAAGTGGGCATTGTCATCGACCGGAAGCATTTTATCAAATACTGACCTGTCTGATTTGAGCACTGTGGGTACATGTGACGTATTTGTTTACCAAATACGTCACAGAGTCATGTGATTCGCCAAATTGACTGATTCAATATTGTTTATCAAGCGCGTCATAACGTGTCATTGAAACGGTTTCTTCGAATATGTCATGTGGAGAATGTTTTCAAAAATGTTTTAGTGCGTACAATATGATCAGTCTATGGCTGAATACCGAAATACCTATCATTGTTATGATTTGGCTACCCAATATGACTAGATATCTTCATTGAGGGATTATCTAAAGGCATTTAACGCTTGTTACTTTTTAACGTAGGTGTTTTGAATAATGCGTACCGCGTAACAGCACAAACCCGAATTTTCAGTCGTGATGTCCCATAGCAGACAGGTCGATTCTTTAGTATCGCGCCTGCGCAAGACAATGCCAAAGTGGGTGCATAAAACTGGGTGAGCCGTGGATGCTATATATGCCTCGTGCGCAGGGACCGCGGCACACCGACACAATAACCGAATAATGATGATAGGTACATGTACGAGTGGATCAGAAACCGTCCCGGGCCGGGTTCTGGCTTCTCAACAAAACAAAGAAACTGCCAGCATATCGCAAAGTCATAAGAAGAAACCGTTCTGTGTTACTACCGAGAACATACCACCATTTCCCGACTCAATATCTTACATACCTGAATCTTGTATGTATACCAGGATGATTTCAGCGATAGACTGAGTATATCGAGTGCTGGAGTCGGCAGGTCAGGAGTCCTCAGGACAAGTTATCAAAGTTAGGTAACTCTACATTTACGCCAGGAAATGTATAACTACAACAGCAACAATTGTTCTATGGAATAAACTCCCGTCAGAGATTGTTCTCATGGATGATCTTGACTCCTTCAAAGAAGGAGTCAGCAAGATCAACCATCAGTCCCCTTAATTTTTTAAACACTGTTTTTAATCTGTTCTTAAACCTCACCCTGCACTAACACTATGATCTTTTATTCTTTCCTTACTATTTTACTTTAACACTTGCTAGAATCTAGCTTTTATTCTTGCACTGACAGCGCAACTGCACATAACACTCGAGAGAGGGTGCTGCAGGATGAAAAGATAGATAGATAGAACTGCATATTTGTTATTTTTCCACTCGTATAAGATGCCCTTGAATTGAGTGTAGGCCTATCTCGGGGGGGGGGGGGGGGGTAACTACAAGACTAATAGCCCCCCTTTTCAGCCCTGCCAGGTATACGATAAGCCCCCTTTTTCTAAGAACAAGTATATGACCGACCCGGTTTTTATCATTGTTATATGAATGGTCCCATTTCCTGACACCCCTGTTTGAAAATAGGGGAGGCCGGGGCTGGTTGATACATTTTTTAGTCTTTTAAGGATATCCCCTGAACGGAATGACCAAATATGATCATTTTTGTATGTGCTAAAAACTCTTACTTTCCTCTGTTCAAAACATAAAGAAATCCTTAAATTTCGTTGTATTTTTGTCCGTTTAAACCGACTTCGCAGACAGGTTGAGTGCATCAACATGTCCCAGTAGTGGGGCATGTTGATGCAACGATTGGGGCAAGTTGATGCATTATCTCTTGCGTTATTTTAGACGTGTCCACGCAGCTGATTGTACAGTAGATATAATATGAAACAGGCACACCTAATGGGCAACCAACAAATTTGTTGTGAGAGGATAGCACAAGACATTTAAATGTTTGATTTTCCTTAGCAATGGAAAGTCGGTCTTTATACAGTTCTTTTGTGAGTAAAAGCAGACTTTAATCTGAGTATAAGGCAGATGTATTGTAGAGGATGCTCTCAAAATAAGCGTATGTTTGAAACGGACTGCAAGTGGATATATCTGTGTTAACGTTATGCTCAGGACAAAATTCAAGTATAACAAAGGACAATAACTCCTAAATTTTGTAAAAAATAGTTACGGTTCTTATTCACTACACCTATCCATATCAAGATCTAGCTACCGATGAAGTTTCGCGTTGATATCTCTTAGTTTTTATGCTATGCGCCAGACACAAATTTTTATAAGTATGAAAAATAACAGAGTACAATTACTCTTAAATTATGAAAAAGAGAGCTATGGTTCTTGCACAGGCCTTGTGGTTTCAGACGAAGACAATTATTGATATGTTTTTCTAATATCCTTTGTAAAACATGTGATCCCGGGGAACAATTTTTGGCACCAGGGGCATAGTTTGAACAAAGTTGGTAGATGTCCTATACTAAATATCAAGACTCTAGGCATTGAGGATGCGTCCATGATTTCTAAATATAAGCCTGTTAAGAGTTTACTCCGCCCCTTCCTGTACTTCACAACCTATCGGTATGCATGGAAATTTAATTTTTTTGGCCAACTTAGTCATATATTTTGATTTTTCATGTTTCCCCTATATAATCCTACGTAAAACATGTGACCCGCAGTATGGGCAATTCATTTACCCCTGGGGCATAATTTGAAAATTTTGGTAGAGGTCCACTAGGCGATGCTACATACCGAACACCACAGCACTAGGCCTTGTGGTTTCAGACAAAAAGAGTTTTAAAACTTTTCATCTATTTTTAGCCTGTTTGCCTGAATATGCAATGAACCATAACCATTTGAACAATTATTAGAGGGGGCCATATAAGGATTATTCCTGCCAAGTTTGGTAAAAAATCCAGAGAAGTCCTTTAGAGCAATTGTTGACGAGGGACGACACACAACGGACATCCAATGATCACAATAGCTCATTATGAGCCAATGGCTCAGGTGAGCTAAACAATGAAACAAAAGACACAACCCCTGTAGTTTTTAGGGACGTGGTCTCGGGTTTATTGCATTTCACAAGACAGTTGATACTGCCTCGATAAGTAATGTGCCTAGGTTGGGGCAGCCATAGTTTTAACAGCTTATTGATAGGCGGGGGTCAATTTAGCTTGGCAATATGAATTGTCAACATATGCAGAGGTTGGACTACGCAGCCCTCTTCTGATGTTTATAGTAGTAAAGCAGCTCTCTTCTGATGTTTAATAGTAGTAAAGGGTAGAAGTCAAGAGAGTAGCCATGCCATCATTGGGACTGATCAATGGCGTAGCCAGAACGCTGACAAAGTTACACACACCAAAGGGAGATTACTAGATCAAGTAGTGATTTTCTTCATTTGCGTCCCTTTTTAAAATGGAACCTTCTCTTAAAGGACAGAATTTGCTCCCAGAGCCTTTTAGAGCAGTTTCTTATAGTATGGAAAATCACTTTTACGGCATTGGGTGTCCTCCCTTGAATGTTGCTATTTTTATTACGCATGTGCATTAGTGCGTTATGGGTGCTACGTCTAGCTCCATGGACTTTTATTTTACATTATTTTGCGCTGATATTTTGTTTGTCTGTTTTGATGTTTTACGCCCCTGTCAACAATTTTCAGTCATATCAGGACATGTCTTTCTGAGTTGATTCAATACTTAGCAGAGAATAAAGTATGTCTCTTGCTCAAGGACTCAATGCAGTGCCTTTGTTGAGACTAAAACCTGCAACCCTCGATGTCGTCACACACTCTACCACTAAGCCACCGCACCCTAGACTGGTATCAGACCAGTAAATAGAAAAATAGTAAAATATGTGCACATACATATACAAGCATATGCACATCTGAATTTTTTTTCACTGACTGTCTTATTTACTGGTCTGGGGAATTACGCTGGAGCATGAAATTGCCTAACGGTCTCTAAAGCTGGGAATGTTCACTCTATCCAGTGAGGTCATTGTTAATAATCCTTGACAAATCAGAAGTATACAGTAGCAGCAGAATGTTTCAATTTTAAGGCTTAGTGGCCAGCTTATTTGTGTAGACTATTGGTCAAGATTTCTAGGCTTTTGGAGTTCTGAAGTTTCTTGTGAATGGATATTGTTAAAATAAAAAATGTTATAGAATGGCTCCAGTCTGAAACATTGATATGTCAGAAAAAATATTCATAGTGTGGACAAATTATAATTCAACAGACTGTTAAAATGCTTAATTAACAGCTCTGGTATTAAAGTTTGCAAACGACAGATATGCTTACTTGTAAATTGAATATTAAGGGTGCTTACAAGTGTTTTTGGGCCATATATGGGTACTCGGTAGACCTTTCTGGGGCCCCCCGAAATTATTTTCAGGGGAAACCTCTGGGAGCCACCCGGATTGATCGGGGGCCTGGCATGATTGTTCCCAGGGTAGGTTGTATTATTCTAGGGTCAAGCTGAGTTATTCAGGGCTGTCAGGGCAGTTTGGAGGCTGTTCGGGGGCTGTTCGGGGCCCCGACAGGATTATTCAGGGGGGGCTGCTGAGCTCTTCTGGTAACAGCTGGAGTCCTGGGGGTAGCTTTGATCACTTAATTAAAGCATTTGGCATATATTCAGTCAAGATACTGTTCTTAAATGGTGTTATATACGGTCCAGTGACTCTTAAAATCAGATGATTTACTTAAGACAATTGGTGGATATACGGTCATTTTTCTACTCTTGAAGAGAATTGGTAGTAGAGTAAATTTATAAATTAAATTATCTCATTAAAACACTTGGAGTGGTTCTGGTCAATATATTGCTCTTGCAGTGTATAGGGTTGAATAAGATTATGATTTCAGATTTAGTAGCAAGTGTAACAGATAACCAATCATTGTATTTATAGGTGTTAAGTACATGCACCTATGTCGTGGTTTTCACCTCAGTGATCATGCTGATCAGAACTCACAGGTGTCTATTTACATAGTCACACCTTATATACTTAATGAATACTCAATAGAGATTGGGCTTAAGCAACACTGGCTAGGCAGATAAGGTGCTCTGAAGTAAATACAGCAAATGTATATATATATATATATATATATATATATATATATATATATATATGTGTGTTGATATAATAGCATTGTATGTTGTTCAATATATTGCCTTAATGCTGATTGCTATATGCTTTACATAAAGATACTGTTTGCATGGGCAATATCATAGTTGCCTTTATAGTGGGTTTCTGCTGCTGCTGTGAAACAGTCACTATTGAGCATCATGCCCAAGTTCAATTTAAATACTGAGTCAGCATTAAGACAATGCTGTGCATTTGTATTATTATGCTTAATGTAAACGCTTGTATTTAGTTAGATAAGTATATTGGTATAAGGGGTTGTTTTATATGACTCAACCCACTAGTTATGGTCCTCATTGACTCATAGGATGGGAACCAGAAAATGCTAAATCACCATTCGGGGGTTTCGGGGCCCCCGATAGTCAGTGACGGGGGATTCGGGGAGGCATAATTGATGAGTCAATGAGTACTATAAAAGGTGCGTTGAGCTGCCATTAAGAGAGATTCTTTGGGTAGACGATGAACATTCACATTGGAATTATTATTATTGGCTTAGTTATGTGGTGTTCATATTTTGGATAATATTTATTAAGGATTTGGATTATTTGTAAAACTATTCTAACTTAAAACATGGAATTTATAAATTAAATATGTAAGGAAATTAGTGTTATAGAAACATAATTCTTTATGGAGTATTAAAAGTGAATTTATACTCTTTGGTTGTTTAAGGAAATTAGCGTTATGGAAATGTAATTATTTTTGGAATATTAAAAATGAGTTTATAAATTAGATGTTTAAGGAAATTAGTGTTATGGATAGTAATTCTTTATGGAATATTAAAAGTGAACCTCACTTCAGTTCTTGGATTTTATAAAACCTTCCTATATATGGAAACGACCTTAAAGGTCTGGTGGCAGCGACTTTATGTACCAGGGAACAACCACATTCACGGCAAAACTGTGACAATTGGTGGCAAGCGATGGGATATGGACTTTAACATGTGCTTACATTTTTGAATCATATGAAAAAATACTTTGTTTGAATTTTATGCTGTGGAATTGAGGAATTTAACAACTATCTTGGTTGAAAAAATTACAGACTGTAACACGTTTTTGAAAGTATGGAACCTTATCTTATTGTTGCAGTGTTTGTGCTTTTTGGAGGTATCTTTTGTAAGGATACACTTACATTTGAGAACACAGGTTACTGTGTATGTACTGAGTTTGAATCCCCACAAGTCAATGAACTAATAGGTTCTAGTTACAGTAATTCTGAATTCTACTTTGACCAGGAATATGGTTGGATTCTTGAATTAGCTGGTAAATATGTGCGCAAAAGAATTTAATTATGAGACGGACTACTTTCCTGGATTTTGACCCTTGTACTTCAAAAGGACAGAGACAAAGTCTATGGAATTACTTTCTACACATGATACCTACACTTTTCTCTCAATAACTCAGAGCTCATAGAACTGGAGATCTAGTTTGAGTGAACAGTATATCAAGAGAAATTTAGCTTAGCGGTACAGAATATATGGACAGTACAACAAACAGAATTGTGCTAGCGTTCGCAGGTATATTGGGTTATCAACGTTTGAGTAATCAGTGTTTGTTTTCTGAATTTTGCTGAGATTTGTCAATTTGGATTTGCAGGATTTTAGCTGCTGTTGTATATTGGCCACAGATATTGGCCACGGAGTGCTCATATGCTGAACGTGTTTTGGGAATTGATTTTGTGCTCTGTGCTAGATAGTGGTGGTAGCTTATGGCATGGCAAGAATCATTGTGAACACAGTTGCGTATGGTTGTACAGGGTGGCAATACAGGTTGGCAATACCTGATCTGTTGGAGTTTCCAAAATGCAAAGTGCCTTTTGGTCAGCATTATTGTGTCATGTCACCCTGAGTGTGCTGTATGTCATAATTTTGCTAAACTCATGAGTGAAGATCAGAGTAGCTCCTGTGATTATGTTTATTCTGTATTGAAAAGCAAAATGGGCGTTATATAATAGGTGCTTAAGGTTGTGACCCCTATACGTATGAGTTCTACGACAGGAATACGATTCTAGAGGAAATGCCATGTCACGATAGTAAGATTGGCTGGAAACGACGGGATCAGTGGGCTGTTTTGGAAGATGTAGATGATGTTGTTACTATTTTGGCAAGGGACATAACATGCGGGAAGTCTTCACAAAAAGGAGCAGCTGGAATATTCTGCATTAGGATGTGGTTAGCTCTATGTTGCCTGTTTAGTGTGATTGTCAGGAGTACGTTACAACAGGTGCGCAATACTTGGGATGTATTGGGAGAGAGCTTAAAATTTGAGATAGAAGCATTCTGTTTGGGGCCTTTGAGACGTCTAAGGCCAAATACAGACGATAATTGCTTGATAGAGCCAGGATGAGAGAGATAGTAGGTTCAAGCAAACGCTTAGCAACAATGGTGATTGCAAAGATAGCCGTTTACTTTACAGAATTGAAAAAGATCCTCTTTAGCTGGCTATCAACCTGATCAGCTTCGAAAATGCAGAGAAATGATCCAGATATTTGAAAGATTGTCTAGTAGAATTTTATTTCTGATACTAGGCCTACACGGGACATGGTAGCAGGAGAATCACTGTTTGTAAGGAATGGTATCATTTATACCTAAAGGATAGACTGTTGTTTTATCAATGGGCGTGGTTTGGTAGAACCTGAGGTTAAAAGGTTGTTGCTGAGTATGGGAGTAAAAACATTAAAAAAAATAAGTAAACTAAGCAATATGCAAACTGTGGGTTTTACTGTCAGCTATGGTACATCTGCTGTACATTTAAAATGTTTTCTTATGCTAATTTCGAACATCAACCTTATAACATTAAAGGCTGGTGCTGAATTACATTGGCTGGCTTCTTTTTCTTTGAAGTGATAAGGGCATTAAACGATCTTTCATTTCATTTTAAGTCAACCATATCTTGTTTGTTTGCTGTTGTTTTGGTAAAAATAAGCAACCCATCGGCATAAGCTCATTAATTTGATGGTAAACATATTAAAAAAAAAACAATATGAAATTCATATTTATCAATTAAAACAAAATTAATTGATATTGGGGTAGATTGGCATAAGCATATTCTGGAATCTAACCTTTATCTCATCTTATCTGGGAATGGGGTAAATTACAAGTTTTAAGAGAACTAAATGTTATGGAATTATTGGAATGTTAAGGACAATATTTGAAGTTATACAAGAACCAACATAAGTGAAAACACATTGGTTGTGTCATATAGGCTGGGTTTAAAAGCTTGAACATCGCTTCCGCTAGCTCTTTTCTACTTTAACTTTAAAGTTGTCATGTGAACTAAAACTAAATTCATGTGTGTGTATTTTTTCAATATTGATGGATTTATTCTAAGTAATCTGTGTCTGTAAATTTATACGTTCATATTTCAAAAGTGGGATTACAGATTTACAAATGTTGCAATGTTCTAGCTGTAAGAAATATTACAGTAACACATATGCACTTAGGAGACATTATTTAACATATTTGCCATATTATTTTGGCTCACATATTTGTATTCCCTGCGAAAGGAGGTTTGAGTCAAAGGCCAAATTAATAAAACATTTAATCAAGCATAATGATGGTTTAACAAGTCAAGAATATGTTGATATATCGCATAAAAGACAAACATATTTTGAGAAGAAAGAAAATCATTACTTAGGAATAGGGTCAAATCAATTTGATGACAGTGATATTGACCATTTGGTTGGGAGAAAATTTACAACTGATTTAGACATATACCCAACTAATGCTCATTTATTATCCATTGAACAGCCTAAGGTAGTAAAAGAACAAAGCGAAGGAATGGATTTGAGTTCAAGAATTGTGACTACTTATATATATAAAGAGGTCAATGTAAACCCTTCTACTAGTTTTGAAAATAATTTATTAAGAAATGGCAATATCACATTTCCAAACCCTCCATTTTTGAAACGAAAATATATTTCTCCAGCAGCTTCATCATTCTTTCAGGAAAACGACAAATTAGTAAGAATTGAGAACCACATTAAGAAAATAGAAAGTAAATTAATCAGTAAAGAGCAATCTATAAAAACAGAAATTCAATCCGCAAAAGAAGAAATCCTTCAAAAGCTGGACCAGTCTATAAAATATGACCAGCAATTATTTAGCGTTATGAGTGAAATGCTGAAATTAGAAATAAAGGAGTCTCTTGATAAGATGTTATCTGGAGCCCTTTTAGCAACCCGTGGTCAGGCTAAATAATTGTTGTTGTTTTTTCTCATGTGCATAGCAGCCAGTAGCTGAAGATACTGCTCATTTATTTACTCATTGTACTGACACTAAATGCACAGAGAGTTGCAGACATCCATGCCCGTGGGCTTGGCTTGTCTTCATGTGTTTTGTCAAAACATATCATATGGACTGTGCTTAACAGTAGATACCCCTTTTCAATGTCATGAAATGATACGTATTTCATCACTGGGTTTGTCTAGTTGGCTAACAGGTTTCTAGCTACATTAGGTTAACAGATAATTTAAATGTCTGTAACAGTATCTTCACTATTGAGTAAATGGGTCTGATTTGTATTGATGCTATTTGTCTAGTCTTTGTTTGTTTTCTTAACCATGACATAATTGTTATATCTTATATTATGGAACTAGTAGAATAAAGGTATTTTATTTGTAATAAACCCAAAGCATTTACCAGTCTAACAAACTGAATCAAAGGCGGTAATGCCAAAACTGTTCTTATCATAATGACAAATCTGAATATTGCAGACACGAGTCTGAGTTTAAGATGGTTATGCATCATTTCCAAAGGAAAATGTATGCAGTGCTTTTAAATTGGCAAGCGATACTTTTATATTGTACATGTGCTCCCATGATTAGCAAGGTCAAGCTTTCCATGGGTCTGTGATATTTTGAAGACGGATTTTCTTTCAAAATAAATGATAAAAAAATATAGCAAGTGTATCTTGAAAACTTGTTTGATTTATCTAGCTTTGTGAGTATGCGCTTATTTTAACTCACTGCTGCAGCTATCATTGGAAAGTTATTGATGCGAAGGGTTAGTAGAATTTCTGCATTAAAGGAGAGGACATTATTTATCTGGTGTGCAGATAAACGTCCTTTAGACGTACGTGCGCAGTTGTTGAGTGGGGTAGTCTTTAATCAGACTGAGCCCTTCTGCTGTCACATCAGGTATATGCAAGCAGTAAAATGCCCAGGAGAGATTGTTCATATGAATAAGCTCTTCTGGTCGTTGGCTTGAATCATGAGCGATAAGTATCAAAATGGTCATTCTTATGCATGGCTTTGATCTATCTTTAGATATTTTGTTATTGAAATATTGCGGATAGGCATATATACGTTTCTATAGATGCATGCCTTAGTATATACAGTACTTAAAAAATAAGGCTTGGTTTACAAAGTGGTCATTATCTGTGCGTGCTCATCATATTGTTGCATAAATAATAATGATGTGCACGTGATAAATCAGGATGCCAATTCACGTATAAATGGCCTCCAAATTGAGATCAAGTAAAAAAAAAATGAAAAAAAGCAGAGAGCAGTGATTTATTCACAGCAATCATAGGAGCCTCCTCAATAAGGAGACTTGTGTGAATGCAACAGTTCGCTTTGGTAGGTCATGTAAAGTTATTAGAGTTTGCGTCACGTAATGTTTGTAAATATGTTATAGCTATCTGTTGTTTAAAGTTAATTTGTTCTGGCACGATGAAGATATGATTCGCTTATTACGATATTGAGACGACTCGATGGATACTACATTGAGACGAATTGATTGGGGCTATGTTGAAACAATGAGTGTGGTGTGATGGGAAGATTGAAACAATTTGAAACATTCAGACACATTATTGAGATAAAGGATTTTAGCAGATGGCAACCCTGTAATGGTATCTGAACATGCGGTCGACTTGTTCGAGTGACTGGGTCTATCGCATGTTTTAAAAACAAATAATAAGCATAAGTAAAATGTATTTCATAAAATAAAATAAATAAATAAATAAATATATTTGAAGTTAGTATGGAGTAGTAAGGGAAATCTAATTATGGTGTGGCTCTTAGGTACCAGAAAATGGGTTGTCAGCTATTAATCTTTTGAGGAACTTAGTCTGAGTTGTATTTGAGCCTTTCTAATGGATGAGGTGGTTGAGCGTCTGCCTATTTTGTCCCGTTGAGGCACCAATATTAAACACCTTTGATGGTGCGAACCTATGAAAATCAGTCCATTCTTTGACCTAAAGCGTGTCTGTTTGATAGGCTCAAACCACAACGTGGAAGACTTGGTTGCCTGCGTAGATGCGTAGGCTGATTTATGTGTGCTTGTCATTTTATGATGAAAAAAAGTGTTTACTTTAATTGGATTACAATAAGTTACCTCTCTAGAGGTGAGTGGACATTATTTTCGATTAAAATGTTGATGCTGGTACTGTCACATACTAGTAGTTTTTACTAACCAGCCAAACATTGGTTGGCGAGTGTAAATTATTAGTCTAGAATGTACTATATACTATATACCACATGCTAAAGAACACAGCAGAATTAATGATGAATGGATAATTTCATCCATATTGTGTAATTTTCAAAATTATTAAATCTCGTGAGGCTTTTCTGGACCTACTCAGGGCTGAAATCATAGTGTGGTATAGGGCTAACATTGGTTCATGTATTGCGCGCCAAATGCACGGTTAGCATGTGTGATTCGTAAGTTTAACTTAAAAGTATTGACATTTTGAACGAAATATAATTTAAGTTCTCTTAACGTTCGTTGTCCGCTGCTAATATAGAATGAAGTATCACACAGTTGATCAGTGTAAATGTTTACCGTGGTTAAAGTCCTTCTCTGATGGCTTAACCAAGGAAGACATTTATTGGAGGTCTGAGATATTTGGTTGTACCACATGTTGGTGTTTAATCTAATTAATGAATATTCTTCAATATCAATGCATTTTGGTAAAACTTTGAAAGGATTAGACGGTTACCTGTCCTGTCTTGATGCTTCATAATTTACGGCGCGGTTATGGTTTAATCTATAAAAAAAATGATTTGGATGTTAGTATAATTGTCATTTACTAGTAGAGTTAACATTGACTACTAGGCAATTTTCTCTGTTCACTATGAATACTAGATTACCAAGTTTTTGTAATGAATTTGGGTTGTCATGGTGTAACCAAACTGCTTGCTGAGTGTGATGGCGGCTTCGCTGTTTGTCTTATACACGAGTATATCGCTATAATTAGAGTTATTCGTCTCTGCATTTCATGCAATGAGCCTTATTTGCAGACGATAACTTTCTGAGGCAACTGACACGCGATAAAATAATCATTAGGGATCGATTCCTAGGTTTAAATAAGCCTTGAAATTTGGCTATTACTTTGTCATAAAAAAGTAATTAAATTTAGAGCGCTGTCGGGGGGGGGCTGCGGTCAAGTCTCAATGTATGTTGATTTATTACCCGTTAAAGTGTGCAGAATATTGGTTGATTATCAGCTACTATATCTCCAGATAAGGGAGTTCCTGCAAGTATGCTGAATGGTCATTAGAGTTTTCATGTCTCTTGGCGGTCATTTTGCGTCTAAAGTTGTTTTCAGAAGCTTCAATCGAGAAAACCAGCTTATCATTAAACAGTTAGGTTCCAGATCGCGACCTAAGTTGAGTCTGGTCTGATCTGGGTCTAATCTGTTTCATGCCATGGCGGAGAAACGGACATGTTTGAAAAGGGGATCCTTATTCTTAGGTATTGTCACACTCAGTAAACAGTCATATAATTATACCTGTTCATGTAATTATATGTAATGTATATAGTATTTGTTATGTGGTTTGCAAGATTGTACAATGCAAAGTATGCATTTATTCTTTTATTATGTGAGGTCGCGTCTGGGAATGATATAAATTTAATCAATGCGCCACTGATTAGCAGCACTTTAAAATGACGACTATAACAACGTCATGTATATATGGCAAAGCTAAGGATTTTCACCAAAAGCGCGTTTGAAAGTAATCCTAACGTCATATAAACAAGGGACTCTGACATTCGTGCCCATGTACTATTCAATTTGTTAAACTTGGTGCGGAAAGAAGATAAAATGCTTCGCAGACCTTGCATTGCTTTCCCAGGCTTGTTTAATAGATTCAATAGAGCATGGATGCGTATACGGCATACACCTGACTATCAATTTTACATACATGCAGTGCATTTATAATGAATTGCCATATTTGAGATCGTAAGTGTAGATCAGTCTTAGTTTAATGAAAGAATATGCATAATAGATTATGAAGGTTTGAATGTATTGTATCATCTATATTAGACATAGTGTGTATTACTTTTGTTTTGTTGTACATTACGTGACGCCCAAGAAACTACATTAGAACTTGATTAGCAATTAGTATGTCTTGTATGTAGTTTTTTTTTATTATATGGTAGGTAGCCTTGTATTGCGCATACAATGCTATAACTTCATCATTAAGCACATATTATATTTTGGACTAGATACGTATTTCTATTATAATGGACTGTATTGAATACCTTCTTTTGAACAGGAAGGAATTATGCAATGTTTGCAATGTCGTTCACTTGATTCGACTGTAAAACCACGTTTGCATTAAAAGAAAATGAATGAATGATGAAATGACGACCATTTTTATAAGTTAATATGTAAACATTGTTGATTCTAAGAAACCCATTTCCTAGGATCAAACATATCATTCTTGTCATTATTAAATCTTTAAATATTGCCACCAGGAGTTGTCAACTAGGGAGGGGATAGTGTGGACAAATTATAATTCAACAGACTGTTAAAATGCTTAATTAACAGCTCTGGTATTAAAGTTTGCAAACGACAGATATGCTTACTTGTAAATTGAATATTAAGGGTGCTTATAAGTATTTTTGGGCCATATATGGGTACTCGGTAGACCTTTCGGGGGCCCCCCGAAATTATTTTCAGGGGAAACCTCTGGGAGCCACCCAGATTGATCGGGGGCCTGGCATGATTGTTCCCAGGGTAGGTTGTATTATTCTAGGGTCAAGCTGAGTTATTCAGGGCTGTCAGGGCAGTTTGGAGGCTGTTCGGGGGCTGTTCGGGGCCCCGACAGGATTATTCGGGGGGCTGCTGAGCTCTTCTGGTAACAGCTGGAGTCCTGGGGGTAGCTTTGATCACTTAATTTAAGCATTTGGCGTATATTCAGTCAAGATACTGTTCTTAAATGGTGTTATATACGGTCCAGTGACTCTTAAAATCAGATGATTTACTTAAGACAATTGGTGGATATACGGTCGTTTTTCTACTCTTGAAGAGAATTGGTAGTAGAGTAAATTTATAAATTAAATTATCTCATTAAAACACTTGGAGTGGTTCTGGTCAATATATTGCTCTTGCAGTGTATAGGGTTGAATGAGATTATGATTTCAGATTTAGTAGCAAGTGTAACAGATAACCAATCATTGTATTTATAGGTGTTAAGTACATGCACCTATGTCGTGGTTTTCACCTCAGTGATCATGCTGATCAGAACTCACAGGTGTCTATTTACATAGTCACACCTTATATACTTAATGAATACTCAATAGAGATTGGGCTTAAGCAACACTGGCTAGGCAGATAAGGTGCTCTGAAGTAAATACAGCAAATGTATATATATATATGTGTTGATATAATAGCATTGTATGTTGTTCAATATATTGCCTTAATGCTGATTGCTATATGCTTTACATAAAGATACTGTTTGCATGGGCAATAGCATAGTTGCCTTTATAGTGGGTTTCTGCTGCTGCTGTGAAACAGTCACTATTGAGCATCATGCCCAAATTCAATTTAAATACTGAGTTAGCATTAAGACAATGCTGTGCATTTGTATTATTATGCTTAATGTAAACGCTTGTATTTAGTTAGATAAGTATATTGGTATAAGGGGTTGTTTTATATGACTCAACCCACTAGTTATGGTCCTCATTGACTCATAGGATGGGAACCAGAAAATGCTGAATCACCATTCGGGGGTTTCGGGGCCCCCGATAGTCAGTGACGGGGGATTCGGGGAGGCAAAATTGATGAGTCAATGAGTACTATAAAAGGTGCGTTGAGCTGCCATTAAGAGAGATTCTTTGGGTAGACAATGAACATTCACATTGGAATTATTATTATTGGCTTAGTTATGTGGTGTTCATATTTTGGATAATATTTATTAAGGATTTGGATTATTTGTAAAACTATTCTAACTTAAAACATGGAATTTATAAATTAAATATGTAAGGAAATTAGTGTTATAGAAACATAATTCTTTATGGAGTATTAAAAGTGAATTTATACTCTTTGGTTGTTTAAGGAAATTAGCGTTATGGAAATGTAATTATTTTTGGAATATTAAAAATGAGTTTATAAATTTGATGTTTAAGGAAATTAGTGTTATGGATAGTAATTCTTTATGGAATATTAAAAGTGAACCTCACTTCAGTTCTTGGATTTTATAAAACCTTCCTATATATGGAAACGACCTTAAAGGTCTGGTGGCAGCGACTTTATGTACCAGGGAACAACCACATTCACGGCAAAACTGTGACAATATTTGCACTTTAATATAGCTCTTTTAATTAATTAACCCATAACCTGCTGAACCCAAATGTGTGCTTTTATAAAAAATAGTGTAGATCCAGATCAGCTTGCTTCTGATGGAGTCATTTGATCAGAATCTACAGTTCTCCATGCAGCCTCAGAATCCACTGTTTTAATTGAAATTACGCAACTGAACCGACTGGAAAACAGAAGTGAATGTGCGAATTCCATTTATTTATGAGGACAAGGGTTAAATGTTCTTTTGTATTTTATTTATATGATATAGCAATGCTGAAGACTGGACATAGTCCATAATATTCCATTTAATCATGGGTGAGACCATACTGGGAAATAAACAGATTGCTATTTTTTTAAAACAAAACTGCTTTTCCCATCGCTAAAAACGATGTTTTCGATCGTAAAACACACATTTTGGCGATCGATACGGCTATACCTGCATTCAGCAACCATAGTTTTGGCGATCAAAAACATTGATTTTTGCGATCCAATCAAACTTTGATATAAACATTAAAGTGATTTCGCGATCGCCACTTACCCGATGTGTTTTCATGGGCAGCACATTTCAAAACTGAGCTCTAGTTTCGGGAAGTTATTGTATATCTATCTAGAAAAAAGAATACAGTTTGAAACTCCTCCCCTTCCTTAAAAACAGGGTCTTGTTGATTGTCGAAATTAATGAACAGCAGGCTACATAGTCATGATATGTATTGCTTGTGCATTTATATGGGAAGGTAATCCACAAGCTTTACCAAGTAGATTATCTCCCGATTAGACTCAAAACCCTTACAATAACTTTCTTAATGCAGACATCTATTTCTAGACACAATGAGAAATCAGAATCTCCTTATATACTCCAACTATCTTATTATTGAAAATATCGGCACTGATATCCGTTTGATTTTTTTAAATTAATTCTTTACGTCCCATCAACAGTCTTTCAGTTATATAGTGACGGATCTTCCTGGGTTGAACCAGTACTAAGCTAGGATAAATGTGTCTTGCTCAAGGACCACAACGCAGTGACGCCGGTGAGGCTCGAACCCACGGCCCTTCGGTCTTGAGTCAAGCACTCTACCACTGAGCCACTGCGCTCCCTATACACTGCTATCCGTAGCTCATATAGATGTATTGTTGAATTAAAGATTAGTTGAAATGCAAACGCATAGTCCCTGATCAGACTGTGTATATAGGAAATTTGGCAAGGTGCAAGCCGCATACCTGTGCAGCTTTGTACAACAGATCACAGACCAATGAATTACCATTCTGCCCCACCCCCTTCACAAAGGTGACCGCTGACCAAAGGGTCATGCGAGCCTGCTCATTGGAACAGTCTCATCAGAGTGTTCACTGCTCATTGCTATGAAAATAGAGGTAGCTGAAATATTTTGTGTGATAGAACCGACTCAGGACTGCTGCACCCAGTATTCTAAAACATTTGATATCCCTCGTAGTCATTTATCAGAATCCTTATTAACAGGCACGTTTGCCTTTTATTTTATTTCCAAATGCACATCTTCATCACTTAGATATATAGAGGATGCAGTAACTGGAGAGGGAGAATTCATTTAAATAAACAAGGCAGTTGCATAATTATCTCAAGATATCCTTGCTAGTGGCTACTTTGTTGTCTGCTGATTACCTTTTGATAACAGTTTGGATCCAGAGCAGAACAGACAGAACATCCCTGATCTGGATATAAACTGTTTGAGACTTTGATAGTGTTTCTGGAAGATAAGTAAATTTGAAAAAAAAATCATTAGAAATTACCCAGCATGCAAAGAGTTAACTGCCGAAAATAAAGTCTGACCACAAAATTAGTTACGGTTCTGCAATAAAATAAGAATCAGCAGAGCCAGTTGTAAAATAATTAATCTCTGACAGAGTACACATTATAACTGTTTGTGACCGTCTGCTGGAGAGGTCAGGTAATAATCACAGATAATAGGCTGCCTGAAAACAGGTTGCTTCCAAAACCTAATTCAACAGGCCCTGTATTCTGAGCAATGGGGAAGTAATAAAGTATCATATATTTATCTCTGAAGTAGTTATAGAACTTTCAGTTAGAATTATCTTAATACAGGGCCTGAAGACAGGCTAAGTAATTGCCTTGTGTTGTGGTTTATAGAATTTATGCTATTTGGAACTGATCTGCACATGCCAGTTACCATGGCAACCAATTTAAGGCATCCAGCAAGGTAAGCTTTAAGTACGTGTTTGCGTTGCTAAGCAACAAGCGACATCGCATTCTGTCAAACTTTTAGATATAATGTTGCAAACACAACAAGTTATGTCACCTTATGGTTATATTTGTGATCTTAAAGTGGTACAAACTCTTATATTATAAGAAAATTCTCTCTATTTATTGGATGACCCTCGTAGAATTAGCATGGTTTATGCATTTTTTCATAAGAAAAAATGACACAGTCTTTTGCAAACGTCCTGTACTTATCCATTTGCGTGCTAGGGAATGGTTCATGGTAATTTCGTCTGCTGACTTTCTTGAACATTAAGTTTTTACAAATAAACCACCCGGGATCACCATCGGAGTGTCAAACAGTTTGGATCCAGATCAAGACCGACGTTCTGTTGGTCTTCATCTTGGTTCAAACTGTTTGCAAAAGGCTATTGGCAGATAACAAAATTCTCCACTGGCAAGCAAAGAGTAATAACAGGTAAATACTTTAATGTTCGATATAGTATCTAATATAGGATATACACATGTATATACATGTATATGTATATCATAAATATTCGGATACTTTAGATACAGTTCGACATGCTATGCCCTTTAAACAAAGCAAAAGTCATATACAAAGGATCTAGCTTGAATCAGTTGTACTTTCCAATGCTAAATAGGACACTATCATTCCTTCAAAAGTATTTATTTCTTTTGTTGAGCATTCAGTTTTACATCATTTACGGTACATGTAGTAAAAATGTACAGGTAACTCTAAATTATCTCCCCAATATCATTTTATTACAAAACATATTTTGTTTTTAAAACAATTTCATCAAGGATCATTGACGGTTTGGGCCTTATACGCCTATTTTTCTGATTCCCTGCACGCTGCTTTTGGGCTTCTATTGTGGTGCACGTAGTATCGGTGCAATAGGTGAATCTAATGGCAAGAGCCAGCTAGCAAAATATTTGCAAAATTCCTACGCATTCGAGAGTTATGGCGGGTGGAAAGGGGAGGGGGTCTGAAATTTCACGAAAATAAAAAGTGCTTTAAAAAGTGATTTCTGCACGTTTTCTTGGTTTATTTGGTAGGCATGATAATATCTATTGAACATACCATACGCAGAGTATTAACGAATCACGATAATTGATGAAATTGTTTTGAAAACAAAATATGTTTTGTAATAAAATGATTTTGGGGAGATAATTTAGAAGTTACCTGTACATTTTCGACTACATGTACCGTAAATAATACAAAACTGAAAGCTCAACAAAAGAAATAAATATTTTTGAAGGAATGAAAGTGTCCCATTCAGCATTGGAAAGTAAAACTGATTCTTACTAGATCCTTTGAATATTACTTTTGCTTTGTTTAAAGGGCATAGCATGTTGAATGTATTAAAAGTGTCCAAATATTTATGGTACATACATATGCATGTATATCCCTATATGAGACAATATATTGAACACTAAAGTATTTACCTGCTATAACTCTTTGCATGCCAGTGGATAATTTTGTCGTCTGCCAATAGTCTTTTGCAAGCAGTTTGAACCCAGATGAAGACCAACAGAATGTCGGTCTTGATCTGGATCCAAACTGTTTAACACTCTGATGGTGGTCCTGGGTGGTTTATTTTTAAAAAACTTAATTTTGAAGAAAGTAAGCAGACGAAAATAAAAAACATGAACAATTCCCTAGCACTCAAATATATAAGTACAGGACGTTTGCAAAATATTGTGTCATTTAATAACAGTGAGATTTTCTCTTATGAAAAAATGCATAAAACCTTGCTAATTCTACTTTTAATCTTTAGTACTTTTTATTAAACTAGCACAGAATACAAAGCAATTAAGGAGGTTGGTTCTAGAGAACTTTATTACTGTCATTAATTTCTTATTTGGTAGAAAAGGCATTTTATGGGCTTAGGCCCTGGGTTTTTGGGCTGCTGAACATCTTCCCCCCCCCCCCCCCCCCCCCGTGTGCCAGCAAGCTACTTCCATACAATGTGTAAAATATGGTAACATATATACATGCAAAAGCTTTTGCTGGCACACGGGGGGGGGAATGATATTTTAAAAAATGTTTTCGGATTTCTATATATCTTAATGTAAAACTGATTGTTCTACCCAAAATTTTACATCCTTGAAGCATTTAATATCGAAAACGGATTTCACAGCCATAAAGTACTCAGGTCAGGGTAGCTTCAAGGTGAAGAAAGGGAGGATTGACAAACTTTTATTTTTGCTGAAAACCATAGGCATTTACCCATAGCAAGTGTCAATGATCCTTATCGTGATTCGTTAATACTCTGCATACGATATGTTCAATAGATATCACCATGCCTACTGAATAAATCAAGAAAAAGTGCAGAAATCATTTTTTTAAATCACTTTTCAGTGTCATGAAATTTCAGACCCCCTCCCCTTTCTACCCGCCACATCTTTCGAGTGCGTAGAAATTTTGAAAATATTTTGCTAGCTGGCTCTTGCCATTAGATTCACCTATTGCACTGATATCAAATGCATCACACCAGAAGCTCAAAAGCAACGTTCTTGAAATCAGTAAAAATAGGCGTATAAGGCCCAAACCGTCAATGATCCTTTGATTGGCAAAGAGTGCGAACGAACTTCATATCAGTAAACGTACTTATGTGATTGTCATCCACATCTGATCACATTGAATTACTATGAATGCAGGCACTGTCTTATGACTGTCATGACAAACAAGGTTTATGCCTCCAAAGGGAGGCATATACAAAATGTAGTAATAAAATCTGGTTTGTGAACACATCTTGGGGTCACGGAGTCTGTACATATACATTTAAGCGACCGCTGTGACCTTGATTTTCTGGCATCAGTTTTAAGAAAAAGGTGCTGTCTAGTGTTGTCAAATGATTTTCCATAAATGTGTCGCATGCTAGATACATTACCATAACATACCATGCATAAAACGGGTGCTTTCAAAAGATCAAGCAACATACTCGCTGGAAGCATGTGTTAAATGGTAACAAATCACAGTTCAGATGTTAATAATCAGAGCTTAGAATAAATCTACATGGACAAGATATAGAAGTTCAAAATGGAAGCAATAACGAAGCATGCAGTGGGCAAGAATACATACAATGATAGGGCTAAACGACCGTCAGCTTTTTTGAAAAGCTAATACTTGTCTATATAGTATTAACACCAATATCTGCCACTTCCGGTCTATGAAGTACCGGCACTATACCACCAAATCGACGTACACATTTACCAGTGTGTACATGTAGATGCATTCTCTAAGGGAAATGCATCTATTCTTTGTTTGTTTTGTTGCTTTACATCCCAAGTCAACAGCTATGGTCATGGCGGGACGGTCAGCTAAACTAACCACACATTTACCTGGGCAAACTTGAACAAGCAGTTAGCCAGTTCTTCGTGCACATACTTTCACTTACAACTGACAACAACCCTTCTTGAATGATTAAGCAGAAGGGAGGAGAATGACTGTTGAAATTATTTCATGATCAATCTCCACAAAAGTATGGGACCCGGCGGCGATCGAACTCGCGACCCCTTCGTCTGCAGTCAGACTCGCATCTGATGCCAGACACGTTACGGACTGTGCTACGCGGTCCGGTATGCATCTATTCTGTAGACTGAGCTTAGGTGCATGGACATTCTACATGTGTATAATTGTTTCCATTAAAACACACATTAAAAGTAAGAAAGACGGCAAAGATCAGGAAACGATACAATTAATTACCACACCTGACCCAGGATACCACAAGGGAAAGTAACAAAAATACAATAAATATTATCCACAAGAGCCAAGAGGTCAGCCCTTCCTAAGCAGATGACCACAAGGCAGCAATGACATGAGAAACACAAGACACAAAAAACACAAATTATCCACAAAAAGAAGTACCGCCTTGGAAGTCAAACTTCTAGAGTCCATGGACAACTGCAAACACATATCTAGTCTCGTCGTTTTAGCTTGCTATCCCATATGTTTATTACTATTCAGAAGTCTCTGAAGTAACTAATATCAATTTTGGTCGCACTCTTCGAAGACTGTTGTATCATTTTACATAAAAACCTATCAAAGCGTGTTGTATCACAGACATAGCCTCATTGCTGGTGAAAGTATCCTAATCGAACACCCCTGTGTGCGTTTAGCACAGTTTTTTGTAGAATGCGGTTGGATTTCCTCTGCTGCTATTTAACGAAGAATGCGTCTGGTTTATCCAGAACGTTTGGGACGGGCAATCGGTGAAGAAGTGTTCAAGCAATTAGCAAGTGTAATCAATTTTCGTGTCTGTGTTTGAAAAATCTGTCAAAACATATAGAATGTCTATCGCAAGGGGCCGCTTTATAAAATACTACTTATGGTAAAAACATGGGGTAGATACACTTTATTTCTCCGCTAACTCTTGGCTCGCAATCCTCCTTTTATTGCCTGTAAAATCAAAAAAGCGTTAACTTAACAGAGTCCATCCTCGCATGTGACGTTGCGTGTTGTATTAGCTCTCTGCTGTAAAAATTCTGTTGCGAGTGAAAATGTGACGTAATCAATGACGTCAAACTATTTTTGACAGGATATCGCAGGATATACTGACGCAAATTTTTGACGTTATCCAAGCAGATATCGCGTTAAAAAATCAAGAGCAAATAGGATACACTTTATATTCACAGCAAGAATTTTATTCATCTACCAATACATTCAATTGTGATTTTCAAATGTAAACTTCATAAACAATTGTATGAACTTGTACAATTATCCTTTCACATTTTCTTCACAGCACATACGTTGCAATTTTCCTAGAGTTCATCATGTCGACTAAACGACTTCTTTCCTGTTACATGTGATTAAATTAACCTGATGCATAAGCTCTGGAGTGTATTTTTACTGCAACTATCCTGTGTAGTGGGCATGGTACGCAAAGGAGGAAGTATACAGCAGAGCTCATTCGCAAGTGAAACCCCAGTCCAATTTTTAATTTTCCTGAGGTAAAAGGAATAGTCCATACAATGTATTCAAAAAAGATACTGGCTACGATTTCGCCCACTGCTTGGTTAACACTGAATACTTTTATTTATGTGTGAACTCCAGAGACGCAGTGACAAACTGTGATAAACTATCGTTAAAACTAGCTTTACTCATTTAGTGAGTGATTCGATAATGACATGTGTTAAAACTAAAATGACCAAAAATATACATACAATGTAGCTATATAATGAAAGGGTTATAAAACTTATATTTACATTTTCGAAGCAATCCTTTAATGAATCTTTAGATTTTGGCAACCGTTCATAGCCTCATGAATTACACAAATTTGATAGATAGCTGCCAAGCTCACTTGCCCGTGCAATACACTTTGAACATCGAACTCATTCGCCAGAAGTGATACTGGTGTTGTGATTGACAGCAAGCCACACCTAAGTCGCACGTGAAACACAAGCCTCTTGTCTGCTCCATTGGCTGTCCGTGTTCACGCTGGCTGTTCGGCTATTCCATTTTACACTCCGACTAAACCGTTAATACGATTATACTTTAAATACAAAACTGTTTGCATTCCTAAATTAAAATAATTTTTATATTTTAGATATCTATAATCAAATGTAAATATAAGCAATAAATTCAATTTTTGGAAGGTCCATGGAAATATGAATACTCCAGGTCTCTTGTAAAGATAACGTGAAGCCTTTCGGCCTTCACTTACTTTGCAAGAGACCCGAAGTATTCATGATTCCAAGAACCTTCCAAAAATAGAATTTATTTCTTAAATATCCGTAAAAATCAATATTGTACCCGGCTACAAAAACTCTGGAGATAGGCGGCAATCGAAAATGTTAATACTATAGACGAACGTAAATAGAAAATCGTTAGAAACAGAGTTTTCGATTGCCATTTGTCACCCGACTGGCGACAAATGTCAATCGAAAACACTGTTTCTGGCGAGTTTTGATCCGCGTTTCGTCGATTGTTACAAGCGTTTTCGACTGTAACCTATCCGGTGTGAGTATTCACCGTTTTGAACAAACATATACAGGTCACAAGTTAGTATTCATACACTGACGTAAAGGCGAGCAGGAAAGACTAAAGCAGGGTGTAACTTTAGCACAGCCAGGCCATAAATTTTCCTGCTCGCTCACACAAAGCATTGGTACAGATGAAGACTCGTGCCAATTTTGTTTGATTTTGATTCTTTACGTCCCATCGACAAGCTTTCAGATAAACAGGGACGGGTCTTCCAGGGTTGAACCAGTGCTAAGCTAGGATAAATGTGTCTTGCTCAAGGACCACAAAGCAGTGACACCTGTAAGCCTCGAACACGCGGCCCCTCGGTCTCAAGCCAAGCACTCTACCGCTGAGCCACTGCACTTCCTAGGCTCGTGCCAAGGATTTGGCATCTTGCTCCACTTGATACATGAAGCTGTATGTATATTGTAAGAATGAAATTAGGCATATGCGATGAGTTCCAAAGCACGTGATATTTTGCAACTAGTCACAATTTGTTTTTGCATTTTCAGTTTTGTTCATTTTGTTTATCCATTTCCAGGTTTGTTCAGAGAAAAAAGCAAAGGGAGACAGAAGATAGGATCAGTGATTCCCTTAAAAGAAATGCGTTGACACTAAGCTCTGGTGTGGCATTATATTTTGTCAAAATGATCTTTTAGATCCCTATCCATGCGTGGATCCAGAGGGGGTGACAGAGGGTCCGGACCCCCCCCCCCCCGCCCCCCCCCCTAGAAAATAACATAGCAACCAAGCCAGCATTCATTGTCGGGCTATCATAGGCTCGCTAGCAAAACGCCATTAAAATTGAAATGGCGTTTCGCTCGTGGGTCTATGATGGCCCACTTTTTAAGTGTTATATGGATCCATCAGCAAAAAAAATGTCAGAATCGGACCCCATCTGAAAAAAACTTTCTGGATCCGCGCATGCTATCAACAATCATGGTCATATAGACACAGTAGATAAGCTAACCACAGTTATCCTGAACAAAACGGACTACAAGTTCAGTATTGGTGTAAATCATGAACTGACCATTTCAATTAATAAATCGAGAGAATGTAATCGGAGCAGAGGAGAGGATCCATTCTGCGACCTGGTCAACTGTGCTACAGTGCCACACAAGTAACATTACTTATCAGTCACCCATAATATTAACTGAATTGTTTCAACATAACCTAATAAACGTTTCCTATCTCACTGCATGTTACCTTTATCAGGTCATGATGACGTTGCACTTTTTAAATGACATCGCTAATGACGCTGAATCAGTATAAATATCAAAAATTACGTCATCATCGCTAGTTTTAAGAATGTTCAACAATGGGTCAACTGATAAATAGAATACCAGGTTCGCGTCTTTTGCTATCAAGTTTACCAGGCTCGGCATTGAGAACAGATGTTGAATCGCTCGGCAAGCCTCGCGATGTCAACATGCGTTCTCAAAGCCTTGCCCAGTAAACTTGATATCAAAAGACACTCACCTAGTATTCTCTATATACTTTCCATCAAAGAAGTGACCTGTATATTGGTGAAAGATTAAAAAGTCCAAATCAAGACATTTTGAAATTCAAATCTTAAAATTAAAAGTGTGCCTATATTGTTATCAATAATTTCATGTTGAGATTGTTTTTGTTTTGTTTTACTTGATTCTTTACGTCCCATCAACAATCTTTCAGTTAAAGAGGGACGGGTCTTCCTGGGTTGAACCAGTACGAAGCTAGGATAAATGCGTCTTGCTCAAGGACCAGAACACATTGACGCCGGTGAGGCTCGAACCCTCGG
This sequence comes from Loripinus fragilis, assembly GCA_964019695.1. NCBI lineage: Eukaryota > Metazoa > Mollusca > Bivalvia > Lucinida > Lucinidae > Loripinus > Loripinus fragilis. The sequence continues at coordinate 50,733,577 of OZ026524.1, forward strand.
GCTCGAGTCAAGCACTCTACCACTGAGCCACTGTGCTCCCATGTTGGGATTGTAACATGTTTTAGATAGACTTTTATTAAAACATAAAACCAATTACAATCTGTTATATTTTTTAAAAGTCTAAATTCAGCAATAATCCTAAAGATTTTCACCCAAGCATGTACAGTGGCTTTTAAAAAGATCTGTGATCACATTAATTATCTCTCCTCAACCCATAGGCTGTAGAGTGTAAATTAGACAGCTCTAATGAGTACACACATCCTACATATCCTTGTGTAAATGTCTAACTCAAGTTCATAAATCTGCAATCTGAAGGTCTAGTTAATGTTTATAAATCTGCAGATTCATGAACATGAAGTATACCTTTAGCTAAGCAGATTTATGAACTTGAAGTAGACCTTTAAATAAGGATCTGTAATTCAAATAACTGTTCTTAATTCTCAACCAAAACATATGTTGTGGGTACTCAAAAGAACCGTCTCATCGAGATGCTTCTTTTGAGCATCCACAACAATCGTTAAAAACTGAGGGATAAGAAAAAAAAACTGGCCAAAATAAGTTAAGCCTCATGTGAGTTATTTTTTCGGTTCCCAAAGTTTAGCTGTTTATTTCAAAATTATTGGTCTAGGGGCCAAATCTCAAAATTTGAGTTCTATTGCACCCCCAGGAAGAAAAAGTTGGTTACTATTTTCATTCAGGGACATGTCTGGGGGCCTTAGAAACCCATGTTTTACTAAGTTTTCTGCGGTCAATTATCTGTAAATGGCCTGTAATCACCGTTACCCCACAAACATTGAAAAAAGCAGCACACAATTTACAAGAGTAATAATATATTTTATACAAGTATCAATTAATTTATTTGAGGTTTAAATGTTTAACACAGTCATAAACATTAATTGCAGACATCTGTGAGATGCATTGCAGCTCGTCGGCGTAGCATATGTTACGTTTTATATGAAATTGCAGATAATGACATTATAGATTGCCTATATGAATGAATCATGTTCCCCAGCCACAGGAAGAGAAACTTGGTTACTGTTTTCAATCTGGGGCATGTCTAAGGGTATTTGAAACCCAAGTTTTACTATGTTTTCTTTGGTAATTTTTCTGTAAATGGCCTGTAATTAATGTTACCCTACTACTATTGAAAATAGCAGTACACAAAATACAAGACTAATATGATATTTTCAAAAGTATAAACGAAATTATATGAACTTTATATGTTTGAGCTAGTCATAAACATCGATTGCATACATGTGAGAGATGTATTTCTGCTTGTCAGAGTTACATATGTTACATTTTTACGAAATTGCAGATAATGACTTTATAGAGTGCATATTAGAATAAACCATTTCCTCCAATCTTAAATGTGTATTAAAGATCTTTATTCTAATGATGAATTTCCATTTTTACATATTTATGGCTATTAACAACTTGTAACTGGCAATAAAGTTTGAAAAATAAATATTTAAGTATGCTTATGACCATGTCACTTCTCATATTGTTGTAAAGATTTTCTATTTGACAATTTACATTGCATAGGAATGTACAATGTCCTCTTCTTCACTTTCACAATGAAACGAAATAATAATTATAAACAAAATCAACTACGATTGATAGTTTGTTGAGGTTAATATATATCAGGTAACGTAGGTAACAACATTGTCCCTTGCATAAATGGATAAAAATACTAATTTGAAATTGTGGAAATTAGACACAAATTTTACCTGGGTCTGACAACAAGCCAGGCACAGAATATATTTGAGTCTTCTTTCCACATATTATTTAAATACATTTTAATTATGGACAAATTATATTAAATAAACACTTATTTAAAAGAGCTTTGTAATTTTGATTGGTTATTTTACATGATAGTTTTACAGGTTTAAAGCAATGGCACATGATAATATATATAATATTTACTTCATAATTCAATTTTTTTACGGTCTGTTTTACTATGTTTCCCATGGTCTGTTTTACTACGTTTCCTATTGTCAAAGTTTCATAATAGGCTTGTAAACTACGTTACCTAATAAATGAGGATAAAAAGTTTTAAGTCAGTACAAAAACATGCTAATAAGCATATTTATTAATTAATCTCACTACAGTAACAAGTTATTAACAGCTTCAAATATGTAAAAATGAAAATTTACCATTAGAATAGAATTATACGTTATTAATTTAAGATTGAGGAACATGTTTTGTTATAAAATGCAATCTACAAAGTCATTATTTGCAATTTAGTATACAACGTAACATAAGTATCGCTGTCGAGCAGAAACATATCTCACAGATGTCTGTAATTAATGTTTATGTCTAGCTCAAACAAGTAAAGCTAAAATAAGTTCAATAAGTACAATTGAAAAATATCCTATTTGGTAAGTGTGTCTTTGTTGACCTTTTGGTGACTAAGTTTCTTAGCAAGTTTATTCAATGATATATACACATGTTATGCAAAAATCTGTCATTCACCATATTGCAGCAGCTAATAGCTTGAGAGTACATCCAGTCTATCACCAGTTTATCTGAGGTTATGTCTAATGTTAGGAGAAATTACATCACAAATTGTTTAGCTAATACAAATTTACAAACATAATCAATTGGTCTAATATATGATTTGCTTGATGTAGAAAAAATCCTGAAGGTGGGAAACTCGCCTGTCCTTACATATAAAAATGCATCTATGTCTTAACCATATTAGGTTGCTGAAACAGTGATTCGTTGCATATAATGTTGGTCTTTACATTAAAGTTATCTACTACATGTATAGACCAGTGCAATATACGAGATTAGCTTGTACTTGCAATTTGTAACATACTCATATTTTGGAATCTTAATATGGCATTACACTTAAAATAAAACTGAAATACTTTCTTTTAACCAGAAACAGCCAGCCCTCAAACAATGTTAGTATTACTAAATATATGCAAGGATATGGGTGCAAGAATGAGTCAGTTTATGACTAAAATTATGTTTACGAGCTGTTGTTTGCAGTATTGCTCACAATTTTGATGGTTTTGCATACTATAAGGCTAATTAAGTAAATCTTTGAAAACCAACAAACTGATCATAAGTACCTTACTCCTCATGCGTAAACATGTATCAGTGTTACAAATAGCTCAACTTGACCCGAAGGTGCAAAAAAGAAAGAAAAAAGAACTTCCTTGTGAATAATGTAAGAAAGCTAACAGCTGCACGTGAGTCGTGGCACTACTTTTCAACAGACACTCATTGGACACTTTAATCTGTGAGTTTCAGATATTCAAGCTATGTTGTTAAATTACAATGAGTCATATTTATGATTAAAGCTTTAGTATAACTCCTAAAATTCTACTTTAAATAAAGCTTCACTAACAAACAAAACATTTGCAATTAATGTTAACATGAAATAGCTTTGTAATAACTGTTACCAAGCAAGTTATATGCTTTTAAGTCTATGCGTATCGCTCAGGTTGCTTTACCTTAAACTCGCTTGGTTAACAAACAAAACAATTTCTTTCAAAATTGCTGTATAATATAATAAGATGATAAGCATTTTACAATATGATATACTAAAATCGTGTTTATCAAAAGAATAAGACGATTGCAATTGTGACAGGCCTAGAGGTACATTGATTTTTTTTCAAAATGTAACTGTCAACAGTGAAAATTAATGTATTAAGCATACAAGAAAAAAAAGTAAATGCTATATACACAAAGTATCAGGTACATTTTGGTATAAACTGTGCTATTGCTATACTGATAAGTACTTTGATTGATATTATATTTGTAATTTTAAAAACGATAAAGGAATTTTAGATTATAACAAAGTGCAGCCAAGACATAAAATGTTCTGTGTTTCTTCCTCACGGTACCTTTGTTTGATCTACAGTTTGCGATAGTGAAATTTCATGGCCATTCTCACTTTTAAGCAAACATAGTTTTTTAAGGCATGATAAAATACTTCTGCTAAGTTGTCGCAGGAAAACATATTTAAGGTAAAATAATAACAGTGTGCTGTTACATATGTTAAGGGCTTGACAAATATATGCATATATTGTAAAGGGTTAAATTCTTGTAAAACAGTGAATCGTCAAATTTGACCAATTTGTTACCCATTCAAAAAAAGTTCAGTTGGAACTTTACTAGTTTTAAGATGTGCCCTCTGTGTAAAGTCGACAGAGAGCCCCTGATCTGGAGGACACCCACACTATCCTCATGCCTTGCCACCAGATGCAGTAAATATTGCTTTTCTATTTAATGTTATTTATTTAGGTACGGTATATTCAGTCCAATATTTGAATCATAAAGTGAATATCATGTTTATTGCTATGAACCATTGAGTAAAAGTTCTGCAAATTACCTTACATGTATCAAAGTAACAGGATCAAACAAAATTGCAAAACTCTCTTAGATTAGTGTTTTTTTAAATAATTTGGCTATTATTGTAGTTATTAAAATATGTGGAGAGTAGACTCTGCGTGTCGTCGGGCCTAGGTAAAATATGAGGCTACTCTCCACAATTTTTAGTATATCAATTTATGCAAAACACCATTGTTGTAACCTACGTTACCTTATTTATATATTGACAGAAATTAGATGTATATGGTAGTAAAACTTGTTTCTATAGCTGTTATTTCATTTCATTGTTTAAGCGATGAAAGAAGACACTGTCAATTCCAATGCAATGTATATGGTTGAAATAGAAAATATGTATGCCAGTAGAAATGATATGCTTTAAAGCATATTTAAAATTTATTTTACTACAAATTATCTCCAGTTACAAATTATAAATAGGTGTGGCTCAGTGGTAGAGTGCTTGACTCAAGACCCAAGGGCCGCGGGTTCGAGCCTCACCGGCGTCACTGCAATGTGTCCTTGAGCAAGACACATTTATCCTAGCTTAGTACTGGTTCAACCCAGGAAGACCAGTCCCACATAACTGAAAGATTGTTGAGTGGACGTAAAGAATCAAATCAAACAAACAAAAAAATAGATTCAAATTTGGAAAAATGGATATTCATCATTAGAATAGGGATCTCTATCGCACATTTAAGGTTGGGAAAATGGTTTGTTATAATATGCAATCTATACAGCTAATTTTTGCAATTACGTAAAACAATGTAACGTATGTAACTCTGACGAGCAGAAATACATATTACAGATGTCTGCAATTGGTGTTTATGTCTAGCTAAAACATGAAAAACTCAAATCATTACATAAATACGATTGTAAACTATCCTATTAGCTTTGTAATTTGTGTACTGCTATTTTCAAAATTTGGGTAACATTGATTACAGTTCACTTACAGAAAACTTACAGGAGAAAACTTACTACATTATGGGTTTCTATAGCCCCACTACATGTCCCAGACGGAAAATAGTAACCAAGTTTCTCATCCTGTGGCTGGGGAGCATGGTTCATTCTTATATGCAATCTATAAAGTCTTTATCTGCAATATAGTATAAAATGTAACATACGTGACACTAATGAGCGGTTTAACATCTCACAGATGTGTGTAATTAATGTTTACGACTAGATAAAACTTTCAAACATCAAATAAATTCATTGATACTATTATAGAATATATAATTAGTCTTGTATTTTGTGTACTGCTATTTTCAATGTTTGTGGGGTAACGTTGATTACAGGCCATTTACAGAAAATTGACCACAGAAAACTTAGTAAAACATGGGTTTCTAAGGCTCCAAGACATGTCCCTGACTGAAAATAGTAACCAACTTTTTCTTCCTGGGGGTGCAACAAACTTGCAAAATAGCCCATATATCTCAGTTTGGCCCCTACACTATATCTAAAACAATCAAAAACTGTTAGCTTAACTTTACTCAAGTTAGACAATTATATCTAAGGTGTAATTACACACAATTTCAATTGGAAGTACCAATTTTCCTTTGAAATGTGCTAAATTTTCCAAGGGTACAGAAGCAGTATTTTGCCAATTTTACTTTAAGAATGATAAGGAACGAAATTGGTTGTTTGCTGAAATGTGTGAAGCACTATGGAAAGTTTATGAATATATGTTGAACAGGGCAACAAGTTGTAAAGAAAAAAATACGCTGTTTCGTTGAAAGTTTGTGCAAAAAATCTTTTTTTAAGTCTAAGGGAAAATGTAACTCGGACACATTCTTTTCGTACATTAGCAATGTGTAACTTTTAATTTTAGATTTTTAAAATAATTTCAAGCAAATTGGATATTAGACTAGTTATTTCAGTAGTTATTACATGAGTAAATCTAAATAAAATGAATGTGCACGTGAATAACTTGAAAATAAAGAGACAGCCAGTACACTGGTTTGGATTGACTGGTCCCAATAAAACAATGGTAATAATGTGTGGCAGGAATAGTAGCGAAATATAGATAGCATATGAAATTTTGTAACTCTCATTTGACACATAATATTTTTAATCTTTATATGCGGCGTTTCTTTTTTGGCCTAGTATATAGTGTACAGATTTGTAATATCTATTATATTTATACTATGTGGAACATATTAGTTGGTGACGTGTATGTGTGACATTGTGTGTATACATTTTACTGACATAAATCTTTGAACTTAACATTTTACTGGCATAATTATGTGAAACAAACATTTTACTGGTGTGTATGCATAAAGCAAACTTTATTGATGTGTAAGTGACTGATGTGTTTGTGTTAAAGAAGCAGTTTACTGAAGTGTTTAGCTGAATTGTTTAGGAAACAAGCATTTGACTAGAGTTTGTGTGTGAAACAAACATTTTACTGAAGTTCTTGTCTAAACAATTTTTACTAATGTTTATGTGTGAAACAACATTTTGCTGAATATTTGAAGTGTATGTGTAAAACAAACATTTTCAAAGTGTTTTACTGATGTGTATGCCTTAAACATAAAAATTTTACTGAAGTAAGTAACAAAATATTTCAAAAAGGTGTATGTGTCAAACATAAAAGCATACAAATTCATTATAATGGAAATATAACTTTTGATGTCCCATTTCTGAATTGACTTGATAGAGGATACTTAAATTTTTGGAATGAATATGCCAGCTATTCCATTGAGTGAAGTGAAAAATGCATATTTCATGAGTGGTGAAACCACGAATGAAATACACATTTTTTCGCTTCACGAGCTGTAATAAATGGCATATTCATGACAAAAAATTGAATTTTCTTTTTATTATATATACCATTTTTAGCTTGCAGATATTTTTGCACTAAATGACGTGATACACATTAGCACATTACGTCATATTAATCTTATTTTCTTGTCACTGTTCGTCACAATAAATATAATATCGGACTTAACAATCAATATTATATTTACTGTCTAAAAAAGGGTCTTTTCAAGTTTGTAAATAGTTTGTTTCTAAAGAATTGGCATGCCAAAACAGACAATGGGTTCATAGAATGTGTATGTTTTGCCTTTTGACAGTACTGTTATTTGTTTTGATGTAGAACACCATCATTTTTGAAAGTTTGCATAGAAGATGGGTAAACATGTCTTTAAATATGCATGGAACGCAATATGGGCTATTACAGCATAACACAATTTTACAAAACGTTGAAGTTTAATTGGTTGTGTAGTAAAACGTCAAAATGCAAATGATCCAGAAAGTTTTGTCAGAGGGGGTCCAGCTTTGACGACGTTTTTTTTTTTTGTTTGGTGAGGGGAGGAAGGATCCAAATACCACTTTTAATGAGCAACCAACGGCTCGCCGATGATGGCCCAACATTTAATGCTGGATTGGTAGCTTTGTGATTTTAAGGGGACCAGGACAAGTTTTGCTATGGAACCCTGTATTTTTGTGATTTTCGAGGGTGGGGGGGGGGGTCCGGACCCCTTGTCCCCCCTCTGGATCCGCACATGGTGCTGTAGGTTCAAGCCCCAACAAAGCTTTTTAGCTATTACACTTTCGGAACCTGATTTCTATGGTGACTTGGTGTATAAGTTGAAGAGGATTGTTGGCTCTAACAATTTTTCAGCGCAGTTCATTAAAATAATTTCCCATTATAAAAAGATTGGCTATAACATTAATGTATTGCAACAGACTGCATGCTTGGTAGTCAACCCAATCACGGTTGGCAACTTTGCTTTCCTCTTTAATTGCACGCCGGTGGGTCGGACTTCAGACTCTATGATGGTTCCGACTTAAAGACTTATCTATTGATGAGATGGTAGGGGCCTGATGCTTTGACTGTTTGTCGGGCCCACGGGGGTTTACCTGTTGGATTTCTTTTGCTCCGGTATTCAGTTTAATTTACTGTTGAGTCCTTATCCTTGCTTTATCTCCTTGTTATATCTTGATTTATATGTATTAGGAGATGATGCATTGATAAGTTAGGGGTCTTTTATGCAAACCAAATATCTATGTGTCTTGATCCACATCTGAATTAAGGGTGAGGTTGGCGCCGTTAAACCGGTTTAAGCCCTCCAGTAAAATATTTTACTGACTGTTCCAAGGCGGTTCTTCTTTTGTGGGTATTTTGTGTTTTTGTTCTGTCTTGTGTTTGCTATGATTTGTGCGCGTCTGTTTATATGTGCTTTGTGGTCACCTGCTGGGAAAGGGCTGACCTCTTGGCTCTCGTTTGAGCTGTCTTCTGTGAGTTTGTCACTTTCCCATTGGTATCCTGGGTCAGGTGTGGTACTTGATTGTATCGTTTCCTGATCTTTGCAACCTTACTTACTTTACTTTAATTTTTATTATAATAGTTTTGTTTTGCTACCAATTGATTCTGTTGTAATGTATGCAAAGACAGCAGGGACAAGGAATCGATACAATCTAGTACCACACCTGTCCCAGGATACTGAATGGGAGAGTAACAAAATCACAATAAAAATCACAAACAAGAGCCAAAAGGTCAACCCTTTCCCATCAGACTCCTGAGGTTCGTGCAACACGTTCGTATAGGAATCAAAAGACACCAATGAAACAAATGAAAAAAATATGCTGCCAACAAATCAATCTAATGATTAAAGAAAAAATATCTGCAAAATAAGCGAAACTGGGCTACCATTTAAAATAGTCAAAACCTGCTCTGACATATTTAACTTAATAATATAAGACATCACAAAAACAAGTTGTTAAACATTGCAACACAAGTACATTAACAATTACATGTTCTATAATATATACATGATGTATGAATGAATCAAATTAAGATTTTTATTATTTACTAAGTAATAAAATACAGGAAAATGCTGTTTAAATATAATGCAAATTTTAAGAAAGCTGTATTGCACAGCAGTGAAAATATAAGAGTTGTAATTCACAGCAGTGAAAATATAAGTTGTATTTCAGGGGTAAAATTGGATGTCATCTGCTTTCTCCATTGACTTCCTTGAGCCCACTTCAGAATTTCAAACGCCTGTAACTTTCTTATTAGTGGATGAAAACACTAAGTTAAGTGTTCTTTTTTACGAGGGTTAATCAGATATTTCACGGAAAATAGTTGTCATTTTCTACATCGTTCAATCAATAGAGCTGAACACTGCAACACATAATATGCAGTTGATCCGTTACAACGGGGTTGATGTAAGTCATTCCAAAAATTTAAGTATCCTCTATCAAGTCAATTCAGAAATGGGACATCAAAGGTTATATTTCCATTATAATAAATTTGTATGCTTTTATGTTTGACACATACACCTTTTTGAAATATTTTGTTACTTCAGTAAAATTTTTATGTTTCAGGCATACACATCAGTAAAACACTTTGAAAATGTTTGTTTTACACATACACTTCAAATATTCAGCAAAATGTTGTTTCACACATAAACATTAGTAAAAATTGTTTAGACATGAACTTCAGTAAAATGTTTGTTTCACACACAAACTCTAGTCAAATGCTTGTTTCCTATACAATTCAGCTAAACACTTCAGTAAACTGCTTCTTTGACACAAACACATCAGTCACTTACACATCAATAAAGTTTGCTTTATGCATACACACCAGTAAAATGTTTGTTTCACATAATTATGCCAGTAAAATGTTAAGTTCAAAGGTTTATGTCAGTAAAATGTATACACACAATGTCACACATACACGTCACCAACTAATATGTTCCACATAGTATAAATATAATAGATATTACAAATCTGTACACTATATACTAGGCAAAAAAAGAAACGCCGCATATAAAGATTAAAAATATTACGTGTCAAATGAGAATTACAAAATTTCATATGCTATCTATATTTCGCTACTATTCCTGCCACACATTATTACCATTGTTTTATTGGATCCAGTCAACCCAAACCAGTGTACTGGCTGTCTTTTTTATTTTCAGGTGTTTCACGTGCACATTCATTTTATTTAGATTTACACATGTAATAACTACTGAAATAACTAGTCTAATACCCCAATTTGCTTGAAAATATTTTAAAAATCTAAAATTGAAAGTTACACATTGCCAATGTACGATGCCAAAACGGACACATGTTGAACGCGAAAAAGCGATTGGAATGTTACAAGCTAGCGTGATGCCATCGGTGATAGCCCAACAATTTCGATGACATGCAATGATGATTGAAGGTCTTAGGAAACGTTTCTAACAAATTGGAACAAGTCAGACCGTGCGCATTCATGACGTCATCGCCTAAAGACGCGACGTTAAGATCGATAAAAACGTAGGTCTTAACTGATGAATCAATTTTGTCCAGCAACAATGATAGCTATGACAACCCTAGGAACTCATAATCCAAGAATCAGCGCTCAAACTGTGACACATCGTTTGCGAGAGATTGGTGAAAGACCCCCATATACAATGTATGTATTATATGCGGCGTTTCTTTTTTGGCCTAGTATATACAAAACTGCAATATGATAATTAACTTACATATAAGATATCCACTACAGTATAATAGAAGCAAACACAATTGTGTTGTAAAATCATAGGTACAAATGAAAAAGATTTCTGAGTGTAAAATTGAGAATATTTTTCATCCATCAGTTGAACATTGGGCCTCGTAGCGGGAAAACCTGTCTGCAGGGTTTCCTATAAAGCAAGACTAAAACCATTCTCCCCAGCTACAGACTAGACAGAAAATTGTGCTTGTAGCAAGTTAAGATATGATATTTTTCAAAAAGCGAATTACTAAGGCGATTCACAGTCTGAGGGGATGTGTAGACTGATCTGGGCAGTTGTTAGCAATCCCCCCATGAAGTCAGGTTTTCTTGCGTTGAGGCCAATTTATTTTGGTTTCGCACAACAACATCATTATTGAGAACGTTCTGATGAGTGCCCACAATATACATTTGTTTTTGTTCAGAAAAATGAAAAAAAGTTTTTAGCTATGAGTTTCAACAAGCGACCTGCACTTTATTTACAACTATGATTCATATAAACACATTAGTTAAAACACAGAAACTCACAATGTTTTGGTCTATACGAGAAAAATAGTTTTCCATTTGGTACTCTTATCTGGAGGCCTGAGCCAAGTTACTATTTAAACATGCATGATCATCTACTTAGTGGAACTGGAGGTCAAGCTTTTGCCTTGAACGGGATACTTCCTCTATTTGTTACGTGTGAAAGCAATGACGGCTCTGCCCAGATTGTCTCGATGCAAATGCTCATCAGGTTGCTTGCAGATCAGTTAAGTATTACATGACTTCCCATCTGTGAGTGATATAAGACCATTTATTCATACCGATAAACCGCAACTGGTTATTATAGTTAGTAATGTTAAATTATAATAACAATCTGACCATTTTCACGTCAAAAATGTGAATTCAAATACTTTTTACATCATGTGATAGAAAGAGTCTTACATTCGTACTCATGTATTATTGAATTGATTAAACTCAGTTACTCGTACTATACACTGCATAGTGTAAACACACTGGACCTCAGTTAAAAGGTTGACAGCACCATCAGCATATCAACGAAGCTCCAAACGCATACTACAAACGTCGCAAAAATCACATTTGTTAAGTTAGTGTTCGTTTCTTTAATGTGTAAATAGAGACATAATCTTGAAGTTGAAAATCGGATGGATCCCCCCCCCCCTCAAACGTATTAGTTTTTCTTCAACCCCATGGTCGTTCAATCGTTCAGTGATTACTCTATTTAAGATATAGTCCACAAGTTTGAAAAAATCACCTTTGCAGGATCAAAATATTAGACAGTTTTTAATTTTTCTCACAAACAGACATTATTCGACAAGCTTACTACTTAAGCTTTCTGTTACTTTCATTTTCGTGTTTTCTTACAAGTTATCTGACTGGCCGAGATCACATTGCATCAATCTCGCGGTTAAATTTAGCAGCAGTTTGTGAAATCGGGGAAAATGGTGTAATGCGATCTCGGCTAATCAGATAACAGTAAGAAAACACAAAAACGAAAGTAACAGAAAGTAGTAGTTAGCTTGTCGAATAATGTCTCTTTGTGGGTATAGTAAAACTGTCATTTTTTTTCCTGCAAAGGTGAGTTTTTACACAAATCATGTGAGAACACTGGAACAAGCAGTGAATCTCTTCAATTGCACCCCTTTTCAAAATGGGAACTTCTCTTAAAGCTACATAATCTGTAACTTTTAATCTTTTAATTTTTGAAGTAAAGTTTCTTTTTTTCAAGAATACAGTAAAAATACTCAAATTTTACCATTTTCGTAAATCTTAACAAATTATCACGATCAAAACAAGAGCATTTATGTTAAAAATCAACTGTCTAGAATTATTGGAGGGACGCAAATAATTACTTACAAGAGAAAAAAACACCTGTTTTATTAAAATAATTCACTTTTCCATGCAGTTTTTAGCTGTACTGAACATATTTATTTTGAAAACATAACTTAATTCTTTTTTTACAAATGATTTAAAAAGAAAAGAAATTTTTTCGAAAAATGTTCAAAGTTACAGAGTATGTGGCTTTAAAGAAAAGAATTTGTTCCCGGAGGGACAAAACGCTAACAAGCTAATTTTGTAAAATCTAAGAGAAGCAAAGCACAGTCAACGTGCTGTACTTTTAAAGCATTTTGTTAAAGTAAAAAATAGGGCAAAAGTAGTAATGGATGGCACTCTGGGCCAATTTTTTTAAGCCTGAAAAGAACTTAGAATTTTTCAGGCTAAAAAATTGGCCCAGAGATGCCTATCCTGGTAAGCTTGAGTGACTAGCTGTGAATAACTTAGTTTATTTTTAGGGCTATTTTGGTTGGTATTATGATTGTGATAGTTTCCTGGTCATATTCACTGGTTGGGCTGTGATTATGATAGTTTCCTGGGCTGTTGGGAATAACTTAGTTATTTTTGAGGGGAATAAAGGTCCTGCTGTGGTGATATATAAAATAACTTAGTTAAATTCAGCTTTGAAGATAACTTAGTCATTTTAGGGGGTATAGTATGTGGTGCTATATGGTGTGTGTAATAGTCAAGGCTACTAAGTACCATGCGTCTTGGAGTCTCTTGGTCAATCAAGACCTCAACTCCTCGAGGCATCACTCTGTATCGTTAACTAGTGTAACTATTTAGCAAGTTTAGTGGTATTCTTTCTAGTGAAGTGGTAGCCCTGAAAAGGGCTGTTTGTTGATTGTCTTGGTGATTTTTAGCATTTCCTCTTAGTAATTCTAATTTTCTTAGTTGCTTTTCCAACTTCTATGTTTTGACTGGTGTCTTGATCATTTGTCGTAATGTCAAGTCTTATGGGAATCTGGATGGATGGCATCTCTAAAGGTTGCTGCTGTGCACGTTGCTGAGACAATTCTTCTAAGTTCTTCACTCTAGATCTTAACTCATTTAGTTCCTTGAGTAAGACTTCAATGACTTGAGTCTTTGACTGTTGTTTTTGCAGCATCTGTTGAACAGGTTGAGGTATATACGCTGAGGGTGTTTGCGGCGTATAATACTGTTGTGTCGTATCGCTAGCAAATGTCTCATTCACTGCTGATAGCAAAAGGTCAGGGTTGTTGATCATATCATCTATTGTCAGTGATGACTCCATGATTATGAATGGTGAAAATGTAGTGTGTTAAAGCCTTTTATATTTGTCAAGCGGATTGACCTAGTTTAAAGTTCCCGCGCTTCAAGAAATCAAGTCAACTCTGATTGGGTGAAAATAAATGAACTGACCAATCAGTGTATTGTTGCTCTCTCTAGCGTAGGAGTTCAATGTAGGTCAATCCCTTTGAAAACTATAAAAGCTCGTTTCAAAACTCAAATTTGTATTCTGTTTTTGTGTTACACAACAACAACAAAATGGCTTGCAATTTGGATTCGCGTTTGGGGCAATTGGAGGAGCAGGGCAAGGCTATGGTTGATGCTACTAGAAGGCTACTGGAGACGGTGAATGCTGTTAAGGATACGGGTGAACTTCTATTACAGATGATTGAGAATCATCAGAAGATGTTGGAGATGAGTCGGAGGGTAGACAATTTGATAAATGATGCGAAAATGGAAGTGAAGGTTGAAAGTATCAGTGACGAGGAGGAAGATTGGGGGGATAATTCTTCCCCCACACCTCAACCTTCTGAGGATTGGGATGCGGAGGCAGACCATCCACCCTTCTACATACCAGTGAGAAGAACTATAACTGTAGAACAGTGGGCTGTGCGAAGCCCTGCCTGTGGTGGCCGCCCCAGTAGATGCCACTGCTTCTAAATTTTTGCCTCTGTGGTAATATAACCACCAAACCGGCCCTTTTCAGGGCCACTCATTTCTTCAAGAAAGAATAACTTAATATGTTGCACTTAGTTTTGTATGTAAGGCTATGCCTAAGATATGTGTGATTGTAGTATTGCCTAACCATGTTCACAGTAATGGGGTGATTATGGCGTGATCTTTAAATGGACCAATCAGATTAAAGTTGCTCTCTCTAGCGGAGGAGTAGAATATAGGTCAATCCACTTATCCAACTATATAACCCAGCGTACTTTGTGTCTCTCTTAAAAAATGAAGTTCTTTGAAAAATTCAGCTTGACCAAGTTGTGTGCTGCTTTGCAGCGAAAAGATTGGAAAGAGGTGGAGAGACAGCAAAATAAGTTGGGATTAGAGCAATTTCTTGCTCGTAGAGGGATTGGTTCCAGAATACATGTAGCCATTGTATGACCTATTTTAAAATCTTCTAAGTAAGAAATATTTTGTTACTTAGGAGACTTTAAAAAACAAACAGTCCTTTTCAGGGCTACTCAATTAGTTTCGTTAAAGAATAACCTCAAAATAAAAACAAACACAATTTCAACACCGTAATTTTATTTACAACTTACATGTATCTTAAAAACAGAACTGATCGTCACTATAAATCCTTAAAGTCCAGTCTTTATTGAATATGCACTATAGAGTCACTGTCTGGTTCATCATGAGAAATCGCTTTATCCCAGTTCTCCGCCACCATCTCTGTACAGGATCGAGGTGAGTGAGAGTCTGATTTACAAATGAAACAATATGGCTTCTTCCCTGTCTTTGTACGGATAGCTGTCTTCTTTGAACGAGTGTCCAAGCGTCTTCTCTTAGGACTGATATCAGATATATCTGGTTCAGGAGCCTTTCGTTTTCTTGAAGGCTTCGCTGTAGATACTGAAGACTCAGTCTGTTGCTTCTCTGTAGATATAGAAGACTGTTGAGATGTAAAATCCTCTTCTCTCTTTGGACAATTTGGAGCCCAATGATCTGCAAGTCCACAGATAAAACATTGTCCATATGCAGGCTTCTATTTATCTGTAGAGATCTGTTGTTCTCTTAATTTCTTAGCCTCCGGACAATCTCCAATCCAATGTCCCGTATCATGACAATGGTGACATTCTCCATAAGGTGGCCTCAACTTGTCTTGTTGTCTCAAACTATCTTCTAATGGCTGCATAAAAGCTTGTTCCTCTTGAGATAAAAGTTTCTTCAATGATACACAATGATAGTAGATGCTCTTCTTATCATAGACTTTAGCCATCATTGGATCTCTACTGTTTGACATCTTTACTCTTTGAAAGTCAGAAGTAAAATGATTCTCTCTCACTGGTGTCCAACTATTTATAGTCCAGATATAGTTTTGTCTCTTCTATGATTGTAGAGAAATTCGATCACACTAGGATTGTCAGCGACACATCTTTTCCAATTCTCAAAGGTAATCAGTGTCTCTTTTTCCATCAAATAACTGATACTGATCCACCAAAGTTTCTTGAAATCTTCAAAAGTTTCAGGACTATTGAGTTTCTGTTGAATCTCTTTCAAAGTGATCTCATCATGAGAAAATAAAATGTAAATGCAGAACAATAATCTTCTATAAGGTCTGAACTTTAATATCTTGGAAAGTGGAATTTCCAAATATTTCTTCTCTCTTGCTTCTTCCATGATGTTGAACTCAGATATGATGATCAAAATGACTTGATCATTCTTTTTATATTGTGATCAAGCTATTTATGTTTGAAATGAGATCTTCATAATCCATATCTTCTTCTTCTGAGGCTTCTTGAATTTCTTTCAATACTGCTTCGATGTGAGAAATCACACTTTCGCTGTTTGCCACATAAGTAACCCAGTCCATATAGGTGATAGGAGTGTCATCAATGATTCTCAACATCTCTCGAGCATTACGTTTAGTCCAAAATCTGAATGTATCAAATGTCTCAAATCGGTTTAACCAGTTCTTGATTCCTGCTCTCGTTTTCAAAAACTCGGTACTGGATGGTTCTAATGATAAGATGTGGTCTAAAGTTATTTTGTAGACATCAAAATGTAAAATTTGATCTAAGCACACGGGTAGACTTTTGGTGATCGTATACATATTCAGTTATTCAGCAGATAATCAGATTCACGACTTGGAAACTTCAAAATAATTTGTGGTTCTATCTGTCTTGGAGTATAATGTCCAATGGCAACGTTATATGAATCTGGTCTGTTTATATACCTAATCAGTTCACTGGTTATAAAGTGGTTAATCCCTGCAGCTGTTAAAGATGCCACAGATAAAGATACATCTTGAGTATTCCATGCAGACAATAGCCATTGGACCTGATGCTTAGGAGTTTCTTCCTTTAAATACAAACATCCATAAAACTTATTACTGTCATAGATAATTCCATTCAAAAAATACTTGATATATGTGTCATGAGTACGAATAGAGTAAAGTTTATCCATTGTCAAATTTTTCATTCTAACAACCCAAACACGAGCTTTATCAATACTGTGAAATTTGGAGTAATGTATCTCGAGCATCTCTGTATGAAATCTTAAGCGCATCTCGCCAGGAAGATTAAGTAATTCGTCCATGCTTAGAAGTAGTTGGCCTAGTTCTTGGTGATAGATGTCCTGAGATTTAGTCTCTAAAGCATTTGACAAGCGTCTCAACCTAAGTTTAAACCATCCTTCTTGAATTTGCTTCCTGAATCCTAACCCTTTAGCTGAATTGTACATCGAATAAGTCCATATCATATGTTGTATTTCTGTCGGTAGTTGATATGCCATAACTGATTTGCTCTCTTTATGTGTTACCTGCAGATGTATTATTTCTAATGTGATAAGATAGCAATTGTTCTAAGCTTTCATAGGGTGCAAAAATTTTGAAAATCGGTCCAGGCAAACTCAAGTTATTGGGAAAATATGATTTTACTTTTTAGAAATCCGGTTCTTGCTTTTTCATGCCAATAAATTATCTCCCTTGAATAAGAAAATTTTAACGGTAAAAAATATGCTAAATTTTGTCAAATTTGTAATATCTCGGGTATTTTTTATCCGATTGACTTCAAATTTTTACCATTAGATAGCTCTTATATCAAGTTATCGATTTTACATACTATAAAGGCATGATAACTATTATGGGATGGTGTATGCAAATTTGAGACACCATTTCAAACTCATTTTGTTATAGGATTACTTTATATATGAATCGCAAATAATTGCTTATTAAGTCAGTAGAGATATATACTGACCACTGGTACTCTATAGTCCGCCGAGGCCCGTAGAGAAGCATTGTGCTTCAGAAACTGTTGAATATGCATTTAAAAAGGTAGAGCAGTTTCGGCTGTTTAAGGGCGCCAACCTTTGGGTTGGAGTGGCTCCGCCTCAAATTCTCTGGTCCATAGAGACATGCAGGAATTTGACTTGTATTTGAGACAGTTTCAATCGCCAGGGATTCCGAGGTAAGGATAGTACTGGGGGAGTAATGGTGCTGTTTATACAGTGCCTGATACTTCTTGCAAATTTTCAAAAATTGTAGTCTTGCCTGCACTTTAGACCTAGCTAAAAATATGTAGTCTCGCCTCAAATCTGAGTCCTGTAAAAATCATGTAGTCTCGCCTGACACAATGTGAAAAATTCAGGTACTGAGTCTCAACATGTGAAATTTCAACTGTTGATTTCAGAAAAAATCTGGGTTTTTCCAGTATAAATTGAGCTCGCATTTCCATTCCAGCATCATTTCACTACAGAACTTCGAACAGTCAAGATGGTTAAACGACAGAGAGATAATACCCCACCCACTTCTGATGATAAAGAGCCTCAACCGAAATTGGTAGATTATTCAGATACAGAGAGCTCAGATGATGAAGATGATATTAGATCACCACCAAGGAAAAGAAGAGCTATGACTATGTATTCAGACGATGAAGATGATGAAGATTTGACTTCTTATTATACTATCAAGGCAGTCAACGAGTAGAAGTCTAGATTATTTCGAGCTCAAGGGAAAGAGTTTCAACTCAACATCAAGACTTTCCCTGACAATGTTTCGCCATATCAATTTATATCAAGATTGTTTGATCAGCTGGTTGAAGACATCAAAGAAAGATGCCAGATGGAGTTCAATGACAAGATGCGGATGACTATTCTTCATCCTGGATTGAAACTGGGTGTCTTTGTGACATGGAGAGATGTCTCAGCTATGACTGGAGAAGCTGTGTTAGAAGAGATTATGAAAGTGCTCCAGTCCAATGAGAATTTTTGCATCAATGACGGACAGATGACTATTCAAGTCACAGTGGTGAGACTTCCACTAGGCAGCGGACGTAAACCATTACATGCTGGTCTCTACTTTGAGTCAGATAATATGAGAAAGAATAAACAGAGTATTATACAGATCAACAATACCAAAGATGTCATGTGTATGGCCAGAGCTGTGTTGGTGGGGAAATGTAATGCAGTCAAAGATGACTCAGAGTCTTGGAAGAAGAGTTGGGAACAGCTTCGTAAATCTGACAAATCTATGCAGACTAGAGAAGCCATGAAGTTATTGGATCAAGCGAAGATTCCTCATACTAAGCCTTGTGGTATTGAGGAATACAAGAAGATCCAATCTGTACTTGCTCCCAAGTACTTGATTAAAGTCCATTCTCAGTATCCTAAAGATGGGCTGATATTTCCACTTCAATTCAAGAAGAAGCCTGAGACGAGAGTTATTCATATTTACTACAATGGAGTAGATCACTATGATGCAATTACGAAGGTGACAGGATTTATTGGTGCTAGCTATTACTGCGAGTATTGTGATGTTGGATATACAAACAGAGGTGCCCATAGATGTGCTGATGGATGTGAAGATTGCTATAGTGACATTCCTTGTATTCATGGTGAAAAGATACGCTGTATGGACTGTAAAAGGACTTTTCGTAGTAGAGACTGTTTTGCCAAGCATAAGGCAATGAAATCTAAGCAGCATAAATCTATTTGTCATCTTGTGTATAATTGTGGTAAATGTGGTTTTAGGATTGTGGGCAATAAGAAAAATCATGTATGCCCAGGACAGAGAAAATGTAGGAATTGTAAAGAAATTGTTGGACCCAATCATCAATGCTATATTCAAAGTTATGAATGTAAATCTGAGATGACTGAAAATGAAGGAGAAGAAGAGGTTTCTCAACCTAAGAAATCTCGTTTCATCTTCTTTGATTTTGAGTCAAATCAAGAAACTGGTACACATCAGGTGAATTTCTGTGTTGCTCATAAAGCTTGTGATGATTGCATGGATTTGCCCATAGATACATTTTGTCCGACTTGTTCAACACAAACAGGTCTGAGGGAATTTATCTTTGAAGGCATATATACTTTACCACAATTTTGCAATTGGATTTTAGGAGATGAGAATAAAGGAGTGACATGTATTGCACACAATTTTGAAGGATATGATGGTCAGTTCATCTTACACTATATCTTAGAATATGGTACAGTGAAACCTGAAGTGATCATGAATGGAAATACTATACTTAGAATGAAAGTAGGACGTGTTACATTCCTTGATTCTTATCAGTTTTTGCATATGAGACTGGCTAATTTCCCAGATACTTTTGGCTTGACAGAGATGAAGAAAGGTTACTTTCCTCATCTTGCAAATACACTGGCAAACCAAAAGTATGTGGGACCTTACTTTCCTGTGGACATGTACAATCCTGGTCAAATGTCTGTCAAGGATCGTGAGGTATTTTTAGCTTGGCATAAAGGGAAAATTGAGAGTGGTGCTATATTTGACTTCAGACAGGAGATGGAAGAATACTGTCGTAGTGATGTTGATATTCTAAGACGAGGATGTGCTTGTTTCAGACGAGAATTGATCAACATTAGTGGACTTGATCCTTTGTCTGAAGCTTGCACTATCGCTCAAGCTTGTTCAAAAGTATGGAGAAAAAATCATATGCCTGAAAACAGTATTGCCATCATCCCACCTGAAGGCTATCCTAATCAAAAGAATTACTCTATCAAAGCTGTAAGATGGATTCAAAGTGAAGCTAAGACACGTGGTATCGAGATCAAACATGCATTGAATGGTGGTGAGCAAAGAATTAATGGACATTATGTGGATGGCTACCATGAAGAATCTCGAACAGTATTTGAATTCTATGGATGTTACTGGCATGGATGCCCTACTTATTTTCCAGACAGAAACAGAGTTCAACATCATCAGTGTTTGACCATGCATCAGTTGTATATTTTGACTATTTGCAAGAGTGAAGAGTTACGAAAAGCTGGATATCAGGTGGTGGAGTTTTGGGAATGTGATTATGACAAGAGATACAAGGAAGATCCAGACTTTAGATCTTTGGTGGACTCAGAATTTACAAACTTAGACCCTTTGAGACCAAGAGATGCTTTATTTGGTGGAAGAACTAACTCGACCAAACTCTATCACGAAATTGATGAATCCTCCGGTGAAGAAATCAAGTACATTGATGTGTGTTCACTCTACCCATATGTTTGCAAGTACGGACTGTTTCAACTTGGGCATCCCACCATCTATTCTCAAGAGAATATTGACAAAGACAATATCAGACAGTACTGTGGATTGATCAAGTGTAAAGTGTTACCACCCACCAATTTGTACCATCTAGTACTTCCTCAGAAATGCAGTCAGAAATTGATGTTTCCATTGTGTAGAAGTTGTGCTGAAAAGACAGATCCTCATATGAGATGTACTCATTTACAGGAAGAAGATAGAAGTTTTACAGGGACTTGGGTTACCATCAATTTGTTTGAGGCTTTGGACAGGGGTTACAAGTTATTGGACGTGTATGAAGTCTGGCATTTCTCAGAGACAGCTCAATATGATAAAGCATCTGGAGAAGGAGGGATATTTGCTGGCTATATCGATACTTTTCTGAGAATCAAACAATAATCGAGTGGATATCCTGATTGGTGCATGACTGAGCAAGATAAGATCAAGTTCAAGCAAGATTATTTTGAAGCCGAAGGAATCAGATTGGGAATGTGGAGAAGAATAAAGGAATGAGAGCTATTGCCAAGATCATGTTAAACAGTCTCTGGGGAAAATTGGCACAGCGAGATAATATGACCAAGACAGAATATTTCTCAGAACCTGCCAAATTTTTTGATCTGGTGACGAATCCAAACAAGATTGTCAAGAATGTGGACATTTGCAGAGAAAATCTTCTACTGGTCAACTGGGACGATACAGAATTTAGTGTGGAGCCGCATGCTTGCAGTAATGTGATTGTCGCAGCCTTCGTCACTGCTCAAGCCAGATTGAAGCTCTATGGAATCTTGGAAAAGCTGAATGAACGTGTACTCTACTTTGATACAGACTCTATCATCTATCATCACAAACCCCATTTATGGAACCCTACTATTGTCAACAACAGACTTGGAGAATGGACAGATGAAGTGCCCAATGCTAGAATTGTGAAATTTGTAGGCATGGGACCAAAGAACTATGGATATGAATTTGTGGACAAGGATGGAAATCGAAGATCAACTTGCAAAGTGAAAGGACTCACTCTAGATTACAATACATCTCAAGTCATTCACTTTGATCGGATGCTGAACTTGGTGAAGGAAGATACGAAAGACTTCAGAGAAACTGTCAACTACCATAGGATCAGAAAACATAAAGACAAGACTGTGACCACTGAATTGCAATCCAAGACGTATCGGTTCACTTATACTAAACGTGTCATTATTGGAGATGGATATACTGTTCCTTATGGATATTTGGCATAGATAGAGTAGTTCTGATGATCATGCACTGAACTATTTATTTTCTGATAGTCATGTATTGAACTGTGTCTGATGTATTGTACAGTTTCTTTGATGTATTAAACTGTTTTTTTTTAATTATGAATTAAACTGTTGGTTCATGTTTATTAAAATTTGAGTATAAATAAAGTTGTCTTTGTAATTTTTTCACAGTTAGACATGGCACTTTCTACACACCAGTTGGACTCAAATCAAGATATTGGAAGTTTGTTTTTTAAACATCCTTCTAATATTTTTATTTCTGGCCCAAGTGGATCTGGTAAAACTGAATTTGTCAAAAAGATGATTGAGTTTAAAGAAGATTTATTTGATATTTTACCCCAACGGTGTTACAAGGAATGGCAAAAATCTTATAATATCTTACAAGAACGTGAGGGGTCAAACATCAAATTTATTCAAGGTATTCCCGATGATGAAGATGAGATTGTCACCGATCCCAGTGCAACGCACTTGGTGATTTTTGATGACATGTTAGGAGATAAAGATGAAGAAAAAATTAAGTTATGGTTTACAAGAAAAGGACATCATAGAAATGCAAGTGTGGTGTACATCACACAAAATTTATTTCAACAAAGTAAATCTTCTCGCACCATCAGTTTGAATGCTCATTATTTAGTTTTATTTCAAAGTCCAAGAGATAAGATGCAAATTAAAGTATTGGCCAATCAACTTCAAGCTCCCCATATGATTCATGCGTTTAACGATGCCACATCTATACCTCACGGATACTTATTGGTCGATTTGAAACCAAATACACCTGATTATCTCAGATTCAGAACACAAATTTTTCAAAACTGGTTTACAAAATCAGATCAACAAGGACCTGTTGTCTATTTTCCAGGAGTATAAAAAGGTGTGTTTGAATTTAAATCCATCATTTGTGTCAAAATGGCTCAACGGACATCAGCTAATCTGATACGTGCTCTGTATAATTTAAGCAGAGAACATGATAGTCATAAATGAAAATCACTCTTAAATGCTGCTTTAATTGAAATGATCAAATGGTTTTCTTTGGCAGCTCGAAAAATTGTTCAGGGTAAGATGAAATTACCTAAGCAAACTCAGAAATTTATGGATAGACATCAGGATGATGTTTGAAAATTAGCAAGTGCAATTGTTGACCCTGAAGTCAAATGCAGTATCATTTTAAAACCTGGAGGTGGTGGATTCTTGGGTGGTGTGATCATTCGAAGTCTGATTCGATGGGATGGAAATAAGTTGATGAGAAAATTTAACAAGAAAACTAAACCTAAACATCCTAAGAAAAAATCAGTGAAATAACCTAGAAAACAGAAAAAGAAGAAAGGTTGATGATCGTTTTGTAACAAAACGTAAAATCAAAAGTCCTGCTTCATGGCAAAATTTAGGTCTTGATTCTCCAAACACAAATGCAACACGATCGTCCATCAATTTAGCAAGATTAACTCCTTTGAGAGCACAAGATTTGTTAAAAAGACATGGATTTGGTGCTACCATGCACATGT
Source organism: Loripinus fragilis (assembly GCA_964019695.1). NCBI lineage: Eukaryota > Metazoa > Mollusca > Bivalvia > Lucinida > Lucinidae > Loripinus > Loripinus fragilis. The sequence continues at coordinate 50,757,442 of OZ026524.1, forward strand.
TAAATCCAAACAAATATCCATCGCCACCTCATTCTGAACGTCGGCGACTTCATTTTTAAGAAAACTATAAAAGGACTGTACATCAAATTTTTTATACACACTCATAAACATGGCTGTAACAACAACACGTTGTAGAAAATTGCAAAATAAAATGAGAAAAAATCTCTGATTAAAACTTATGGTACATTTTTGGAAGGATTGACTCATTTATCCAATAAATGTCGTAAGAAAATGATTCAAGAATCTCCTAAAGAAGTCATTGATTGTGTAGGGGAATGTTGCATCAATCTTATAAAAGGCAATGTATGTCTGACAAATGCTCAAAAGAATCAGTTACGAGCTAGAAAGCAACATATACGTTTATTGAGTTCTAAGCAAGTTCCACTTGACACAAAAAAGAAAATTATTAATCAGAAAGGTTGAGCCTTGTTAGGATTATTATTAAAACCATTAATTGCTCCTATCATAGGTTCTGTCTTGGGTGAAATTATCAAAAAATAAAATATGGATGGTCGTAAAATGGCTGTTGTGCCATTTAAACTTTGGGAAGACATGAAACGCTGGAAAGAGGAACAAATTCAGAAACCTAGACTGCCTCCTGATCCTAATGTATCTGCCACAGCCAGTCTTCAAAGAGACTTATCTTCTGTCATGGCCAATGAAGATTTGTCTGAAGCTGAAAAATCTCAATTGTATGGCCAGACCTTACACAAATTTAAAACGGCTCATCAAAAAGCTATAAAAGAAACATCTCTTTTTTCACCATCTGACCCTAGTTCTTCCAAAATGAATCAATTGGTCATAGATAGTGTGCCTTCCACCATGAAACGTAAAGCTCAGCTTTTAGTTTCACTTCTAAAAAATAACCCAAATGTGTCCTGGGAAGATGATGGTACAGTCAAACTTTATGGCAAATCTATTCCAGGGTCTTATATTATTGATTTGGTCAATGATGTCATTAGACATCGAAAAGGCAGTGAACCTACAGGTTGGCAAGCTTTTGCAAAAGGTTTAAGAGACATGAATATTCCCCCAAGATGTGATTGGAAATAGGGAAAGGTGGGACTGGATGCATCATGCTCCAGAAACTCCTAAAACGGATTATATCACTCCCAAACAAAAACGCACTATCAGAAAAACAGCAAGTCGTATTCCCGTTTCTGTCAGGTCTGCAAAGAGTTTGGGTGTTAAGAAGCGTATCTAAGACCATTTTTCATCCCATGCACTTTTATCTGCCACCAAAAAACGTATAAAAGAAGAGTTTTCTTCTCCATGGGTCAGTTACAATGAAGCTTGAACAGTTGTATTACAATCCTAAAAGTCCTGCTGCGTATGCAGGTGAACAAGCTTTGTACAAACTTGCTAAACAATCATCCAAAAAAGTTAAACTTCAAGATGTTAGAGACTGGTTAAGAAAACAACAAACTTATACTTTACATAAAACTATTCGTAAAAAGTTTTTGCGACGCAAAACGGTAGTGGCTGGAATTGATACTCAGTGGCAGGCAGATTTGGCAGACTTATCAAAATTATCAAAGTCCAATGACAAGCATAGATATTTACTTTGCATCATTGATGTCTTTTCAAAATATGCATGGGTGGTACCTATTAAAGATAAAACTGGAAAAACTTTAGTCATTGCTTTCAAATCTGTGTTAAAAAGTGGACGATGTCCAAAAAGTTTGCAAACAGATAAAGGAACTGAATTCAAAAATAGAGAATTTCAAAATTTCTTGAAAACTAAGAAGATTCATTTCTTCACTACAGCAAATCCTGAAACCAAAGCCAGTATTGTCGAACGTTTTCAAAGAACTTTGAAAACTCGCATGAGGAAATATTTTACTCATCATCGCACTTTGAGATATGTAGACATTCTTCCCAAATTAGTACATGGTTACAATCACGCTTATCATCGAAGTATTAAATGTGCACCTGTGTCTGTGACTCTTAAAAATGAACCACAGGTGTCAGAAAACTCATATGGAAAATGCAATTCTAAAAAAGTCAAACCAAAATTCAAAGTGGGTGATTTTGTGCGTATCAATAAAACAAAACGCACATTTGATAAAGGTTATTTACCAAACTGGACACAAGAATTATTTCAAATTTTAGCAGTGGTCAAAACTCAGATTCCTATCACCTATAAAATAAAAGATCTTGAGGGTGAAGTGGTCAAAGGTACCTTTTATTCACATGAGTTACAACATGTAGAGAAAGAGCAAATTTACAAAATTGATTCTGTTTTAGATCACAGAAAACGTAAAGTAGGAAAAAAGTGGGTGAAAGAAATTAAAGTTCACTGGAAAGGGTACCCTTCAAAATTTGACAGTTGGATTTTAGAATCTGATCTTGTATAAAAGCATGAAAATGGATCTCAGAGGATCATTTGTACGTGGTGACACTGCTTCAGTACAATCTGCAGAAGGTCGAGATCGAATTGTTAAAAATCGGTTCACTTTTTTTGCTCAGATCATTGTTGTATACATGATCATTATCACATCATTAGTTCAAATCAGTCTGAGAAGTCCAGATAAAGAATTGTGGCTAATTTTACTCAGTAGTTCTATCGGTTACATACTACCATCCCCAGGTTTAAAATTTAGAAAACAAACTAATCCAATTTCTGCTGACGAAACAGATTCGCCCAAACTCAAACCATGAATAACTTTTATTTGACACTCTTGAGTGATAGTTCACTCAGTACATTTTCAAAAAATTCACAATGTGACTTTAAAGTAAAATTAGATCATTCCATACAAATTGAAAAAGATAATTGGGAAGTAGGTTTGGTAGAAGTCATAACTCCAACTGAAGTAAATAATATCACTAAAGAAAACAATTATGTGATTTTAAGATTTACTGATAGAAAAATGTGTGAAGATATTGATAATTGTACAACCTATGGAGGTTATGTAGACATGAGAGTCTTTATTCAAAATGGTTATTATGCTTCTCCACCCCATTTAGTTGAAGAAATTCAAAAAAGTATCAATTTTCGATATGGACTGACACTAAAAAAATAGCAATGCTACCATTTCAATCACTTATGGTGAAAACAGTGCTCGAGTCAAACTTGATGTTCAAGATCCTACAAAAGTCCAAATTATTTTTCCAAAGGCAATTGCAGAAATATTAGGTGTAGATAGAAATTATTTTGATAAACCATTAGGAAATGATAAATACATTTTCAGATATAGTGTGGATTTAAATACAAAAATTCACCAACTTTACATTTACTCTGATTTAGCAAGCTATACATTTATTGGTGATGTTACTGCACCTATTTTGAGAGTATTGCCATTTGAAAGTAAAAGAGAAAACAATCATTTATATCAAGAATTTGTCAATGTACACTATGTACCAGTGGCAAAATCTTTCATAGATCAGGTGCACATTAGTATAAAAGGTGATACAGGTGAAAATGTGCCATTTATCTCTGGGAAAACGTTAGTGAAACTACATTTTCGACAGAAGGAATAATGTTGAAACAATCGAGAAGCATTATGTCTCTTCAATCTGGGAAAGGAGACTTTCCCGTGTACAGAGGCGTTTCAAGACAATATGGCAATGGTTTAGGATCCATTTTTAAAGCTGCATTGAGAACAGTGATTCCTATTTTAAAACCTGTCGCAAAAGCAAGTTTAAAAAGCGTGAAAAAAGTAGCTAAAGATCAAGGGGTTCAAGCTCTAAAAGACATTGTGGGTGGTGAAAATGTAAAAGAAGTTTTAAAACAAAGAGGAAAAAACAGCTTTGAAATCTTTTGGTCAGTCTACTATAAATCAGTTGGCTATAAATTCAACTCAAAAACGCAAAAAGCCTCAGTCTCAATCTAGACACCGAACTGTTAAGAGGGGTTTTAAAAGCAGAGCAAAAAAGTTTAATCTTATTAAACGTCTGGTATTTGAAAAAGATATATTTGACGAAAAATGATTCAACAAGGTTCTTGCAATTGCACTAAAACGGAATTGGATATAAAATCCATTCCACCCACCATGACTACCATGCAAGGCACTTAGTGGAATGATTATCATCCCATCGCTTCTCTCGATAGTCATCATGCACCCATTGAATTTCTAATTCCACCTCACACCGAGTTGTACACTGATTTGTCTCAAGCCTATCTGTATATCAAATTCAGAATCTTACAGCAAACGGGTGAAGATCTTGAAACGGATGCAAAAGTATTTCCAATTAACAACTTTTTTCACAGTATGTTAAGTGGCATTGATTTGTATATCAACAATAAATGGATCACGAATAATTCAGACACGTATCCATACAGAGCATACCTTGAAAATTTGTTTTCTTATGGTTCTGATGTCAAAGATAATCAACTGAAAGCAGCAGAATTTTTGTCTGAGGATGAACCTGGAGCTTTTGAAGATATTACAAATAAATGTATCACTGATCGTGGCAAACGCATAGCAAAAAGCAAATCCGTGGAGCTTCAGGGTAAATTACATTTGGATCTTGCTATGCAAGAGAAGCATTTACCTAATGGCTTAGAATTCAAACTTAGACTTAATCGATCATCTCCTCAGTTTTGTTTGATGAGTGATAATTCTCCTGCAAAAATCAAAATTGATACCGCTATCTTGAGAGTACGAAATGTACAGCTTCTACCTGCCATTAGCAATGAACTGAATCAAACTATTGCTCATCATAATGCTAAATTACCAATCAGAAGAGTTGAAGTCAAAACTTTTACAATTAGTAGGGGCACAAGATCTAAAATTGAAGACCATCTTCTCACAGGTCAACTTCCAAAACGAGTTTTTATTGGTTTAGTAACGAATGAGGCATTTAATGGGACTTTGGAAACTAATCCTTTCTTTTTCCAACATTTCAATCTAAGTAAAATGGATGTCACTTGAGATGGACATAGTGTCTATGGAAAACCATTTGAACCTAGATTTGGAAATGATCAGTATCTCAGGTCTTTCCTATCTGTTTACCAAGCATTAGCAAGTCAGAATCAGGTCCAAAATTGCAACATTGATTATGAAGATTACAAAGGAGGTTACTGCTTTTGGGGATATGATTTGACACCAGATCAAGCAGCTGATCAGTCTCATTTGCACCCTATAAAAACTGGGAACCTCAGATTGGAGCTTCAGTTTGCAACATCACTTGACAAGACGATCAACGTGCTTGTGTATGCAGAGTTTGACAACCTGATAGAAATCAACGGACTTAGAGAAGTTACAACAGATTACTAAAGATGAATGCAGGATACTTCATTGAACAGGACTTGATGTACCAAACAAATGCATACAGTGCAACAGTCCAGCCATCAGATGAGAAGAGTACCTTACAGAAAGAAGTAGAAGACAATGAGGATATTGATTGTCTTATGAAGACTCTTCTAAAACAAGCTATATTGACTTGTCTAAAGATGGCAGTTGGAGACTGTGCAAAGCATGAATGTCATGGATGCAAAATGAACCACCCAAGTCAGAAATTCCACGATATCTGTCTATGGACTTCTCCAAGAGAATGGATTGAAGATTATGGATGTCATGATCCAGCCTTAGAGGGCCTAAACATCTACGATGTGATGAAAGACTTTGACGATAGAATCTGGAACTATCTGTATGGCGACAGTTTGCGACACCCTATGGACTTTACAACAGGGATCAATCACCTGACGCCAGAAGAAAATCAAGAAGCTTATAAAAACTGGCAGTACTTCAAGAAAAATCAAAGTGACTTAACAGAGCAGTGGAAGACGTACTGGGCCAAGAAACTCATAGAATCCTATGAAGAAAAGGAACCTGAAGAAAACGAGAGCCCAGAAACAGAATAAAAATGAACACTGTTGAACTAATCAAAGTCATAAACAATATACCTGTGAAAGGAGAAGTACGTGCCAAGGATTTACTACCAGAGAAGAAACCACTGGATATGAGGGCTTACATTATAAATACAGATATATCCACAGATCCAGGAGAACATTGGGTGGCTATCTACTTCAGAAGAGATCAAGTTATCTACTTCGATTCATATGGAAGACCACCAGAAGAACAATATGTTCTACCATTTATTGAAAGAAACTCTTCAAGATGGATCCATAACAAAGAATGTTTACAGAGTCCATGGAGCAAAGTATGTGGAATTTGGTGTATCTACATCATTTACCAGCTCAACAAAGGACTAGATCTAAACACAGCCATTCATCAAGAACTATATGGAACTGGAGAAGATTTATACCAGAATGACAGAGATATCGAGATGTGGTTCATCTATAACTATGCCAGAGTCATCCTATCCAAGAATGGAATGAGACGCATGGCTCCTCCTGACTTTTTATTCAAACACAGAATACAGACTTGTAAATGTCATAATTATTCACATCACCTTTCAAAGAAGTATCCTAAGTATAATAAGTTGTAAATATGTTAAGGGAATTATTGTAAACAATGAATAGAGGGACGGCCCTAATCCTCTGTCATTGTAATCAGTTATAGTTAGCGGGGCAATAAAGTTATAGAAATGTTCACCAGTCTTTGTTGTTCTTTTCAAAAAATCAGTAGTAGTAAGCTTGAGACGGCTAGCTATACACTAGTTAACGCTACAGAGTGATGCCTCTAGGAGTTGAGGTCTTGATTGACCAAGAGACTCTAAGACGCATGGTACTTAGTAGCCTTGACTATTACACACACCATATAGCACCACATACTATACCCCCTAAAATGACTAAGTTATCTTCAAAGCTGAATTTAACTAAGTTATTTTATATATCACCACAGCAGGACCTTTATTCCCCTCAAAAATAACTAAGTTATTTCCCAACAGCCCAGGAAACTATCATAATCACAGCCCAACCAGTGAATATGACCAGGAAACTATCACAATCATAATTCCAACCAAAATAGCCCTAAAAATAAACTAAGTTATTCACAGCTAGTCACTCAAGCTTACCAGGATAGGCATCTCTGGGCCAATTTTTTAGCCTGAAAAATTCTAAGTTCTTTTCAGGCTTAAAAAAATTGGCCCAGAGTGCCATCCATTACTACTGGCAAAGATCAGGAATCGATACAATCAAGTACCACACCTGACCCAGGATACCAATGGGAAAGTAACAAACTCACAACTAGACATCACAAACGAGGGCCAAGAGGTCAGCCCTTTCCCAGCAGGTCACCAAAAGGCAACAATAAACAGACGCGCGCGTACAAAAGCATAAAAAAACACATTCAGAAATAACATGAATGATCCACAAAAGAAGTATCGCCTTGGAACAGTCAGTAAAAATATTTTACTGGAGGGCTTAAACCAGTTTAACGGCGCCAACTTCAACCTTAGTTCAGATGTGGATCAAGACACGTAGATGTTTGGTTTGCATGAAAGACCCCTACCTTATCAATGCATCATCTCTTGGAATATATAAAACAAACCACCGTCACAAGACACACCGCTGTGAATTGACAGCACGTTGCTTGTGCATTGTATGCGCATTGCTGCATTTATTTTTCATATCAGATATTTTTGTATGATAAAGCATATTATATCATTCCCCAACTTGTGAAATAAATTCATTAATACATGAGAATCCATGTAAGAATCCCTATGTATCACATCTCACTTGCTGTTTAAATATACATTTCATGCGCTGACTCACAAAAATTTGCCAAAGGGGGTCCAACTCTGATGTTCTTTTTCCCCTTTTTTGACGCGGGGAGAGAGGATCCAAATACCAATAAAAGGTGAACATAATCGGCCCGCCAAATGGCGTTTCACTGACGGCTGATGATGACATATGAGCAGCCGTGACAAACCAACTTTGTGACATTGAATACTGGGTTAAGACCAGTTTAACCTACTTTTATAAGTTATAGTGATTTTGCCTTATACCTTGAATACTATTTGAAAAGTAAGTAAGTTAAAAAGTGTCTGTGCATGTCTCATATTGTAAAACAACAAAATGATAACGGATTTGCACCCGTCAAGACACCACATAAAATATGTAATCGAATATCAGGAAAGTGAATGGGATAATTTGCAATTTCATACATAGTAAACCTACATATGCATATTTTTTCACGCCAATACCATGCAATGCTTACAGTAGTTTTCACGTGACAGCCACAGAAGGTGACGTACATGATCGAGTTTGCAACCACTTCACATATTACTTGACTTTTCGCTTACAGTAAAGGCGGCAACTTTAATATTCATATCTAGGTGTGGTTCGGCTATTCCATCTGCTAAGGAAGGGAAATCAGGTTTTATCTATAATTTGGTATGGAGTTGATAAGCTTTTTGAGCCGCGAAAACGTGCGTGCATTTCATGAAAATCCTAACCGTATACACACTGAACTCACATTTATTAACCCTTAAAGCGTATAATAACAAAATGTATGTTTTTGTCGTCCACTTTAACTATTTGAAGCCTCATAGATAAACAGTGTGAACCCAGATCAGACTGCTCCTGTAGGAGCAGTCTGATCTGTGTCCACAATGTTTGCCTCCCTGCTTATGTTAAATAGGCATTTTCAGATGCAGTTATTTTGCTGGCGTTTTAAGGACTAAATAATGACTGAGGTGGTGGCACAAGATGATACTGTTACTTTTGAATAAAACCACGCCTCCTTTTCAGCTTTTACCTATGCCTAAGGTAGACCAGTCCTAATTACGCATTCATGAGGCGCCGCCTTTACAGTAAGCGAAAAGTCAAGTAATATTTCCATCTGATCAGACTGTGGTGATTCTCAGGATTATCTGTGTTATTGCTGGACGCTTATGTTACTTGTTTTGTTTTGACCTAAGCATGCTCAATATTTTAAATGCTTTATTTTGGTTTGAAACGCATGAACAACGTAATTTTTTTCTGTCTTAGAATAAGACTTGTATAAAATTAATGTTTCTTTAGACTATTGTAATTGTCAAGTAATACATGTATCAAGTTTCATCAAACTAGCTTGAATAGTTGATGAGTTGTCCAGGAATCCATATCTTTGTGCAACAATTACACTATTTCCGTTACCATAGGAATCTTAATATTCATGCTATGTCGGAAATAACATAACGTGCATTATCAGCCTTTGCCACCTGCTAACATAATAAGCTTGAATTGTTATTGGGTTATCGAGCACGGTACATATATCAGTAATAAGGAATAGCAGGTACAAGTTATTTATAACTTGACAAGAAAACTATCAACAGACCCAAAATTATATAATCCAACGAATCCCACATTGTTAACAAAAAGAGTTGACAGCGAACACATATTCGCCACACTCTCCCGTTAGTGTACCGTCAACAATAACGAGACACGTCGCTCTCGTTGCTGTCATCATTTACACTAACAGTACGTTTATTGTAAAAGTGTTTACAGTAACGGGAGCGATATCTCCAGGGAGCGATATCTTTCATTAATCACTTGCGGGAGAGGTGCATCAGAGCAGTCACCTTGTGTATTCTATCATTTTTCAAGGATAACCAGCGAGTTCTGGTGGAAGATAATTTGGTATAATTGATTGATAGTATAAAATGTGTATTAAAATGATTGAAAGTAAGAAAGACAGCAAGGATCAGGAATCCATACAATCAAGTACCAAACCTGTCCCAGGATACCAAATAGGAAAGTAACAAAATCACAATAAACATCACAAACAAGAGCCAAGAGTTCAGCCCTGCCCTTCAGTTGGCCACAAGGCAGCAATGAGAGACAGGAAAGCATGACAATCACAAGACATAAATAGCACAAATGATCCACAAAAGAAGTACTGCCTTGGAACTGTCAGTAAAAAATCAGATTTTTTGCTTTCATTGGATGATGCAAAACATTATTGTTTTAATGTCTTTGAAAGACCTTCGAGCTTCACAGACATTAAAAAGCCTAGTGTTTTGCATTATCCAGTGCAAGCTGAAAATCTGCATTTCAGTCCTTAATTCTTATCTTCACTGAGTGGTTCTTCACTGCCATGGCATTTTCTCAAATGTTCTGTAAGCCCGAATATTTGCCTAAAGGACTGAGGACACTGGTGACATCTATGAGGTTTATCTCCAGTATGAACCAGCATGTGTCGTGTAAGGGAATATTTCTGTACAAATTTTAAATTACATTCTGTGCACTCGTGCTTTTTGTCTTCAGTGTGAATTTTTGTGTGTCTTGCTAAACTTGACGCCTGGGTAAATCTCATATCGCAAATTGAACATGAAAACCTTCTCTCTTTAGTGTGTACAACTGAGTGAACTTTAAGGTGTTGTCTGTCTAGAAATTTCTTTCCACACACTGGACATATTGCAGAATAGTTTCTAATGTGGCGGGTATTTTCATGCTTTTTTCGATGATTATTTTTTGTATAAGTAGCATCACAATATCTGCATTTATATGGTCTGTCCACTGCAGGGTGTGTTAGCTTGTGGCTTTCCAGGCTCTCTTCAGTCATGAAAACTTGGTTGCATACATTACAAGTTATACGTTTTAAGCCTTCATGTTCACGCATATGATTAATAAAATAACTTTTTGTGAGATATTGTAGTCCACAAATTTGGCATATGTATGACTCATTAGGATTAGCGTTTGTGTGTCCACGTTTCATGTGTGCACTATAGCTACTTTTACAAACTAGTTTACCACAAATATGACAAGCAATCAATTTAAATTTACTGTGATGAGCTCTACCTTTGCCATGTATTGTCCTTCTGTGTGACTCCAGCTGAATCAAAGCATCAAAAACATCTCCACATTTCCAACAATATAACTTACCCTGGCTATGTTGTTGAAACATATGTCTCTTGTATTCCTCCTTTAAGGGAAAAACACACTCACAAATTTCGCATAACAGTGGTATTTTCAAGTGGTTTCTGATATGAGCAATCAAATCAGATTCCAGCCTAAAAGCCTTACCGCACAAATCACAATGAAAAAATAGTTGATTTGATAACCTTAGGCATGGATCCTCTACCAGTTTAGAACTTGTAGTCGCAGAACTTCTAGTCCAAGGAAGAGTCCCATTATTTGAACAATGTTGTCTACGAAAATGGTGTGCAACACCATGGCGTGAATAACTCCAGAAGTCACAATCTGTACACTTAAAAGAGTCAGATAATTTTTCTTTTGCACTTGTATCTATCAGATCATCAGGAAGGGCATTGGAACTCTCCTCGTCTACTTGGATCTGGTCTAACAGTAGAGAATACTTATCATGACCATGTATGGATCCTATATGCCTAATCAGATCACTGTTCCTTGTAAAGGCCTTGTTACACATTATGCAAGTATGAGACGACTGTCTGGTAGCTGGATGTTTATCTAACTGGGAAGAATTCTTCCCATGATCATGTACTGTTCTAACATGCCTGGTTAGGTCCCTTTTATATACATATTTCTTGTCACACTTTGGGCATTTGAACAAGTGTCTGTCTGCTGAGGTTTGGTCTAAACTTTTTGAATTATTCTTATAGCCATGTATTACCCACATATGCAGAGCCAGAACACTCCCTCTTGTAAACGAACAGCTACAAAATTCACAACTTCTGAGGTTGTTTTTCCTGTAAGGATTTTTGAGGCAAGTCTTCTCATGTCTCTTAACTCCATGCCGTTCAGTTAGGCTTGATAGACAAAACCTACAATGCAATACTATTTCTGGAGGATGCAAATGGCAATGGATATCTAATTCTTCTTCTGTATTGAACTTTTTTGAACAGATACCGCATTTATGTCGTCTTATGTCAGTATGCTGGTAGTTGGTACTTTCTCTTTTCATATTGTTGCTATTAGTGTTTTGCTTGGGTGCATCATGCAGATCTTCTTCTTCTTCCTGTATCTCAATTAAAAGCTCACCAGCTTCAGTTACCATTGGTATCTTCATGTGCTCTTGCTGTAACTCTTCCTTTTCTTCCTCCTGTATCTCAAACAAATGTCCACCAGCTTCAATTGCTATTGGTATCTTCTTGTGCTCTTGCTGTAGTTGTTCCTTTTCATCATCCTGTATCTCAATTAAAAGCTCACCAGCTTCAGTTACTAGTGGTATCTTCTTGTGCTCTTGCTGTAGTCGTTCCTTTACTTCCTCCTGTATCTCAATTACAAGCTCACCAGCTTCACTTACTAGTGGTATCCTCAAGTGGTCTTCAATATGTGTTATCAAAACTGACATCATCTTAAACTTTTCACCACATAAGTCGCAGAGGCAATATGGCATCCCAATTGAACGGGGGACATCTGGCCCTTTATCTCTACTGTGTTCAATTTCATTATTGCTAAAATCTTCATCCTCGATGCAATGCATGTCTATGTTTGAATTATTTGCTTCATAAAAAATGTACATTTAATGACAGCAGCTTCAAATGAATTCTCTTACACTGATATGGGTCAGAAATTTCCCATTCCTTAAATGTCTCTGGTACTCTCCAGTCCATCAAAAAGTATTGTTGATGAAACACCTGAAAGTAAATAATATGCATTATAGGTCTTATTTTACAGATTTCTTCTTAACTCCAAATAAGTCAAACAAGGCACATTTGTCGAATGTATATCCTCGGCGAAGGGTTACTTCAGAGATACTTATAAATCACAAATCAAAAATTCCATTTGTCCAACCCCCTAATTTCACCTTGGGATTCATAAAGATAAAAAAGTTAAAATCCTATCGAGTTTTCAGTGCTTAGTTCAATAGAAAATAAACTTATCTGTATAATTTTTAATATCTGACTTCAACCTGACCCGGAGGCGAGGCCAAGGGGTGTGTCAGGTCAAAGTGTTTGCTTCTGTGTGAGCAATACTTCTGTCTTTCCCCTTTATTTGATATGAAAAATGACCACCGTCCCTCAGTTCACTTATCTACACTTTTTTCCTAGGCAAGCTGGAACAAGCAGTTAACCGGTTCGTCATGCCTATTCTTTGTCTTTCGCTTGTAATTAACATGCAAAATGACCACCGTCCCTCAGTTCACTTAACTACACTTTTTTCCTAGGCAAGCTGGAACAAGCAGTTAACCGGTTCGTCATGCCTATTCTTTGTCTTTCGCTTGTAATTGACAACAAACCCTGTTGAATCAATCAACAGATGGGAGGAAAATGTCCTAGGTAATTACTTCATGATCAATCCCCACTAAAGTTTTGATCGAACTCACAACTCCTGTATCTGCAGTCAGAAATAGGTCTGTATAGTGCTGCAGAGATATTATGGCTATGTTTACATTTGTTTGTTTGTAAACATTGAAATCAAAAGATTTGGGTGACGTGTTCAGAAGTCAGGCGGTCTTTTTGAAAACTATTTGCTGTCAGTATCAATACATGTACATGTAGCTCAGTAGGTAGAAAAGCTGCCAGCATAAGATCATCGTTTGTCAATATGCGGATGTTCGAATCCCATCAATGCTCTCATTTCTTTTTTTTATTTTTAATACATGACATTTTCATATAAATTGTTTTATCATTTTTGGACAAAAGTTTTATCATTTATACAAAGTCTCCTTTACATGGGAAATACGAAAACACACATGCGAGATGTCAAGGAAAGTGTATGGACTGTTTGCTGTCATTAAAGCAATATTCAGCAATCAAAATAAATTGGAATTGATTATGAATTATATTCAAACAATCGTATCAATAAATAAATAATAAAATATATATAAAAAATGAAAAAAAGAAGGTACAAAGAAAGGATTTGAACTCGCTACCTCAATGACAGAGGACAAGCGATGCATCCACTATGCTACGAATATCTTCTTGTGATTGGTGTGTGCATATTACATTTTAAACATAATAAAAAAAACACTTAGTGTTCTTACTAGAATTCCCAGAATTGGATGTGTCTGCTGGTCAAACAGAAGCTATCAAGGCAAGTTTGTTGATTTTATGACACGGGTGAAGGGTTATCTTAAAGAAACTTATAAATCACAAAACAGCAATACCATTTCTCCAACCTTATTTCACATTAGGTATCATACAGATCAAAATTATAAGCCTATCAATTAGTTTTCAGCGGTTAGTTCAATCACTTTAACCTAGCCCAGAACTATGAGTAAGGTCAACGTATTTGCTTCTATATTAGTCTATACTTCTTGCCCTTTTATGTGATATGCAACATGAACACATTCAGAATTTATTTTAACTTTTAATCCAACCCACAGGTTGAGGGTGTGTGTAAGGAGAGTACATGTGCTAGCATGATGTTCTATGCTCCATTCCCTTTAATTTGTTATGCAACATGACCATGTTCTGAAAAAATGAATTAAGATTTATTGACCCCCATTCCTAGGGTCGGGGTTTGAGGGGGAGGAAGGGGGGTAGGGTGGTCTATATGAACATGTTGCTGCATTCGTGAGCATTGGTCTGGAAAAAATGAATTTTGACCTTTGGGCCCCTTGTGTCCGCAGGAGGGTAAAAAATTAGCTACATTGTTGCTAGATATGTATTCCCATTTAATATGACATGAACATGTTCTGAAAAAGGCAATTTTTGTTCTATTGATCCCATCCACAGGGTCAGGGGGGGGGGGAGGGGGCTCTACAGGCAAAATATTTGCTACCGTGTTGCTGCATTTAGCGATTCCTTTAATTTGATATGCAGCATGACCATGTTTTGAAAAAGTTTAATTTTGACCTACTGACCCCATACCCAAGATCGGGGAGGGGAGGGTATGGTCTGCAGGCAAAGTATTTGTGATCATGTTGCTGCATTTGTGATTCTCTTAAATTTAATATGCAACATGACCATGTTCTGAAAGTTGAATTTTGACCTGCTGACCCCACCCCCAGGGGTCCGCGGGCAAAATATTTGCTACCATGTTGCTGCATTCTTGGTTCTCTTAAATTTGATATGCAACAAGACCATGTTCTGAAAAAGTTGCATTTTGACCTATGATCAAATCCCTAGGGTGGGGGGGGGGGGGTATGCGGGCAAAATATTTGAAAACATGTTGCTGCATTCTGGATTCTCTTTAATTCATTATGCAACATGACCTTGTTCTGAACAGTTGCATTTTGACTACATGGCCAGGAGGTGGGGTCAGAGTGTGGGTAGGGGTCTGCTGGCAAAATATGTGCTAACATGCTGCTGCATTTCGTGATTTCCTTTAATTGATATTCAGCCTGACCATATTCTGAAAAAGTTGAATTTTGACCTATTGACCAAATCCCCTGGGTCGGCGGGGGTGTCTGCGGGCATAATATTTGCTACCATGTTGCTGCATTCTTGATTCTCTTTAATTTGATATGCAACATGACTGTGTTCTAAAAAAAGTTGAATTTCGACAGGCCTTTGATCGAAAATCACGTTTGAAATGTTTCATATTTAATGTACCTCTGTCTGCACGTGAAATTTCCGTAAATAATATTGACAACTTACTGAGTTATTGCGAAATTTAAATAGTTGACCTTTGACCCCGACCTAAGGGGTCGGGGAAAGGGTAAATTTTTTTAGCACTGTCATGCTTATCTACAGGCACAGGGTAATCATGGCCTTTGGAGAAGTTGTCAGATATTATATTATGGAGAAATATGTAGTTGGCCAATATAGATTTTTCATTAGCCTAAACCAAAGTCAAAAAGGGCCATAACTCAGTCAAAAGTTTGCAAATGACGTCCAAATTCGAACTTGACCTGTAATTTATCATGCTTTACCCTTCTGTAAAATTTGAAAGTTATTGATCGGAAACCACAAATTTTGAAAATTTAGCCAAAATCCAAATCAAATCAGGGTCATAACTCAGTCAAAATTTTGCGGATCACCCCCCCCCCCCCCCTTTCGAACGTGGCTGTATTTAATGATGCTTGACCATTCTGTAAAGTTTAAATAAAATTGATTCATCCCTTCAAGACTTATCGATCGGAAACCAAAAGTGTGACGCCACGAACGCCGCCGCCAAAGCTGGAATCTTGATCCCTATGTGTCATCCTTGCTTTGCAGGCAACACAAAAATAGAAAGTTAAAAATTACTTTGTTATTGGTAAATATTATTGTAAATAGAGAATGTCAACATAGCCAAAATAACGCTACAGGACTCTAGTCAGTCACGTTAATGACTGCTCTACAACATTTAGGTCAGTGGCCTAGGAGCAGATGAAGGTAAAAGGTATATTAAATATTTTAGTGCTGGTGGCCATTTTGTTAAACGGATTTGGAACCATTTGTGCAATTTTGGTAGTGGGATTTTGAGGAATATTTATATGCATTTTAAGAATTTCTATAATAACGAACAAATTTTCATCTTTATATTTGCATGTTTAATTTAATGCTAATAAAATTTGGTTTCCGATATTGGGTCCCAAGGGTAGCTGGTCAACTCGTACCTAAGTCAACTCGTACCCAGTTTTGTTCAACACTAAAAAGTCGTCAAAGTTTTGTTCAACGTTATAAAGTCGTCAAACTGATCTTGTCCCAATGTATATGCGCATTGTGGTGATAATGTTACATTCGGAATTGTATGTTGTGCGTCACATTCAGAACGCAAGTTGTCTTCCTCTACACGTTTTCAAGCATGCGTGTACATATTCACTTTGTTATATACGTTTAAATATTCTGTACTTAGGAAACTATGTGCATATGCAATTATTTCTAAATGCGTCACTAATTGAAAAATTCCGGATATGCAGAATTGTCCAAGTAAGTGCGCATCAGCTTTGGATGCTTGTGTGCAAATTAATATCGCATGTACATTCACTAGCGTTCAGTTGTGTGAACATCATTTGTGTAAGCTGCATAGACATATTTTCTTAATTATTTTCCACTGTACTTTGCATTATATATGTTCTTTAGAATTGTGTACTCTTCTTATTGGAGGAAATAAATAATTATAATATTATCATTATGGAAAATTTTGTCGAGTATTCTACACTTCAATAACGTAACCTAAGAAAGAGCGTTCAGTTACAAATGGGTAAAATCCAGTACACTTTAATATTGCACATGCTATCAGTAAAAAACCCAGATGATGCGCAGTAGATGAAGAAATAGTTCAACATTGTGAAAAAAATAAGTGTAACTTAATACCCATTTTGGTGGCAGGCAGGCTGTCACTGGTCTTGATGTAATATCGGTGAACTGTTTGTCTGATAACAGGGATAAATGTAAAACGCTTTAATATCGCTGATGAAAGTTGTTTTGGGAGGAAAGTGTATCTAACTAATGTTATACCACCCTAACCAACTTTAGCACGAAATATCTCGTGATGTGCAAGGTCTACAATGATGTAGGTGGTATAAAATAGTTATACCATGGGTTATCCACCTGTACGTAAGATAATTCACCCGCTAAAGCTCGTGGATTATCTCCACGTACAGGTGGACAACCCATGGAATAACTAATACGTAACTCAGTCAGCTGCCACCTCTTTTGGGAATAAATTTCATATACTGTACAGTAACAAAGTACATTAGAAGCCTATTTTCGAATAGCACTGGCTTCGTCGCCTAACTAACAATCAGATCTTATTGCATGCAAGCAATAAAGGTACAGACCAGCCTGAGCAACCAAGCAGACTGATCAACGCATTTGTTATTGCTTTCTAAAAAGTAGAATAGCTAAACTTGCTAAACGCATAATTCCAAATGTAAGCTAGTCTTTGTAACGGCGTGTTGGAATTGTCCTTAAACGTTAGCAAACACCTTAAGATATGTTTTCTCGTGATAAGCGTGTCAGGCCTCCAGATGGATCTTTTGAGGACCCACAACACATAACTACATTGATGGGTGAGAAATACTCATAACATTTCCTAATCTGGATCTATGTCACCTGTGTTAATAAAGTGGCTCTACACCATTTGCTGGCGATTGACAGGGAGTGAAAAAAGCATGTGTAACCAGTGTGGCCTAATCATTGGTGAATATGGGATTGGATTAAACTGTGATTTATAGAAATTAATATGGTCTGACTGTGTAAATTTGAATAATTAAAAAGTATAATCTTATTGAAGAATATTCGGCAAATGCAACGTTATAAACTGAAATCGTTTCTGGGTTAATCTTTAATTGTGCCAGCTCATGAAGTTTTGGTTATTTAAGTTTAGAAGGCCCAGGTGAGCTGTTGTCATCATTCAGCCTCAGATGCGCCTTCTCTGCTTGCATACATAGGTGAGGACTAAATGACTCTGACTAAATTTGCATTTTGTTTTGTCGTCTGCTGACGTATTTTGAAATGAGCAGTTTCAAAATAACTGTTAGAAATTTTATCACCATGGTCATAGTGTCAGCGTTAGTTTATAAATACTGCTATGTGAGATTGTCCACAGTTTATAAACAGCTCTCGAGATTAAAGTGCTTTTAAGTTCTTGAACAACTAAGGCACAGGCTCACCAGAGCCATCGCTGCTCACATACTCAAAATATGGATGATGAAGACTCATTTTAACAGTTATCAAACCAGTTAGGCGGCAATCGAAAACTTTAATACAGGGCCGTCGCTGCGTATTTAAAAGTGGTTCAGCGAAGGAAGTTATCGAGTGCCGAAGGCACGAAAGAGGGTAGAACATGAGAGGGGGATTTCCCCCCTCTCTTTACGGGGGTTTGGGGCCTCCCATGAGTAAATTTTTGAATTTTGAGCGCTTCTATGTGCGTTTTAAGTTTTTAATGGGGTTTTATGCGTATAGGACCAGATTACGATCTTTTGCTAGATAAGAAATTTCTTGTCGCGTGAGAAACCAAATGCTGGAAAAAATTGTTTTCAGTCACAATTTTTTTCTTACTTTCTTTCTACAGCATGTTTCTTTGATAATATTTCATCTATGTCATTGCCGGTTTTGGCAAAGTACTTTTAACACTGATCCTTGGTGGACCAAAGAGTCAAGTTGTCGAAAAGATATATACTTAGTCTAGTGTCTTTTCATTTAAAACACCCGTTAGGGGGCGCAGTGACCCAGTGGTAGAGTGCTTGACTCAAGACCGAAGGGCCGTGGGTTCAAGCCTCACTGGCGTCACTGCGTTGTGGTCCTTGAGCAAGACACTTTATCCTAGCTTAGTACTGGTTCAACCCAGGAAGATCCGTCCCTATATTACAGAAAGATTGTTGATGGGACGTAAAGAATCAAATCAAACAAACAAAAAAAGAACATCCGTTAAGAATGCAGGCTTCATCTAGATTTTGGCTTCTGTAGGCATAACATGAGATCTTTGGCTTGATCGTAATGGAGACAGGGCCTACTGTCGAACAACGACGGCTAAACACTTCTCTGCTCAGGCTTCTTTAAGTCGAATGAACATTGGGGGAACCCAAAAGTCTTGGGCTGAATTGGGACAGGCGGGACTTGGTTATCCGAAATGGAATGCATTGTAACAACACAGCCTCCAGGTGCTCAAATATATACTAGGCCAAAAAAGAAACGCCGCATAAAATAATTAAAAATATTGCGTATTAAAGGAGAGTAGCAATATTTCATTTGCTATCTATCTTATGCTTTTTTTCCTGCCGCACATTTTCCGCATTGTTTTATTTAGGTCAGTCAATCCAAACCAGTGTACTGACCGATTTTCCATTTTTCTGTTTTTCACGTGCACACTCAGTCCATTAACATTTACATGTGTACTAACTACTGAAATCTCTAGTCGAACATCCCAAACGTTTAAAAACATTTTAAAAGTTTTGAATCAAAGATTACACATTGCTAATTTGCGGTGACAAAACTGACACCTGTGAAACGTGAACGTGCAATAGAAATGTTACACGCTACCGTGACGCCATCGGTTGTACCCAAACCATTTCAGTGCCATGTTAGGGGGATCGGACGTCTTTAGAATCGTTTCCAACAAACCTGGACCACGTCAGACCGTCCCCGTGTGTTGACGCGACGTCAAGATCGAGACATCCAGACGTCTCACTTGCGCAATCGATTTCATCTGGAAACAGTCACAGCTAGGACATACCAAGGAAACCATAATCCAAGGATGAGCGCCCAAACTGTGAGAAATCGTTTGTAAGAGATTTGTTTAAGACTCTGACCTCCCAACGTTTGACGGAACTTACGTTTGATGCAGTATTTTCGTCCAATTAAGGAGCCCGCGACAAAACTGACATCTTAATGAATTGAGAAACTGGCAAAGAGCATTCTCTAGCACCATTTTTCTATAAATTTTCTAATCACTGCATGCTTTTTCAATGAAATACATAACTGGTTGAGTTAAAAAATGTCAAACATAGCGGCGTTTCTTTTTTGGCCTAGTATATCTAAAGTCAAAACGTTTAAACAAACTTTGTCGCTCGACATGTTAATTAGAAGAAGAAAAATCAAATTGTCAATTTGAGGGAAATTAAACTGGATCTGGACTCAATCTCAAGGGTTTCCGACCATGCAAGACTCAAACCAACCTACTCAGTTACAGAGATTAGCTAGAATGCGGAAATTTTGCGTCTAGCAAGTTTATCAATTATACTTTCCTGGAATCGAACAACAAAGGCGCTGATCAGACTACGCGGGTGTGTAGGCTTGTCTGCGCCTTTGATGCCCGCATGCAACTACGTCATGTTTTTCTCAACACGGTCCATAAGTATGATAACGTCCATCATGAAATTAATCAAGTAGGTGTCATTCTAATTTGGCTAGGCCAGTCTATTGATGACACGCGCAACAAGCGTTATTAATAATTGCATCAATAAATTGTGACAGATTGAATAAAATCAGAGGTAAGCACAAAGTAAAATAAGCCGAAGCGAGAAAAGGGAGACGGCGGAAAGCATACTCGGCCAAAAAAGTGGTCCGACACTCGCCGGACCTGCCAGACAGGCGACGACGGCCTTGTAATACTATTGACGAACATAGATAAAAAAAACAACTCGAAACAGAGTTTTTGATTGGCATTTGTCGCCCCGCTCATTCATCCCGCCCGTCCGTCTGTCCATCCACCTATGACAAATAAATAATCAAAAATATTTGGGAGCGAAACAACTAGGGAGGAAAGGGTATTCTCTGGACCGCTGTGACGTCACAGCCTTAGCGACATAAGTAAACAAATGTACCGAGGTGAAGTGAGCGGTGAATTTTACAGGGATGAGAATAGTCTGCAATTCTCAATCAGGAAAATGTGTTGTTTGACTCCAAAATGAAGAAAAATCGATTTTTAAATCACTTATTTAAGGCTAAAAATAACAAAATATCAATAGAAACCAGTCAGTTTATGCTTATTTTATATTAAAAATTGCGTTTTAACTTCATTTAAACATAAATTTCAGCAAAATCAACTGACATTATATAAATAATATGCCAGTGCCCAATCAGGAAATTCTGACCAATCCTGAACTTTCTCATCCCTGATTTTAACATTACGGGTAACGGGAAAATCGGTGAATTTTAACATTACGGGTAACGGGGAAAATGACAAAAAAAATGGGCCGTATTTTTTCAAATTCTCCGATTTTTTCACCAGTCTGTGCTTATTTTGAAGGGAAAACATTGTCTTTAGTCCCGCCACGATTATTTTGATTATAATAGCACAGATTTTTCACAAATTCTTGAAAAAAGTCGGGTGTGGGTGGGGTGAATGGCCATCGGTTTGCGATCATTAAGACGTGAAAGAGATGAGTGTCTCTATTAACACATTAAAACAGACTTTAAATTCCGTATACCTTGAGATATTATCTAGATTCAGATAGATGAATGGCTATTTTGAATCTGAATTCTGACATATCACACCTCCAAGTTTGACACTCAACACTTTAATTGGTACAATATGCAGCCTGCCATAAACGCTATCATTTTCAAGAAAAGTCCCAACCAATTATTATATGGCATTCCAGCATAGGTGAAGCAACAATAGCTCAATATTTGTATAAGTACATGCGCGGATCCAGGAATTTACGTCACGGGGGGGGGGGGGGGTCCAGGTCCATCTGACATAAAAAAAAACCTCTGACACGTTTTTGTAGTCCCCAACTTATTTTACAGAATGCCAATGGCATATTTCAAAGAAAATTATAATTTTCAAGGTTCCAGAGTGGCTCCAACATTTTTTCCAGGGGGGGGGGGGGGTGGACCATTTTTCAAGGGGGGGGGGGGTGTTAGGGTCCAATTGCTTAAACCCTATCGAAACCCAAAAAAACTTGTGTTTTTTAAGGAAGTCCGGGCCCCTCCCCCCCTCTCTGGATCAGCGCATGCAATATTTGGATCAACTGGATACTGTGACAAAAGTTAGATATGAGAAAAAGTTGTCAATTTTGACCCTCCCTGGGTATCCCTATATGTATACATGCTGTCTGAGAAAACAAATATAGTGGCCTGACCAGGATCCAAATTATTTTTAAGGTTCTGACAACTTTGGGTCAAATCCATTGTATTTTACCTTTTGCATTAAACCTTTACCTGACATGTCATCTGCCAATAAACTTTGCAAACAGTTTGGACCAAGATCAGGCCCGACATTCTGTCCTGACCAGATAGAGGTCCAAACTGTTTGACACTTTAGAGGTTATGACAAGTTGAAGTTGAACTGATGTATTTTAACATTGCCTTAAACCTTTACATGACATTGTCATCTGCTGATAACCCTTTCAAACAATTTGAACTCCGATCAGGCACGACATTCTGTTCGGACCTGATAGGGGTCCCAACTGTTTGACACTTTAGAGGTTATGACAAGTTGAAGTTAAACCAATGTATTTTATCTTTGCGTTAAACTTTTACATGACATTGTCATCTGCTGATAACCCTTTCAAACTATTTTAACTCTGATCAGGCCCGACATTTTGTCCGGACCTGATAGGGGTCCTAACTGTTTGACACTTTAGAGGTTATGACAAGTTGAAGTTGAATCGATGTATTTTAACTTACGTTAAAAACAGTTTGGACCCCTTTCAGGTCCGGACAGAATGTCGGGCCTGATGGGAGTTCAAATTGTTTGAAAGGGTTATCAGCAGATGACAATGTCATGTAAAAGTTTAACGCAAATGTGACAGGGGAAAAATAGGTCTTATTGCATTACATTTAAATTTCTCTAATCTTGGTCTTTTTATGTTGTAATACGTACCAGGTAGTTGAGTCAAATTCTGTATGTATGTTCAAGACAGATGTACTATAATGGCTAATATTCTATCTATAATTTTATCAATACAACTTCATTGTTATGGTCAGGAAATAGAACTAAAACACTAAATTATTCAGAAGTTGCAATTAGGACAATATATCTTTAGATTTGTCTTTGTGCAGAAATTTGTACTCTCTCTGCAGATAGTCAGTTCTAAGATAGATTTTGGAAAGGACAGGTCATAGTTTTAAGCAGAGAAACTTAAGAAAACAAAATGTGACTTTATACTTAATCAAGAGATTGCAAGGGGCTTGCCTAGCTATAAGGTGGAGGATGGACATGTACAGTTAATTTGCTAACAATGATTTGCTGTAAAATGAACTTATTAAATATGTGAAACTCATTGGACTCGCCCCTCACTTACAAATTCTAAAAGACGGAAACAATTCAGATATACGAAAAACACTCTTATACAAAATTAAAATACATTGGTTTAATTTCAACTTGCCAACACCTCTAAAGTGGCAAACAGTTCGGACCCCTATCAGGTCCAGACAGAATGTTGGGCCTGATCTGTGTCAATATTGTTTGAAAGGGTTATAAGCAGATGACAATGTCATGTAAAGGTTTAACGCAAAGATAAAATACACCAATTCAACTTCAACTTGTTATAACCTCTAAAGTGTCAAACAGTTTGGACCCCTATCAGGTCCGGACAGAATGTCGGGCCTGATCTGGGTGCAAATTGTTTGAAAGGGTTATCAGCTGATGAAAATTTCATGTAAAGATTTTACGCAAAGTCAAAATACACCAGTTCAACTTCAACTTGTCATAATCTCTAATGTGTCAAACAGTTTGGACCCCTATCAGGTCCGGACAGAATGTCGGGCTTGATCTGGGTGCAAATTGTTTGAAAAGGTTATCAGCAGATTACAATGTCATGTAACAGTTTAATGTAAGTTAAAATACATCAGTTCAACTTCAACTTGTCATAACCTCTAAAGTGTCAAACAGTTTGGACCCCTATCAGGTCCGGACAGAATGTCAGGCCTGATCTGGGTGCAAATTGTTTGAAAGGATTATCAGCAGATGACAATTTCATGTAAAGATTTAACACAAAGTCAAAATACATTGGTGTAGCTCTATCTTGTCATACCCTCTAAAATGTCAAACAGTTTTGGACCCCCAGCAGGTCGGGACAGAATGTCATGCCTGATCTGGGTCCAAATTGTTTTAAACGCTTATCAGCAGATGTCATCTGCTGACAGTATCATGTAAAGGTTTATCGCAAAAATAAAAAAAAACTTGGTTCAACTCCAACTTGTCGTGTCAAACAGCTTGGACCCCAATCAGGCCTGAACAGAATGTCTGGCCTGATCTTGGTCCAAACTGTTTGCAAAGGTTATCAGCAGATGACATGTCAGGTAAAGTTTTAATGCAAAAGGTAACCTAAAGGGTTCTGACGTAAAAAATAATTTGGATCCTGGTCAGGCCACTATAGTTGTTTTCCCAGACAGCATGTATACATATAGGGATACCCAGGGAGGGTCAAAATTGACAACTTTTTCTCATAGCTTACTTGTCACAGCATCCAGTTGATCCAAATATTGCATGCCCTGATCCAGAGGGGGGAGGGGGGGGGGGGGGAGGGGCCCAGCCTTCCTGAAAAAACACAAGTTTTTTGGGTTTCTATAGGGTATAAGCAATCCCTCCAAAATAAGAACAGACTGGTGAAAAAATCGGAGAATTTGAATAAATACGGCCCATTTTTTTAGCATTTTCCCCGTTACCCGTATTATGTCCCGCAATGTTAAAATTCACCGCTCACTTCACCTCGGTACATTTGTTTACCTGTATGGCTAAGGCTGTGACGTCACGGTGGTCCCGAGAATTATTGAAGGTTATCTTGAGGGAAAGGCAAAGATCAAAATATTGATAAAATTTGATTTCCATATTCGGCGGCCCTTGACGACCCTTGCTAACCGGAAGTGTGATCCCGAGAATTGGGGTGAGTGATGTTTTTTTGGTACGTACATGCAGTGACCTATATAAGAGTTACTAGAAACTCCAATGAAATACCAATACTCAACTCAAATAACGTTGTCGTGCATCTTACACAGGTAAATCGATATCATTTATCTACACGATTTGCCTTTACCGCAGATTTGGAATACACAGCGTAATTTCTCTATAATTTACCAAAACTTTTAACAACTTTACAAACACCGAAATAGTATAATAACAATAATTAGTATTTACGAATCATATGACATCTTAGTTTACACGGATGTATAGGAATATTTATACATCAAGACACAGACATAGCCATGTTTGAAGCTTTTAACGTCACAGTGAAAGTGGTATTGTTGAAGCTATTTTTGACAAATTTCGCAACTTTCATAAAATCGGCTGATATTTACACGTCATAACTTGATAGGATTAATTTTAACATTGCAGAAACATAGCATTTAGCAATATTCAATTATTTTTTTTATTTTTATTAGCATGATGTAGCTTACCAATAAGCGATATTTACAACTAAGTACGCTCTTCAAGACATGCTTGAATGCAGCAGTTTCTCAAGCTGTGTCGCCATTTTGTGTGTGTACGATTAAAGGCGCACCAGGTGTAAGTCACGTGACACATGACACGACATACCTATATGGATGAAAAATGAAGTTTCTAGTCACTCTTATATAGGTCACTGGTACGAGTGACCAAAACACAGGAACGAGTTGAGCTAAAATGGATACGAGTCGATTTAGGTACATGTACGAGTTGATCAGAAACCGTCCCGTGCCGGGTTCTGGCCTTTCAACAAAACAAAGAAACTGCCACCATATCGCAAAGTCATAAAAAGAAACCATTCTGTGTTAATACCGAGAACATACCACCATTTCCCGACCCAATATCTTACATATACTGGGATAATCAGTTTTCGCCAACGTAAGCAGATATGGCTCTGAGGATAGCAAAACAAAATACAAACTGACCAGAAAATGATTTTACCATAAAATTTCAACCTTTTATAATAATGTGTGATACCTTAGAACATTAAAATATGTTATTTAATTTTCAAAAACTTTGATTTGTTTGTGCATCCGTTTTTCAGCCATCTTGAAAATAGTAATCTAATTTCGACAACTCTTGTTGACCGGAAAAAAGAGGCCTCATAAAGGGTTGGATAGATAAAAAATCAATAGGGTGTTATGAGACAAACCATTTTTTTCTTTCAATGCACAAAAATTATTGTGAATCTTTTGTGATTTGATTTATTGTAATCAAAAAGATTTCAGTCACCTTTTTTTCAATATTCAATTCAAATTCAGATTGATTTGGACCCCTAGGTTCATTGGGGTGCTACCACTCAGACAGTAAACGAAAAAGTAGACATAAAAGCTTTCTTTTATGTACTTTAAGGATACATCAAGCCATTGCAAGTGGAAAATTGATACAATTTATCAAAAAATCAATTTTAGATATATGGTCCATACAGCTGCTTATTAGCCAGACCATTGTTTCTGAGTCTTAACATTGATAAGAGCCCCCTTATGATAAAAGCAATGATTTCCCCACTTGGGACCCCAATACATCACTGAGTTTTCTTACCTCCATCGTGAGGATGTCAGCAGAAATAAAGATGGAGGAAGCAATGTATTTACTGAATAAAACATATCAGGATCATGATTTAAAGATTGGGGTTAAAAAGAATTAGTGAAAATGGCAAGAAAACATTGATGCAGGCAAGTGACCATTATTTTACCACTCAGGTAAGCATTTTCTCACTGCTTAACAATTTAACAGACAGCTTTTCTTCTGCCCTTGGAAATCCCCTTTTCAGAATGAGCCTGTGACTTCACACAAGTGATAAAACGGCGGGAATGTTCAATTGGCGAAATTACATTCTTGGCGAAATTAGCTTACTCCACTATACCTGAATCTTGTATGTATACCAGGATGATTTCTACATCGAGTGCTGGAGTCGGATATCAAAGTTCGGTAACTCTACATTTACCTCAGGAAATTTATAACTACAACTGCATATTTGTTATTTTTCCACTAGTATAAGATGGTCCAATTTTCTGACACCCCTGTTTGAAAATAGGAGACGCCGGGGCTGGTTGATGCATTTTATAGTCTTTTTGGGATATCCCCTGAACGGAATGACCAAATATGACCATTTTTGTATTTGCTAAAAGCTCTATCTTTCCTCTGTTCAAAACATAAATAAAAGAAATCCTTAAATTTCGTTATATTTTTCGTCCGTTTAAACCGATTTCGCAGACAGGTTCAGTGCATCAACCTGCCCCAGTAGTGGGGCATGTTGATGGAACGCTTGGGGCAAGTTGATGCATTATCTCTTGCGTTATTTTAGACGTGTCCATGCAGCTGATTGTACAGTAGATATATTATTTCTTTCGGACTTCGTTTGTTTTTTATGTTCTTAGATCATTTTATCGAACATATTTTAAACCATTTGACTCATCTATTTATCTATCTCAACTGCATCACCCCCTCTCGAAGATTACGTGCAGGTGCGCGTCAGTGCGGTGTTAGTGGAAGAAATGCTTTTGAAAATAAAAAGTTCCATAAGATTTGTTAGTTGGAGTGGAATAAAAGATGATAGGGTTAAAATGTTAAAAGTCAGAAACAGGCTGACAGTGATAGGCTAAAAAGTTTAAAAACAGTACACTGACATTTATGGCATTGGGTGACTGACTGTGCACACTGCCCTCTTAAATGAATCAAAGGTGGGCAGAAGTGCTATGTGTGCTGGCAGCCGGTTCCATTGCACGATTGAGAGGGGATAGAATGCGTATTTGAAGTAATCTACAGTGGATTGAATTTGACGGAAACCAAGGGTGTGTGAATTCCTGGGAGTTCTCAAAGGGTGTACAACATATGGAGGCATGTCAATGGCTACAAGACCATATATGATCTTGTAAAATAGGCAAAGTCGGGAGTCGGACCTTCTCTGCTCAAGAGACCGCCAGCCCAGGGATTGGAGCATCTGTGTCACACTTGCATATGGGGAGTATTCACAAAGAGTCCAGCGGGCCGCTCTACGTTGAACCATTTCAAGCCTGGCAATATTACTTTTGGTGTAGGGGCTCCAGACTGATGATGAATACTCCACTAATGGACGAACAAGAGTTTTGTATGCCATTTCCCTTAATTATGGATTTTAGGACCTTATGTTTCTCTTGAGGAAGCCAAGGGACCGACTTGCCGAGGTAGTTATATTCTGAATGTGGCCGTTGAAGGATAGGTTGCTGCTGATTTCCACGCCCAGGTACTTGGAGCCTGCAATCGATTCCAGTACTTTGCCATGCAGCAGGTACTGGCTTGGGACTGGAGTTCTAGATCTTGTAATATGTATTACAACACATTTACTTGGATTGAACTCCATATCCCAGTCCAGCTCCCATAGATGGAGGTGTTCAAGGTCCTGCTGCAGAATCTGAGCATCTTCTAAGCTTGAGACTGCCAAGTAAATGGCCGTGTCATCTGCAAACAACCGTACCTTTGATCTTGTTTTATCAGGGAGGTCATTTATGTAAATGAGAAAGAGAATGGGGCCGAGGACAGAGCCTTGTGGGACCCCAGATGTGACTGGTACGGTGGCGGACTTTTCATTATCAATAACTACGGTCTGGGTCCGATCAGATAAAATGCCTGGATCCATTTAAGGGTGGGGCCTCTAATGCCATATCTGTGGAGTTTGAGCAGTAATTTCTGGTGGCTTACCTTACCAAACGCCTTCGTAAAACGAGTAGGACAAGGTCAGTTTGATTACCTGCTGTGGAGTTCCGCATCAAGTCTTCTATGAGTGTGACCAGTTGTGTTTCGCAAGATCGTTTGCTACGAAAGCCGTGCTGGAGGTCATACAGCAAATTATACTTGTCCATGCGGGAGACTATGTTTGTGGTAACAACATAGAATACTGGTTAATGAGATAGGTCTGTAGTTTGATGCAAGACTGGTGTCTCCTTTTTTGAAAAGTGGACATACAAAGACTGTGCTCCAGTCCTTGGGTACTCTATCTGTGTTTAGGGACCTTTGAAAAATTACCTGAAGAATAGGAGCTATCACATCACGGAGTTTTGGGAGGACAAGCGGCTTTATCTGATCGGGTCCTGCTGCTTTATGGGGATTTATGTCCTTCAAGAGTTTGGCAATGCCATTTGTTGAGACAGTGATACTTTCCATGTGGGATGTAGTATTAAGACACTCACCTGGTATTTGTGATGGATCAATTGTACCACTGTCAGAGAGGTCCTGCACAGCCATGGAAGCTTATTGACTCAGTTTCAACGGACACTTTGGTGTGAATACTGACTGAAACTGTTGGTTCAGGACATTTGCCTTGTCCACAGTATTAGAGTACAACTACCGTCCTTCTTGAGGGGGGCAATGCCTTTGGAGTCCTACTTTGAATTATTCAGAAGGGAGAACAGATTTTTGGAGGCAAGTGTGCTTTTGTGAGGTTCAGGGCTTGACTGGCAATTTGGTTCATGCTGTTCTAGGCTATTAGTGAGGCCCAGGATTTCCTCAATGTACCTGTCATGAGCTTGCTTGAGTTTTTGTTTTACCAAATGCTTTGCCTCAAGAAAAGCACACCTGTCTGTAGGGCGCCTTAGCCTCTTGTATTTGTCATACAAACTGTCTCTCTTCCGAATAGTTCGTTTAATTTCTTGGGTCATCCATGGCAGTGACGGCTTTGTACTTATTGTATGTTGTGGGACGTGCTTCTCAATTCCAGAATGTAGAGCTCCCTTGAATTCTTCCCAGAGTAAGTTGATTGACTTACCTTCATGAGAGGCTTAAAAGGACTTCTGGAAAAGATGCATATGGCTCTCAAGTCCCTCCCAGTCAGCTTTCTTGTACATAAACATCAATCTTGGTTTCTGCTTGCTAACCTGTGGTTTTATATAGACCTCGGACCTTATCTATATATAGATAGCAAAAGATATATCTGAAAGTGGAATGTGCATGAACAATTGTAGGTGATAAAATGACCAAACTCCTAAACTTTTAATTTTGAAACTTTAAACATTTTGAACTGGAACATTTCATTCCATTGCTTTATGGAATGATATTTACCGCGTCAGGTGAAAACCTGACTGCATGTGCGAAAGGAAAGGAGCAGATTAGCTGCGCAGTAACTGTGGAGATCAGCACCTTTTGCTACTACATAGATGGTGCGACACATCTACATTCGTAATCCATAATGTCTAGCATCTAGCTGTCTACTATGGCTGTACAGTCAGTGTATGTAGGACTTGTTTAAAATTTTCTCGTATGACCCAGGGCCTTGCCATTCGAACAATTTACATGTGCGTCCTAGGAAGAATTAAAACAAGATTTGCGTTTGTGAAGCACCTTCATGTCAGTGTCGTTACTGGCCACACGAAAGGATACGAGCCACAAGCTTTCCAGAGATTCGCATAAAAAACTAGGCAAAGACTCTTCCGTGGTCGCAAAATGACAATTGCAGGGATTATTTGCCTCTACTCATATAGTTTGTGTTTTTCATATGTTTTCTGAAAACACCCTTTTTACAGTTACAGTTGTGACATGCGTAAACGCCATTTTTCGGCAATTCTTATTCAATTTTGAATTTTAATGTTGGTAAAACGTTGGTCATCCCACGTTTAACAAGTGACATTTAAGAGGCCACTGGTTAAATCCACGCTTAACCAACCATTCCAATCCAACATGTCAAACTATAATAAAATAATTTTTAAATTTTTTATAACAATTATAAACGTGATTCATATTATTTATATTAGTGCAAAAATATTTTATTACATATAGTTTGCTATTTGGTTACAGTAGCTAACATTTGGCTAGTGGCTCAGGTGAGATAAAATAATCATATTTATAATTAAATATTCTATAATGTCTTTTTTTCTTTCATTATATCAACTGATAACTGGTTGTTAGAGCTCTTCCCCTGAATAATTTGGATTAGCGATATTTGATGAGATGAATTTACATGAATTGACAAGCTGTCGCTTAATCACGGGATGAATATGGACCACGTCGTGAGAAAAAATGACCAAGGCGGCGCTTCGTTTGTGGATCCTTTTTGTTATTTTTGTTCCATGTTTGCCTTTGTTACATGTATGCTGTCCGATAGCGCAGTTTGGAAATCAGTAACAAATACAAATAAAATAATTGAAATCATATAAATAATGCTAGAGGCAATTGAGGAATGGGCCAAAGAACGGGGTTTCCTGATTTCTCCAGGAAAAATACAGCTAGTACTTGATTGACCCCAAAGAACTAAAAAAATATCGTCCTTAACGACAGGGAACTTGAATATAGTACTGTCGCAACCTTTCTGGGGGTGGCATTTGATCATCACATCACATGGAAGGAACATATAGATAACATAATCAGTACATGTAACAAGGACCTAAATATCATGAGAATGGTCTCTGGAACACCATTCGGCGTCGACAAAAAGACACTCCTAATGATATATATGTCACTAATTCGTAGCAAAATAGACTATGGATGCCAAGCATACATGTCTGCAATGTTCCTCCAGCGAGAAATCAAGCTGGCCATTCCCCATCAAACAAACACAAATCCCATAAACACACATTTACTGAGTAAACACCACATGCAGCCTTGAGAAAAGGTGTGCAACCCGCCTGAAGCTCTCATGCTACTACTCGGTCATTGACCTTCCAATGTCGTATTCCTTGAGAGAACACTCGCGGCCAGCTGCTGCTCAGCCCAGGTGACCTGGAGAATCGCAGTAGATCCATATGATCGCAAAAGCACAATAACATTACACACACACATCGGTTATATCCGACCTTGGACTTTTCATAGAGCGAAAGGGACAGAAATAGAACCATGATCAAAATTATGTCATAGCCTTGGAATGTACCAATGGGGCCAAACTGGATCAAACTGTTTAACTACAAACACTCAAGAGTCTTACACTAGGTCAAATCAAACTAGCAACACGCGGTTGGAGATAGGGTGTGCATCCCGCCTGGAGCTCTCATGCGACTACTCGTTCATTGGCCTTCCAATAACGTATTCCTTGAGAGAGGACTCAGAGACAGCAGCTGCCCAGCCCAGGTACATTGTAACCTGGAGAATCGCCCGATTCCTCTCAACGGAAAAAAACACACGCATACATAGGCTGAGCAGTGGGACGTGCATCCGACCTAGGAAATTTCACTGAGCAAAAGGGAGAGAGATAAAATTATAAGCACACAACGGTTCTAGCCTTGAAATATACAAATGATGAGGTTGGAACCATAAAACTAGTTTAAGCCCCCAATTAAAACATTTTTATTGACCGTTCCAAGGCGGTGTTTTTTTTGCGGATCCTTTTTGATGTTTATATATCGTGTTTTTTCATTGAAAGCAGGCCGTGCGACACATGATACCACAGGTTTATGAAGTGACGTGCAATCTGTCGCTGATTTTATGTACTGAAAGACAAAAGTCGCCACAGATGTGCGAAAATTTGATCATACGGTCATATACAATAAAAAATGTATACCATTACAAAAAGTAAAGTGGCATAGCGGCTGCAATTGACAGGATCATCAATATAAAGTAAGATTTTGTTTTCTATCATTTTAGTCATTTGATTTTTTTTTCAATTTTGTTAGTACATGATAAAAATCAAATAAAACTATAAAATGAGGACAAAAAGGGAATCATGTACAGTACAGTACAGTATGTACTAACATTCACTACAATATCAACTAAACTAATTATGCATGCATTTCATAGTTCCAGATATCTGCAATCAAAATGAATGTTTAATTTAAGTCACGCTTCAATGATTAAAGTGCAGTACATGTCCAAATGGTTTAACCCTCTATACTGAAAAGTCACGAGCATTAAAAATGATTGAAGCCCATTTGTATCGTTTGTATTCCATAATGGCTGGCTCCAAAATCATTGTTGGCTCTCAGCCAATGGTATGGCACCCCATTTTGTAGATTTTGTTAGTGTTTTACTTCCAATTTGTTGTCATATTGGCTCGTGTATGCCATATCTGTGCATTTTCGTTGAAGAAGTTGTCATGTTATTCGGTGCAATTACTGATAAATGGGTGTGAAAACTTGTCTGTGGTAGGATTAGAACACAAGCAATGACCAGGCAAAGATTGCAACAAAAATATAACGCTAGATTTTTGCTTGTGAACTTTGGGTAAAGAGGGTTGGTAATTTGGTGTTTGATGTATCATACATGTAACCATTGACCCGTAGGTTTTATTTTTGCATTCTGCTGAATTGCATATTGGTAGTTCTATCAGATACGAAAATGCCTTGTATGGAAATTATTTTCTCAACTGTTATATAGTCAGAATAATTTTAATATCTTTCAATTGTTTTTCTGAGTATAGTTATTCTCCAAAGTGAAATGACATTGAATTTTTGCACAATTATTGATATTCCAATATGTTTATCAACTATCTAACAATACACGATGTAAAATGTATGCTGGTGCTAAAAGAAAGTTATTGTATGATTTGTGCATATGTAAGGTGAGATAATCCACTCGCTAAAGCTCGTGGATTATCTTCATGCACAGACGTACAAGCCATTCAATAACTTACAGATGGAAGACAGACAATTAAGAACAACATACAATGTATTATTGAAATTTGTCAGCGCTACATATAAGAGCTTTACGTGAACGCTTATAGTGAATGCGCCCCTACACCTTTCAGCATAAACTATTATATACTCGCTATTTAGGACAAATATGACCCATACACCAGTGTACATGTACATGTAGACCTTGCACATTACGAGATATTTGTTCTAAAGTTGGCAAGGGTGGTATTAAGTCCCAATTGCTTTAGAAGTCAACCTCCAATATTTGCTGGTTAATCATAAATAAAATACATGTACTTGCGGATAAACGACGGAACGATATTGAAATGACGTTAAAGGGCAATTTCGGGTATTGTCCATGCGCACCATTCCTGCGGCGGGAAACGGGGAAAGTTGTCTGGGTCCCCTCTGGCGACCATTTACAAATTCACATCAATATAGTTTTCAGATACGCTTATGTCAAATGAATATATCCGCATTTTCTGGCCAAAATAAAGGAACTAAAATGTGTCCGAAATACGACATCTATTGATCCGTTATTATAAACATTTGTCTCAGTACCAAATACTGATAAATAGATCTGGCGAATAGGTACTCAGATTGTGTGTTCGCTATATATGGTTAATTTGGGCTGCGCACGATCTAACCTCGTAGCATAGTGGTTAGCGCGTCGGACTCTTAAACAAGCGGTCCAGGGTTGATTCCTGGGTCGGCACCTATTATACAACTTTATTCTTCTTGTTTTTCCAGCTTTATAATGTTGATTTACTTCCTACAAGTAATATGAATTGATATAAATGACAAAAAGTACACTCCGTAACGTTTTATATTGAATTATCCTCAAAATATGTTGGGGTTGGGGTAGAAAAAAAATTAGTTTGTTTACCCCCATTTTTTATTCTTTTTTCTAAAAGGTAAAATGTAAGTGTATGAAATAAAATCAAAGCTTTATGATTGCTAATGCCAGATTGTTTTTATATACGATTTACTCTCAAATCGCTTCCTATTTTTTGGGAACTACCGGCAAAATATATCATCCAGTATCTTGTCACGGCTTGGGAAAACAAATAAATTTTCACATTTCCTAAAATGCTTGATGTCGTGAGTAATAATTAAAATTAGAATAAAGAAGCTGGATGGCGATTACAATTATTTCAACGCAATATTAAGGACTTTTGTAAAATGCTGAAAACTTCCATTTGGGATTATGAAAAAATCAAGCGTGGTGACATGTCCTTTTTAATTCATAAATTCATAATCCATACATAAAACAAACTGTATGCAAATAATTAAAACGATTTTAATGCGGGAAGTATTACCCGCAATTGCCCTTAAAACTGCCGTGTTGGTGTGGTTCCGACGTTGGCCAAACCTTTGTGTTTACTGTTTTTCGAGAGCTTACTTCTTTCACCATCGCGCACATGTGCACACACATTATACTGGTTAAATCAAATTTAACATATTAATATAATTTATGAATATTCAGGTTTATTTATTGAGCAGATCAACTGCAAGTCACTTTATTTTCAAGCAGTCTTAATTTCGTGATTTTTTCGCTTCTTCATCTTTATTTCCTCCATTTAGATATTTACACTTTCAGATGTTTTCTTCTATACATGTATATTTTTCATTTACGCCATAAAACACACATTCGGGCATATGTAGTAAATGCATGATGGCCTATTGATGCCAGAATTTTAACGTACGGCTTTAGATAGGCTATTACTTAAAAATGTACGGCTGATGCAATGAAAGTCGACAGCTTTATACAGTGTTTCTCATATTTGCCTTTTTGCTAGGTCTTGCCCCAAGGTTATAAACACTTTCATGCTCAAATCAACTGAGAACGAAATTTATCATGCTCATTAATATCAATGGTAACAATTGTTGGCATATTAACATTTATTAGCATTATAAAATATAAATACTACATTTGAGAAGTTACAAGCAAGAAAAGTATACATTTTTTAGCATTGTAGTTTCTACGAGCAGATAAAATTTTATGCTCAGTTGAGTTGATCATGAATATTTTTTTTAACCTCGGGGCCTGGTGGGAAAAACGTGACTAAGAGTAAATAAGACTCTGGTATTAATAATTATCATAAAGGCATATTAGACAACATACATGTACATGTATCTGCGAAAGTCTGCTTGGTATAACACATGCACCATACGCTGCACATTGTATAGTCAACGTAAGTAGTCAGCAGTCCGTGTCCTACTGTGGGTAAATTGTATAATAGGAGCATGTACGCTCAATATGTCGAAACTGTAATCTTAAATAACACTTAGAATTATGGAATTTGGTACCGTCTTCAGAATATTGCCCCTCCACGAGCACTTTGCGTCCAAAACGACGCACCACCAGTCTGAGCACTGTCTTACATATATCCAGGACAATACTCATCCCAAATCAGAAAGTTGAACACCCTACCGTTTGGTTATCATGCTTTAGTAGGCTTTTTAAGTGGACCAGCTCATGAGGTTTTGATACTTGCTTTCTTTTGTATTACTAGTATTTATATTTTATTGTCAATATGTCATACAAAATACAGTATATAATTATGCATTTGTTTCAGAACAAAACATACACTGCTTAACTTGTCAACTTGACGTCGCGCCTGGGAGTGATATAACGCCATGCAATAAAATCGATAAACCACTAGCGGTTTATAGATTTACAGGAAACGTTATGACGCCCATAACAACGTTGCGTATATAAATGACAAAATTATAACGTTTTTACGGCAGAAACGAGATTTCAAAGTAATCTTAATGTCATATGATAAATAGAATCTAACATTCGTGCTCTTGTATTATTGAATTTATTAAACTCGTTGCAAAAAAGCGATAAAATGCTCAGCAAGCCTCGCATTTTATCGCTTTCCCCAACTCGTTTAATAAATTCAATAAAACATGAGCACTCATGTAAGATCCTCTATTTAACTAATTGAGCCAGTGCATGATATTTCCAACAATGTGGTATGTGCGACCAGCAATCCTCAGATCAGCCTGCGCATACCCGCAGTCTGATCAGAGCCTTTGCTAGTCGCTTGAGTATTCTATGATTGTTAAGCTACTGACTGAACACCATTTGGCGTTTTTAAGCTTTAAAGGAGGCTGCAAAGGCTCGTCCGAGTCTACACATGTCAAAATGCCATATTGTTGAAAATCTCACGCACTGGCTCAATTTACTTGAATTTATGTCCCACCTGCTGTTGAAGCAACTTCATTCACATGAGGCAACTACATCTTTCTGGCAACTACATCATTCTGACAATTTACCATAGGCTGTCCCCCCCCCCCCGCATGATGTCTGTTATGCGGGAACTATATATTTCAGCAGCTTTATTTCATTGACACACCGTATGTATAGAGAATACTAGGTGAGTGTCTTTTGATATCAAGTTTACCAGGCAAGGCTTTGAGAACGCTTGTTGACATCGCGAGGCTTGCCGAGTGATTCAACATGCGTTCTCAAAGCCGAGCCTGGTAAACTTGATATCAAAATACGCGAACCTGGTATTCTATTTATCAGTTTACTCATTGTTTCAATCTTCAAACTAGCGATTATGACGTAATTTTTAATTTTTGTGTTGATTCAGCGTCATTATCGACGTCATTCAAAAGTGCAACGTCATCATGACCTGATAAAGGTAACATGCCGTGAGATAGGAAACGTTTATTAGGTTATGTTGAAGCGATTCAGCTTATATTAGGGGTGACTGATAAATATTGTTATATTCATGATCCAACACACCAGCCTCTGGTGCCAATCACACTTGTGCATCTCCCATCTCACAGGAAAACGCCGAAATTGAAGCATCGAGAGACATCAGAGATCCAAAGTTTGGTCCTTTTTTTTCTTCAATTTTCTGATCGTTTTGGTACTTGTTGCATATGCAAGGAACGAAGGCTCTGACGAGACTGTACAAATGCTGCTCGCAAAAACAAAGTAGGAACGCAGATAAAGGTCCAATGCAAAATATAGACACCTAGCCCGTCTGGATAACTGTGCATATATACACAGAGTCAAATGTTAAGTACCACTTAATATTTTTTCAGAGGAAGGCTATGTGGTGTAAATAAACCTTATAAATAAATATAAGTTGAATATAGGGACAATCATGCTATTTTGCCAAATTAGGTGACGGTGAGTTCAACAAAAAAGCACATGGGGGTCGACATTGTTTTCATTGCAACTTTGTGTACAGGAATAAATATTGAAATTTTGTGAGAATATGGCATAAAATTTGTTTCAAGATGTTAGGGGTTACTTCTTGAAGATTTCAGGGCGATAGCAAGAAGTATTGATAAGTCACGAAAACTCATTATTGTTTAACAAAATCCTTATATCAGATTTTTTTTATAAATACAGAGCTTCACAAAAAATAAAGATTTTCCATATTGAGTAAAAGTTATTTACGGTAGTTCGAAAATTGTTTCAGCAATTATATAGGCGGTGCTTAACTTTTGACGCCGTATATACATGTATGTTTGAAGGATGCAGTATTCGGTAAGTAGCAGTTTCATGACCTGGCCCCGAGGTTATAAAACTTGAATACAGTCTCAAACTCAAAATAAAGCACAATGATTGGCTGCTTTCCAAACATGAACCAGCAAATCATCGTGCTTTATTTTGAATTTGAGATTTATTCTCAAGCTTGATAACCTCGGGCCCTGGTACATGTTTAGCAGTTCTTGTTTATTCAGGAAGAAAATGGCTGTGAAGAAGTTAGCAATACTTATATTTCTGATGAGCTGTGTATTTCGTCGGAGCATTGGAGCCCCTGCACTGATCTATGACAGGATACTAACGATGGCTGAGCTTGAAAATACGTTTCAACAAATACAGAAATTACTACAAAACAACAAAAGGAGTGACATTGACACTAACCACCTGACGTATCTCAAGGACTTTGTCAAAGTTTCCGCTATTTTGAAGATCAAATTCCGCAACCATTTAGTGAAGACATAAAAGATTTATTAGATGAGCTTAAATCTAAACAAAATATTTGCAAAATATTGTAAAAAAATTGTGCCACAGATCAGACATGCCTCCTTGATCTTGTCGCTAGAAGACCTGTCCTCAGGGTTAACAATGTGCTAAACGATATCTTCCTAGTATTTTCTTAATCTTACAAAGCGGAGTTTTTTTTTAACTGCACAGATTTCATAGATTTCATGAACCTATATGCTAATAAGCTGCTTGCATGGTTGTACAATTAAATTACAAGGTAATTTATATTCAAGTGAGTGATTGTCAAATAAACTTGAATAGCATAATATTTAACCCTTTGTATTCAGAAAACCCCTAAACGAGTAATTTTGCAAACAGTGAAGACCCAGATGAAATGAAGCAAAATGCTGCATTTCATCAGGGTCTAAACAGTTTGCAATGATAAAAAAGAACTTCAGACAAATAATACAATACTTTTTTGAACTTATAACCTGACACCCCTAGATATGTACAGTTGACTATCCCAAGCTAGAAGAAATAGTTAAAAAGTGATCCAGCTGCTTTTTTATTTGCTTGCATTGAAAAATACCAAAATAGCTACAAATGAATATTAAAACTACAAGAGTCTGGCCAGTCTATGTAGCTTGATAGAAAGTTCAGAGTGTTTGGTGAATTTCGACCACTTAACACTTCAATACTTTCTACCAAGCTGCTAAAAACCACAAAG
This sequence comes from Loripinus fragilis, assembly GCA_964019695.1. NCBI lineage: Eukaryota > Metazoa > Mollusca > Bivalvia > Lucinida > Lucinidae > Loripinus > Loripinus fragilis. The sequence continues at coordinate 50,796,624 of OZ026524.1, forward strand.
AGGGGTCTACATGTGACAAGGTCCATCTCGTATAAGATTTTGTATAAACGAGTTGACAAATTATTGTTGTGGTAGTCCATTTGTTTAATAATAGTGTTTGTTATAATATAAGATAATGATAAGTTAATTTATGCAATTATATCGGATTGTGTTACTTATTGCATACTGCAGAGGCTAGGATGAGCTTCACATCTTTGCAGATTCTCCATAACCTTTGTGTCTTACATTCCTAGATGGGTCTCGACGTGAGAAAACCTGTCATCGCTGTTTGCAAACAACAAAGGCTCAGACCAGCCTGCGCATCCGCGCAGTCTGATCAGCGCCTTTGTCATTCACTCAATGGAAAGTATCATATATAAACTTGCTACAAGCGAAATTTCCATTTTGTAGCTAGTCTCTGTAGGTGAGTAGGTTGGTTTGGGTATGACCTGGTCGGCAATCCCAAAGACCGGATTTCTCACATCTTAGCCCAAATAAAGACTCTGGGTAACAGGAGAATATATAACCTTACAAGATAGCTGCTCATGCACGTTTACAGAGTGCAATTAGTACCAATATATGGGCCGCGACGTGAGAAAACCTGTCTTTGGGTTTTCCGACAAAGTGAGATTCAAACCAGCCTGCTCAGCTACAGGGACTAGCTAGAAAATTGAATTTTCGTTTGTAGCAAGCTTTGATATGGTACATTCCGAAAAGCGAATAACAAAGGCACTGATCAGACTGCGTAGATGCACAGGCTGGTCGCAGGCTGGTCTGCGCCTTTGTTGTTCGCAAAACATCGATGACAGGTTTACTCGCGTCGAGGCCAATTTTTATGTGCTGCCCACTTAAATGTCATATAAACAGCGTTGTTTACTTATGGATTTCCAACCCAAAAATCATGGAATGAGTATTATGTTATATGCAAATATTGTCAAAAATACAAAAAAATCTGTTTACATTAACTGCACTGATTTCTTTAAGGCGAATGGGTGTGTTTTTCTAGGCAGTAAATCTGTACATGGTACAAACCTAAACTGGACAAGAATATGAAAATATTTATTGGTTATATAAAATACCTTGCCTTATTGGATTATTTATTCAAGCAGGTAAAGGCCCTGGTTGGCTTTTGTGGAAACCCATAAAAGAAGACTCGTTATTTCATGATGTTAAATTTCTGTGCATCATTGCTTTCAAGATGAATTTGATTATTAATATGGAAAACATAAACATAACATTTAGATAAGAGAAAACACTAAACTAAATAACAAGCACCTATTGGTAATCAATCACAACTCTTCAACCTCTTAGATATACAATTGCGAAAATTATGGATTAATGAAATACAGAACATGAGGTCATTACATGCAAGTAGAACACGCCCTCCATATATATCGTAAGCAACATTTTGTAAATGCAGACAATTAAAGTGTATAAGGCAGCCCATAATAGGGACGCAGCAAGATACTTTATCATTTTCAAGCTAACCAAATAAAACTATAAAAAAGGGGAATTAAAGAGATATCTGACCTAGTAACTTTATTTTTTAAGATAGCCAATAGCAAATGCGCTGATCAGACTGCCCGGATGTGCAGGCTGGTCTGCGCCTTTGTTGTTCGCAAACAACAAAGTCAGGGTTTCTGGCGTCGAGGCCCATATGATATTGAAGCCCAGGCTTCCTGGGCTCTGCCTTGCTACGCGGCTGCATACAAATGTGACACTGATCAAATATGCAACTGATGATGGTGTAGCAGAACACACACACACACACACACACACACACACACACACACACACACAGATCTAGTATGGTAACAGATGATGACTTTAGACCTCTGGTTATCTAATGGTATACATGTTACAAATGAAAACTAAACGTTATTTTTACATATCAAGACACACAAAATACAAATAATATAAACACTGCTTAAAAATACATTTTGCTATATCTCCATGGATAAAATGCGCCTTCAAACAATATTGCTGATGCTCTGGAGATTGAGTCATTGGTTAATTGTTGGAATCATTATGTTCTTGAAATATGACAATTAGGCAATTGGCCCTTGCTTTATTACTGGAAGCATTATGCCCTTGAACTTTATTTAGATATTAAGCTATGTTTTATTGCTTGAGGTTTTGATCTTTATTACACTCTATGCATTAATCCTTTGATTCCTTATGGAAATCATTGATGTTGTTTACACTTTAGCTATTTAGCTATTCTTACATTGATAGAATCATAATGTTATTGAACCAGGCCTATAGATAAGAAGGCATAGTTAAAATTTACTTTTCCTATTTCTCAACCAAACACATGCTGTAGGTATTCAAACGAACCATCTCAATGTGACGTTTTTTGAGAATAAGAAATAAATATTTAAACGAGTGGATAATAAAACATTCACAATTTAAGCTAGAAATGTTTATCTACACCTATTAGAACACTAAGGATTTAGCCATTGTCTAATTGCTGGAATTAGTCTGTCTTTGAATTCAATGTTGTTTATCACCTTCTCTCTGGCTTGTTGATAGAATTGACTGCCTTCTAGATGACTAGCTTTTCCAAACTCCTCAATCTGGAAAAAAGGTTAACTAAGTATTTTTCCGCCCTTTTGAGAATGTCACAAGGAACAAAATTGACTGGATTTGTGCTTGGCATAAGGCTAAAATGTATAATTGAGCCGTGACATGTGATTTCCAACAATGTGGCATTTTGACAGATGTAGACTCAGACGAGCCTGTGCAGACTCCTTTGAAGCTTAGAAACTTCAAGTGGTGTTCAGTCAGTAGCTTAACACTCAGAAAATATTCAAACGACTAGCAAAGGCTCTGATCAGACTGCGCATATGCGCAGGCTGATCTGAGGCTTTGCTGGTCGCACATGCCACATTGTTGGAAATCTCATGCGGCGGCTCAATTCATGATGGTTTATCAATATCAGTTTCAATAAAGGATCAATCAGTATAACCTTTCCTTATTGCCGTTAGATCTGTTTATTACTAAATTAAATGCAGAATATGCAGCAACTAAAATTTCTAAAATACAATAAGAAATCTCTATCTAAAAATGAAATTTGAACTCTTTTATGTACTTTTTGGGAATGAGATTTGCATTTGATTGTATAGATACACCCAAAGCTTTACAATCCTTTAAGTTACTAAGTCTTATCAAATATAAGTGGAATGGGTCTTCAAACAACCATTCCCAACTATAAACAAACTGTACTTACTCGTAGCCAATGCTTGATCAGTTTAAACTTTAACTAACCATACCCCCTTAGAATTGTACAAATGTGGTAAAATGCATGAAAAATAACATTTCACTGAATGATGGGTTTTATCACTTATTTTGTAGACATTGTTATTATGTTTTGAATATAGAAGAAATTATAACTTATCTATCATTAATTACATGTAGCATAGCAAATCAAAAAACAACAACAGAAAGTTGAAAAATATAAAACATACGAAGTTTTCATCCTTAAATGAAAGGTCATTTCTTCCTCTAATATTCCTGTCAATTGAAACAAAATCAACTCTTTTAATTGGAATTATATCTACCTCTCGTAAGCGCTGATTAGTGTTAAAACTGTTTGCAATCTCAAGTAAAGGCTGTTGTCCCCAATATCCACCGGATCTGAAAAAAACCATGTATCAGCTGAAGAACAACTTGATATTAGAATATTGTGTTAATATTTACATTGAGGACCTTACATGAATGCTCATGTTTTATTGAATTTATTAAATGAGTTGGGGAAAAGAGATAAAATGCGAGGCTTGCGGAGCATTTTATCTCTTTTTCACAACGAGTTTAATAAATTCAATAATACAGGAGCGCAAATGTTAGATTCTATTTATCATATGACATTAAAATTACTATGGAATCTCATTTCTGCCGTAAAACTTTATTAATTTGTCATTATGTACGCAACGTACATGGGCGTCATAACGTTTCCTGAAAATCTCTAAACCACTAGTGGTTTATCGATTTTATTGCATGGCGTTATTTCATTCCCAGACGCGACGTCATATGATAAATATACTTTATTCATAAGTGCTTGGTGTGCACAAAACAGAGTTTTTTTTAACTCCAACCAACAGAGTCAAATAAACCTAGCATATGTTTTAGTATTTTGTGAGATCTAGTGAGTATGGTACATGAGATTACAAAACGTCTGATTGAAGTTTTTATTAAACTCTCGTTGTTTTGTTTGTCTATTTTAGCTGTTGAGGTAGTTGAGGCTTGTTCAATGTGATAATACAATGGATCAATAAGGAAGCCAGTGCTAGTTAGCAACCTATGTGTTTTAAAAACATCAGAATCTAATGGTTTCTCCACTTATGTTTGTTGGTTTGTGTTTTATCCTGATTTTGTGATATAGTTTGTTGTGTTCTTTTTAGTTTGCAAGAACTTGCCAGGAAAGAGAGCGCCAGCTGCTTTATTTTAAATGCATTTTTGTTTGTGTGTGCATGTTTGTGGGTCAACTTTCCAAAACTGGAAAATCTCATTCCAATTCAAGAATCAAGCCTCGGATATATGTAAGGCGTAGTCTTATCTATGAAAAAGCAGCATTTTGTAAGCCGGAACTGGCGCAAGAAAAACTTGTTCTGTAGCATATTGGTTCAGCTCTATAAAAATCCATTGTTCTGTCAACAGAATAAATGAAGTTTATGTGTGTTTTTTTCAATAAAATTTTGCTGTATTTATTGAAAAAAACTTAAACTTTATTTATAGCATATTGTGGAATGTTGTAGCGTTTGTTTCACTGCAAACGAACTTGTTATATTGGCATGGTTTTTAAGACGCCAGCTTCACGTTTTGTGACGTTAGCGCCACGTTATCAAAGTAGACCCTTGACGTACATCCCAGGTCTGATTCCATGGAATTGGCAGGGGCAGTCCCGATTGTACTTTCCACTGTCCCTTCCTCAAGATGTCATTGGTTAGTCTATGACCTGTGATTGTGGCATTTCCTTGGTATACTCTGTCGCTTCTTAGGATTCAGATTCAAAGTGGTGAACCCATTTCTTATGATGGAAAATTAATACAATTATTTTGAAGACATTGGCTAGGGCAGCCCGCAAACCTCCTCAAATTGATCTTTAAATCACCTTTGCCCAGAGGCTTACATTTTACAAACTCATCATACCGTTTGCAGGAATCTAGATTAGAGTGTGCAATGAAAAAACTATTTTCATATTTCTCAACCAGAACATATGCTGTGTGTATCCAAAAGAACCATTTGAATGAGAACCCAAAGCAAATGGTTCAATAGATTGGTAAGAAATAATTATAATTTTATGTCAAAAAATTCCCTATCTTAACTTATGAGTTTGCTCATATCCAGGATGTCAGTCAAAAAGCACAAGAAAAAGCCACAAATACTGACACCCATGCATTGTGTTTCATTTCTAGCCTCTATTATCATGTCGTTCAATTCCTCAATTTGGGGGACAGTAGTCACAAGTGTCACGTTTACGTTTTATAATATCAGCCAATGCATGAGATTTCCAACAATGTAGTATGTGCGACCAGCAAAGCCTCAGATCAGCCTGCGCATACGCACAGTCTGATCAGAGCCTTTGTTTCTCGCTTGAACATTTAATGTATGTGAAGCTACTGACTGAACAACATTTGGAGTTTCTAAGCTTAAAAGGAGGCTGCATAGGCTCGTATGAGTTTACACTTGTAAAAATGCCACATTATTGGAAATCATATGTCACGGATCATGTGATATATTAACATGATACCTTTGCATGATAATGCTGAAGTGTTCTCTGTAAAAATCCCATAGTAAACACAAAGCATCTTTGTTCGTTGCCATATCTTGTACAATCCTCCAAAGTTCATTCGCATACACCTCATCTGGATTAAGCATCAAACTCTGTGTTCTGCAAAATCATCATCATGATTTCATACGTCAGAAATGTTATATCAATTTACAATGTGGCTTTTGATATTGGCAATTCCAGGTGGGTGTTCTGTTGTTATTTAGGGGATAACTGTATTCAAAATTTTCATTTGTGGAGGGTCGCAAATTTAGTTTTACGGCGACGCGCGAGTGGAGCCGTAAAACGTGATTTCCGAACGTATATCCGACGATATACCTCCCCAAATGATTTTTTTAATATGGTTTTCCCCATTCTAATGAACTTCAGTAGTTATTTCTCAAATTGGAACGTTAAAAGCCGCATAGAGCCGCACGTAACCCAACGAGATATGACGTAATTAGTGACGTCAACCTATTTCCGACAATATATCACAGGATATACTGTCGCAAATTTTTGACGTTATCCAATCAGACGTCGCGTTACAAAATCAAGTGCATTAGAATAGGTGTTCAATTAACCTCTTTATTGCTGGCTGCAATACATGTGAGTTGGGTATTGAACTGTTTTCTTTTTTTGTTCGTTCCCAGCTAGGGTTTGGATCATTACATTCTTAAACTAATCAGTAAAATTAATCTTATTAGTTTAGTGTAGTTTTGCCAAATTTTCGCATTTCACAACCAAGCCATATATAATGGGTGCTCAAAACAACCGTCGCAATGAGGCAGTTTTTTGAGTAACCAAAACATATGTTAAAACGGATAAGTAAGAAAAATATTTAAAACAAAGAGCCCCATATGGGACAATATCAGCTGTTATCGGTTTTAACGGCCTGATTATCTCCCTTGAATATTGACCACTCTCGCAACTTACCTGTTGAAATCTGTGGCATCAATTACACAGAAAAGTATACAAACCTTTAAATAAATTACTAATAACTAACTTATTATTAAGTTGTCATTATTTTATAAGTTATCAAAAGAAAATTTAATGTTTTATCTTTACAATGATATAAACAAATATGAAATAACTTAATATTTAGTTTTGTCAAATTGTTCATCTTTTTAACTGGTAAAATCCCATTCATTTCAATGTAAATTGAATAAAAATGCTGAGGGTGAGCATTTTATGACCCAAAAATAATCATATTCTGATATTTTCCCAATTTTTTATAAGTTATAAATGGTATCTCTATCATCCAACAATATCAACAATATAAGTTTCATAGAAATAAATTACATTTTAGTTCTGTCATTTTTAGGTTGAAAATTGAGTTTAAGCGCCTTCTTGCCAAAGCGGAGAAAATGTCTAAGTTCGAATATTGTGGATCTGTAATGCTTCCGCGATATGCGATATGCTTGCTTAGATAATGTTGAGAAATCTTAACAGCATTTTAAAAGAAAGGGGAAACTTGGCTGATTGTGAGACATGATTATGAAAAAAAAATTCTTAATTTTAGTAAAATTAAGAGAAAAAAAATAACCATATCTTATCGCCTGATCGCGGAATTAAAAATAATTTTATTACAAGTTGCTTCAATTTATTTTTTAATTTTTATCTTAAGTATAACAATATTATTATTATTATTATTATTATTATTATTATTATTATTATTATTTAACCTTCTGTTATAATTCATTGTTGTGACTGACTCGAGACCGAGAGGCCACGGGTTCGAGCCTCACTGGCTTCACTGCGTTGTGGTCCTTGAGCAAGACACATTTATCATAGCTTAGTACTAGTTCAACCCAGGAAGACCCGTCCCTGTTAAACTGAAAGATTGTTCATGTGACGTAAAGAATCAAATCAAACAAATTATTTAACCTATTTGCCTATTTATAGCAAAAAATTATTTGAAGAGAATATTCGGACTTCTGTCTCACATCGGATAGGCGGCAATCGAAACTACTTATCCTATCGACGAACGTAGATCAAAATAAAGTTAAAAACAGAGTTTTTGATTGCTATTTTTAGCCCGACTGGTGACAAATGGCAATCAAAAACACTGTTTCTAACCATTTTTGATCCACGTTCGTCGATTGTTAAGAGTGTTTCGATTGCCACCTATCGGGTGCGATTCTGGTGACAAACGATTTTGAGAAGCTCAGAACGGGATATCAGATAATCCCAGGTGTCAGATATTCCCTGGGGCTATAGGTCTTATCTTGGTCCTAATAAAATACTGCTTTTACGGTTTTGGAAGAAATAAATAAAACACCTCGCATATCGCTGAAATAAAAATAAAAGTTTTATTTCAAGTTGTTACCATTTTTTTTATTTTATGTTTAACATTTATTATTATTATTATTATTTAAACACCTATTTATTGCAAAAGAAATATTTTTGAGGTTCTTTATTAATCATTTTTTATCAAATCGTGCGTTGTGCGACAACTCACCGACAGACAACTCACCGAAAGTCAACTCGCAGACAAAAACTGACAGACAAAAAAATATTCACCGACACGACAACTGAACGACAAAGACAAGTCGCCGACACGACAACTCACAGACAAAAGCCTATTATATTTCTTTACAAAACTGATTACCATTCTCAACTTCGACTTCACCTATCTCTATAGCATATGTATAACGGATTTTTTGTACATTTTGCCTGGACATTTTGGCTTTTGATTTATAAGAATGGCGACTGGTTTTTCGTTCATCCGATCCCAGAGGGGCACAAACAAATTAGTTTCTGAAGGCTACATATACAAAGTGGACTGTGTACGCGATGAGAAGTCGTACTGGGTGTGTCACCTACCTGACTGTAAATGCAGATGCATTCAAACTGCAGACGAATTAAGTTATACCCATAAGTTAAGTAACCATAGAGACTAAAAGACGCCATGACACATGTACATGTATTTTTTTTTTACTGAAAGCAAAGTGGTGATGTGTTCATTCCGAAAATAAAGCAATATTGACATTGAAAAAAATATTTCTTTTCATCCTTTTTCTATGAAAGTCTCTGTCGGTGAGTGTCGGCGAGTGTCGGTGAGTTTTTAAAAAAATTGTCTGTGACTTGTCGTGTCGGCCAGTGGTCGTGTCGGCGAGTTGGTTGTCGGTGAAAAAGTGCCGTCGTTGAGTTGTCGTGTCGGCCAGTTGTCTGTCGGTGAGTTGTCATAGATTCCAAATCGCGGCTCATTTTATATATTTTCTTCGGTTTTGTGTAAAAAAAACTTAATGTTGTAAAGCTGGCTGAATACGAAGACAATTATGGAAAAGATCAAACTGCCAAAAACATTTCACTTCACAGAAGCAATCATTTTTTGAAGTTATGTCTTGTCAATTAAAGAAAAAGATATTTGATAAAATATAATTGACGGTTTTTCGCACATTATCGAGACGAATGACTAGTCAAATAAACCGCCTTGTTACTCAATTCAAATTGGCATACGGTCATTGTTTCCCTTGCGCAACACCGTAAAATTGTTATGAAAACAATTTTAATAAAAGAAGGCAAAACAAACGCATCATTTTAATTGACAACAAACAACTATTCATCATGGCTTCCGTACCTACATTAAGACGCAGATCTGAACTAAATTACAAGACACTTCATGAGGGAGATCCACTGCCTGTACCACAACAGAAAAGAAACATCAACGTTGTTCTTCCAGAGACCTATATTGTAGAGCAATTCGTTGGCGGAAGAAAAATGACCAGGCAAGCATGATCATAAACCTTCTTTTAAGATTTCAGTATTATCAGCAGACGACACTGGTGGACAAGCATTTAACAAAACCCACGCAAAAAACTTCGAGTGTAGGACAAATCCCCCCGGACAAAACCCCCACTGCTCATTTTTGTATACGTGGACAAAATCCCCCCCATGAATTTTACAACTAGGACATAATCCCCCCCGCTGAATTTTACAACTAGCCGGACATAATCCCCCCCACTGAATTTTACAACTAGGACATAATCCCCCCCCTTATATTACAGCATACATCATACCATGTAACTAATTTGGACCCAGATTGTAAGTCCTGATCTGGATCCAAACTGCATGACAGCATGATAGTGTTTTAAAACAATAAAATTATAAAATCTACTCATATATAATTAAGCAATCAATCTCAAATTAAATTGTAAATGTGCTAAAATTTAATGGTCTTATTGAGTGGCTCACTAAGGTCAATTAACTTTCTGATTGCCTCATTAACAGTTACTTAATTATAGGTGTTAGTTTTAAAAACTTAATGGTTTGAAATGCTGATATAGATGAATATAATGATGGGAGATCAAAGGGTGTTTGTATGTTATGGAATAAAATGTAATTAAAATTCTTTGTCCTTCTATTATAACAGTAACAATTAGCTGATGAATTGCATGATTATCTGAGTAATCATCATTTTCATGCTTTGTTCCAAATAATTCAGGACTCCTATTATGCAGTCAGACAATTTGGATCCAGATCAGGACTTACAATCTGGGTCCAAATTAGTTACATGGTATGATGTTTGCTGTAATATAAGGGGGGATTATGTCCTAGTTGTAAAATTCAGCAGGGGGGATTATGTCCTAGTTGTAAAATTCAGCGGGGGGGATTATGTCCTAGTTGTAAAATTCATGGGGGGGATTTTGTCCACGTATACAAAAATGAGCAGGGGGGGTTTTGTCCGGGGGGGATTATGTCCGTATCCCAAACCCACGCAAAAAACTTCACCGCCAAATTAAAAAAATGTGTAAATATTTTTCAAGCTGATTGTTTTCTCAAAATATTATTTTGAAAATATTCTTTTAAAATAGTATATAAATTTCAAACAATTTGGACCATGATCAGGCTTGACGATTCGAGAGACCTGAGCTGGGTCCAAATTTATCAGCAGACGACACTGGAAAACAAAGAGTTAATAGAACGCCCGCCCACAAATGAACACCTCCAAATTCAAAAAAATGCAGATGTCCTTCATAATATTGTGCAAATATTACTAATATATTTTACCTTGTTTAAATCATTGGGCTTTGGGTAATAAGATTTTGTGCTTAGTATTGTTGTATGCTGAATTTTCTTCTCAAAATAGTTTTATGTTAAAAATATCTTTCCAAAAAAAATTGTCGAATGTCAAACAATTTGAACCCTGAAAGCAAAGAAGACTGCTTCAGATCCATATTAGTTTTAAAATTTCTTTAATGTATTCTATATATTGCAAACAAAATAGACCCAGATCAGACTGCTCTTCATCATTCTATAAGGTTTATAGTGATCGATTTTATAAAAGAAATATAGTCTGTCGTGTACTTTAATAAGTGTTTTGATTAGCCCGTGATGAGATCGATCTGTGTCCACAGTGTTTGCCTCTATACTAATATTTTGCATTGATATGCAGCGGACGACTCTCCTGCTCTGTAACCCTAGGTTTAAACATTTCTTGGTAGTTTTTCATGCCAAGTTGCTTTTTTAAAGTTACTTTTAAAAATATGAGAAATTTAAAGCGTCAAAATGTTTGGACCCAGACCAGGTGCAGCGCCTGACTTTGAGTACAAACATTTTGCGAGGGTGAAGTTTTATAGCCATAGTATCATAAAACATGGCCGCGCCCAGCATGGGGGACCATAATTATTAAGGGTCATAAAACGATTAAAGATAACCACTGGCCAAATGAGGAAAAACATATGTTAAATTTGTTTATCAATGAAATTGGACTGGCCCCAGTCCTTATTTTCCCCTCCACTGATGGCTTAATATGATTGCAAATTTATATCAATGTTTCAAACTGTGGCCTGTCTACAATGGACTATTCCATCTGGTATATTACTATATACCTAGATGGTTCATTGTTAATAATGAGGGGTCACAGATTAAAGTTTTCAAATAATATGAGCCATGGCATTTTGACAAGTGTAGACTCAGACGAGCCTCTGCAGTCTCGTTTTAAGCTTAGAAACTCCAAATGGTGTTCACTCAGTAGCTTAACAATCATAGAATACTCAAGCGACTAGCACAGGCTCTGATCAGACAGCGCGTATGCGATCTGAGGCTTTGCTGATCGCACATTCCACATTGTTGGAAATCTCATACACTGGCTCATAATTTATTTCAGTAGCTTTTTGTTTGCTACCTTAATAAAATAAGTCTGGCCTTTATTGCGGGTATTAGGGGCCAAGATAGGATCGCCCCATTTGGTGCGGTCTGATCTGGGCTCACCCCTGATAAATTAGTCCGGTGGCCTATACTGCATACAACATGGGCCCTGATCAGAAAACCCCCTAGCAAACAGCATTGGCCAAGACCAGACTTCTTATTAGGAGAATCTGATCAAGGTTAACATTCTTTGCTCCCTTGATAAAATTAGTATAGAGGCATATGGGCTAAGGCCTTTATGTAGACTATAACGACAGAAATGGTTTGGACCTAGATCAGCACTGCAGTCCGTGCCGAAACAGGTTAGTTATGCTCGTTTAGATAATGACCTACATTACTCAAATTTGTGTAATACAATAATCACTAGCGATTATTCGTAGCACTTCGTCAAGTGGCACACTTTTAAGCAATGGAGATCATTATTTTTCCGCATCGCTACATCCACATAAAATATGTTTATCTGGACCCTTTTGTACATATGCATTTTTGTTTTGAACATATTATTATTAATGCCTTATTGAGCCTTGTCATGAGACTATACACACGAGTCCTGGAAATATTCGACCAGTTTATGATTCAAAACGAACTGTTCGCCAATCATACCTACAAACAATAGCGGGAAATGGACATTGTCCATGCAGCGTACTATAAATGCGCACATCAGCCAGTACTGGTGTACAGCTGATTTGTACCTCTGTTATTCGCATAAGCATAAATAATATTTTCTCATGATGCGACTCTTATCATCTCTCTTGGTCTAAATCACATTATCACTTAAGCCACGCGCCTCCTGAGTGCTGTTTAACTTGTTTGTTGTCAATTTGTATTGTAATTGTTGCCAATCATTATAATATGCAATACAAATACTTTGTTCGGCAATACGTATTTAAATATTTTGCAATGTTGCCTATGTGAAGAATACATTTACAAAGAAGGCAGGAAAGATTCAAACTTAATGTCGAATGAAAACAGCTTGGGCCCAGATCGGACCCTGTAAACGTGGGACCTGCTCTGGATCCGAACTGTTTGAAACTATTATAATGCTCTCGGAAGAGCCAGAACTGTAACTATAATTTTCGCATAGTTGCTTATGATCGGGTTTATACATGTATATATATATATATATATATATATGAGCCGTGGCATGGGATTTCCAACAATGTGGTATGTGCGACCAGCAAAGCCTCAGATCAGCCTGCGCATACGCGCAGTCTGATCAGAGCCTTTGCTAGTTAGCTTGAATATCCTATGTGTGTTAAGCTACTGACTGAACATTATTTGGATTTTCTAAGCTTAAAAGGAGTCGGTACAGGCTTGTCTGAGTCTACACTTGTCAAAATGCCACATTGTTGGAAATCTCATGCCACGGCTCATTATTATATAATAGGCCTTGGGAGATAAGATATAAAATAAAGGCCAAGCAAAAATATGATGGTATTCGTTTTCATTTGCTTCAGCCCTGTAAGTGCCAGATTTTGTTTGTTTGTGTCGATTTATACGTCCCAGTCAACAAAATTTCAGTTATATCAGGACGGATCTTTGAGGATTGAACCAGTACTGAGCAGGGCGGCTCGAGTTAGCAACCACTCGATCTCGTGTCAAGCACTCTACCACTGAGCAGCTGCGCTCCCATAGATCCTTTTTAATACTCAAGTACTCATATACTGTTTTAAAAACATATTCAAACCCACAAATAGTGGACATACATGTATTGTATTTGGATAAAAAAAAAACTATCTTTTTCCAAGTGATTTCAATTAATTGTCATTCATACTCCGATTTGAAATAAAGCTTAAACGCACATTTTATGTTATTTAAAGGAACAATCGGTGAAATATTTCTGATTAAGTATCGAGATGGTATAGCTATAAACATTCGTCAGCACCTACTGCGAGGCAAATACCATGAATACCTGAACTCAGATACAATCGATTTTGCCATACAGTGGCCGCGGTGTAAGGGGGATAATTGACTTATCGATTATCTAGGTGACCAAGAACCATAACCTGCCCGTTAAGTCAGGCCATAGTTCTATTTGCCAATGAGCAAAGATCGCTCACCTGAGAGCCAGCATAATGTTGGAGACACCATAATTTACGATGCTCAATGGCAGACAGTATTCAATCTAGGAAATTTTAAATAGGACCATTTTCATTTGATTTCAGATGAAAAGAAAACACTGTCCAATATTTCCCCATTCACATAATGGTAAAGATGGCCAAGTCTAGCTTTTACAAGAGGCCATTTGATCCAAAAGGGGGTCAATGGCCCCATGGAACCCTATAGATCGAACACTGGCAGATAACTCTGAACTTGAAACAGTGACCAGGAATTAATTCAAAAACATTAGATATTATGCCAGTTCTAGTTATCTGCAAATATTAAAATATTCTGAAAAAAAAATGCAGAGAAAACCTGGTGAAAGTGTAGTTTTCAGATGCTCAAGGACAGCTAACTCTGTAGTCAGTGATGAGATCTGGCCGAAATTCAAACTCATTCATACTTTTATTTATGTCCTGGTAACCTACAAGGATTAGGAAAATCAAATGGATCATGAAGACGCTAGAGTGGCCACAACATTATACAGTTATATTTTTGACGCTCAAGGGCAGCTAACTCTGTAGCTGGTGGATGGGTGTGGCGAAAAATCAAACTCACTCAATATTTAATGGAACTCCTTGTTACCTGCAAGATTAAAAAATGAAGGTGCTAGAGTGGTCATAATAGATCTCCGATTGTACATATATGCAGATTTTTTATGATGCTCAAGAGATTAACTTCACAGTCTTGGTTCTACAATAAATTGAACTCATCCAAGCTTTTATGGTTGTCCTTGTTACCTGCAAGAATGAAGCTGATCCAATTAAAAATGAAGGCGCTAGAGTGGTCACAACATTATCAATAATTTTTTAAGATGCTCAAGGGTAGCTAACTCCATAATAGGTGATGTGATCTTGACCGAATTTAAATTCATCCAAGCTTTATAGTTTTCCTTCTTATCTGCAAGAATGAATATGATCTATAAAAAGATGAAAGCACTAGAGTGGTCAAAACATTTCTCCCATAATAAGTCTAGGGGATTTTTAAGACGTTCAAGGGCAGCTAACTCTACAGTCCAAGGTCTGATCCGGCTGAATTTTGAACCCATCAAAGTTTTTATAACAATAATAGGTAATGGAATCTTGAAGAAATACAAACTCATTCAAGCTTTAATGGTTGTCCTTCTTATCTGCAAGAATGAAGAAGATCAATTCAAAAATGAAAGCACTAAAGTGGGCACAACAGATCTCCCATTAAGGTCTATGGGGATTTTTCCAGATGCTCAAGGGCAGCTAACTCCACAGTCCAAGGTCTGATCTGCCCGATTTTCAAACATCATCCGCGATTTTATGGTTGTCCTTGTTACCTGCAAGAATGAAGAAGATCCTCCGATCAAAAATGAAGCATTAAAGTGGTTACAACATTATCAATCAATTTTCAAGATGCTCAAGGACAGCTAACTCCATAATAAGCGATGGGATCTTGACAAAAATTAAACTAGTCCAAGCTTTTATAGTTGTCCATCTTATCTGCAAGTATGAAGAAGATCCATTCAAAGTTGAAAGCACTAGGAAGGTCACAACATTTCTCCCATTATAAGTCTATGGGGATTTTTCAGACGCTCAAGGGCAGCTAACTCACAAGTCCCTGATCAAATCCTGCCAAATTTCGAAACCATCCGAGATTTTATGGGTGTCCTTGTTGGCTGCAAGAATGAAGAAGTTCTAATCAAAAATGAAGGCGCTAGAGTGGTCACAACATTATTCATTGAATTTTTAACACGCTCAAGGGCAGCTCACTCCGAACTCAGTGATGGAATCTAGCCAAAATTCAAGCCCATCCAAAGCTTTTATTGCTGACCTTGTTACATGCAAGAATAAAGAATATCCACTGGAAAATGAAGGTACTAGAGTGGTCGAAACAGGTCTCCCATTATAAGTCTTTGGGGATTTTTCCAAACGCCCAAGGGCAGCTAACTCATAAGTCCTTCGTCGGATACAGCCCAATTTCGAACCCATCCGAGATTTTATGGGTGTCCTTGTTGCCTGCAAGAACAAAGAAGATCCAATTAAAAATGAAGGCGCTAGAGTGGTCACACGCTCAAGGGCATCTAACTCTGAAGTCCGTGATGGAATCTTGCTGAAATTCAAACCCATCCAAGCTTTTATAGATGACCTTGTTACCTGCAAGCATGAAGAAGATCCATTGGAAAATGAAGGTACTAGAGTGGTCACAACGTTTATCCCATTATAAGTCTATGGGGATTTTTTAAAACACTAAAGGGCAGCTAACTCATAAGTCCTTTGTCAGATACTGCACTATTTGAACCCATCTGAGATTTTATAGGTGTCCATGTTACCTGCAAGAATAAAGAAGAACAAATCAAAAATGAAGGAGCTAGATTGGTCACAAGGTTTTCCCCATTATAACCCTATGGGAGCTATCTGTTGCCATGGAAACAAAAGTGTCAATACGATCTGGTCCAAAACTAATGCAGTCAATCCGCCACCCAATGCTTCTTATGAAATTTGATAACAATTAGCCAGCTGATCTCAGAGATATTCATGTTTGAAGTGTGGACAGACGGACGGATGGATGCCTACTCAAGTCCCATCCTATAAGCTCACCCTGAGCCTTTGGCTCAGGTGAGCTAATGAATTGTGAGTACTTATCATATGGGCAAGCATACAAGGCTCAGATGAACCAGCTCTTTTGATTATGCTTACCAGTAGCTGTTCATATACACAAAGCATTGACGTAGATGAAAGCTCAGTTTAAAAATTGACCATCATTACCAATGGAAGGCTGTACATGCATGTTTAAATGAAGTTTGCTTTAATGGGTTAAGCACCATTGTCAGAGAGGCTATCTCATATAAGAAAACAATAATCTTTGTTTGGTTGTGTGGATGCTTTACGTCCCAGTCAACACTTTTTTCAATCGTGTTAGGACTATTTCTGTCTTCCTCGGTTGAACTAGTATTAAGCAGAGTGTACTGTAAATCTGGAAATTTTCGGGAGAAATTTTATTTTCGCAATATGCGTTAAAAGACATATTTGCGACGCTAAAAATCGTAACTAGAGCATAATTTACCTAAATCAGTAAACGACAGAGTGATTTTGCCATTTCAAGGGGATTTTATTTTCACAAAACTTCTCATAAATGAAGTTTCGTGAAAATAAAATCCTGGCAAAATTTTCCGAATTTACAGGATATGTGAAGGGCACAACACAGTTCCCCCAGTGAGACTCAAACAAATGACCCCAAAATCTCAAGTTAACACTCTCCTGCTGAGCCACTGCACCCCCCAGAAAAGCCATCTTAATGTATCTATCTCTAGGTTATGGCTTTTGATTATAGTATATCGCATTGATTAGTCTTAAGAAATAAATGTCAAGAAAAAGATTATAGCCAAATACCATATATACCATAAATAGTCAGACACAATGCACAATCAGTTTCAGTTGACTTATTTGGTGTATTAAAGTTGTGATTGAATGGTCAATAGTGTAAACCAAGATTAACCCATTTTGATCTAAGTTAACGCTGATTTCTATGGCATTTATATCCTAATATTTACAATAGAAAGGGTAGTAAAACTAGGCATTATATCAATACAAATATTATAATATCATGTAAAAATATCAATAAATGGCATGGATGTACCACATTAAAGCTATCTACAAGAATATAGATATTGAACCAAATAAAGAAAATTTTCAAAATGAAGCAAAAAGTAAAACGTTTAAATGTTTTAATACCAAATTGAATTAGTCATTACTGCGATCAAATAGCTCAGGAAACATAGTTTTTTCTCATAATTTATATTTTGAAAGGAGTACTACACAAGCATATTTTTGTATGTGTAGCCTCTCAACGGAACTTAATGTATGCCTAGTTTCTTTCATGAAAACAAATACTTAAGAGCATGGCGTGCATTTGTTAGTGTTCTTCCTCACCAAGATGACTTCTAAACCAAAACTGGCACCAATAACCACACCACAAAACCACGACTTGAGGTTATATAGAGGATCTTACACGAGTGCTCATGTTTCATTGAATTTATTAAGCAAGTTGGGGAAAAGAGATAAAATACGAGGCTTGCCCAGCATTTTATCTCTTTTTCACAACGAGTTTAATAAATTCAATAATACAAGAGCACGAATGTTAGATTCTATTTATTATATGACAAATTCTTTGAAATCTCATTTCTGACGTGAAAACGTTATAATTTTGTCATTATGTACGCAACGTTGTTATGGACGACATAACGTTTTCCGTAAATCTATAAACCACTAGTGGTTTATCGATTTTATTGCATGGCGTTATTTTACTCCCAGACGCGACGTCATATGATAAAAGACTTTGTTTCATGCTCAACTCTACTGAGAACGAAATTTCAACTGCACACAAAAACTAAAATACGGACAAAGGAAGAAGTTTCTTGCTTTAAGTCTCTCAAATGTTTTTATCATGCTAGTTAACGTTAAAATGCCAACAGGCAACAATTGTTGGTATTTTAACATTTATGAGCAGGATAAATTTCGTGCTCAGCTGAGTTTGGTATAAAAAAGTACAACACAAAACCCTCACACAGAGTCAAAGTTAATATGGTAGACACTGGGTTCAGATAATAAACAGTATTTCTAAATTAATATAGAATACTAGGTGAGTGTCTTTTAATACCAAGTATACCAGACAAGGCTTTCAGAATGCTTGTTAAATTGTGAGACCTGTTTAGCAATTTGACATGCATTCTTGAAGCCCAGCCTGGTAAACTTGATTTCAAAATACGCAAACCTGTAATCTTATTCATTCACTCTTCAAACTAGTGATCATGATGTAATTATTGATTTTCGTGTCGATTCAATGTCATTGGCAACGCAATACAGAGAGTGCAACGTCGTCATGACCTGATAGAGACACATGCCATGAAATAGCCAACGTTTATCAGGTCAGCATGCAACAATGCAGTTAATATGAAAGGTAACTTATTAAATGTCTTTATTGTTCTTTTAACGAGCAACACCACTATTTTGATAAACAATATGTATGTATAACATTAATTATCGATAATAGTTGAAACACCCTGTCCTCTTAATTAAATCAAAATTACTGCAGATACTTACTTTGCAATAAGCCATGGTTGTTTTGCACACGTCAGTGCTTTCAAAAGTCTTAGTCGCTCAGCTAGGAAATTCTCCTTCTTAAGTCTGGCATAAACATAATTCCATTCAACGAGCCCACCATGCTTCACTGTGGTGCACTAAACGGTGCTTGAGAACGTAGGGTCAATGCTGCCAGAACAAAATATAAGTTGCCTTGTCATAGTCAAGAATCTTATGCTATCAAGGGGCTATATTTATTTAAATTCATGCGTGGGAATCGGATATCCGAAACACATGATTATTTCTTATAAGCAGCGACATTGCATACCCCATGCACAACAATAAATTGTTTAAGTTGGGCATGACATTATATTCCATAATAAGTTAATTAACCTACATACTCCTTCATGATTTATATGTATTTGACATTCACAGGCAAAATTCTCAGGTATCTGTGACCAGAAAACTATAATACCATAAAGTATGACTGAGAAATATATTACAGCCCAAATAATACATACATAATATGAGAAATGTATTACAGCCAAAATAGTACATACATAATATGTATTTTTATTTTGAGTAAAGCAAATTTAATCAGGGTTCTGCTCACAGTTTGTTACAGTGGGTCACTTCAATAACTACTTATGATTTTATTTCTTGATGAATATTAACTACACGGGTGGTAAACCTAGGAACTACCACGAAATTGTGTTAACGTAATTTTGTTCCCAAGCCACATCCGGGACACGTCGTGGTAGTTTTCAGGCCGAAAATTAGAATAACAAAGGTAAGCTTTCGTTTTATTTTTACTATTTAGAACGACTTATGGAAAAATCGGACAATGTGGTTCCGTGTAAATATGTCTCAGCGTCCACTCTTGCCCAAAATTTTGTATGAAAATTTAATTTATTTCTTCAGATGTGTGTTTCCCCACTGAGCATCGGACCACTTTTCCCCAAAGTACAGTGCCAGTTCGAAGGATTTTAGCCCTTATCTGTCAAATTAAATGGAATTTGATATCATTTGACGATGAAAATGATAAATAGACCCTCAATAAACGTTCCTACACAGAACAAACAATCTGAGCATTTGCTCGTAAACGATTCATGCCCCGTTCGTCCTGTGTGGTAGTTTCCAGTGCATCGTGGTAGTTAAAATGCTATCGTGGTAGTTGACAAGACCATGAAGTAGTTCCCATCAACAGATTTCCGCTCTTTTAAGAATAGCCAATACTAGTGCAACTATCAATATCCCCCCCCCCCCACCCAGAAAGGGGGTATATAAAATGGGGATCAGACAGCCAAAAATCACAACCCACGGGAATAAGATAAAACACCTAAAACGCGGTTGGGACATTTGATACTTTTTCTGGACGTTCTGAATGAGATTTTATAACAAATATGATTGCCCTCCAAAGAATTTTGGACACTAAATATTTGCTTATGGGTAGGAAATCCAACCAAGTTTTCAAAAGTGTCTTACTCCCCATGGGTTTCCCACTGCCTCCCTCTGGGGGGAAAAATTAATAGCTCACAGTGCATTGGGATCAGTCGTGACTCAATTTTATAATTGATATGCGTCACACTGAAATGAATAATACCCATAGAATTAATGGCTTGTTCCCCAATGAGCATCCGACCAACTTTCCCCAAAGTACAGTGCCAGTTCGAAGGATTTTAGCCCTTATCTGTCAAATTAAATGGAATTTGATATCATTTGACGATGAAAATGATAAATAGACCCTCAATAAACGTTCCTACACAGAACAAACAATCTGAGCATTTGCTTGTAAACGATTCATGCCCCGTTCGTCCTGTGTGGTAGTTTCCAGTGCATCGTGGTAGTTAAAATGCTATCGTGGTAGTTGACAAGACCATGAAGTAGTTCCCATCAACAGATTTTTGCTCTTTTAAGAATAGCCAATACTAGTGCAACTATCAATATCCCCCCCCACCCAGAAAGGGGGTATATAAAATGGGGATCAGACAGCCAAAAATCACAACCCACGGGAATTAGATACACATAAAACGCGGTTGGGACATTTGATACTTTTTCTTGACGTTCTGAATGAGATTTTATAACAAATATGATTGCCCTCCAAAGAATTTTGGACACCAGATATTTGCTTATGGGTAGGAAATCCAACCGAGTTTTCAAAAGTGTCTTACTCCCCATGGGTTTCCCACTGCCTCCCTCTGGGGGAAAATATTAATAGCTCACAGTGCATTGGGATCAGTCGTGACTCAATTTTATAATTGATATGCGTTACACTGAAATGAATAATACCCATAGAATTAATGGCTTGTACAGTTGTAGTGAGCAGCCCCTTTCCAAAATGTGGTCTGTCAAATTGATTGCTCGTCTAAATACATGTTTACAACCGTTTTCATAATTTCACACATTATCTGTTTTGGCATCTTCTGATCGTAATGTTTGCTTGTCATCACTTATATTTTTCATAGTACAGTAGAATAGAATTTAACTATCGCATTTGTTTCCATGTTTAGACATTTGTACCCCGATTGGGGGGAGGTAAAATGGCTATTTTGGGTATTTTCAGACACCTGTGCAAAGAGATTACTTGCTGAAAGAGAACAAAATTATTCAAACTCCAATCGTTCAGTATTTTATAAATGCTTTATATCTCAAGTTATGATTTTCAAACAATTATGACCTCAAATAGAATGTAATTTGACATGTTATTCCTCGATGGGGGTCATTTGACATTATACAATATACTATTAAAGCCACATGAAAACTAGGGCATTTGCAGCTAAATTACTAGTCCTAAACATAGACATACAAAAAGAACATAGACATAGGGCCAAAATCTCAACTTCATAATAATCAAGTTTATTTTCTGTATATTTTTTACAATCAACTTCGTTTCTGACTTGATGTCATTTATTTTTTTGATACTATGTTACATAAATGAATAGTTATATAGTATTTATTACACCATTTGTTCTCAATTGTTCTGGAACAAAAACATCAAGTTAACCCTGATTGGGGACCAAATCCTATGAAACAGTACAACTCCAGAACTATAACATTTAGTTAAATTCTATAACAGTGAAATTTTGATTAAGGTGTCTGTTTTGTGCAGGTTTTCTCATGTAACCAGTTCATTTCTGCACAGATGCAGTTTATAAAATTACCTCAAAACAGCCATTTTACCACAAGTCTCAAATGGTTGCCATGGATTAAATAAGTTCTGACTGGCAGCGGTGATGAAATTCACTGTTTCTTTGAAAATATTAATAGGTTCATTTTCATTAGAAGAAGAGCTTATCTATTGCTAAGGCATATGCCAGGCCAATTTAACCGCAATTTCTTTTCTCTGTTTAAGATTGGCATTTACACAGGGGCATACTTTGAAAAAAATGGTAGAGGTCCAATAGGTGATGCTACATACTAAATATCAAGGCTCTAGGCCTTTTGGTTTCAGACAAGACGATTTTCCTTGTTTTCCCTATATAAGCCTATGTAAAACATGTGACCCCTGGGGCGGGGCAAATTTTGGCCCAAGGAGCATAATGTGAAGAAACTTGGTAGAGGTCCACTAGATGATGCCTTGTGGTTTCAGACAAGAAGATTTGTATCAAGTTTCCCTATATAAGCCTATGTTAAACATATGATCCCCAAACGGATCCATTTTTTGGCCCCAGGGGCATAATTTAAACAATTTTGATAGAGGTCCACTAGGTGATGCTACATGCCAAATATCAAGTCTTTAAGCCTTGTTGGTCCAGACAAGAAGATTCTTGAAAAACAAATTTTTAGACTGTGGATATGCAACGGATCTGAACCATTTGAACAATTATTAAATAGGATAATTTCTGCAAAGTTTGGTCAAAATCCAAACAGTAGTTTAGGAGGAGCTGTCATTTAAGTCAATTGTTAACGGACGAGGACGACGGAGGAAGATTAATCAAAAAAGCTCGACTTGTCACTACGTGACAGCTAAGCTAAAAAATAAAGAAGCCCCTGATTAGTGAACATCTGCTGATGGGAACTACTACTAAAATTCTACAAAGTCTTGGCAACTACCACAATAGCATTTTAACTACCACGATGCGCTGGAAACTACCACACAGGACGAACGGGGCATGAATCGTTTACAAGTAAATGCTCAGATTTTTTGTTCTGTGTAGGAAGGTTTATTGAGGGTCTTTTTATCATTTTCATCGTCAAATGATATCAAATTCCATTTAATTTGACAGATAAGGGCTAAAATCCTTCCAACTGGCACTGTACTTTGGGGAAAGTTGGTCCGATGCTCAGTGGGGAGACACACATCTAAAGAAATGAAATGACTTTTCATACAAAATGTTGGGCTAGAGGGGATGCTGAGACATATTTACACGGAACCACATTGCCCGATTTTTCCATATGTCGCTCTAAATAGTAAAAAAACGAAAATGAAAATGACACTTACCTTTGTTTATCCAATTGTCGGCCTGCAAACTACCACGACGTGTCCCGGATGTGGCTTGGGAACAAAATTACGTTAACACAATTTCGTGGTAATTCCTAGGTTTACCACCCGTGTAACTAGCCGTTCTATTTTCGAAGCGTAATAATTGTTGGGTGCATTATGCAGCCTATATCAACACAACTCTGAAACCTTAGGAAATAGCAATCCAATCAAATCCAGATAAGGCTTTTTACTGCCAAATTCCGTAAGTGCATATTATAGTCTGTAAATGTCTTTACCAAAAATATGTGTATCAGTCGTACTGAATCGGCGTAAAATCAACTGACAGTAATATGCATGATCCACGTTGAATGCTTGCTAATTCGAATGAAACTCTAGGTATTTAAATTGAAACCAATGTTCGGATAGCCAAACTGAGTGCTTCCGCATATCTATCAAGGTGGACGGATAGCCGTTCTGAAATATGTTCCTTACAAAAGTGGGTTCTGTACAGAAGCAGCATTCTGATATCCCAACTGAAAGCTTCAAGTTGAGTTTACTACTGCTTTTTTGATTCTAATGTAGGCGCAGTGCTGCCCCTGACTATGGCTTATAGATTGCACAGGAATGCCCAGTTTTATGCACCAACATGTAAGTTGGGTTTACAACCTTGGCTTAAATTTATATATCGCCTGGTTATTAAAACTAATGGTTGCAAGAAATGCAGACACAATTATCAATGAAATAAGCTCAGACATATATGGAAGATACCTATATTGTCTGTCCTTTAGTTTTTATGAACAACTAAAACTGCATTTTCCTACTAACTTGACAGAGGGTTTAGAATCGATTGAAAAAAATATAGCTGACATAAGCAAACTTCTAAATGTCGCAGAGAGATCGCTGCTTCTTTAAATGACTTTAGCAATCGTTGGTACAACGGGGAAAATGTTGAACCTGATGCCTTGAAGGAATGGAAAATTATCATTTTTAAAATTATTGATACTAGTATTTCATTTTACTCTAGTAATATACATCTTTTACCCCCTAAAGCTTCACTTCACCATCTTAAACGAGGTGTCCAGGATTTTCATATGAACTGTGTTTTGAAGCTGCTAACAATGTTGTAGTTGTTTGACGGTTGTATTATATTAATACTCTTAAGCGTGAGCTTGTTGACACTAATGCCTATACAAGAGGTGTTTCATGTTTATTTGAACAAATTTGAAATTGCCGTAACTCATTCATTTCTTATTATATTTATAATAATAAATTTACATTGGTTAATCAGATCTTCAGGAATGTGAAGTCACCAAGAATATATCTCTTAACTTTATTCGCTGGATTAAAACAGTCTCTGAAGATGAGTAGTCAAAATCAAAGCGTTTAAAATTGCTGTTTGAAACGAAATGTTCAAAATCGTTCTCTAACGATTTCTCTTAAATGGGGTAAGTTTTTCTCTTGAAACCAATTGTAAATTGTACATACATGATTAAAGTGTGTTCTGCTAACAAATAAAGCTTTTCCGTTGGATATTTGCTTTTTTGAAGCAACTTAAACAAAAAACATTGTGGGTTACAGTTTCCAAAGCAACACTTAATTGTAAGCAAAATACATGAATGCAATATTTGGTGATCAGTTTTATCCACGATATATTCTTTAACTATTTAAGAACTTGTGTCGGCTGTGAGTTTTGAGAATTTGTTTTTCACAATTCTTCCAGGACACATTTTATACATGGAGTGCCCATTTGGGCACCTGTATGGTAGAACTTATAAAGCCCTGTTGTCAAGCCAAAGCAGGCGCACAGAAGCTGTTTTTCATTTGAATAATAGACTGACTGCTCCTCTAAACTTCAAAGAAATTTGAACACTTTTATACGCATTTTCATTAGAAATACGCCGTTTTAGCTCTTAAAATCAGTAAAAGGGGGGTGGGCGTGTATTTTGGGACGCCGTGTTGTGGTTATGCTTTAAATTGCCTATTTGTCTATTTGGTCATACAAGGGACACGTCTGTTATTTAAGTGAAAGCAAAAGTTATTCATTTTATTAGCATGCAATCTCGAAAAATGAAATTCAAATTTGTTCAAATAAGCATGAAACAGGTCTCGTAAACTGCAGCCTTCCTAGAATAAGAGGGTAATTGTTGATGGACATGGTTGCCATACAACCCTACATTTTGGTGTCAAAGCTAAAAAATTCAAGACAAATTTCCTACGTTGTACTGGTTACCTAAACTCCATAAAAAACCTATAAAGCAAGATTTATTGCTAATTCTTGTTCTTGTACGACAACAGAACTCTCTAAATTGTTAACCTTGTGTCTTACAGCTGTTAAAAACATGTTATCAAGTATTGTGAAAAGGTATATGAGAGATCCCATAAAAACCTTTTTTGGTCTATTAAAAATTCAGGTTAAATTTTAGATAAACTTAAAGCTAGAGATTTCAATGCGACCAGTTTGTCTACTTATGATTGTTCTACTCTTTACACTACTTTACCTCATAATTTAATTAAAGATAAACTTATTGATCTTTTTGAAAGAACCTTTCAGAGAGAAGGCTCTCCTAACCTTGACCGAAATGCATTTTTTACTCCAGAAAAACATAAAAAATATCATGCATGGTCGTGTAAAAATGTTTGTGATGCGGTGACCTTTTCGTTGGACAACATTTTTATTCGATTTGGCACCAAGCTGTATAGACAAGTAGTTGGGATTCCTATGGGCACTAATAGTGCTCCCCTGGTTGCAGATTTATTCCTGTTTTGTTATGAGAGGGACTTTATGATGTCTCTTTCTGATGATAAGCAGGCTGATGTTATTGATGCGTTTAACACTACATCCAGATATTTGGACGATATTTTAAATATTAATAAAGTTTCTTTTGACAATATTGTTAGTCAAATATCACCTTCAGATCTCCAACTAAATAAAGCTAATACCTCTGATACCGAAGCCGCATTTTTAAACTTGAATTTTTCAATTTCTAATGATATTGTATCTACCAAAATTTATGATAAACGTTACGACTTTGATTTTGAAATTGTCAATTTCCCATTTTTAGATGGTGATGTTCCTCGGTCTACATCCTATGGAGTCTATATTTCTCAACTTTTTTGTTTTGCTAGAGCATCTAGCATTGTTGCTGACTTCAACACTCGCAATAAATTGTTAACTCAGAAACTTCTTAAACAAGGCTATCGGTATCATAAATTTCGCAAAACATTTTCAAAATTTTATAGACGATACTATGATTTGATTTCTAAATTCCAAGTTAGACTGAATTTCTCTTTTGCGCCAAGGACTTTCGGAACCTGATTTCTATGGTGACTTGGTGTATAGATTGAAGAAGATTGTTGGCTCTAATAATTTTTCAGCGCAGTTCATTAAAATAATTTCGCATTATAAAAAGATTGGCTATAGCATTAATGTATTGCAACAGACTGCATGCTTGGTGGTCAACCCAATCAGGGTTGGCAACTTTGCTTTTCTCTTTAATTACACGCCGGTGAGTGGGACCTAAAGACTTATCTATTGCGGAGATGGTAGGGGCCTGATGCTTTGGCTGTTTGTCAGGCCCGACGGGGTTTACCTGTTGGATTTCTTTTGCTCCGGTATTCAGTTTTATTTACTGTTGAGTCCTTATCTTTGCTTATCTCCTTGCTATATCTTGATTTATATGTTTAGGAGATGATGCATTGATAAGTTAGGGGTCTTTCATGCAAACCAAATATCTATGTATCTTGATCCACATCTGAATTTATGGTGAGGTTGGCGCGCCGTTAAACTGGTTTAAGCCCTCCATTAAAATATTTTACTGACCGTTCCAAGGCGGTACTTCTTTTGTGGATCTTTTATGTTTTTGTTCTGTCTTATGTTTGCTATGTCTTTGTGCGCGTCTGTTTTTTTTTGTGCTTTGTGGTCACCTGCTGGGAAAGGGCTAACCTCTTGGCTCTCGTTTGTAGTGTCTTACTGTGAGTTTGTAACTTTCCCATTGGTATCCTGGGTCGGGTGTGGTACTTGATTGTATCGACTCCTGATCTTTGCACCCTTACTTACTTTCTAATTACATGTCACAGAAATTCACGAATATTGCATACCTGTGTCTTGATAATGTTAAATTGCACAGGATGCAAAATTTGATTAAAATATAATATGTTGTTCAAGAGTTATGAGTATTTGCACTAAAACCCTCGTCACCATTTTGCATACCAAAGCTGGACAATATTAAAATAATAAATATGCAAAATTTGATCCAAATTATCCCATAAGCTTCAAGAGTTGCGAGGATTTTCACTAACTGACCAAAACAGGCTGGGCTAATGCTCAGCAAACCCATGTTCGTAGGAAAAGGTGATTTCGCATGGCAGTGGTTAGGGAATGTTGACATGCATACCTATGCAAAATGTAATAAAAATATACCATGAGGTTCAAGAGTTATGAACATTTGTACTAACTGCTATTAAGACTGACGGATGGACTAACATAGTGATTATAGTGCAGACCCAAGGATCATGAGGAGACAAATTCGGAAATTCAAAGTAGCCAACAAGTGTCTATTCATAAGTACTGATGGACTGACGGACTCACATAGTGATTATGGTGCAGACCTAAGGGTCCTGCAATGTTTCTGCTTTCTAACAAATTATAGACGTTGGCAGTTTACTATTCCACAGTGATTAACTTAAATGAGGATTATATAGTATTTTCCCAAAATGATATGAATGTGAAAATGGATACTTATATGAAATAGAGAAAACCTACAATAATGTAAAACAGCAGACTCATTTTTTGAAAAAAAAATGTCATTTTTTAATGTTTGAAACATGATTCAGTAAGTTTTAGAACAAAAATGCATTGAGAATGTTGTTTTAATTTTTGAATTCTGAATTATTGTTCTTAATGGAAAAAACAAATATATAAGTTTCATTCCAAAATTCTGCCAAAAATATATACAGTATATAAAACAGCAAATGATCTATTGGATGAAGATTTCTCTTGCAAAACAATAGCAAAATATCATATAGTGTAGCAATAAATAAGAATGTGTAGCATTTACTTATACAGGGTGTTATGTTGAGCTGCTTAGACAGAGGGCATCGAAAGGATTTTATTCCTACTTACGGTGTGATATTATCAGTATCAAATGTTGTTCTAGCTGTAGTTATACAACTTTCCACCTCAAATAAACATGACAAGTACATGTGCTTGTCCTGCACTCCACTGAAAATAAGCATTAATATATAAAGCTTACAAAATCCCTGATCTTTTATTGTAAATAATTAACGCTAATTATATGACATTGACTCTCTGAGTTTGTGTTGTACACTAGTGTAATCAGATATGCAAATTTGTTAGGTCACGTTGTGTAATGGCGCCCAAAACAACGCCACATTAACGTATGCCATAATGTTGACGTCTACACGCTAGTAGCAGGTGATACATAGAATCTAACTTCCGTGCTTAATTGTTATTAAATTCATTAAATTCGTTGGTAAATGATATAGTGCAGATCTTAAATGCATAACACAGGATTTCACACCAGAAATTGCAGATTTTTTTTGGAAATTTTAAATCCTCCAAAATATATATCTGTTAAATGGTCTAAATATAAAAAAAAACCTGCAAAATTTGCTGCTGCCAAATATAAGTGTGTTGTAGTACTTTGTCTAATGAGTCATAAAAGCATCTTATAACTAAACCCTTAAGAATGTGACAAATCTTCCATGATATGCTTTATCATAACAAAAAGTCTACTAGTATTATTTGTTGGTTAGATAAAAAATATACACCTTAAATCATGATAAGTGAGCATGTAAACAGCAATGCTATTTCAAGATAACAAATTTGCATATGTTAGTCTGATCATTCGCTGCTTGTAAATGTGACTAGACATTGGAGCTCCAATTACACAGTTTTGCACGTGCGTAATTAAAAATAGTAACATTCAAGGGAGGTCACCTAATCTGGTAAAAAGAAATGTTCCATACCATAAGGAACTGCTCTTAAAGGAATGAATTTGCTTCCTAAATTCTTTCCTTTAAGAGAAGCTCCCATTTTGAAATACATTGGGGGAAATGAGGAGTTTTCTAAATCGAAAACGACTAAGTTATTTTATTTTACAAGAGATTCCAGACCTATTTTCCAATCTTGAATGTTCAAACTTGCAATTGTATATCAGGCGGTGATATATTATATGCATGTGCAAAATTTCAATCTGGAATAATATCATTAAAGACGTTTTAAAAAAGAAAACGATGTCCACTGAATTTCTGACGGCACAGTAGTATTAGGAATTGGTTAGATAAAAAATACACCGTAAATCATGATAAGTGTGCATGTTAACAGCAATGCTTTTTTCAAGATTTCAAATATGCTAATGTTAGTCTGATCATTCGCTGCTTGTAAATGTGACTAAACATTGGAGTAGCTCCAATTACCTAGTAACGCACGTGAGTAATTAAAAATAGTAACATTCAAGGGAGGTCACCTAATCTGGTAAAAGAAATTTTCCATACCATAATGACCTACTCTTAAAGGAAAGAATTTGCTCCCTCTGGGAGCAAATTCTTTCATTTAAGAGAAGCTCCAATTTTGAAAAAGAACGCAACTGATGAGAGTCACTGCTTGATCAAGTAGTTTTCCTTTGATGTGCATATATTTTCAGCGTTCTGGCTACGCCATTGCTAGAATCATATCTTAGGAGAGAGAAAAGTGTCATTTCAAAATATAATCTTACATTAGATAGGCTAAATGTGTTAAACAAACCAGTAACAGTATAAATGTTTTCCCATCATGTTATGTGTCTGTGATAAACAAATTCTTTACTTACGCTGAGTTAACATCCTGCACAGTTCTTGGTGAAATATTGTTCAGAATATCTTGCATCTTTGTCTACAATAATAAAACTATCAACATAACAATAGAGAGGTTACAGATGAAGCCACACACCTTGGCTTATCTTTCTTGCTGGAGACACTCAATAATGTTTGCAACTCTATCTTAATGTACTTTTAGCGTATATTTTTTCCTTTATCCATCAGTAAACTAAGATAAAACCTTAGTTATTCAAGTTTAAGAGCCTTAAGAATAAACATGTTGAAGTTCCAAAATTCAGGCAATTTTTATCAATGCGTAATCATCTGATAAAAATGAATAAAATTGTGCATATTACCCTGGTTATTCTCTCCAATATGGTGGACCAAGGGAGAAAAATCTTACAAAATTTTAGCTTGTGCAACCTACATGATATGGGCCAGCACACATGACTTCGCAAATGTGCAAACCTTCCAGACTCACTTACACAAAATGCGCGGATCCAGAAACTTTGTCAGAGGGGTCCAAATTGATAACGTTTTTTTAAGTTGATGTTGTGATAGAGGAGTCAAATACCACTATAAATGGGCCATCTTCTGTCCGCCAGCGAAACGCCAGTGAAATTGCGCTTTGCTGGCGGGCAGATGATGGTCCAACATTGAATGCTGGTTTGGTAGCTTTGTGCCTTTTCAGGGGATCCGGACCAGTATTGCAAAGAAATCCTATATTTTTGTGATTTTCAGGTGGGTCTGAGCCCCTTGTTCTCCCCCTGGATCCGCCCATGAACAAAATTAGAATGCAGATAAAGACTCAGGCTCAAGTTTTGACCTCTGGCTCCGCTGAATACGTCGACATGGGGGAGCTTATTGCGTCTATGCGATATGTACCAACGTCTCATGTGCTGGCCTATATTTGGTATTGTGCTGTGTAAAGTATAAAGTAGGTAGGAACAAAAATGTACATTTAAACAATTTCTGGAGATCTAAGTACTTATTGAACAGGCGACCAATGTTTACACATTGGTGCAAAATGAAAAATATCTGCCCTGAGCTGTGCTTTAGAATATGTTGTTTCACAATGCATTTCTTCAAAATAGGTGGGTAATAAAGTGTATGCCTCTGAATTTTCGATCATATACTTTGTAATGAAAACGAATTACCTGATAACATATTATTTCGTTATTTGTATATCCTGGCATATTCTGTTAACGACGTTCTTGTGATTCCGCCGGTGCGTGTAATCTGTTTATATCTCGCTTAATCACGCGCAAATCTCGGAGCTGTCTACCGGAAAAAAAGTAAACAACAACATCAACTAATCGCTAGCATTTTTTCTAAGTTGGAAATCAGGAAGGTAAAAACACAGAACAAGTAATTTTCCCACCTTATTTTCCCGCCATTTTACTATTTCCAATTTATCTTCAAGTTCAGAGCCTGATTTTTCATCCAACACAATATTTCCCAGACCGCCAAATGGCGCCAATACACACTGGTTTACCACTGACTAAGTAGATCACGTGATCGGAATTTTTCCGTTCTATACTATTGGAAAAAAAATAAGCAACATGCTCGTGGGGTTCTTATGGCCTCAACGTCATAAGTTGTTTTTTTTTCATAAAAGGCATGTATGAGAATCATATTTGGCCCTGTTTCAGTTTTCCTGCTATGCAATATTTACAGTCATATTTCATTCCTAATTGGACCCAAACAAATTGGAGACAGATCAGGTAACATGCTGAGGGCAGATTTTTTTGGGGGGTGGGGGGGGGGGAGGGGTGGAGGGGGTCTTTTGTCATTACAAGATACATGGATAATTGTTGCATTGTATTTCTTGTTTAAGCACTAAAATCTTTAAATGAGGCCTGATATTAAATCAGCTGCCCTTGCTTACTGGTAAGTAAACCTCATACCTACCAACACTGTCTTTTTATCTGTCTTGCTTATTCTTCAATTGCAGGTTTCTTATTGATTGGGGTATTTGATGGGTCCATTATTTCATAGACTCATCTCATTTCATTCAGACCCAAATTTCTAAGAGAGATAGCTACAGAAGCTCTTATACCCAGCAAGTTCTATCAGATGCTTACCAAGCTGTTTGGCTAGTGTTCACAAATTGGGGCTGTTGTGATTCTTGTCAAAGATGGGTTCATCTTCAATATTGCACCCCCATAAAGGTACTATGGTTGTGTGACAGCTTTTTCTGTCCTGATTTCACTGAGAAGCAGGGTGTAGATAAACAAAATTAAAATAAACAAAACCTTACCAGACTGTAAATATGCTATGTTACATTGTTTGTTCTTGTTCCTATGGTTTCAAGTTGAATATATGACTGAATACCACTTTAGGTTCCTTATTTTTGCCCAACTGTATAGCCGTCGGAAACTGATGACGTAGTACACATTTACACAGGTGAGTGACCTCTATTTTGAGGCTGGTTTTTACACTTTGTTGCAATGGTAAACAACATAAGTTATTTATTGTTTTATTATGTAATAATGCTAGAAAAAGATAGGCAAGTTAAATAGACAAAATATTTTTTAAGTACGGCAGCTCGGGCCGACTTTTGCTTACACCGTCGGAAACACAAGACGCCAGGATAATGTATACTAACAGAAGTTATAATAAAATATGTTCAAACTAATACCAGATCTAGTTTACTATTTATTCTTCCACTCTACCTAAAGAAATTTTCGTGGCTTTTCCATGGGTAGTAACCAGTACTGGGCCGGGAGCATTTATGATATGTGCGTTTATCATATGACTGGAGCACCCGAAGGCTCACCAAATTGTTTTTATGGAGAAGCCAGGAATCGAACCTGCGACCCCTGGTTTACAAGACATAGGTTTATCCCCTACACCACGGTGGCTTTGCTTCCACTCTACCTATTAACCTTTGTCAAGGAAACAAATATATAGTTTTATACACTCTACATCTTTTTGTAATGTTTGTTAAAATATTCAATTTTAATTTGATTTTTTTTGAGATTAATATTGAAAAATCCTTTTAAATTTCAATTTATCCTGAATATTATTAAATACAAAAAAGTTAAAACAGTGATTTCTTATGAAAAGATTTTTAAGCAACAGTTCTGAAATCATTTTCGCAGGTCTTTATGATAATTTTCATTTTCAAAATATATGATGGCATGAAATGATACAAACATAACCCACCTGAAATTGTCCGTAAATTGGATCAGTATATAAGAGGTTTTGTAGGTTTTTCATTTCATCTGCAAAGGCAAACCAAGGTGACATATCATCCTCCATACCAATGTATTCAAAGAGGCGTAGTGGTATTTCTAGACTCAAATCACCTGACCTATCAGTGAAAAAGACAAGTTCATTAGTTTGAAGAAACATCAATTTTATACAATTTTTATTTTAAGACTGAAAAAATACTTTGTTCATGCGTTTCAAAGCAAAATAAAGCATTTAAAATATTAATTAGCATGCTTACGTCAAAACCAAACAAGTAACGTGAGCGTCCAGCGAGAACACAGATAATCCTGAGAATCCCCACGGTCTGATCAGATGGAAAATATACTGAGGGAAAAAGTTTAGCAATATACTATGAGGATTCACAGTTTAGAAGAAGTATGACTTTTAATTTCATAGTGTCAAAACTATATGTTGACAAACGTTCACGCGTACGATGACATTAACAGGTTGACATTTCACATAATGTAATGTCTGATTTTATGCCCTCTTGTTAAAACAGCTAATCTGTTAATAATGTGAATAGTTCTCAACTAAAAGTTTCATTTTTCTGTCCAATGTTTAGATCCAAAAGCAAGAAAGTGAAAACGGTTTAAAACTGAATGTTATGTTCACCCTTTTCGTACAGTTTTTAGTTGAAAATCGTATTTTGCCAAATTACCTCCCATTCAATTGAATAACCTTTGAAATTAAAATGCCCAGCAGATCAACTCCTCACTATGAAGTCGGAGTTTGTTTCTTTTGACCACTTGCGGGTAGCCATTAGGTCATTTTCAAACAACTGACATGTTTTGCGAACCTGCCAATTGAAAAGATCTTATGCTTCAAAGACCACCTATGGGAAACCCTATTAAGAATAATTGATAGACTTTTTTTACCTCAGTATATATACTGACAGACTTTAATTACACAACACTAACTTCCCCTTCTATCTTCCAAAGGACTGTTGAATGTAAACTTCCTTTGCTTCGATAATGTCATCATGAGTTGGCTTCCTCAGCAAACACTTTTGTTTTAACTGTACAACTAAACTGGACGGTGTTATTTGCTCCACATGAACTTCGCCATTTAAAAATTTCTTAAGTAGAGGAGATTTTTAAGCTATTGAATGAAAGGGTACACCCAGATAAACGTCATATACGCAAATAAGCTGTATCACAGACCTGCCAATCAATATGAGAGTGGTTCCTTGATGACTAACTGAGTCCATGATACAAATTTGATGCTTCTACTGTTTCTTGATTTAAAGAAGTAGGAAATCTTTTCATTTATAACATTTGGTCACATGAAAGAGTTGACCCCTATCTCAAAAAGGTTACATTTTAATGCATTAAGTTCATCTTAGTTGGACAAATGTTCCATGTTTTACTTACAAATAAGTACTCTTTAACATACAAAATCAAAATTATTGTCCTGCCTTTTTGTTTTTAAAGTCCGTCAGTATATAATAATGAAAACATAAGAAAAACAACCAACTTTTTCTTCCTCAGTGAGATATTTGTCAAACCTAGAAAGGACTCAGATCATTGCATCCTAGAGCAGACTAAATGAGCTGGATAACAAATCTCACAGAAATAGATTACTTTTACAATATGAAAACAAAAGACCAAGCCTCGAGGTTATAAAACTTAAGTACAAGGTCAGACTCAAAATAAAGCGCAATGATTGGCTGCTTGCGGACACGTGTCCGCAAACAGCCAATCATTGCGCTTTATTTTGAGTCTGAGAATGAACTCAAGCTTTATAACCTCGAGGCCAGGTTTCATTAAGTCTGTTCATAAGAATTTATGGAAAATGCAACACGAAACATACAAAAACAGTAATAATTGGAAACAAATGAGCCGCGGCATGAGCCTTCCAACAATTTGACATTTTGACAAGTGTAGACTCAGACCAGCCTCTGCAGCCTCCTTTTAAGCTTAGAACCTCCAAATGATATTCAGTCAGTAGCTTAACAACCATAGAATACTCAAGCGACTAGCAAGGGCTCTGATCAGACTGCGCGTATGCGCAGGCTGATCTGAGGCTTTGCTGGTCGCACATACCACATTGTTGGAAATCTCATGCACTGGCTCAAATAGTTTGCACCCTTACTTACTTCAATTGACTTGATAATGCAGCATAAGAAACTAGTTGTTCAGTATTTTTATTAGTAGCACAAACACTTACCTAGTTAAAGCCCATGTGTCATGAATAATCTGAACTCTGTTTGTTGTTGCTATAACCTACAATAGAGATAAGTTTTCAATTATAATTATGACATTTTAAAAGGAGGATGTAAATATATTTTTTATTTTTTCAAAGCAACTTTACAAAATAATTTTGAATTAAAAATCAAAATTTTATTTTTCAACCTTGTGATGTGATGAAGATGTGATCGTCGCTAAAATTCAATTTTGCGCCTCATTGAATTTTTGGCAACTATCACATCTTCATCACAATATGAAGGTTGAAAAAGAAATTACAATTTTTAAATTCACGCTTTATTTTTAAAATCATTATTTTGTGTTATTTGTAAAGATTCAGAGTGGGTTAAACAAACTATGTGGCATACAAAGTTATTTATCAACATGTTTGTCCATGGCGCTTGACAGTCGTCGCCATGGTACAAAGTTAATCTAACATTAGGTCGACCAATCATGCCACTTGTTTATTTGCTACGTTGCTTGACAACGCATTACATGTAAGCAAATAACTTCATTGGCAAAAGAGGATGGTTGCTTGATAACAGTTTATCTAAAGGACGCGTTGCAAGTGTAAATATGAGATTAAATTATTTGCTTTTGGATAGTATCTAAGGCTATAATGATTGCTGCTACCATTTAGATTCTAATTTTCCCATCTACTAAGGGAACCGATACATTTTCAGACAGAACAAGCTCGTGGATAATAACATATGATATCATGACATAATTGAACATTCAACATTTAGTTCGTTAGCTATAAACCATTAATCTATTTGAAGGAAAATATTAGAAGGAAAATATAAGAACCTCTCAATGGGTTGCCCACCATGGCTCAATTTGAGATTTTCTTGCCCACCATGGCTACAATTGAGATTGTCATGCCCACTGTGGCTTAGCTTGAGGTTATCTTTTGCTCTTATGACTGAATTTGATGCCCAACTTTTTTTTCATGGCGGCGTGTTAGTTTGATTTGGTTCTTTCTCTGTGAAGATTCATTCAATGGGTTGGGAGGCCTGCAGGCCGGCTGGGTCGTCTTTGTTTTTAAACAACAGAAGAATCGTGGGGGAATATTTGGCCAGTAAAATGCAATTAAGTTAGCCCTAGTGGCTTGGGCTGTTGTTTCTTCTTGATTGGTGATTCCATTGTTGTTTCAGTGTTTGTTGTTGTTAAGAATTTGTGTTGGTGCTTGTTTTGTGGTGTTTTTTTTTTTTGCGTCATTTCTATTTTGGCAATTATCTTGCTCAGAAGGAAAGAGCTGTTTGCTTTACTTTTATTGTGTTGTGACTGTCTTTGTTTTGTGGCTCTTCTTCATGGTGCCATAAGTTGGTCTGTAGTATGTGATTGTGGCATTTTCTGGTCATACTCAATTACTGAAATGAGAGAGAAATTACCAATCACATTAATAGGCGAAAATTAGGGCTTGGTCGTCTCTGTGTTTTAACAACAGTAAATGTGTGGTAGGTGTATCGATTCCTGATCTTTGCACCCTTACTTACTTTGGGTATGAGCTAGGTTATAAGATTTTGGTACTTATCGCATTTGCAAAAGGTTATAACTTAAACACAAATTGGGAACTACATTTATCTACTGGTGCTAGTGACATTTTATGATTATGCTTGAGTATTGATTTAATCCACACATTTGTTTGTATTGTTAATCAGGGCTCTGATGGGACTACAAATTTACTCAGGCTCATCTAGGCTTTCGGTGCTTTTAAATTATGTATACAAGCCAGTGCATGACAAGACCAACAGAATGAACTATGCACCCAGTAAGAACTTTATCAGCATGCAAATCGTTGACAAGATATTTGAGCCATGACACGTGATTTCCAACAATGTGGCATTTTGACAAGTGTTGACTCAGAAGAGCCTGTGCAGCCTCCTTTTAAACTTAGAATCTCAAAATAATGTTCAGTCAGTAGCTTAATATTCATAGAATATTAAAGTGACTAGCACAGGCTCTGATCAGACTGTGCGTATGCACAGGCTGATGTGAGGCTTTGCTGGTTGCACATAACACATTGTTGGAAATCTTATGCACTGGCTCAAATGACTTCTTTATGTATACAGCAAATACTCTGATCAGACTGGGCACATTTGGTTTATTCTGTCATAAACTTGCTCATATTTACACACTTCAAGTATTGATATCCCAGGAAATGGTAGTATAACAATTCCTTTAAAGGGCTAGAGCCTCCACACCTCCGTTGAACAACTCAGATGCTGTTGGTCATTTTATTCCACTTTAAACAAGCTTGCCATGCCAAAATATGGCTCTTAATCCCCATAATTGGGAAATGCGAAATGGTTGTCAGAAATGTGTAAATAATGAGCTAAACTAAATTCTGTCCATTAACATTTCAAACAAGTTCATGTTTAGTTAAAGGCATTTAGAATATGATTAGCAATATATGCAATTACCGAAGGATCTGTCTCTAGCTGATCAATAATTGCATTCCAGTTTCTTTCATCATAATTGACCAGATAGTATCCCAAATATTGTAAATTACCAACTATCCATTCATTACCACTTGGTGATGGAATCTTGTCACTGGAAACTGAAACTATAAAAAAGAACAATCTTTTTTGTTTTCTTTTGTTGATAAATAATATTATTCCTACCACCAAATAATATGGTATTCTTTGTTTTCTAATGCGATTGTTGGATGTTTTGTAATTTATTTTATACCATGTCATCTTCAGATGCATACAGTGTTGGATTCTTGTTCTGTTATGGAGCTACAAATACGTGTTTAGTCCTTTCATGTTTTTTCAATTTTTCTGACAAAAGGGACTATTTCAAATAGTTTGCTTAATAGCTCCGTTTTTCCAGACTATTTAGAGTTCGCAACAGCTGTCGTTGTGCCGCATGGAGTTGGTAAAATTTCTAAATGTACATCGATATAGTGTTGATATTTTTTCTTGTTCTGTTTGAGGAATATTTGATTCTGACGGAAAGCACAAAACTGCTTAAGCTGGTGCTAGGGGGCGCGGGAATTGCTGCTCTTATCATTAGTTCTCAGGAACAGACTCAATAAAAACTAAGGCTGCTGTTTTCTTATATTGCAGGTTCTCTCTATGTCTGAAGGATCCGTTTTTCAAGATTATTTAGAGGCAGCAACAGCTGTCATTGAGCAGCATTGAGTTTGTAAAACTTCTCCCTGTACATCGATATAGTGTTGATATTAATTCATGTTCTGGTACTTCAGGAATATTGGGTTGTGACAGAAAGCAGAATACCACTTAAACCAGGGCTAGGCGCTTGAGAATCGTGCCCTTGCCAGTAGTTCTCAAGAACAGACGCAATAAAACCGAATCTGCTGTTTTCTTATATTGTAGGTTCTCTCTACTTCTGAAGGATACGTTTTTTCAAGATTATTTAGAGATCACAATAGCTGTCATGTGTCACGTGGAGTTGGTAAAACGTCTTCCCATACATCGATATAGTGTTGATATTTTTTCATGTTCTGGTCCTTCAGGAATATTGGGTTCCGACGGAAACCGGTGCTAAGGGGCGAGAGAATTTATGCACTTTCCATTAGTTCTCATGAACAGACTGAGTCTACTGTTTCTTATATTGAAAGTTCTCTCTATTTCTAAAGGATCCTTTTTTTTCAGATTGTTTTTGGGTGTTATATGTTATCAATCCAAGCATAATAATATCAAGGGTATAATTTATATGTATATAGGGTGCAACAGTGAGATTTTTGGAAATCCATCATTATTAAATCTACTTCACTCTTGTTAATGATTTAACTGCCAATAACGTGAACCATCCTCCAGATCCATGAAGCTGATATAAACTTCACTCATGCTAACACGTTAATTGTCAATTACCTAAACCATCCTCGATGTTCATCATGATAATATCAACTTCACTCATATTATCAAGTTTATTGTCAATTACCTGAACCATCCTCGAGGTCAATCATGATGATATCAACTTCACTCTTGTTAAAGTGTTTTTCTGTACTGGTGGTGTAAGTAAATGGTATATTCCATTTGTAACTGTAACATGAAAGGAATCATTTTATCTGAAGTGCGTTATTGCTCTATAGGGCGCAGGGCATGAAAAAACAAACAACAAAAGCATGATGACCCATGTACCATCAATGAATCTAATTAGACTGGCTTAAAACCCAGTCAGGACATCTGTGCCTTACATTTAGTTGGTTGGTAAGGCCTTATAGTTTCTTGAAACCCTGGCTTGAGACTGACAACAAGAATTCAAATCAGACCCACTTGTCTCTAAGGTTAGTCTGAGTTTGCACTAGGTATAAAGGCAATTGTTATAGCTTTTTGATGTTCTTGCCCATACATGTAATTTCTGTTACATATGGCAAAATCATATTGGATTTTTGTATTTAGCTTTACTCTACGAAATATTGCGTTATTAAAAAAATAGTTTTCTAAGTTCTCAATCAAAATATGATGTGGTACTCCAACTGATCTCTAAATACTCAAAAGAACCATCTAAATAAATTGAGACAGTTCGTTTGAGCATACATAAGACATCTGAAAACTATTATCAACACTTTTTATGCTCAAACAGTTTTATACGTTGTATACACGTAAATTCACTATTAATATAAGCATGTATAGCTACATAATAAATGAGAGATATATATATATATATATATATATATATATATATATATATATATATATATATATATATATATATATATATATATATATATATATATATATATATATATATATATATATATATATATATATATATATATATATATATATATATATATATATATATATATATATATATATATGGTATGTGAGAAAACAGAAACAAATACCCATAGGAAGGTTTAAAGACATGAGGATCAGTGGCATTTGGGTTTTCTAGATATCTCTTCTGTGTCAACTTGATTTGGCCATCCAGCAGCCATTCTACATGAACAACAGGGTAGTTCATTTGACCAATCCACGTGTCCATTATTCCCTTTACATCTGTAATTGGCTTGCTATCATTAATTGCTTGCTGTAAAGAAAAAAAATAAGCAGAACAATAGAAATTCCCAAACTCAGTTATTTAATCACAAATAAATTCTAGGCTGGCTCATAAGTGGTGTGTCCAATACCATCCAATCTTAGTACATGTTTTTCTATACTCTAATAATAATTGAAAAAATATCCTCCTTAAATCAGAGGCTGTGAATGATCAAATCTCTATGAAAGTATGTGAATCGACCAGGGTTTTAGCTCATTCTTACAATAAAAAAAGAAAATCAGTATATCAAGCGATTTGCTAAGAGCTTGCCAAAAAGGCACACACAGTAATAAAAAGATAAGAGCATTTGGAGGAAATTCTATGTATCCGAAGTGATTTTGACATAGACTCGCATTGTTGGTTGTCAGAGGTCCTGTTAATGAAAGTCAGCTGTATCGAAATATGATTAAATCAGATACTTAAATGTTGTTCCTTCAGTTCGGCCCACAAGATCCCGAGTGTGTGCAAAAAATTCACAGTGACCTTTCCAGAGCTATCTTAGTATCAATTATTATAAACATAAACCAGCTCCATTTATCAGCTCTAGTTTCAGAACTCCTTCAAGCCTTGCTGAGTAAAATAAACAAACTTTTACTCTGACTGAGAAGAGCTGTTTATACTTGCTTTGTCCTGAATTTACAATATTTATTTCATTTTTGGTGGATCTGAAATTTCTTGACCTGGTCCAGATATTATTAGAAAAATTGAATAGTGGTCCGAGTCTGAAACATTCATATGCCAGCAACATATTCATATTTGTATTTTAATTTAGCTCTTTTTAATTATTTACCCTTGTCCTGTTGAACGCAAGTATGTCATTTATAAAAAAAGTGTAGATTCAGATCAGCTGGCTTCCTAAGGAGTCATTTGATCAAAATCTAGTTCTCCATGTAGCCTGAGAATACACTGTTTTAATTAAAATCACGCAACTGAATTGCCTGGAACATATAAGTGAGTGTGGGGGGGGGGAGATACTTTTTTTGGTGCGGATCCTGTCGGCGTCCGTGTAGCTTCTTTTCCGTGCGTTATCTTCTGAACCAGTGGCGGATTTTGCCCCAACTTGCATAGATACATTGTTGGGTGGGGGAAAGAGTTAATTAGATTACGATGACCTTGGCCTTATTTCCAAGGTCACGGGGGTACTTTGAAATGTCCAAAATATGGTTTCAGTGCGGGATCTCCTGAACTAGTGGATAGATTTTGATTAAACTTAAAGAGATACATTGTTGGGAGGAGGGGAAGCCTAGATCAGATTTTGATGACCTTGATCTTACATGTATTTTAAAGGTCAAACTGGCACTTTGAAATGTCCAAAATAGGGTTTCGATGCATTATCATCTGAATCAGTGGATGTTTTTTTTTTACCAAACTTGCATGGACAAATTTTGGGTTGTAGAGCAGAATACCTATAAAATATTCCAAAGATATCTTGAGAAAGTGAAGCTATTAAAGTACAGTTATAATAACACCCCTGAATGATGCTGAGGTCAAATGATTTCTGGAGCTTTCTGAACCTTGTGAGCCGGACTGCCTTGTGCAAGCTTAAACTAGATTAAACAATTCATACTTAGATTTGCGGAGTGATGGAGAGATAGAAAGAGAGAAAGACAGATGGTAGCAACCAAATAACACATAGTTTAAAGCTATCAGAATGAGAAGCATATATACTTTATAGATATCTATCATGAGTCGAGATAAACTAAC
The DNA here is from genome assembly GCA_964019695.1 of Loripinus fragilis. Classification (NCBI taxonomy): domain Eukaryota; kingdom Metazoa; phylum Mollusca; class Bivalvia; order Lucinida; family Lucinidae; genus Loripinus; species Loripinus fragilis. The sequence goes on from OZ026524.1 coordinate 50,839,023, forward strand.
ACTGGGGCATAAAGTGGCGCTGACTTAAAGACTTATCTATTGATGAGATGTAAGGGACCTGATGCTTTATCTGTTTGTCAGGCCAACCGAGGTTTACCTGTTGGATTCTGTTTGCTCTGGTTTTTAGTGTTTTACTGTTGAGTCCTTATCTTTGCTTTATCTTCTTTTTATATCTTGATTTATATCTTCTAAGAGATGATGCATTGATAAGGTAGGGGTCTTTCATGCAAACCAAATATCTATGTGTCTTGATCCACATCTGAATTAAGGGTGAGGTGGCGCCATGAACCCGTTTAAGCCCTCCAGTAATATATTTTACTGACCGTTCCAAGGCAGTACTTCTTTTGTGGATCATTATGTTTTTTTCTGTCTTGTGTTTGTAATGCCTTTGTGCGTGTCTGTTTATTTGTGCCTTGTGGTCACCTGCTGGGAAAGAGCTGACCTCTTGGCTCTCGAGTTTGGTGTCTTACTGTGAGTTTGTCACTTTCCCATTGGTATCCTAGGTCGGGTGTGGTACTTGATTGTATTGATTCCTGATCTTTGCACCCTTACTTACCCTTACTTACTTTGTAAATATGTTCTTATCCATAATTTTTAACAATTGTTTTCTGTATCATCTACTCAATAGATTTGTTTCATTGAGATGGTTTCTTTAAGTGCCCACAACACATATTTTGGTTGAGGAATAATAATGATAACTATCTTTAATTTGGTACTGTTATTAAAAGACATTGATATGTTCTTTAGCTCTGGCTATCTTTGAGTCATGAGCCATTTTCTTTGTATCATCATAATGTGTTAACTTGATTGATTGTTTTCTATGATGATACATTGCATAAGTTAGGAAGCCTCCATGCGAGCTAAACAATGTTATGTTTTAACAACAACAGACTCTAGGGAGGAAATGCATTTAACCCCCTCCCTCCAGTAGCTAAGGCTGTTGTCCGTTCTAAGGCGGTGGTTCTGTTGTTGTTGATCTATTGTTTAATGTACTTTCCATTGTTTGAGGGAGTTGTGGCTTTGTATTTGTTTTGTTATGCATTACTTTGTGTCCATTCTAGTTTTACAATCATCTTGAAGAGAAAGAGAAGGCTGGTTGCTTCTTTATTATTGTCGTACATATGTATTGTTACTATAAATGCTCTGTGGCTCTTCCTCATGGTGCCGTGAGTTGGTATGCAGCGTGTGAGTGTGGTATATCCTGACCATATTCAATTTCTTTCTGATTTATTCTGTATCAGTTTTATTATAAGCAAACAAAAGCATTTTTCAATCAATTCAATATTATAATTTTAACTGTAGGAGTGTAGCAAGAAAAGCCTAATTTATTGTTTTTTTGCATGCCAAGATGGCTTTAAATCATTCTGAGCCATTGACATAGAAATATGATTGCTACGCAGAGTATCATTTTTGTCCTTCATATAACTTGCAACAGTAAATTTTTTCGACATTCAGGGGAGACTAAATCATTGTCAGTAGATAAGTAATTTTAGTGAAGGATAAGTGGCTTTTGATTTATTTGTTTTTTCTAGAGATTTTTGATATATTTAACCAAAAAGTCCAGTTAAACTTAAGTGACGCTGAGAACTTATCATTTTGGCATCAAAGGAGTAAAGGTCTTATAAACTGGCTTGACAATATTTATAGTTAAGTAAGAATATGGAATACCCAAAATTATGTTATACAGTAAAATAAATATAGAATTAAGAAATGTAAATACAAGCTAATAGCCTCATTTACTGAAACAAACCGATTATAAATATGTTCAATGCACAAAATTTATTCCTATCAATATTTGCATGGACGCATCTTAGTCAAACTCCTATATGTCACTCTGCTGGAGTCAATTTTCACAATCACAGTCCATATATAACGTTTAGCGAGAATTCAAAATTGTAAGATGATCTCAGCAACTTTAACTATCTCCTTCAGTTTGACAGAGACAGCCACTTTTGACCCAGTCATTGATAATTTGGTACATAATGCAATAGCAAGAATCAAAATCTCACAATTAGATTCGAATAACTCTATTTTTTAATGAACCACTTTCATATAAACATATCTACAGTACAACCTGTCTTAAGCGGCCAGTCAAAGAGAAGACCAAAATTGGGTTTTAAGACTGATTATCGCTTAATGCAGGTCAAAAGTTTTGCAGAATGCTCAAAGGGCATTCTGCAATACTTTGGACCTTCATTAAGCTACCGTTTGTCATTAAGATCTTTGTTTTGTCTATTTTTGAGTGGCCACTTAAGACAGGTACCATTTGTCATTAAGATCTTTGTGTTGTCTATTTTTGAGTGACCGCTTAAGACAAGTTTTACTGTATAGCTAAATGTGAGTATTAAAGCTTTGGTTACTATAAAAGAAAGTACCAATAGGTATTTTGGAAAAGAAATAATGCACAGATGAAATGCTGCAGTACCAGAATTTGTACAATTTCATGCGCAGATCCAGAGGGAGGGACAGGGGGTTCGGACACCCCTGAAAAATCACAACAATATAGGGTTTTCTAGCAATACTGGTCCGGTTCCCCTGAAGAATCACAAAACTGCAAAGCCAGCATTCAATGTTGGGCCATCATCGCTGGCGGGCTGATGATGGCCCGCTTTTTGTGGTATTTGGATCCCCTCACAACTAAAAAAAAGTTGGACCCCCTCTGAAAAAACTCTCTGGATCCGCATATAAATTTGCTGAGATAAATGCAATGTTAATTAATTGTAATGCATCCTTATTTATAACTTCTAACCTGTGATACATTTATTTGCACAACGAACCATCATAGTTCTAAATCAGATGTAAGCATCCAAAAGTGTACAAAGAATAGATAAATGGTATGCTTACCTCAGAAATTGCTTGCCACAAATCGTTATGTTCCGCATTGTCATAGGACAGTGATATCAAATAATTCTGAAAATAAAATTGAGAAAGTGCACACCAACCCCAATGAATGACTTGAAATTGAGATTATAAAACGTTTTCTACTCAACTTAACTCAACATGAAATACATCCTGTATATAAAAGTTAAAATGGCTACATCTGCTGGCATTTTAACATTTATAAAGAAGATTAATACAACATCTGAAATTCTAAGCCAAGAAAATTTCTTTCTCATGATTTTAGTCTAATAGTTTTATTATTGTCAAGTGGCTGTTAGTGTTCTGTAGCTTTGCTCATGGTTCCATGGGCCAGTCTGCAGTATGTGATTGTAGTATTTCCTAATCAAACTCACTCACTTTATTTTTTAGTTTTATGAACAGTTGAACTTTCATGCTCAGTTTTATCCAACCCGGTATAATCATAAGGCACTTCACTATGCTAGAAAATGTACATAAGTGTGTCCAAACATGAGAAATCCATCAGTGAGGAAGTGCATCATCAGAGACACAGATCAGCCTAGGCATCAGCTTGATCTGACCAGCTAGGGGATAAATGTATTCAAAATTTTCATTTTGGAAGGTATATCGTCTGATATACAGTCGGAAATTTAGTTTTACGGCGACGCGTAAGCGGAGCCGTAAAACGTGATTTCCGAACGTATATTCGACGATATACCTCCCCAAATGAAAATTTTGAATATGGTTATCCCCATTCTAATGCACTATTAACATTTTCCCTTCCAAAAGACAGTGAAAATGTACTTTGTTGCGCCTATACGTCCAGCGACGCCAGCTGCATAAAACCGCTTGCCAGCTGCATATATTCACTTGTCAACCAATGAAAAGGGACGTTAGGTAATGACGTCAGGTTTCCGACAGTATATTGCAGGATATACTGTCGCAAATCCATGACGTTATCCAATCAGACGTCGCGTTGCATTTACAAGTGCATTAGAAGGTCTTTGTTGTCCACTGATAAAGGCTTGTGTCCACAGTTACCTACTGGGTGCACAGCAAAGACTTATCAGAATGGGGGATGACCAGGGTGATCTGAGTCTTTGCCTGACACACACTCATTTTTAAATTTTGTCATGTCATTGTTCATGTTGTTCTTTTGTTATTGTTATAAAATGACAAATTGATAAGTAAAATGGATTAATAGCCAAAATTTTCAAATTAATTTGGTTGCCGTATATACCTCTATGGAAAGCAGGGGTAATGCACACCATGATAAAACTTTTTTCTTTCACTGAAGATGCATCAAATTTCAAGTTGACTACGGGATGCACATTTTTATGCGTGTATGGTAATGTATTTGATTAACAAACCTCTAGTCCTTTTCTAAAAGTCCCTTTACCTACGATGAACTCCATCATTTTGATCAGTGCACAGCCCTGAAATAGATAATCACACTGGTAAATGTATACGACGATTCGGTGGTATTTACGCGTATTGCCGGTACCTTAAAGACCGAAAGTGGTAGATATTGGTGTTAATGCTATATAGGAAAACATGCCATATGCCCAAAGGACTATAGAATTAGATCATTTTTAAGCATTCGGCATGCACATTGCGATTTATGTAAGCATTTAGGAATAAATTCGAGAACCGATCTGGATGATCGGTACTCTAATCTATTCCTAAATGCTTACATAAATCGCCATGCACATACTGAATACTTAAACATGATCTAATTCTATAGTCCTTTGGGCATATGGCATGTTTTTCTATACACTGAAGGACTTTAAAAACGCAAAAATCGAAATTAGTAAAATTAACAACTTTTAAATGTATCAATTTTATTGAGATTTGGCAAAAATAAACATCAATATGTCAAGAGTACTTCATTTAAATTTCATGTCAAAATGATTAATAATTTTAGAGCATCAGTCTATCAAAAGACAATACCCTTAGATTCTAAAACTGCAATTTGAATTTTTTCTAGAAATCGGACGTGATTTTAAGTAATTGTATTAATATTTTTTTATTAAAAATCTAGATACAAATTACCCTCGGTGCTCGACTTTTCGGTTGGCACTGACGGTAGCCAGCTGGAACCGATATCGTCGATGTAAATTTCGTCGATACACTCGACGTAAGTTGCCGTCTGGACGTCGGGTCATCATTTTGGTTAACCAGATATGTGTCTGATTTTTAACCGTCCCTGTAGCCTGAACCGATCTCTGAGGCGCTGAACAGATGATGGAAGTCAATTATAATATCACGTGACGTCGGAAACACGCACCCCACCCTTTAAGGTTCCAATTGCGCCAGGTCGTTTATGGTCAGACAAACGCGGCACGAATAATACAGCTATAAAACTAAAGCTACTGTGTTTTTTATACATGTATACCTACAAGCTATATGTAAAATGACAAAATATTTTGCTTCATTGATTCGTGGGGATGCCACGTGCGAAAAATAGAAAATTACGGATGCGTAGCTGGTGGTGGCAATTGTTTATAAAAACACATGTTTTAGGTATAGATAGAGGCAGAGTATCGTTTCCAGCTGATTTAACTTGTTAAAGAAGGCTAAAAATGTTCTGTGTTCAAAAAATAATAATTTTCATTTTTTGCGTTTTTAAAGTCCTTCAGTGTATAGTATTAACACCAATATCTACCACTTCTGGTCTATGAAGTACCGGCAATACGCGTAAATACCACCAAATCGACGTATACATTTACCAGTGTGATAATGCAGATACGATTTTATGATCAAAAATATATTTCTGTTATTTCTAGTTCAAAGCATGTGTTGTGGGTACTAAAAAATCCATCTAAAAGAGACAGATCTTTTGAGCACTCAAAACTTATGTTTAAATTATAAGGTCACAAAATAATTTCAATTATATCCTTGAAATCTTTGCTAATCTAGACTTATGATTAGGGGATAACTGTATTCAAAATTTTCATTTGGGGAGGTATATATGGTCGGAAATTTAGTTTTACGGGGGTGCGCAAGTGAAGCCATAAAAAATATTTCAAACGTATATCCAACAATAAACCTTCACAAATGAAAATTTTGAATATGGTTATCCCTATTCTAATGCACTCTGCAGTTTTGTCTTGAATTGGAGCATTGCAAGCCACATAGAGCCGCACATAATCCAACGAAATGTGAATTAATTAATGCGGGACAAACTGTTTCCGACAGAATACTGTCACAAATTTTTGACATTGTCCAATCAGACGTCCTGCTTCATAAGCATGTGCATTAGAATAAAGATGTATGTTGTAGAAATGGCACTGTATTTCCATAAAAGGCCACATTCGCATATCCCTTGCATACTAAAGCTTGTTTAAGTAGGAGAGAACATTAAATACATGTAAACTTATCATATACCCAGTTATGCATTTTACTGTAAAGTTGTTAATATGTTATTATTTCCCATCAGTTTAAAGATATATTGTAGGTGCTCAAAAGAACCATCCCAGTGAGATGCTTCATTTAACAACCATCTGCTTTGATTGTGAGAATTAGACCTTTAAAAACCCACTCTTATTTTAAGCTGATTGCAAAATTTTTGATATTGCCTATAAGGCAGGAGAAATAGAGCGCGAAAGGCCATAATCGCATATTTCAAATCAAACTGTGGCACAAGGTAGATAAAACATGAACTTGAATAAACTAACTAGAAAATTATACAAGCTTTGTATTCCAGGTAATGTGCATACTTTTTTGTCATCAGCTGAGTTTTTGTTTAAATTAACAACACTATAATAAAGGAAGGTAAAACAATATTGCTTTGAGATCAAACGTACTGGTCTCAGGTAAGTTGCATTCAGCTGTGGTCAAACAGACATATTGCCCATAAAAAATGCACTTGATCAATAAGCATACCTAACGAAATAAACAAACCTTTCTGTATATAATGTTATCAAAGTAGTTTAATATTTGTCCCAGATCTGTCACTCCAGGAATATACATAGGATGAGAAGACACCAATCCATCAGCTTTCAAAGCCAACCCCGTAGCTTGGTATGCCAGGAAATCATCCTACAATAAAACAAAATGTACCTGATAAATCTGGAAAATATGAGCCGCAGCATGCGATTTCTAACGATTTGGCATTTTGACACGTGTAGACTAAGATGAGCCTGTACAGCCTCATTTTTATGTTTATAAACTCCAATTGTCGTTTTGTCAGTAGCTTACATTGTAACAGCTACAGAATATTCCAGTGACTGGCAAATGCTCTGATCAGACTGCGCGAATGCGCAGGCTGGTCTGAGCCTTTGCTGGTCCCTTTTACCACATTATTGGAAATCTCATGTTGCGGCTCAATTATAAAATATAAATAGGACAGCTCATGGCACATGGCAATTAACGGTATATGCGTTAAGCTATGCTGGGCTTTTGATTACTGCCAAATATTATGTATTCAAGTAGTCAAGGGTATGCGGGCTCAACTGAACTTAAGCTGCTTGATGATGCGATAAGTATCAGATCCCATTTGGATGTGTATGCAATTATCAGTTGGATAATATTTTTATTCAATGCTTTATATAATGAGTCAACATTGATCTGAAATATGGACAACTAAACACTGTTTGGAACCACTTTCAATTCTGCCTGTAGAACTGAGTTGGTGTCATCTATGAAATATCAGAAACGTTTTAATTTCAGCAGAACTCCTACCAAATTACAGGGAAATCATGGATATTTATTCCACATAAAACCATGATTCAAGATATCATAATTCAGTTGTAAAATGTTAGCGCATGTGGTAGAAAGTTTTAAATACCAACAACAAACCCATTAACAAGGTCTTAAATTAGTAATACTTATTATGCAGCTGAAAGACACGACTACTATATAGCAAACATATATTGGTACTTATCACATCGATGAGCAGGGAAGACTCTTGCAAGCCTGCGCGAATGCGCAGACTTGCAAGGCTTCCCTGCTTACATACAGAATCAGCGAAATTTTAGATCTCTAGCTTCGATGGATACGTCAGCAATTGCGTTTGTAGGACACGTTTGTGGGTATGCGATAGGTACCAAATGTGCTGGCCTATTGTAATGTTTTCTCATACTTTATTTTCTAATGTTACAGAACTGACTGCAAAATGAGTTATATCTTCATGTTTGATCACTGTCTCTCTCTGATCTTTTTTTAAGGGATCAAAATTAATTTCATTTTGAATATAACCATTCCTATTTTGATACACATTAGAAAAAAATGAAAGAAAAAAGCTTACCATTTTCCAGGAAGGTTCCGCCAGATTTGCTCCAAGGAATTCACCATAGGTTGCAAAGCCTTCATTCAGCCATAAGTCATCCCACCATGCTGGGGATACCAAATTACCAAACCACTGGAATTAAGTTCAAACGAAAATTAATTGCCTACTTGATCGAGATAAGGAATCATTTTGAGCATAAAACTATTATTAATTATCTTAATATTCATATAGACTGCACAATCGATAGTACACCATCGCAAATACACGCTTTTTTACCATTAACCTTGACGTTCAATGCTACATGCAATGTTTCCAGTACCCTTTTCATCATGTGAACTATCCGCCTGCAAAGTTTGAAGTTGCTAGGTCCAACGGTTTATGTAGAGATGCATTTGCAAGAAAATACAGTATTTGAGCTTGAACTTGGCATCAAGGTAATTCAAAGTATTGCCCAACACCCTCTACATCATGTGACCAAAGTGCCTTCAATGTTTGATGTTGCCACATTCAAAAGTTTAAGAGTAGATGCATTTACAAGACAATACATTATTTGACCTTTGAACTTTACTTTGGGGGTCACACAAAATGTATCCCACTACCTTTACATCATGTGACCTATGCAGCTACAAAGTTGAAATTGCTATATTTAATCGTGTAAAAGGAGATACATTTACAAGAAATATACGGACAGAAGTACAGACACACAACATAATGGACAGAATCCTACAATGAGAGTAAAAATCAACAACGAATCAACAACAACATAACCACCGCCTTAGAACCGACAGCAGCCAAAGCCACTGGGGACTTAAATACATTTTGCTGGTACCAAATATTCGCCCTAGATTCTGTTGTTGTTGAAGCACAAAAATGTTAAGCTCGCATGGAGGATTCATAACTATTGCAATGTAAATCCATACTTATCATAACAATATGTATCGTCCATTAGAATAAAAAAATTAAATAACTCATTCATAGACACCTTGATCTAAATGGGTTAAATCAGACATTTAATTATGATTCACTTCCTTTAAAAGATGGATTGCTGTATCACACCAGATAAGGGGCAATCAGAAACGCTCTTCATAATCGAGGAACGCGGATCAAAAATCGCTAGAACAGTGTTTTCGATTGCGATTTGTCACCAATCGTCGTCGAAAGTATTAACGTTTTCAATTTCCGCCTATCAGGTGTGTGTATCAAGGGATTAAATTGGCAGTACTGACGTTATGTGCAATTTCGTGGGCGATGACCAAAGCAGCATCAATCTTGTCCAGGTACGAGCCTCTAGATTCATCAAACAGAAACACGTCTTCTCTATAGACTATTAATCCCCAGTTCTCCATGGCAGTCCATAAATATTGGCTGTAGGCTATAGAGTCTGAAAAGACCAGGGCTCGGGGTTATAAAACCTAGTCACACAAAGTGAATGAAGTGAATGCCATACAATTATTTTGTTTATTTTGGAGTCATCTTTCATTTGGTATAGGCACATTTAGCATCTTTGCAAATTTTGATCTAAATTTTTGTGTTAATTTTGCGCTGATGTGTTTGTTTGTTTGGTTTGAATCTTTACGCCCCAGTCAGTTATTTATTAAACAGTGGATAAAGTGTCTTGCTCAAAGAAACAACACTGTGACAGTAACTTCGCAGGCCGTGAGTCTCCTACAAGCAAAACTTTGATCCAAAGTCTGTCACTGTGTTTGTTTGTGTATGACAATAATAACACAAATTTTTTAAAGAGGAAAACAAAAACTATGACTGATGAAGGTTCACTTAATCTTACAGAAAATCATCAGAGACGAACCATGATCAATTTTTTTGGTGCTGATTAGTCTTAATAAATGATAAGATGCTTATGATAACGAAAATGAAATTCAAACGTGTCTGATTCTGTTGATTACCAATAATGGATGTTGGGAGTGACTTCACACACCCTCCCAATCGATGTTTTGTGACAGATTTATGTATGTGGCCATGAAAGCAATGCATACAACTAGCATGTATGCTATAGAGAATACTAGGTGGGTGTCTTTTGATGTAAAGCAAAAAGGAGGCAAAGATCAGGAAACGATACAATCAAGTACCACACCTGACCCAGGATATCACATGGGAAAGTAACAAAAATAAAATAAACATCACCAACAAGAGTCAAGATGCTTAAAATAACTTGATATTAAGTTTACCAGGCAAGGCTTTGAGAACGCTTGTTGGTATCTTGAGGCTTGTTGAGGGATTTAACATGCATTCTCAAAGCCAAGTCTGGTAAACGTTATACCAAAGGACGGGGACCTGGTACATGTGTTCTATTTATCAGTTTAGTTCAAACTAGCGATAATGAAGTATTTATAGTTTTTGTGTCGATTCAATGTCATTGAAGACGTCATTCAAAAAGTGCAACGCCATCATGACCTGATAAAGGCACATGCCGTGAGATAGACAACGTTTATCAGGCAACTTGCAACAATGCAGTTAATATGAGAGGTAACTGATAAAACATCTCACAAGAGAGTGTGCACTGTGATGTTTATATCTGCTACAACAGTTTCATATTAGTATCGACACACAAGGTATTGATGTTGCATTACTTTTATTTTAAGCGTATGAGTGTTATTTGCGTTGTCTAAATATTATCAATGTATTTAACTTTGGTGCATAACGTTGCTAAATAATCAAAGTTTGTTATGTGAATATTTAAAAGAAATACATGCATACAATTTGGAATCGACAGACATAAACGTCAAGCCAACATAACTTTATCGCTTGAGAATATTTACCCATCTTTGCCAGTGGGTAGGGAATGTTGAAGTATTCTTCAAAGTGTGTCAGTACTCTGGAACTCAAATCAACTGCAAAGGCTGTTTGGTTGACAGCTTCTGGTCTTGTCCAAAGCTTCATCTAAAGAAACAATTTAAATACAACATTAAAACTGTATTATTTTGTGCATAACTGTTAAGACATTAATAGATATTATCACTTAATATGTATGATATGAGTCAGTGCATGAGATTTCCAACAATTGGGTATGTGCAACCAGCAAAGCCTCAGACCAGCCTGCGCATATGCGCAGTCTGATCAGAGCCTTTGCTAGTCGCTTGAGTATTCTATGATTGTTAAGCTACTGGCTGAACACCATATGGAGTTTCTAAGCTTAATAGGGGGCTGCAGAGGCTCGTCTGAGTCGACACCTGTCAAAATGCCACATTGTTGGAACTCACATGCACTGGCTCATATTTCAAACACGTGCATGAGACTGTTATTGAAATAGAGTTTATTTGTATACGGTTCAATTCCTAGAGGTTGTGGGAGCTTTAAAAACGTGTGGTGATGCATTACAACTATATGGATGCCATTTCTGGCACTATTATTTTGAAAAATGAGCTGTTAAAAACATAGTATTATCATATGACGTCGCGTCTGCGAGTGAAATGTCGCCATGGAATAAAATCGATAAACCACTAGTGGTTTACAGATTTATGGGAAACGTTATGACGTCCATAACAACGTTGTGTACATAATGAGAAAATTCTAACGTTTTTACGGCAGAAATGAGATTTCAAAGTAATGTCATATGATAAATAGGATCTAACATTCTTGCTCTTGTATTATTGAATTAATTAAACTCGTTGTGAAAAAGAGATAAAATGCTCGGCAAGCCTCGCATTTTTTCTCTTTTCCCCAACTCGTTTAATAAATTCAATAAAACATGAGCACTCATCTAAGATCCTCTATATAATGCAAGCTACCTGGCTGTCATCACTTTACAATGTTTCAGTAGCATGCTAATCACAGGAAGCAATATTTTTCAAGGAAGCAGACATTTTGAGAGACTTTTCAAACACAAAGTGATGAAGACACTGGTCAGGTAGAGTGATACCATAGTCAAAGATAACAAAATTCAAGTAGATAAACATCTTAGGAGAATTTAATAGTTGTGACGTATTGTTATATACATAGACGCCTACACTGGACACTGTTTTAGTCGAATGCTAGTCAGAGTCAACATTATGTATCAAGTCGGATAGCATTTAGGAGAGAACTTAAGCAGGAGATAATTTCTTACTTAGATATCAATACTGAAGCCTGTCGTAGTGAAATGATAGTAGTTGTGAGAAATTTGCATCAAGTAGGAAGACATTATAGTAGAACATACAAACATGTCGTGATGACATGTAACTTACCTGGACGCCATTACTGGACACTGTTTCAGTAGCATGATAGTCGCAGACGACAATGTGTATCAAGTAGGTAGACATTTTAGGAGAACTTTTAAAAACGTCGTACATCCAGCCATCTGTACTGAAATTAAATTAGCAGAAAAAAACTCACCATAAGGATTTAAAATAGCGCATATTACAGTCTGCAATATTAGACAGAGTTTGAAAGATAAATCAAATGCAAAACCCCCAAAACGCTGACCCCTATCTTACTACAAACTTTCAGCATGAATTTAACTCGTTTCCAATTTGCTTTAATTCAGTAACCTGACATTTCTAAGCACAAGTAGAGCAAACACGATATAAATAAGTATTTAATCACATTGCCTTCCTTGTGTTTTTCACTAAGCGAAAACAATACTTACAAATTGTATTGGAAGTTGAATTGTAAGAGTTCTAAAATATGAATTATACACGTTGGACATATAATTTCCCTGATATTATTTAGCTGCAAATATAGCCGCTCCAAAGACAGGTGGTAACTCGTTTTACAGCAATTTTGGCAACTTCGCTATTGACGCCAAAAAAAAGTTTAAAGTATAAAGCTATCATACAACAACATATGGTTCATTACGTGGTATTTTGAGATTGTGAGTATCATTTACCAAAGCTTGCGTTTCCTTTTTACCATAAATCCTTAGAATAAAATAAGACACTACAGAATGCATTAAGAGCTATGTAAGATTGGGATTATAACATTAGTATTGTGTTTTAAATTCTTGGCACATCGACTGTGGTGCATGTACTTAGATTTGCATTATAAAATAAGAATAACTGTACATTCTTACCCTTGAACAGTTTTCTCTAATTCTGCATTCGTCAAGGCAAATTTGCCAGGTTTTCTTGCTATAGTAAAGTCAAATACTGCCTTGAAACTTGGTTCGTCAAAGCACGGGAAAATCTTTCTTGCCTCTGCAGGTTCAAGATCTGAGTTGACGATATATCTAAATGAAGCAAAAGATTGTATTGAAATTTTATTTTGCTTTCATGAAAATGAATGGATTTCTAGCTAAAGGCGTATATTTCCCTAGTTGACATGATTATAAACATAAACATTTTAAAATTGCCCTAAAGTATTTTAAAATTTGGGTCTTTCGGTAGTAAAATATACATACTAAGCATCAAAGTACATTACAAAGCTAGTCATCATTTATAAAACCGTGAAAACTGGCGTTTCCTTATCCTACACTTCATTTTACGTCTTTTATACTGGGCACTGTTTCGAACAAACTATTAGTGAATGCGTTGCTATTTTTTTAAAGAGTAAAAAGCAAACCTATTAAGGATTGAAGTGGTATTTAGTTCCAAAAGTTTTAGACCATTCCTGCTTCCTGCGCATGAGTACAAAATATGCTTCTAAATGTGTTTTTGTCATTGAATAGTTGAAAGTCTCGCCTTTAATTTTGTTTAAGAGGCTTTCCCCCCTAGACGAAAGATGTCCCTTGGAAAAACAAATGTCACTACATATATACGCAACATATGTAAAGGTCCCCGTGGGTCTATGTAGGAACAGGGTTGTACAAGCCAAAGAATATATATGACATACGAAAGCCGCTTTGCAAAACGACCATTCTTATTGCACATCAATTGTATATTTACTTTCTGTACACGTACTGTTTATATAAAACCGGTAATGATACTATTGAACAAGGAGATTCCAACAGTGAGGTCATAATATGTTTTGTACTAAAATTAAGGTCTCAGCAGATCTTACAGTTATCAAAAGATAACGGTTTTGGGATTTACCTTAAACGTCACTTTGTCGAATTATATATAGGACAGTTGTTTACCTTGGATAATCGGCCAATTTACCATATACTATAGTGCCAACGAAGAGTGACAGTCACGTGATATTTTGTTTACAATTGCCGAGTATATAGTACAATGCTACCCATAAAATATTAACTTGTGTTCTTCACGTTAGAAGATACTGTAGTGTAGTGGTTATATCTACGGCGTTGGACGCAGGCGTACCAGGATCGAACCTATTTAGGGATTGTTGTTTTTTTTCTTCATATTTTTTCTAGGCCCAAAAGGAACAGGCGGCATTATTTCAGCTTACTGTAAATTCGGAAGTTTTCGCGAAGTTTTATTTTCGCGAAACTTCTCACATGCAAAATTTCGTGAAAATAAAATTATCGCGAAATGACGAAATCACTCTGTTGTTTACTTGCCCTAGTCACAAATTTTGACGTCGCAAATATGTCATTTAACGCTCACATTCGCGTGTATTTCATAATATACAGTAGCTCGTGTTGTTACAGAAGTTTTTATATATGTACCTTGTACATGTTAAAGGGATAAAAAAAATAATAAAAATAAATAAAAAGAAAAATAAATAAGACATGAAGAGAATAATAAAATCAGACCTCCACCCCCTCCCCCTCCCCCCACCCCCTAAAAAATTTTAAAAAAAATGAATAAAAAATAGCAGCCAGTGAGATTCGAACCTAAAAAATGTTCTTTATGGTTTAGCAATCCTCCTCGTTACCACTTGAGCTACCGCAATTCTATAGATCAATTGTGTATTTATCCTGTCATGAAATGTAAGTCCCATAACTTTGTAAACAAAACATGACGTCACTTCTACTCTTGGCTGGCAGAATAATAACTTTTAATTTTCACTGTAAAGGCGGCACCTCATGAATGTGTAATAAGTACTTATCTACCTAAGACATAAGTGAAAGCTGAAAATGAGGTGTGATTTTATTCGAAAGTTATTGTATCATCTTGCCCCATAACACCTCAGTACAGACACAAAACATATTATCCAATCCTTAAAACACCAGCAAAAATGTCTGTTCATTCCTTAATGTAAGTATAGAGGCAACAGTGTGGACCCCAGATCAGACTGCTCACAGGAGCAGTCTGATCTGGATCTACAATGATTGTCAAAGAGTCTTCAAAACATATCCGCAGACGACGACTGCAGACGATTTGTTGTGATTGGCGCTTTTTGTGTTAATGAATTGGAGTTCAGTGTATAAACGGTCACGATACCCATTAAATACGCGCGCGTTTGCTCGAACAACTTATTCTTTATCAACAAATCAAATGGTCATTCCACAATCGATAACGAATCGTTCGCTGTGCTATTTATCTTCGAAAAATGTATGCAGTTGAACATCCTATTACTTGACTTTTCGCTTACTGTAAAGGCGGCAACTTTAATATTCATATCTGGGTGTGGTTCGACTATTTCATCTGCTAAGGAAGGGAAATCAGGTTTTATTTATAATTTGGTAAAGAGTTAATAAGCTTTTTGAGTCGCTCAAACGTGCGTGCATTTCATGAAAATCCTAACCGTATACACACTGAACTCACACATATTAACCCTTAAAGCGCATAATCACAAAATGTATGTTTTTTGCCGCCCGCTAGACTATTTGAACCCTCATAGATAAACAGTGTGAACCCAGATCAGACTGCTCCTGTAGGAACGGTCTGATCTGGGTCCACAATGTTTGCCTCCCTGCTTATGTTAAATAGACATTTTCAGATGCAGTTATTTTGCTGGCGTTTTAAGGACTAAATAATGTCTGAGGTTGTGGTACAAGATGATACAGTTACTTTTGAATAAAATCACGCCTCCTCTTCAGTTTTTACCTATGCCTAAGGTTGACTTGTCCTAATTACGCATTTATGAGGCGCCGCCTTTACAGTAAGCGAAAAGTCAAGTAATACCCCAGTGTCATTCCAGTTTTTTTTTTCGTTGCGTACATATATCTAATCAAAGGAAGTGCATTTAACGAGTGATTTTGTAAGACGCTAGGTATACATGTACTTAGCGTCTATTCTGCCACAAAGAACGTACACTTTTTCGCCATTTCTCTTATACCACGTGTGGTAGAACCCCAGAAAGTTAGAGCGAACAGAGTACTTGAATCCGCCAATGGCAATGGTGTAATTTCTACCATGCATAATCGGTTTTCTGGTTGTTATGATGACAGTGGCGAAATGCGCATTGAGCTCGTAGCTGTGGAATATGTCCTCAGTTTGATTCTCTTCCATCACTGTGATTTGTCCTAAAAAACGGTAAAAAACTTTGCATAAATATTACTGTCCAACTACAGTAAAAACTCGAAAATACGAACTTCGATTTTTCGAAATACTCGTTAATTCGAAATATATTTCAAACACAATGGACTCAGATAATAGGGCAAACGTATACTATCTATAAAAATATAATGTTTTGTGTGCATTAAAGAAACGACCCCATGAGACGTTTCTTTTACGCACACAAAACAAATGTTTGTTAGGGGATACATGTTAATAATCATTTTTAGGGTTACATATCCTTATTTCTACCTCCTATTCAAACTTCCGATACTTCGAAATAAAATATCACATCCCTAGGACTTCAAATTTACGAGATACGACTGTATAGTGTGTAAAACAACTTGAGGTTAAAGTTTCTCCAGTGATAGATGTTAAACATTTCTACTTGTTTTTGCTGTAGCTTTTCACCGGATCTTTACAATCCAACAGAATATAGCTTTTAAAGCATTGGAAAGTGTACACCAAGATCAGTGGCAGTTCAGCTGCCACCATATGTGTTGCTGTTTATTCATTGTTTGTTGTTGTCCCATGGTTAGTAGGGGTTAAGTGTTAGGTCTTTGTTTTGCTTAGCGGTGCCTTGTTTACTTTCTAGTTTTGCAGTCATCCCGCTGAGGAAGAGAGAGCTGGTTGCTTTAATTTTGTTGTGTTCTAGATGTCATGTCGCTGTTATCGTTTCTTGACGCTTCCTCGCGGTGCCATAGGTTGGTCTGTAGTATGTGAGTGTGACACTTACTGGCCATGCTCACTTACCTTTATACATGTATCTAAAAAAATCTGTTTTATCATCAAATTCTTGCATGGGAATTCGTTACGCGAAGCTGTTTGAAGCCGAAAAATCCATGTTCAAATCATGGGATTCACGTGCTGTTTGAACATGGCTTTTACTTGAAAAAGCCTAAACTGGGCCCTGATTTGCATGCATGACGTTACACTGAAATGTGTTGCGGCCGTTACTGATCATTTCGCTGATGCTTTCGTTCGCAAAAACGTTGCACGCGTATATATGGTGTTGTGGCGACGTAATGACGTTCGAAAGTTGACGCTGACGCCATTTTGTTTTGAGAAATCAAGTGTTAGAAAAAGAATATTTAATGTTTAAGCGACGTTTTCAGCGCTTTTTATGCTGAAATCAGGTAAAATATGCAAGAAGAACGATCACACATGTTTGTTTCATTGCATTAACACTTGCCGGGTCCCTCGTGCGATGTTTGAACACTCGGCCTAACGGCCTCGTGTTCATCCAGCTTCCTCGGGACCCGGCAAATGTTAATGCATGAAAAATCATGTGTGATCCCTATATTGTATATCAATTATTTTGTAAATATTACCTTCAGTTAGTTCCATATCTCGCGCATGTAGAATAACCTTGGCACGTGTTTCGTGGCAATGGACATGGATTGTTGTATTACCGGTCACATAGAACTCTGACGGTTCTTGAGAATAAAAGTCTGGGCGAAGAAAGACTTCGTATACCAACGGCTCGAACGCTTTTGGCAGGCGAGACAAGTCGACGACTGGTTTTGTGGTGGTCGTGACTGGAGTCTGCGTTGGTGAGGGTGGCGAAGTTGGTGCACTAGGACATGCGTCACCTATAAATGGAGTTATCCCAACAGGTACATGAAGGTATGATGCCAATGGTCAGTATTATTGAATGTGTCTTATCATAAGGAATATCATTATATACGGTTTATGCGTGTGGATCTGAATGATTTCCTAGATATGAAGCGGGGTCGTGCACTCTAGTCACTCACTAGGGGACTTCCCTGTTATTGCTATTGAATGCGTCTTGTCATAAGAAACATGAATATATATATATATGGTTTATGGGTGGGGATATGAACAGTTTCCAAGTTACTAAGCCTTTAATGATCAAAATATACCACGTGGTTCAAGAGTTATGAACATTTTTACTAAATGGTAACAGACGGGCAGACGGACTCACACAGATATTATAGTGTGCACCTATGGGTCGTGCAATTCCGCGTGAAAACGAAACCAAAGGAGTTGTTAAAATTAAACAAGACAGCCTTGACCTTGTGATGGCATTTTGTGCTATAGACTTGGCATCTCTTAAAAATAATAATTGAGCCGTGACATGTGATTTCCAACAATGTGGTATTTTGACATCTGTAGACTCCGACGAACCTGTGCAGCCTCTTGTTAAGCTTAGAAACTCAAAATGAAGTTCAGTCAGTGGCTGAACAATCATAAAATACTCAAGTGACTAGCAAAGGTTCTGATCAGACTGCGCGTATGCGCAGGCTGATCTGAGGCTTTGCTGGTCGCACAAACCATATTGTTGGAAATCTCATGCACTGGCTCATGTGTATCCTGTGAATTAACCATTTGCATCAATACTTTTGACGTATTCTGACATTTTCAAACTTTTTTTCTCAAAAAAATCTTTTAGGAAAACGACCAGAGTGTCAGACGGTTTGGATCCAGATCAGATGATTTGAAAATAACATATGGTTGCACCAATCTGCAAATCTTATACATTCAGCGTACAAATATGTTTCCAACATTGTTTTTGAATGATAATTTCAATACTACTGTCGTGCCAACCATAAGTGACAGTGACGTAATATTTTCTTGCAATTGTTAAAGCTGCATACTCTGTAACTATGAACATTTTTCGAAATTTTTTTTTTCTTTTTAAACCATTTGTAAAAGTAGAATTAAGCTATGTTTTCACAATAAAAATGTTCAGTACAGCTAAAAACTGCATGGAAAAGTGAATTATCTCATCAAATAGGTGTGTTTTTCTCTTGTTTGTAATTATTTGCGTCCCTCCAATAATTCCAGACCGTTGAATTTTAACATAAATGCAGTTGTTTTGATAGTGATACCTTGTTAAGATTTACGAAAATGGTAAAATGTTTACCTGAATTTGAGTATTTTTACTGTGTTCTTGAAAAATAAAAACATTATTATTAAAATTAGAAGATCAAAAGTTACAGACTATGCAGCTTTAAAGCTGCATAGTCTGTAACTTTTGATCTTTTAATTTTTCAACTAATGTTTTTAAATCTTCAAGAACACAGTTAAAAAACTAAAATTCAGGTATACATTTTACCAATTTCGTAAACCTTAACAAATTATCAGTATCAAAACAACATCATTTATGTTAAAATTAAAGACAAAGAAATTTTAGCAATAATACTGGTACCACTCATTATGTCTCTCTCCAGGGGTCATACTGGACAGATCAAAAGGACAGTCATAATGAGGTGATTATGACTTCCCTACAGGGGCAATAAAAAAGGTTCCATGAAGGGATTAGGTAATTTATGATAAAATATTGATCTTTATCTTAGTGAACGAAATTGTGTTGTAAACAAGTAATTCCCCATTTGAGGCTCCTTGAAATTTGTGAGATATTGAAACTGTCCCTTATCAGTTAATCCTTTAATGATCTCTACTGGACAGTGATCTATGCCTTTAACTGTATATAATTATTGGAGGGACGCAAAAAATTACCAAGAAGAGAAAACACCTATGTTTTTACAAGATAATTCACTTTTCCGTGCAGTTTTCAGCTATAGTGAACATATTTATTGTGAAAACACAACTTAATTCTACTTTTACAAATGATTTAAAAGAAAATAAAAAAAATCGACAAATGTTCATAGTTGCAGACTTAGTCTCTTTAAGTAGATCTTTAACTCGTACGCTCCGCTTGGGGCTGACATGATTCGATAGTTTACTTGTGTATTAATCCTATCATGCGGATAAGATTAATACACAAGTGATATATCGATTATAAGTCCTTGATAACTTTATAAACAACACATGTCGTCACTGTTACTCTTGGCTGGCAGGACAGTAAGCCATAACAGTCTAAAGCTATGAGGCGCAGAAAAATACCGAAAAACGAACAGCATGGTTAATCCGAACCCGATATGCACAGCGGCGCGGAAGAAGTGTTTCGTGTTGTTATTTTTATTTTGTTTGCTTCTTTTGCATACTTTGGATCAAATGGCCTTCCTTCTAATTGTCGTGCCAGCCAGGAGTGACAGTGACGTCGTGTTTTTGTCTACACATTAACTTCTACACTCCAATTAAGCTAATGCGAATCGATAGATCACTTGTGTATTAATCCTATCCTGCGGATAGGATTAATACACAAGTGATATATAAATTATAAATCCTGATAATTTATAAACAAAAGAGGTCGTCGCTGTCACTCTTGGCTGGCAGGACAGTAAGCCGTAACAGTCTAAGGATATGAGGCGTAGAAAAATACATAAAAACGAAATGTGACGCTAACAGCATTGTTAATCCGAAACCGATATGCACAGCGGCGCGGAAGAAGTGTTTCGTGTTGTTGTTTTTTTGTTTATTTTTTGCTTCTTTTGCATATTTTGGATCAAATTGCCTTCCTCCGTAGTTGATGTGCATTTTGTAAACACAACTGCTGTGTACTGATAAATAAACAACAGTTTATCTTTCGTTGCTTCTTCGTTGTCGTTCAGTATCAATTCAAAATAATCCTTAAAAACGCAAAAGTACCAAAGAGCCTAATGTGGATGCCTTGAAACTAGTACTTCATTCCAGTAAGCATATAAAGGGGGATAACTCTCGGTCTGCCAGCGAAAGGCGTTTTGCTAGTGGGCTGACAGTGTGCCGAGATAGCATACTGGCTACGACGCTGTATTAATGTGTTTTTTTTATGTTGGGTCTCGAACCCTGGGTCCGAGGTTGGGTTCACCTTTCCCACCGGGTAAGTTCACTGACTTCCTATCATTAATGAGCCAGTGCATGAGATTTCCAACAATGTGGCATTTTGACATGTGTAGACTCGGACGAGCATGTGCAGCCTCCTTTTTAAGCTTAGAAACAAGTTGTGTTCAGTCAGTAGCTTAACAATCATAGTATACTCAAGCGACGCGCAAGGGCTCAGATCAGACTGCGCGTATGCGCAGGCTGATCTGAGGCTTTGCTGGTCGCACATACCAAATTGTTGGAAATCTCATGCACTGGCCCATTTATTTTCGGCT
This sequence comes from Loripinus fragilis, assembly GCA_964019695.1. Classification (NCBI taxonomy): domain Eukaryota; kingdom Metazoa; phylum Mollusca; class Bivalvia; order Lucinida; family Lucinidae; genus Loripinus; species Loripinus fragilis. Next base: position 50,860,367 of record OZ026524.1, read on the forward strand.
ATTGCGCTCATAGGATCTCAGTCATGAAAAGCACCTACCTCGAGTTTAATGAGAGATCATTTCAGTACCCGGGGATAAAAAGGTGGGATCATCTACTCAGTGCCTCTACCAGCTGGGATCACTTGCTAAACCTTTTTCAGACCAATGGAATTTTCCACAAAGCTACATACAATAAAGCCAGGGTGGTACATTGTATACTAGTAATTTGAAGGGGTCACAGGTTATAATTAAAAATGATTTTTCCTTTAATTTAATGATCGATTTTCTTCTTAGTAAATAGTGCAGACCCTGAAGAAATGCCGCGTTTTGCGGCATTTCATATGGGTCTGCACTGTTTGAAAAAGAAACCGTTTATGGGGTTTCCAGTCCTAAAGGGTTACATGTAACTAGAGGGGTTCGTCTGTCGCATAATAAAAGTAAGACAGGAGGCAAAGATCAGGAAACGATACAATCAAGTTCCACACCTGACCCAGGATACCACATCGGATAGTAACTTAAATACAATAACGTCACCAACAAGAGCCAAGAGGTCAGCCCTTTCCCAGCAGGTGACCACCAGGCGGCAATGAACAGACGCAAAAGTATGAGAAACACAAGACACAAAAAACGCAAATGATCCACAAAAGAAGAACCGCCTTGGAACGTGGAACGGTCAGTAAAATATTTTACTGGAGCGCTTAAACCGGTTTCACGGCGCCAATCTCACCCTTAGTTCAGATGTGGATCAAGACACATGCCACAAGTCGACTTCTAGTTGTCATCCCTTTTGGTGTAAACTAACATTTACTTTCATGCTAAAACTTTTAGAAGCAAATATTTCTCCAGTGATTAATGTTAGACATTTCTACCTGTAATCGTTGTAGTTATTCTCCGGATCAATAAATCGAACAGAACATAGCATTATAAGCAGTCGAAAGGCTACACCAATATCAGTGGCACTTCAACTGCCACCAAATATGGTGTCAAGCTACACTTATCAAGACTCCTGATAAGACTACGTAATTGAAAAATATTTTCTTCATTTCTCAACCAAAAATATGTTATGGGTACTCAAAAGAACCGTCTCAATGAGACGGTTCGTTTGAGCACCCAAAACGCATGTGAAAATTGATGGATAAGAAAAGAATTACAATTTTACGGTCATAAAATGTCCTTATCTGGACCTATGATGTCTTATATTTTACAATGAAGCATTTAATCTATTAAAATTGCGGCCAAAAATCCTTGGGCCCTAACTTCACAAAACAATCTTTATGCAATGGGTCGAAAAAGTGGTCGAAGAATTGTACCCATTATAATCAGTTTTAGCAATTAGTTCTTGTTCTCTATACACATGCACAAGATGTCTTATTTCCAAGTTTACTGGTTATCTTTAATACACATGTTGTATTCATCAGCAACGATAAAAGTAAAAGAAGAGGGCAACGATCATGACTCGATACAATTAAGTACCACACCTGACTCGAGACATCATATGGGAAAGTGACAAAAATACAAGGAAACATCACATTCAGGACAGCCAAGAGGTCAGCCCTTTACCAACATATGGTCTCAAGGCTGCACGGACTGACAGGACAGTATAATAAAGACAAACGTGAAATATAAAAATAACAAAAATAATCTACAAAAAAAGCATATCCTTGGAACGGTCAGTAAAAATTCACTGGAGGCCTTCAACATGTTAAACAGTACCAACCTCACCCTTAATTCTGTAGTGGACAAAGACACATAGATGTTTGGTTCGCATGAAAGATTAATCATCTCCAAGTACGTACAGATATAAAAAGAGATAAAACAAAGTTACGGACTCATGAATATTAATAACGGAGCAAAACTTTTTACAATCGAGCTATTAAAAGTTGCGCTGGGACATTATAGCAGTGAGATTTATTTCAATAGATAGACAATCCTGTTAAAACAGTTTGCGGCAAACACTTTTCCAGTGATAAATGTTTAAATTTTTCTACTTGTTATTGTTGTAGATATTCGCCTGGCCAATAAAATTTAACAGGACATTGTTTTAGAAGCAGGTGGAGCGAGAGTTGAAAGGTTACTTATAGTTTACTCCGCCACAACAAATCGGTTTGCACAGAAATTTAAAAATTTGGCAAACTTAATCACATATTTTGTCAATATGTTTACTATCTATTAAGTAAAATCATGAAGTAAATCCGTGAAGTGGCCAATGCGGCTATTTTCAAAGGAAGAAGAGGAGAAAAGTATAAGTAGGTCATAGATCATATATTACAATTATAAAGAAATTAAGTGGTTTACTCGCTGCGCTCGTTCCCACTTAATTCATTTATAATTGTAATATATGAGCATAACCTTTACATCATGACCAGTGGCAGTTAAGCTGCCACCAAACTTGGTGTTAAGTAAACCATTGTAGTCTTATGTTCTGCAATGAAGGCCTCTATTTTAAGACTGACAGCTGACAGCAATAAATTATCATTATTTTCGTATCATCATTTACATGCGCAGGCTGTTCTGGTCCCAAGCTTACTACAAGTTGCATACTGGCATTGTTAGGGTACCTTTTCTGCAGGGTTTTCCATTTCCCTGCTATAAAACATTTAACGTTTAGTGGGACATTAAAGGGAGATCGTTGACCGTAATAAACTATTATATTACTTTTCAAACGTGGGTTTAATTTAATTTTGTGTTAAAATACTCGTCAACATTTGTAATCTATCAGCTTCGTGCATCAAATAAATCATGATTCTTTTTTGGCCTGTGCATTATATTGGAGACTTAATTTGGCCTTTATTAACTGCCGTAAATTGCTGCTGCAGTTTTCCGGGTACCGTATTTGCATGTACGTCGTGCAATATATTACATGAAAACTTACTTTATTTGGTAAAATCGTAAATAAAAGTTAACCACAAAAATACAAAATTGATCTAAATCCTGTGAGCCCCAAGATTCAAGATACAGTTAAAACTTTTTTTTATATTGACACTCTTTATACATGTAACAGCAAAAATGTTTACGACGTCGGTACATGTAGTATTTGCATAAGGTTGAAGTTGAGTTCATTACAACAGAAATTCAGTTTAATGTCAAATCATTTGGGGACAAACACTGGTTGATTGTACTGTGACCATTCGTATTCTAACACTTTGTATCTCATTTATCTGTACCTGGTTGTTGTAATTCCAAATTATTTCCCTCCCTCCATCTTGTGTAAGATGGCATAAATAAGGATGGAATGTCTGCATTATATGTGATCACATCCATAACACTTTCGCTGCCAAACGCGACTGTAGTCGAATTTACCGTTCACTGCCAAACGCGACTATACTGTAGAAATTAAAAGGCATAGTTGATAGCTTTCTATTTTTAACAGTTATAAGGGACGCAAATCTGTGTTCTTTATTTCAAAATGTTCAGGGGACATGATAATATCGTATATGGAAGAATACGCAATTTTCTGTACCAAAATGACATTACAGAAATGTCTGTAATGTCATTAGATTTCGCGAACGTTAAAAACATCGAGAACATGTCCACGGAATGAAATTCAGGACGCATTAAGCCCTTCAGTTGCCATATTTTGTTTTATTTCTGATGAAACAATATAATATCGGAATAAATCCTTATATTTGATACTTGGTGTAAATGCATGTTTTATCTTTTTTGCAAAAAATAAGTTGTTTGTAGGCATTTTCCATATTTTCAATATGGCTTCCAAAATGGCCGCCAACGGTCACGTGACTATTATTATTATTATTATTTGTTCAAATGAAAGTTTTATATCTTAGCAACATTCTGTGAAAGTATCATAGCAATAGAGTGAATGGTTCTGGAGATACTCTGTGTTGAATCCATATACCCTCAATATTCAGGAGTCCTTGAAACATGCTTGGCACTGAAGTATTGGTTTTTTTAGGTGCTTGGCAGCGAAAGTGTTAAACCGTCCAAATGCGTATTATTAATTTCACAAAGTTGGGCCATTACATACATGCATGTAACAAACAGTGTGTACTCAGATGGAATCTAGGTCTTCACTTTTTGCTGTCACAAATGCCATATTTCTCCATTCAGTTCGATCACATAGAAATATCCATTTTTTAAAAATATTTATATATAGTAAGATAAAGAAGTAAGAAAGAGGGCACAGATCAGGAATCGATACAATCTAGAACCACACCTGACTCTCACAATATTCTGAATATGATGGCTAATTAGAAAAATGGCCGGCATGCGGTCTCATGCCATTGTCGATCAACTAGTGAAACGCCATTTAAATGGCGTTTCACTGGTGGGCCGATAGTGGCCCGTATTTATTATCTTACGGTGTAAAGACAAACCGTACGAATACTTACAAATATTTCTGTTATTACCCGCCGCTAATCCAGCGCACTGCAAGATATTTGTTTCAGACACTGCCAGCCCTTCCAAATTGTAATTACAAGTCACATCCGCCGGCTTCCCGGCGAAATGCACGATTATTCCGACACCGACGGCTATAGCTATTGCGAGAAGAACGAGCAAGAATCCGACGGCAACAGAACATCGGCACCCTTTCTCCGACGATCGCGACGACTCGGAAGGTTCCGTGAGTTTAAAATCGTAATCCCTCATGTTTAGCGAAATATTTTAGAACACCAACTTCAATGTTTCACATCCTTATTTAGATGTGATGCATTTGTATATATCCAAATGTCACTTTGAAAATTGAGTCATTTCATGAGAAAGTTTACGACCTGATACATGTAATATATGCCACCTATCTGGTCTGCTGGAACTTTAAAAATCTGGACTGAGCATGTTTAGGAGTAATACTGTATATACAGCGGTTAACAAAGGTGCTGACCAGCCTGCGCAAATGCGCAGGCTGATCTGCACATTTGTTGTTACAGGTAGCATACAAAAATTTCCATTTTTCTCAAGCATTGACTTAATTATATTAAAAGCAACGCTATGGTTTATGAAGCATAAAACTACGCTAGACTTAACACTATTTCGGGCCCTCATAGCGAGAAAGTGTGTTTTGTTTGTTTGTTATGATCGTTTACGTCCCAGCAAACAGTTTGTTTCGTCATGTCTGGATAAATTGATGTATTAAACCAGAACTAAGCAAAGGATGAAATGTCTTGCTCAAAGGCACAACACAGTGCTTTCGTTAAGTCTCGAACTAAAGACCCTTGATCTCAAGTCTACCACTACCACTGAGCCACTGCTCATGAGACAGCCTGTATTCTGGGGATACTCAATAGTGCCTGTTCAGCTAAACAGATTAGCTAGAATATTGAAAGTGTGTAGCTATTGTGCCATCAAAAGAGCGAATGCAGTCTGTGTTATACCGCAGGCTTGTTCGGCGTGTTTATGTTGTCCGCATACAACAAAAATAGGGTTTCTCTCTAAGTGGTTCATAAGGTTCTCGTCGCGAGAAAGTCTGTCTTAACCCATATATTAGCCTAACGACCTTTTTGTGGGACATAGGCAATAACGCAGACCCAGATCATACGCCGCAGAACGCGACGTCTGATTAGTGTCTCCAATGTTTGCTCCGGCACAGAATGTTCTAGATGTGTATCAGAATTTGAATAAAAAATTTAAAAAATACCACCCAACACCTCAAAAATTTGAAATAGACTCGTCAAACTGATAGAGATGGAAAAGTTCATTCGGCGTAAATAGGTTAAAGTTTGTTGTATTGAGCCAGAAAGGCGCAGACCAGCATACGCATCGGCGCAATCTGATCATCAGCGCCTTTGTTATTCGCTATCTGGAAAGTGTAGAGCGTCAGACTTGCTCCATGCACAATTTCATTATTCTATTTAGTCTCTATAGTTAAGCAGGCTGTTTTGAGCATGTACTGGCCGCAAGCCCGGAATACACGTTTTCTCGCGACAATTGCAAAGCCCCTTAGAACTTATTCTGCTTATCTGTATAAGGCTATACATTGTACATGGTATGCTGGAATGCCAAGGTTCCAGTATTTAAAAAGCAGCTGTTTTCTTCTGGGTACGCTGCTATACCATGACGGTTACAATGTTGCATTTGACTTTTTCAAGACATGCAAAGGAAAACACATTTGTCATAAAACAGGAATAGGGTAAAGTCAGGTAACTTCGGACATCAGGTAAATTCGGACAGCGACCGTGTTTGTTTCATATTTTAATTATTAGACTAAAAAACAAATAAGCTAAGCAAACAGTGAAAATCATAAGGAGCCGTCTCATCTGGTTTTCCACTGTTTGCAAATATATGTCCGAATATACCTGATGTCCGAAGTTACCTAATTTTACCCAGTGCGTTGACACAAAAGAGAACAATATGTGGTCAACTCTCTTCACCCCAAAGTCCGACGTTACTATTGTTACTTTTTAGTAGAGTAATAAGAGATTTACTTATAAGTTGACCGTATAGCATATTTAGGCCAAACACCATTGGCAAATTGTGCATAAACAGATCAGACGTCGCAAAAGGTGGCATGGGATCAGGTTCTGCACTAGTACTATTTGCATACAGAATGAACTTTTAAAATGGGTGAAATTGAAAAGTACACCCAACAACCCTTTTAATCGAAATGGATTCATTCAAATGATAAGGGTGGGAAAATTCATTAGGAATAAATGGGTTAATTATATTTCTTTTTATCTATCAAAATACATGTTGTAGATTTGAGACTGTACCAATACACATTTGTGATAAGAAATAAGGAAAATAATTTAAGTGCCATCTGAATTGAATTTAATGTATTCCCAGTTGTAGTTTGAATAGGGCGGAGCTCGAGTTATCACTTTTTCATTGAAGAAAACTAAAAAAGAGCTACTATACAATTCTTCTAAACCAATGGCCTATAATGTGTACACACTGCTTGTCCAGAGAAAACCAACGCAACGCAACGCACCACAGCAGACGCCACCAGGAGCAGTGGCCTAGATGTTTCATTATGGCCTGCTTTCTGTGATATTGTTTGATAAAGGAAGCAGACGGCTAGTTTACGTTGTCTCCAAATGCTGTTATCTGCAACAGTCAGATATTTAAAAGAAATGTGAAGCTGAAAAAAGTTGGCAGTAATGCTGACAATTTCAGACCTCTGGTAATGATTAGATTAAAATTAAGATAGATAAACCTATAGCAATCTTACATTTGTAGATAGCTCATAATAGCCTACACATGTATCTGATAAGCGAAGACAAGTTATCGAAGTTATGAGACGGTTCTTTTGAGTACCGACAACATATGTTTTGGTTGAGGATAAAGGAAATTATCTTTTTGGTAAGCACTGACTCTTAACTATACTCATTAACTGAACTGTTGAAGGGTTGAGCCTCGGGGGAGGGGGGGGGGCACCACCACAAGTGCCACCACCACCACCACCTAAACAGCAAGTATTTTGAACGTGAGTATGAGCAATACAATACAATACAATACAATACAATACAAAATTTATTTATATAGTCGGAGATACAAACAGTATAAGCAATAAAATGTATTGCGAAAATAATTTCAAACGGTTGGTATGTCAAGAGGGTAATTTGAGGGTTATTTTGGTACGGGTGTGCGGGCAATTTTTTTGAAACCTACCCCAATCATATACCTGGTCTTCGAAAAAAATGACCTATTCATAGACTTGATTGAACAAAATGCTTACATATTCAAATACTGTTATTTGACTCTTTGCTGTCTGTAAACAAAGTTTACAAATAAATATTACAGTTTTGTCTTCTGAGCTGAATATCTGAGCAAAAATATGAGTATTTTCAAACAGGGATGTCAGAAAATGGGACCATTCATATAACAATGGTGAAAAACTGGGTCAGTCATATACTTTTTCTTAGAAAATGGGGGCTTATCGTATACCTGGCAGTGCTGAAAAGGGGGGCTATTCGCGCCGCACATCCGTACTATGTTATATATTATACAATTATTGACTTCAATGAGGTAGACATAAGGATTTATCTACCCGAAAAAGTTATTATTTACTGAGGACGCTAGGCGAGGTGAATAATCACTTTTAAGGGTAGATGAATCCTTATGACTATCCACATTGAAGTCAATAACTGTTTTATTATATGACTTTTCATTTTAGAATGAAAATTTTGCTACTTTCGCTTTTGTCGTTAAAGACATGTTCAACCTTCAATCTAAGACATCTAAGGACTTTCTCATAAATTTTAGCAAATTTTATGCTGCTATCTGCCACTTTCAGATATTTAAAAGGAATGTGAAGCTGCAAAAAGTTGACAGTAATGCAGACAATTTCAGACCTCTGATAATGATCAGATAAAAATTAAGATAGATAAATATCTATAGAGTCCTATTGCAATCTTAAATTTGTAGATAACTCATAATAGCCTATCTGATAAGCGAAGACAAGTTATCGACTCAAATAATACGTAAACAGTTACTGTTATCCGCTCTTGAATCTCAAGGCCTATCGATTTATTTTCAAAGCTGGGAAACAGTTAATATAAACATAAACAGGAAGTATTTTGAACGTGATTGTGAGCAATAAACAGATAAAATATATTGCGAAAATAATTTCAAAAGGTTGGTATGTCAAGTTTTTATCGTTAGAAAAGAGTATGCTGTTCTCAAAATGAGTATGTTTATCATGTAAACTGTTGATGCTCGAATATGTAATACCTGATGTTACATCAACAGTCATTGCTGCTGAAAAAGCTTCAAGGGCTGGATGGAAATGGCATCGCAATTTCCATTCAAGCCCTTGAAGCTTTTTCAGCCCTGCTTTCAGCTTGTTAAATAATGTTGACAACCCGTTTCGCTCCCATATTTGAAACTATAAAAATATTGTTTGCGCTTAAAGTCGCCTACTGTAGATAACTGTACGTCCGTGTGTCCGTCAGCTATCGATAGTCTGTTTTTCGGGTATTCCGCATCGTTTTACCAGCATCTGCCTATGTTTAAAATACATGTCAGTTAAGAATCAATTTGCGTTAAATGATCAGTTTTTATACTCCAAACGGCATCAAGATTGGCCCTTTTATAAAGTTGGGCGACCAGATGCACTGTACTTATACCTCAAGTGTTACACACATGTTTAGAAAAACACATTGTTTGAGCGCAAAATTGTTCATATTTTCTTACCCTGCAGTTTAAACTGGTGTTTTGGGTGCTCAAAAGAACCGTTTTATTGAGACGGTTCTTTTGAGTACCCACAACATATATTTTGGTTGAGAAATAAGAAAAGTTTTTTTTTTGGTAAGCACTGACTCTTAACTATACTCATTAACTGAACTGTTGAAGGGTTGAGTCTCGGGGGGTGGGGGGCACCGCTACACGTGCCACTACCACCACCATCACATAAATAGGAAGTATTTTGAACGTGAGTGCGAGCAATAAAATGAATTGCGAAAATAATTTCAAACGGTTGGTATGTCAAGGGGGTAACTTGATGATAATTTTGGTACGGGTGTGCGGGCAAGTTTTTTTGAAACCTACCCCAATCATATACCAGGTCTTCGAAAAAATGACCTATTTATAGACTTGATTGAACAAAATGTTTACATATTCAAATAATGTTCTTTGACTCTTTGCTGTCTGTAAACAAAGTTTACAAATAAATATTACAATTTTTGCTTCTGAGCTGAATATCTGAGCAAAAATATGAGTATTTCAAACAGGGATGTCAGAAAATGGAACCATTGATATAACAATGGTGAAAAACTGGGTCAGTCATATACTTTTTCTTAGATAATGGGGGCTAATCCTATACCTGGCAGTGCTGAAAAAGGTAGCTAGTCGCGCCGCACATCCGTACTATGTTATATATTATACAATTATTGACTTCAATGAGGTAGACTTAAGGATTTATCTACCCGAAAAAGTGATAATTCACTGAGGCCGCTAGACCGAGGTGAATAATCACTTTTCAGGCTAGATAAATCCTTATGTCTACCTCATTGAAGTCAATAACTGTTTTTGTATATGACTTTTCATTTTAGAATGAAGATTTTGCTACTTTCGCTTTTGTCCTTTAAAACGCGTTCAACCTTCAATCTAATACATCTAAGGACTTTCTCATAAATTTTAGCAATTGTTATTAAACTATTTTAATGCATTTTTTTGCATTTTCAAATGTATATTAATTCTCTAAATGGGGAATATTATACAATTATTGACTTCAATGAGGTAGACATAAGGATTTATCTACCCGACAAAGTGATAATTCACCAATCCTCTAGGCCATGGTGAATATCACTTTTAAGGGGAGATTAATCCTTATGTCTACCGAAATTGAAGTCAATAACTGTTTTGCTATATGAATTTTCATTTAAGAATGAAAATTTTGCTACTTTCACTTTTGTTGTTAAAGACATGTTCAACCTTCAATTTACATGTAAGCCATCTAAGGACTTTCTCACAAGTTTTAGCATCTGTTATTAAAATATTGTAATGCAGTATTTTGCATTTTCAAATGTTTATTATTCTATTCAAGGGGAATATTATACAATTATTGACTTCAATTAGGTAGACATAAGGATTTATCTACCTGAAAAAGTGATAATTCAACGAGGCCGCTAGGCCGAGGTGAATATCACTTTTAAGAGTAGATAAATCCTCATGTCTACCCAAATTAAAGTCAATAACTGTTTTGTTATATGATTTTTCATTGAGGAATTAAAATTTTGCTACTTTCACTTTTGTTGTTAAGGACATGTTCAACCTTCAATCTAAGACATATAAGGACTTTCTCACAAGTTTTAGCAACTGTTATTAAAATACTTTAATGTAGTATTTTGTATTTTCAAATGTATATTAATTCTCTTAGTGAAGATTATAAAATGTTATCATAAAACTGTTTTTACAGTTTGTTTATTCAAACAAAGATAAATAAGCAAACAAAACAAAACAAAACTGTTGTAAAAAATTCAAGAAAGAATTTAATTTACGTGTTGGGAGGTGAAACAGCAAATCATGTCAATTTCATGCAGCACATGCTAGTTTCACACTCATCATGCTATTTTTTAGATCTCTAGAGGGTAATATTGTAGAAGTGTCAAAATTATTAACTTCTGGAAACTAGTTCAAGCTGGTTTTCATGCAATATTAACTTGTGGACCGGTTTAGATCAGTTTCCAGGTAGATATAGAGATTTATGAAGACTAATTGGGCCAATCAGGAGACAGGATTCTCTCCAGTCATATAGCAAAAAATGTTTTCATAAAACTGATTTTACAGATTGTTTATTCAAACAAAGATACATAAGCAAACAAAACAAAACAAAACTGTGGCAATAGTTCATGAAAGTCTTTGATTTACCTGTTAGGATATGAAACAGCAAACCATGTCAATTTCATGCAGCACATGCTAGTGTCACACTCATCATGCTTTTTTAGCTCACTAGAGGGTAATATTGCAGAAGTGTCAAAATTATTAACTTCTGAAAACTAGTTTGAGCTGGTTTCCATGCAATATTAACTTGTGGACCAGTTTAGACCAGTTTCCAGGTAGACATAGAGATTTATTAAGACAAATTGAGCCAATCAGGAGACAGGATTCTCTCCAGTCATATAACAAAAAATGTTATCATAAAACTTTTTTTACAGTTTATTTATTCAAACAAAGATGATTAAGCAAACAAAACAATACAAAACTGTTGTAAAAAATAATTAAAGTCTTTTATTTTACCTGTTGCGAGGTGAAACAGAAAATCATGCCAGTTTCATGCAGAACATGCTAGTTTCACAATCATCATGCTATTTTAGCTCTCTAGAGGGTAATATCGCAGAAGTGTCAAAATATTAACTTTTGGAAACTAGTTTGAGCTGTTTTTCGTGCAATATTAACTTGTGGACCGGTTGAGACCAGTTTCCAAGTTGACATAGAGATTTATGAAGACAAATTGGGCCAATCAGAAGACAGGATTTTCTCCAGTCATATAACAATATACAATTATTGACTTCAATGAGGTAGACATCAGGATTTATCTACCCGAAAAAGTAATAATTCACCAAGGCCGCAAGGCCAAGGTGAATATCACTTTTAAGGGTAGATAAATCATTTTGTTATATGACTGGAGAGAATCCCCTTTTCTGATCGGCTCAATTTGTCTTTATAAATCTCTATGTCTACCTATAAACCGGTCTAAGCTGACCTACAAGTTAATATTGCATGAAAACCAGCTCAAACTAGTTTCCGGAAGTTAGTATTTTGACACTTTTCTAATATCACCCTCTGAAGAGCTAAAATAGCATGATGAATATAAAACTAGAAAGTGCTGCATGAAATTGACATGATTTGTTGTTTCACGTCACAACAGGTAAACTAAAGACTTTTATGAATTTTAACAACTGTTTTATTTTGTTTGTTCATTTATTTTTGTTTGAATAAACAAAATGTAAAAAAGTTTTATGATTAAATACATTCCGCAATCAGAGAATTAATCTACATTTCAAAATGGAAAATACTACATTAAAATATTTAAATAACAGTTGATAAAACTTGTAAGAAAGTCCTTAGCTTGAACAATGACTCCAACAACAGAAGTGAAAGCAGAAAATTTTCATTGACATTCTTAGATGATAAGTCATCTTACAAAACAGTTATTAACTTCACTTTCGGTAGACACAAGAATTTATCTACCCTTAAAAGTGATATTCACCTCCCCCTAGCGGCCTTGGTGAATTATCACTTTTACGGGTAGACAAATCCTCATGTCTACCGAAATTGAAGTCAATAATTGTATAATGTCTACCGAAATTGAAGTCAATAAATGTTTTGTTTTATGACTTTTTCAACTAAGAATGAAAATTTTCTACTTTCGCTTTTGTTGTTAAAGACATCTAAGACATCTAAGGACTTTCTCACAAGTTTTAGCAATTATTATTAAAATATTATAATTTAGTATTTTGCATTTTCAAATGTACATTAATTCTCTTAATAGGGAATATAAAATGTTATCATAAAACTGTTTTACAGTTTGTTTATTCAAACAAAGATAAATAAGCAAACAAAACAAAACAAAACTGTTACAAAAGTTCATGAAAATCTGCAATTTACCTGTTGGGAGTTGAAACAACAAATCATGTCAATTTCATGCAGTACACTCATCATGCTATTTTAGCTGTCTAGAGGGTAATATTGCAGAAGTCAAAATAACTAACTTCTGGAAACTAGTCTGAGCTGTTTTTCATGCAATATTAACTTGTGGACCGGTTTAGACCAGTTTCCAGGTAGACATAGAGATTTATGAAGACAAATTTGGCCAATCAGGAGACAGGATTCTCTCCAGTCATATAACAAAGGTAGTAACCCCCCCCCCCCCCCAGGGTTGAGCAGTTTAAAGTTTTGGAAATGCAATTGGAAACCTATATCTTACAATTTCGTATTTCAGCTGAGAAGCCCAAAGATCAACATGAATATAGCAAAGGCAGGCTGGCTACAAAGAGAGAGTAAGTGTTATGTAATAATTGTGGTATACTTCTGGTTTCATGGATCACATTTAGCACTTGCTAAGTTCTAATAATTTTCCGAAAAAAGCAAGTTGAAATTTCCATCACTGCTTGCTATTTTTAGCAAATGAGTCAAGATCTGACAGAAGGGACCTTCTGGCAACAAATATTTACAGAGAAAGAAAGACCTAGCTATTATGAACGATTACAGAAAATTTGAAGAGATTATCTTTACTAATAACAAAGATATGAGCGTTTGAACTCGCATTGATGATGCGTTTTACACATGACGCCAGTTAACGTTGTTAATGACGTTCTGACGTCAACACCATTTAAGGGATAACTGTATTCAAAATTTTCATTCGGGGAGGTAAATCGTCGAATATACGGTCGGAAATTTAGTTTTACAGCGATGCGCGAGTGCAGCTGTAAAACGTGATTTCCGACTGTATATCCGACGATATACCTCCCCAAATGTAATTTTGGATATGGTTAACCCCACTCTAATGCAATATTAAAAATTTTCCCTTCAAAAGGCAGTGAAAATATACTTTGTTGCGCCTATACGTCCAGCGACGCCAGCGGCATAAAACCGCTCGCCAGCTGCATATATTCGCTTGTCAACCTATGAAAAGCGACGTTACGTAATGACGTCGGGTTTCCGACAGTTTATCGCAGGATATACTGTCGCAAATGCATGACGTTATACAATCATTTTCAAGTGCATTAGAATGTGTCAACATATGAAGCTAAAACAAAGACACTAGGAGCAATATTTCAAGAGTGCTTCTTGTTTCTGTAAATCTGATGTATATCCAATTGCATAGACTGCACAAATAGACCACATACGCTCATCCCGTGTTTACAAAAGCATTTGCAATGAGGTACCCTTTTTTAAGGGTAATGTAAAGTCCATATGCACAGCTGATGCCATGGCAACATACGTTATACGTATCACTTAATTTTATCAGAAGCAGTTTCGCCTTTGATTCTATTACATGTTAGAAGCAATTTGACTCCTATTGTAAGAACATGCAAAATCTTGAATATTCAGACGTTTTTTGAAATTTTGATTACACACAATCTGCTAAAATGCCCGAAGGACTATTTTGTCAGATCCGCACTCAAATGAATACAAGAAGCTCTCACATGAACTAATATTCCGAATTGCTTGAATAACAGTGTAGATCCTGATCAGCAAGCTGGCTGATCTGGATCTACACTGTTTGCAAGTTAACCAAAATGTGATTTCAGAAAGGCAATATTTTTAATAAAAAATTGCCACATAATCTTGTCAGGACATAAGGCTAATTAAATTTGTTCTATTTTCTAATTAGCTATATATGGAGTGAATATCATCAACTTTAGCAAGTAAGAAATATGATCACTTGCTATTTTAGCAAGTTGATAAAAATCTTAAATTTGACCCCTGTGTTTGATACAACTTTGGGTGATCCATTGCGTATATCGGGAGGTCAGAGGTTAAAATATCCAAGTACAATTTTTTTTTCATTCTATTAAAATTGTTTTGTAAATAATAATAAGGGTAAACCCTGATGAAATGCCACATTATGCTACATTTCATCTGGGTATGCACTGTTTGCAAAAGTACACATTTAGGAGTCACTAGTATATAAAGGGTTGTTTTTTTAAAACTCTTTCAGGCAGGCTACTTTTGCCACCTTGTTGATGTTGATATTTTTTTTTCGATTTTTTTATCCAGCCCTGGGCCTAAGCTGTTTGTAATATTAGTTATCATAGGATAACTTATCTCTTAAAGCGACAATCGCAACAAAAGTCGTCTGCTGTTCTCGTCTGCTGAAATGTTTAAGAAGCCTCTATGGCAACCAGTGTGGACCCAGATCAGACTGCTCCTATAGGAGCAGTCTGTTCTTGGTCCACGTTGTTTGCTTCTATACTTAATTCGTCAGTAATGTTAGGCAATTACTTGCAGCAGACGACTTCTGCAGACGTCATTTTTCAGATATTTTTTTCTTGGCGCTTTAAGGGTTAAGTGCTATCACTAGCATACAAAGAGTTAAGGACAAACGTTGTTCGAATTGAAATGCAAATATTTTTAAACTTACATGTTCAGCCACTATAAGATAATACATGCCTTGTTTACTAAATGTCCTCACCTCCTGCCTAGTATTTGATATTGCCAGTTGCCAACATACATACTGCATATAATGTATGCCTATCTTGAATGTAGTGGGACTGCATAACATTGCAGACTCGCATGAGCATTAGCTGGCCGTCTGTTTTCAAGTTTGAAGGTGCGTACAGCGACGATTGAAATCAGCCTGCAGATACACGCAGGCTGGTCTTTGATGGGCGGATATGCCAACTTGTATCTTTTCCTGGGACACCGGCTCACATATATAGAGAATACTAGGTGAGTGTCTTTTGATATCAAGTTTACCAGGCAAGGTTTTGAGAACGCTTGTTGACATCGCGAGGCTTGCCGAGCGATTCAACATGCGTTCTCAAAGCCGAGCCTGGTAAACTTGATATCAAAAGACGCGAACCTGTTATTCTATTTATCAGTTTACCCATTTTTGAACACTCTTCATACTAGCGATTATGATGTAATTTTTGACTTTTGTGTTGGTTCAGCGTCATTAGCGACATCATTCAAAAAGTGCAACGTCATCATGACCTGATAAAGGTAACATGCCGTGAGATGGGAAACGTTTATTAGGTTATGTTGAAACGATTCAGTTAATATTAGGGGTGACTAATAAAGGACGCTATGCAGGAGGGAAAGTGAATCCGTTATTCTTGCACATCAGATAAAATGCGGTATTTAATAGTTAGCAAGAAAAAGAATCTGGTATTCATGTGCGGATGGGATAAAAATTCAATCCCTCATGATCGCCGTTTGTCATCTCTCAGCAAGTCTCCTGATACTAAATAATAATCCTCGTGACAAATATTTCTATCACACCCTCCCACTTATGATATATTCTTATATAGTTATTTCAAAGAAGCATCAATCAAGTCAGTATCTATATATTTTTACAGGTTCGTTTCTACGTCGATGGAAGAAAAGCTGGTTTGTGTTGTTTACTAATGGCCATCTCATGTATTATGATTCACCTGACAGCAGAGAGGCACTTGATCAGGTTTTACTACACTCTTCCTGCATAGCTGTGAACACAGGAAAGGTAATAGCAAAGCTCGTTTCACACACACACACACACACGCACGCTCACATGCACATGCTGTGGTATGCTTGTAAACAGTGTAAATAACCAAACCATTTTCATTCCAGTTACCAGTAAAAAGGTACTTTGGCAACAAAAAAATAATCTTTAGGAACAGAAATATTCATCTTATAGAAATTACGACAAGCTATCCATTTAAATACAAAATGGACATTTCCATACTTATTGTATCAATATGTATGGGATAATATGTCAGAATGCAAAGGGTAAATTACCTGTCTTTGAGGTTTATATGAACTAAGCTAGAGAGACGAAGTTTTGGATATAGCAAGTTTAGCTATTATACTTTCCAGTGATAATAACAACAATGTAAGGAGTCGCTGGGGTGTAGTGGATAAACCACTATCCTTGTAAGTTCAATGCCAGGCTTCAAGAGTCTTAAGCAGTAGTTCCATCATCATTTGACCTCAGCCATTTGTGGGGCGTTTGGCTCATCACAATCGTGAAAGATATCTACTTGATTTCACCCAAAAGCACAATCAGATGATTCAAGTAAAAGAATGTATTCATGGATCATTTTCCTTTTGTCTAATCAAAAGATATGCTTATGAATATTTCATAGAACTATTTCACAGCTGTAATATCTACATCTAATTACTTTTCGTTCAAACTTATCTTAATTCAAAGTGAAAATTTTGACTCATTTGACTGTGAGTTAACCAAAGCTGACTGTATACTTTAGTTATCTGTGCATTATATTTTACAGCTTATAACCAATCTTTTAATTCAGGAATGTGATTTAGAACCTCCAACTGGATTACCAAAACAATGCTTGATGAAATTGGGGATGCGAGGCTTTGATGACTGGAAACTGTGTGCTGAATCGCCAGATGATATGAGGTAAAGTATGAATACACAAAACATGAAGTTTTTTTTGCATTTTATTAACTTTCAATCTATCACACCCTCAAATCACATATATTTTGCCAATAGAGTCATGAAAAAACAAACACACGAATGTGATTACGAAATACTACAATTATAAGCTAAATGAGCACAAAGTATAGTCCTGCCAGTTAAGAGAGACTGGGCGGTTCTTAGCAAAGACACACCCTTGTACATTTCCATATAAAAATGGGTAAGACAGAGTGTGTTTATTCACCTGTGAAACGTTTTACAGCGGTGTACCTGTATATATACCTGTAGTAGTTTCGAGCCAATTGTGCGAAAAAGTCATCTGGAATTAATTTTGATAACAAGGAGACTAACTAGTCTAAATTTATGCGCTCTGACAATGTTTCGAAATTTTAACTATTCAAATTATAATACTGAATAAGAAAATAAAATAATGGTCCGCAATGAAAGATTAATACTATAAATTGGTCAGCACACGAGATGATGGTTCTTATTACATCGGCGTGTGGTGAAGGCATTGACGAGCCTGCATGTACGCATGACCTCGCCAGGGCTTTAGCTTCTCGCATACGCAAAGTATGCAAGTTGAAGAAGACTCCAAACAACTTTTAGACTTCTAGTCTCTCAGGACACGCCAGCATGAGCGATTATTTGGGGCTTTTTCAGATATGCGATAAGACCAAATCTCATGTTTGTATGCCCTTTTCTCATGATCCAGATACTTTACCCTTGTCCCACTGAATTCTAATTGGTGATTAATTATTATTGTATCAGGCTTCAAAATCAAACCAGTTTTGCCATACAGACAGAATTTTAAGAAAGTGCAAACCTACCATCCCCCATAACTTTCACAACATATCCATCCCTAAAAATGAAATGCAGCAGGTCCCCGGCAGCATACAAAAGATAAACGTTTACCAGGCATGCTAACGCATAAAGTTGGTCACCCTTGTCGTCTGCGCTTCAGTTGGTTGCACGAGTAAAGCGTACATATGCTATTACACCCGATTTACTGTAGACTAGTCTTATTTGACAGTGTATGACAGCGCTCTGTCTGACACGCCCCGTCTCTGTTAGCTGGTCGCACTATACTAAATTACAAAACAAGGACCAAACAGCTATCATAGTCATGACGAGACGGTCAGTTCACCTAACCACACTTTTTTCCTGGGCAAGCTCGACAAAGCGTTAACCTGTACTTCATGCACACACTTTCCCTTGTAAAACTGACAACAACCCTACATGAAACAGTGGAAGGAGGAGAATGACCATAGAAAGTATGGGACCGGGCCTGGGCCGAATTTGCGACCCCTGGGGCTGCATTCGGACTCGCTACCAACTATATATGGGGCCCAGTTCCCCAAACAATGGCAGCAACAATAACAATAAACCAAAAAAAAATAAAACAATGCATCAACAACAGCAGACCAACAGCTTTAATACCATGGACATCAGCTGAAGCCACTGGTCCAGCAGATGCTAAATATATAAATTAATCGGCCAAATCATCACCCTCGATTCTTTTGTCGTTGAAATACGGCTACTTACCCACTGGCAGATCCAGAGGAGGTTCAGGGGGTTGGCTCAAACCCCCTTCCTTGTTCCCAGTTTTAAATATCCAATGAAAATGTAATAATTTGGTCTCAGTGAGGCCAAATTATTTCATGAGAAAAATGAGTGAAAATCAGCAAAGCGAAACCCCACAATTTTATACATATGGACCCCTTTTCCAGAAATCCTGGATCCGCCACTGTTACCAAAACACAAACAAATGAGCCACCACATGGGATTTCCAACAAAGTGGTATGTGCAACCAGCAAAGACTCAGACCAGCCTTCGCATATGCGCAGTCTGATCAGAGACTTTGCTAGTCGCTGTAATAGTATATGAGTGTTAAACTACTGACTGAACATTATTTGGAGTTTCTAAGCTTAAAAGGAGGCTGCACATGCTCATCTGACTCTACACATGTCAAAATGCCACATTGTTGGAAATCATGTGTCAGGGCTCTAATGCACTCACAACAACAAGAACATGTAGACAAAGTAAAGCAATCATCTCCACTCATTTATAAGATAACCCCAATACAAAGAATGAGGACCTGTTTGGATACAAGAGATGGGGAAGCTATTGGAAGAAGGAGAGAAATGAGCCACGACATGTGCAGGGATCAAATTTTGAAATTTTAATCGCTTGCTAAAAATAGCAAGTGGTCATTTTTCTTACTTTCTAAAGTTAATGTTCAACTTGCTTATTCACTCGAACAAATTCAATTATAGCATATGTGTTTAAAAGATGTGTGGCAAAAATATTTAAAATATCGCCTTTCTGAAATCACATTTTGGCTACCTTACAAACAGTGTAGATCCAGATCAGTCAGGCTCTACACTGTTTCAGAAGTGCTGCCTGATCTAGATCTACACTGTTTATCAAGCAGTTTATGCATAATTTGGAAATTAGTTGATGTGAGGACGACTTGTATTCACTTGCTAAAAATAGCCAGTGATAGTAATTTCAACTTGCTGATTGGGGAAAACTACTAGCATTTAGCAAGTTAGCAAGTGCTAAATTTGACCCCTGATGTGATTTCCAACAATGTGTTTTTTTTTACATGTGTAGACTCAGACGAGCCTGTACAACCTTCTTTTAAGCTTAGTAACTCCAAATGGTGTTCAGTCAGTAGCTTAACAGTCATAGAATATTCAACCGACTAGCAAAGGCTCTGGTCAGACTGCGTTTATGTGCAGGCTGATCTGAGGCTGTGCTGGTCGCACATACCTCATTGTTGGAAACTCATGTCGCGGCTCAAATATTCATTTATTTTTTAGGGGAATAATCAACGAAAGACTTTGATGCTCATATTTCTCGGCACAGCTCATATCCATGTATCAGGAAAATACCAATACGATGTATACAGTTAGACAGCCACTTATAGTTTACTCCGCCCCTTATGTGCTTCACAGCCAATCAGTTTCCACAGAATTTTAAATATTTGGCCAACTTAATCACATAATTTGTCAATTGCATGAAAAAAAAGAAGAAAGCTATAAGTAGGTCATAGATCATATATTACAATCATAAAGAATATTAGTGTTTTATTCACTGCACTCGTTCCCACTTAATTCCTTTATAATTCTAATATATGGTCTATACACAATATCCATATAATGCACTAAGCCATAGGCAATAAATGTTATTAAACGGTCAACTAACAATCAAATTGATATAAGAGCCAGTGCATGAGATTAACAACAATGTGGTATGTGCGATCAGCAAAGCCCCAGATCAGCCTGCGCATATGCGCAGTCTGATCAGAGCCTTTGCTAATCGCTAGAGTATTCTATTATTGTTAAGCTACTGACTGAACACCATTTGGAGTGGTCTCGGCTTAAAAGAAGGCTGCAGAGGCTCGTCCGATTCTGCACATGTCAAAATGCCACATTGTTGGAAATCTCATGCACTGGCTCATAATATTTGTTCCATTAATTTTATCAGTGCCTGGAAGATGGCTTTAGAAGAAGCCCGAGCAGCAAGCCCTAGTGTTAACCAACCGGGACAACAGGTCATGTATCCGCACACAATGCATGGTGGCTACGCGGGAGACGTCCTCATGACGGGCGGTCAGTATGGTAAGTGTTATGAATAGGGCTTAGACCTTAGAATCTTTTCGCCACTATTTATTGGTTTCATTGGTTGAAAATGCTATGCCGATATAAACCTAGTGTCCTTTTTCGGGGACATCAGCAAACAGTGTAAAACCGGGTCAAATGCTGCAAAATGCGGCATCGGATCAGGTCTCCACGGTTTGCTTACAGGAGTGTCTTTTGCAATTTGAATAAAAATGAAAGTACCATTTATTTTGCGATAAATTACTGAGAAGGAAAATAATAGTGACAGCAGTTGAAATATATACATGTATACTAGCCAACATACCTGGTAAATAAAATCGACTAATTATCATAAGCCAGAGACTTGACTCAAGATTCTGGTCATGGTTACATGTAGCTTATGCAGCTTGTGTTTGTGAGCCACTTGGAATATGTGATAAAATTTTACTGTAGCATTTCTTTTGCGCGTCAGTACAATTATATTCAGTTAAGTTTTTGAAAGAGTGGTGGACAGACTCTAAACACCCCCTATACCCGATGATACAACCGAATTTTTACATCGAAGAGCTAATACAAAATACAACGTCACGTGCGAGGATGGACTGGGGTAAGTTGACGATGTCTTGATGTTTACAGGCAATACCAGGAGGAGTTGTGAGCCGAGACTGTGCGGAGAAATAAAGTGTACCTACCTCTATTTATCGCCATAAGTAGTCTTTTATAAAGTGTCCCCTTGCGATAGATATTCTGTATTTATCGACAGAATTTTCCACCACAGACAAGAACATTGATTACACTCGCTAATTGCTCGAAAACTTCTTCACCAATTGCCCGTCCCGAAAGTTCTGGATAAACCAGAAGCATTCTTTGTTAAATACCAGCAGAAGAAAATAATGAAATCCAACCGCGTTCTACAAAAAACGGTGCTTAACACACACAGGGTTGTGTGATTAGGATACTTTCTACATCGATGAGTCTATGTCCGTGATACAACACACTTCGAAGAGGTATTTTTGAAAAATGGTACAACAGACATCGAAGAGTTCGATCAAAAATGATATTTGTTACTTCGGATACTTCTGTATATGAAAAAGCATATGGAATAGCGAGCAAAAACGAGTCAGACCAGATATTTTTGGCATTTGTCCACGGACTCTTGAAGTTTGACTCAAGGTGAGCTTAAATTGGAAACGATTCCGTCACACGCTCAGGCTACAGTCTGGATGCATTTCCATTAGAGAATGGACGGACGAAAACAACCGTTATTTATTCTAGACAAGGATGGCACGTTTAGCATATTACATTAAAATGACCAGATTTAAGTGAAATTTACTAGAAGAGTCTGATCTGGATCCACGCTGTTTGCTTAAAGGGGACAGCAACCCTAATGATAAGTACGTTTTATAAGAGAGAGCTGTTTGAACCATGAATTTTGATACAATTATCATCAAAATCGGTTAGAAAATGGGGAAGTTATGGGCATTTAAAGAATTCAATATGGCCAACATTTAACCACCAATTTGAATATGTAATTAGTTTTCAGAATTTTTTTCAAATGCTTAATTTTTTAGTTATCAATTCTATCACAGCATCTGTGTTTCAGCAGATATGCAGCTTTATACACAAGGAAAATGTTTTAGTCAAGATAATTGCAAGTAATCAATTGGTTTGTCTTTTATTTTGATTACGCATATTTAATTAGGCTGTGAGACGTCACTAAGCCTACAATATGGCCACTTCTATTACAGTCCAATTGCAAATATTCAAACGCCCACAACTTCTACGTTTTTTCAACCGATTTAGATGAAACTGATATTAAAATGCATGGTTTATTAAGAGCTTTAATATAAAACACAATAATCATCAGAGTTGCCTCCCCCTTTAAGAGACTTTATAAATGGTTCTACATGTAATCATGTATGTTTGTTGCAAAACTCATGCACGTGAAAATACATACATCTTAAATGACACCTATTGAACATGTTTAAGTCGGCTGTTACGTCAATGGCTAATTTTAGCAGACAGACAGACATTAATGACCCGGATCAGACTGCTCTAAGAGGAGCTGTCTGGTCTGGGTCCACACTATTTACACAAAGACGTTTTAAATGGACAAACAAATTATAAAGGAAAATACATCTAAAATGACGTCTGCTGAAGTCGTCTGCTACATGTAAATGCTAATGTCAAAGGCTAATTATAGCAAAGAGACAAATAGTGTTGAGCCTGATCAGATTGCTACTAGAAGAGCAGTCTGATCTGGGTCCAAATTGTTTGCAACAAAGACATTTAAAATGGACACCAATACGAAAGGTCGTCTACTATTATGTCAATTTCTAATTTCGTCATACAGATACCCATATCTGACTGCTCTTAGGAATGGAATGGACGATATCCACGGAAAATGCATCTAAAATATGCCTTTATGGCTTATTTACCCAGCAGACGTTAATGAATGGAAAGCATGTTTGATCCCTCCAAATTTTCCAAGCAACACAAAAATGAAACTATCGTAATTTTTGTCAGCCCAGCCAATTTTTTAATTCTGCAATCTTTGGACATTTAACCACTCCCATGCTGGTTGGTACATATTGTCAAGCTGTTGTTGGTTTACACTGGTATTCGAAAACCTGTTGAAAGGAACCTTGTTTAAAAGAGAAACTTCGCCAGGCCCATTTTGGCCTAAACTATCTCCTCTTAGAGCAGTCTGATCCGAGTCATTAATGTGTGTCTGTCTGCTAAAATTAGCCATTGACGTAACAGCCGACTTTAACATGTTCAATAGATGTCATTTAAGATGTATGTATATTCACCGGGCCGCGTAGCGCAGTCGGTAACGTGTCTGGCTACAGATGCGTGTCTGACTGCAGATCCAGGGGTCGCGAGTTCGATCCTGGCCCGGTACCATACTTTCGTGGAGATTGATCATGAAATAATTTCTACGGTCATTCTCCTCCCTTCCGCTGATTTATTCAAGAAGGGTTGTTGTCAGTTACAAGCGAAAGTATATGCACAAATTACTGGTTAACCGCTTGCTCAAGCCTGCCCAGGAAAAGGTGTGGTTAAGTGAACTGACCGTCCCGCAATGACCATAGCTGTTGACATGGGAGGTAAAGCAACAAAAACAAACAAACAAACAAAACGTGCTCGAGTTTTGCAACAAACATACATGTAGAACCATTTATAACGTCTCTTAATCAAACAGCGTGGATCCAAATCAGACTCTTCTAGTAAATTTCTCTTAAATCTGGTCATTTTAAGGTAATATACCAAACGTGCCATCCTTGTCTAGAATAAATAATGGTTGTTTTCGTCAGTCCAACGTTAATATATTCTGGCAGGGCGTCTGATTATCTATGCATTCTCTAATGGAAGTGCATCCAGACTGTAACCTGAGCGTGTGACGGAATTATTTCCAATTTAAGCTCTCATTGAGTCAAACTTCAAGAGTCCGTGGACAAATGCCGAATGTATCTGGTCTGACTCGTTTTTGCTCGCTATTCCATATGCTTTTTAATATTCAGAAGTATCCGAAGTAACAAATATCAATTTTGATCGAACTCTTTGATGTCTGTTGTACCATTTTTCAAAAATACCTCTTCGGAGTGTGTTGTATCATGGAAATAGACTCATCGATGTAGAAAGTATCCTAATCACACAACCCTGTGTGTGTTAAGCACCGTTTTTTGTAGAACGCGGTTGGATTACATTATTTTCTTCTGCTGATATTTAACAAAGAATGCTTCTGGTTTATCCAGAACTTTCGGGACGGGCAATTGGTGAAGAAGTATTCGAGCAATTAGCGTGTAATCAATTTTCTTGTCTGTGTAGGAAAATTCTGTCGATAAATACAGAATATCTATCGCAAGGGGACACTTTATAAAAGACTACTTATGGCGATAAATAGAGGTAGGTACACTTTATTTCTCCGCACAGTCTCGGCTCACAACTCCTCCTGGTATTGCCTGTAAACATCAAAACATCGTCAACTTACCCCAGTCCATCCTCGCACGTGACGTTGTGTTTTGTATTAGCTCTTCGATGTAAAAATTCGGTTGTATCATCGGGTATAGGGGTTGCTAAAGATGCTTCACAATATTTGGTCCTCGACGCGAGAAAACCTGTCTTCGGGTGTTTGCGAGCAACACAGGCGCAGACCAGCCTGCGCATCCGCACAGTCTGATCAGCGCATTTGTTATTCGCGTTTTGTAAAGAACAATATCTAAGCTTGCTACAAGCGAAATTTCAATTTTCTAGCTAGTCTCTGTAGCTGAGGAGACTGATTTGAAACTCGCTTTGTCGGAAACCCTGAAGACAGGTTTCTCACTACGAGGCCCATTTAATAGCGTATATGAGCCAATGCATAAAATTTTCTATACTTATCTCATCGTCGAACAGTGAATTACTTAATTCCCAGGCGTGTCTGCGCATATGCACAATATTAACAAACAAAAACAAATAGCTTATGATTTATGTGAAGGTGAAAAGGTGTGCTTAAGGTTAAGCTGATCTAATTCTATACTATTTTCAATAGAGTGTAGTGTATTGAAAGAAATTTAATGCAGAACCTGACTATTAGGGCAAATGTTGTAGATGTTGATG
The DNA here is from genome assembly GCA_964019695.1 of Loripinus fragilis. Taxonomy (NCBI): domain Eukaryota; kingdom Metazoa; phylum Mollusca; class Bivalvia; order Lucinida; family Lucinidae; genus Loripinus; species Loripinus fragilis. Next base: position 50,886,032 of record OZ026524.1, read on the forward strand.
GGATGGTTGAACACCAAGCTTTACACTGTTGTCATTTTCAATCATATCGTTGTCGTAATTATCCAATTATTCTACACAATTCAATAATAGTGACTAGCTTAGTCAAAGCTACATATGCTGATGAGATGTGCAAATAATTGTCCATTTTATAAATTTAAATTCAATCCGAATATTTTCATAAAAATATTAGTTTGGCTGTCATGACTTTTTGAAAGTCTTCAGTATTAAAGGTAAACATGTGTTACAACAACAGTCTTTCTAATGCGCTTGCTTTTGTAACGCGACTTCTGATTGGATAACGTCAAAAATTTGCGACAGTATATCCTGCGATATACTGTAGGAAACAATTTGACGTCATTGATTTCATCACATTTCGTCGGATGACGTGCGGCATTATACGGCTAACAACGTCCCAATCTGAGACAAAACAGCAGAAGTGCATTAGAATGGGGATAACCATATTCAAAATTTTCATTTTGGGAGGTATATCGTCGGATATACGTTCGGAAATCACGTTTTACGGCTCCGCTTGCGCGTCGCCGTAAAACTAAATTTCCGACCGTATATCCGACGATATACCTCCCCAAATAAAAAATTTGAATACAGTTATCCCCTAAGTGATTGTATGGAAGAATTCAAAGATCAAGAATCGATACAATCAAGTATCAGACATGATTCGGGACATCATATGAGAAAGTGACAAAAGCACATGAAAACATCACACACAAGAGAGCTAAGAGGTCATTCCTTTTACAGCAGGTGATCACAAGACTGCAATGAACAGGCAATACAGAATACAAACTTTTTTAAGACAAAAACGAAACACAAATAACAAAACGATTCTACAAATGAAGCTGTCTTGGAAGGGTTGGTAAAATACAGGAGGGCTTAAACCTTTAAGTTTTCCCTTTTTCTTCATCAGTTGTACACAACGCAGCGACAGGACCAGGGATAACAAGCACAGTTGTTGTGGATGATGGATATTATGGTCCATACTGGGGTGGTAGAAGGTATCACAGATACGGCCGCAGATACGGAAGACCATTTTATGGTCCATCAGTTTATGCTCCAATCTTGTTCTGGTGAAGAGGAAAGAGAAGTTGGACAGACCCCGCGTGTAGATAATATTGGCCTCCCTGCAACACAACCTGTCTTCAGGGTTTCCAACAACGTCAGACTCAAACCAGTCTAATTATAGAGATTAGCTAAACAACTGAAATTTCGCTTGTAACAAGCTTAGATATGATACATTGCAATAAGCTAAAAACAAAGGCGCTGATCAGACTGTGCAGATACGCAGGCTGGTCTGCGGCTTTGTTGTTCGCAAACCCCAAAAAACAGGTTTTCTCTTGTTGAGGCCTAAATGTGAAGATGCCAAAACGTTTCTAAATTTTAAAGCATGATGGATGTCTATAATGACCATTGTATTGCACATAATTATTTAACCCTTTTGTAGACCAGAAACCCCCTAATGGGTACTTTGACAAACATTGAAGACCCTGATGAAATGCAGCATTATGTCTACAAAATCAATCTTCCGAGAAAGAAATCTGATAATTTTGGAAATTATTACCTGTGACCCCTCACAATATACAATGGACCATATTGACTTAACTGTATCAAACTTTAATGGAAATTCCATTTGTACAGAAAACATTAATAAACATTTCATATGGGCCTCAACGCGAGAAAACCTGTCTTCGGGAGTTTGCAAACAACACAGGCGCAGACCAGCCTGCGCATCCGCGCAGTCTGACCAGCGCCTTTGTTATTCGCTTTTTAGAAAGTATCATATGCAAACTTGCTACAGATGAAATTTCAATTTTCTAGCTAGTCTCTGTAACTGAGGAGACTGGTTTGAAACTCACTTTGTCGGACACCCCGAAGACAGGTTTTTTCGCGACGAGGCCCATATGATAAACATTATTTTTAAATATATGCACTATGGTTATATCATGTCTCAAAGAACAGGACTATAAAATAGTGTTATGAAGTTGATAGACTCAATTAATCCTTTTCAGACAAATGAAATATTCCATAAAGCTACATACAATAAAATCTGAATGGCCCAGTGTAAATATTAATAACTACTTTTTTCTGCATAAACTCTTTGTATTCCACTAAACTAGTAAATTTGCAAAAAGTGAAGATCCCAGATAAAATCCACCATAATGATAATGCTGCATTTCATCAGGACCTACGCTATTTGTAAACTAAGGTAAAAAAGGTCTTCAGGCAAAGAAATCCAATATAATTTTGAAAATTATAACCTGAACTATCGACTTTTCTGAGTTTGTTATATCAAACCAGAAAGAAGAATCCATTAGAATACAAAATGTTAACCAACATCTAATATTTTTCTACTTTTATTCACAGACAATTTATTATTTTTCCGAACACTATACTTTGGTCATTTTCTACTACTGTTTATTGTACACGCAAATGACACAATGGATACCTATTGGCACAGTTATTGCTGAGTTGGTGTACTATAGCGTCTATCATAAGCCCATATGTGAAACCATCACTATATTTATTAAAAAGTACTTTGATCATGTCGAATATTGAAGCTTTAGTGAAAGTTATGATAGGCTCCTGATGAACTGCCTATTCGGGAAAATGGTCGTTTTGGACAGACAATACGCTTGCCATTTTATGAATTCCTCTACCCTGAATACTCATGTAAAATACATAATATTTAATAATTGGAGATGTCAATGACTATTATTTAAAGGAAAAAGAGTGCATTTATGATTTATATACACTCAGCTGTGAGACAAGCCATCTGATTCTGCAGTTTTTAATTAACCTGGAAAAATGAATTCATTGGAAATAGTGAGAACCTACAAAATGTGATAACAGCAGACTCTGTTTCATCGAATCTGTTCATAACAATTATTGAAAAATGAACCAGTGCATGAGATTTCCAACTATGTGGTATGTGCGACCAGCAAAGCCTCAGATCAGCCTGCGCATACGCGCAGTCTGATCAGAGCCTTTGCTAGTCGCTTGAGTATTTTATGATTGTTAAGCTACTGACTGAACACAATTTGGCGTTTCTAAGCTTAGAAGGAGGCTGCAGAGGCTCGTCTGAGTCTACACTAGGCAAAATGTCAAATTGTTGGAAATCTCATGCCAAGGCTCAAATATAACTGCTCTCATTACCAATGGCGGATCTAGAAGGAGGCTGATGATGGTCAGGGGGTCAGAACCACCCTGGAACATCATAATGAAAATCACATAGGCTATAGGTATCCTTAGAAATATTGGTTTGGACTCCCTCAAGGCTTGATTCTTGCACGATTACCACTTACATAGTATTCTGCATTCAGTCAAAATATACGAAATAAGAAGTGGAGCGTGGACCATCTCCACGAAGAATTAGGAAATGTTTATTTTTTCAAAATGAAAATCTTTTTAATCCCTAATTTGAGATGTCAATATGTCATTAATTTAAGATATTTTCTTGGAACACCTGTAAATAAATGCTTCAACTAAATTTAACCAACATACACTTCCAATAAACATGTAGCTTCAGGTTTTTGGTTAAGAGTGCGTATTAAAAATAATTTTCTTATTTCTCAACAAAAACATATGTTGTGGGTACTCAAAAGAACCGTCTCAATGAGACGTTTTTTGAGCACCCAAAACATATGTTAAAACTGATGGGCAAGAAAATATTTACAATTTTAGGCTCAAAAGTTGTGTTTATCTAAACCTATGAGCTTAGATTAGTGTAGATGAGCTAATGGAACAAACACACAGAATCTAGCCTACACAGAACACAAGACAATACCAGTCATATAGGCTAGGTCTAATAGGCCAGTTTTCTGATATTTACAGAGCGGGCTCTTCATTAGAAAGGTGCTTACTAATGTGCCATATGAGCAATTTGTTGAATAGGCCAGACCAATATAAGGACAGATGACCCATGACACGATAAGACCAATAGAAAGAGTGTACACAAAGCAAAGACTCGGGTGGGAGTCCAGTGGCTCAGTGGTAGAGAGCTTGACTCTAGACTGAGGCACTACGGGTTCGAGCCTCACTGGCATCACTGCGTTGCGGTCCTTGAGCAAGACACATTTTCCTAGCTTAGTACTGGTTCAACCTAGGAAGACCCGTCCCTGTTTAACCGAAAGATTGTTGATCGGACGTAAAAAATCAAATCAAACAAACAAAAGACTCGGGTCAGCCTTGGAATCTGCCCAGTCTGATCAGTGTGATGTGCATTGGCCTCAGTGGGTAACTAAAGACTCAGGTTTTCTAAATGCTAGCAGCAAAGACTTACATTGGTTTATATAAACACATTTTTGAGCGTAAAATTGTAAATATTTTCTTACCCTTCAGTTTTAACATATGTTTTGGGAGCTCAAAAGAACCGTCTCATTGAGACGGTTCTTTTAAGTACCAACAACATATATTTTTGGTTTTTAAATAAGAAAAAAAAATTTGTATGCACTCTTTACTAAAGTCCTGGACTTATCAGACTGAGCTAATGTCAAGGCTGACATTGATTTTCTAGTGACACACATCTACCTTTTTGGTTTTTCATGTCATGGCTCATATCCGTAAATGTATTCTTTAAGCCTGCATTGGCAGCTATACAGTCAAGTTTGGTCTGAGGCTTCACATACTTTCAAACTAAGAGCATGTGAACTAATGAGACTTTTGTGATACTGCACAGATGTACAGACTTGTATGAGCCTTATCTGCTGGCAGATGCTATAAATATGAAAAATCCGTATGTACTACTGTCATGCCAACCAAGAGTGACAGTGATGTAATACTTCGTTTACAATTGCTAAGTAAAACGCTAACATGTACACTTCACTTGAGCTAATGCGAATCAATAGACCACGTGTGTATTAATCCTATCCTGCGGATAGGATTAATACACAAGTGATCTATCGGTTCTAAGTCCCTGATAAGTTTGTAAACAAAACATGACATCATTGTCACTCTTGGCTGGCAGGACAGTAGCTAAATGATTTATTTTCTGGTTAAATAATTATTGTGTATAGTTTATTGTTATGTAAATACCATATTGTTACGCAGGGTAAACGAAGTTCAATTTTTTATTGACAGTGGACCAAAAATTAAGTATGATGCCACAGTCACACACTGCAGCCCATATTTTGCTAATGTAGCTTGTGATTATTCTCTTGAAATGCGACCACATTTTGATAAGAGTTAATGAAAACAACTGCTTGAGTATTAACCCTTGTCTTGCTGAAATTGTATATCTACTTCTCACCTCTATAAATTGTATCCTGTTAACCCTTAAAGCGCCAATCACGACTGAAGCAGACGACTTAAATTGTGACATCTTTCCTCATTTTCGAAAGAAATAAGGAATGATATTTCATGAGACGATTCTCATGAAATATCATGCCTTATTTGTTATTTAAAAAAAAAACAGCAAAATTTGAAATTGTGGTCTGCTGCAAATTGTAGGTGGTGCTTTAAGGGTTAAAGCGCAGCATTCCATTTGTTAGCATGTATCTTCAATCAGAATGTAAACAGTGTTGATCCTAATTAGATGACTTTGCCATAGGCCAGCTGATCTGAGTATACACTCTTTTTAACAAAAGTATAAATCCAGTTTCAGCAGAACAAGCAGTCAGATTATTTTATGTTGTCAAATTCATTATCTGACAGTTTCAAATTGTTCCAAAACAGCAACGAAAACTGTTCCCTAAAGCAATTTAGTTTGTCTTTTTCTATTTTAGAAAAAAATCTTGATGTCTTCATTGTTACCCTTAATTTATAATTGTATGTAAGGCTGTCTTAACTCTTATACTAATCCTACCCTTACAATTTTGGGACATAGGCAGCCATTGCAGACCTAGATCAGACGCAGCAGAATGTGTCGTCTGATCAGGGTCTGCACTGTTTGCTTACAAACTATTCTTTTAGAATGTGAATAGAAATTTAAAAAGTACCACACAACAACGCTTAAAATGGAAGTAGAGTGTTCCAATTGATTAGAGTGGGACATTCCATGGGCTTAAATGGGTTAAGGATGCTAGTCAGAAAGGTACTGTTTGTAAATATTCTTTTACGTTTTGTTGTCTTGTGATTTGTTAACTCTTTTTAACTACTTAATACAATAATTGTTGATGTAAATAAAGGTTGAATTTAATCATAAATATTTTAAATTATTTATTCAGTGGCCTTATTTTAAGTGTGTGTTATTATTTGGTTTGCATGTCTGTAAGGGAAGATAATCCACACGCTTAAGTTGGGCGGTAGAGGCATAATTTACCAATGGCAGTTTTATAAGCCCCATTTCCTTCTTTGCATTTACATTTTGCAGGCCGTTAAAGTAGGGCCAGAAATAAAATGTGGTCTTTTTTGGCTCATAACCCACCGTCTGGTCATACAGGCGCAGCATAATTATCCAGTTGAGGCTTAATTTGGAAATTATCAAAGAATTTCTGTTTCCATAAAATTCAGTGCAAATGCAGTAATATACAGTAATGCTGATCAGGGTTAATACACTATTATTCAAAACCAAACTCGAATATTCACTGGAAAATATCCAATCCTTCTTTTTATGCTGAAAAATTACCACATTCATAGCCTGTCATAACTTTGGCTAAATGTGATATCTTGGTTACATATAATTACTCTATTGTTCAGCAAAGTTCTTAACTATTATAAATGATGATACTGTACATTCTGAAATTTTCACCAGGACTTCATTTTCGCGAAACTTCTTTGTGAAAATAAAACCCCGTGAAATGGCAAAATCACTGTATCGTTTATTGATATAGGCAATTCTTGCTAAAGGTAAATCTTATTACTTGACTTTTCGCTTACTGTAAAGGCGGCAACTTTAATATTCATATCTGGGTGTGGTTCGGCTATTCCATCTGCTAAGGAAGGGAAATCAGGTTTTATTTATAATTTGGTAAAGAGTTAATAAGCTTTTTGAGCCGCGCATACGTGCGTGCATTTCATGAAAATCCTAACCGTATACACTCTGACCTCACATTTATCAACCCCTAAAGCGCATAATCACAAAATGTATGTTTTTGTCGTCCACTAAACTATTTGAAGCCTCATAGATAAACAGTGTGAACCCAGATCAGACTGCTCCTGTAGGAGCAGTCTGATCTGGGTCCACAATGTTTGCCTCCCTGCTTATGTTAAATAGACATTTTCAGATGCAGTTATTTTGCTGGCGTTTTAAGGACTAAATAATGACTGAGGTGGTAGCACAAGATGATACAGTTACTTTTGAATAAAACCACGCCTCCTTTTGAGCTTGTACCTATGCCTAAGGTTGACTAGTCCTAATTACGCATTCATGAGGCGCCGCCTTTACAGTAAGCGAAAAGTCAAGTAATACCTTAGCCTCAAATTTTTCACATCACTAATATTTTTTTTAATGCTATTCGCGAAAATAAAATTCTCGCGAAAATTTCTGAATCTACAGTATGTAAAGCACTTTAAAGCACTAATTACTCAGCTAGCGTTCATAACCTAGACATTGTGTAATTTAACTTTTTTAGGGAGCGCAGTGGTGGTAGAGTGCTGGTCTCCAGATCAAGGGGTTGAGGCTTCAAGCCTCACTGGTGTCATTGCGTTTTGTCCCTGAGCAAGACACATTAATCCATGCTTACTACTGGTTCAACCCTGGAAGACCCTTCCTGGCAAAACTGAAATCATGTTGACTGGGACATAAATAATCAAATCAAACAAACAAACAAAACACAATTAACTTATTTATTTTGGATTTCGTGGAGTTAAGGCACGACGTTTTAGAGTTTTTAATAAATGTGCGAGTTTATTCGATGGTAACTAATAACGAAATGGTGTAAATATTGGTACTAAATTAATGAGCAACATCCCTTTTACTTTCTCTTTTATTTAAACAAAGCATAATAAAATTAGATTGTCCAGCAATGGCATATTAAATATATAATATTTATTCCTTAACCATTATCTTGCTGAATAAAACCATTTTGACCAATCTCAGTTTGGTTGCATAGTCTGATCTATGACAATAGATTCTTAAAGAGCATGAAAATAGCATGGATTCTGATAATCTGACTAAAGGAGCCAATGATCAGGAGCTACACTTTATCCTAGGAGAATAAGTGTCTAGGTTCAACAAGACATGGGTTAAGTTGCATATGTAATCATAAGGCTAAATAAAAAAAAATGAGTGTTTCAGAGATTGGGTCTGGAAATTTTAGGTAGGATAGGCACATATTTTTACTAAATTATTTTTTTCTGGAAAAAATATAATTTTATGCATTTGAAAATAATATTTTTTCAAGACAACCTGAAAAAATTCCAGGTTTCACCAGTAAATATAGGTAGGGTCAGATTATCCTAAACACACTTATTCTTTTATTTATAAACAAATCTTTATTTTAAATTATAACCCTGCTGGTTTCAAAGTACATTCTTTACCAATACATTTTACACTCAAATCATTTCCAAAATGTCTCTATTATAAGACGAGTGTTAAAATATGAATGCATCTAGCTGTATATCCTTCTTCACAGACAGGTTTTGACACATTGCTATATGAGCCAGTGCATGAGATTTCCAACAATGTGGCATTTTGACATGTGTAGACCAAGACGAGCCTCTGCAGCCTCCTTTTCAGCTTAGAAACTCCAAATGGTGTGCAGTCAGTAGCTTAACAATCATAAAATACTCAAGCGGCCAGCAAAGGCTCTGATCAGACTGCGCGTATGCGCAGGCTGATCTGAGGCTTTGCTGGTCGCACATACCACATTGTTGGAAAACTCATGCACTTGCTAATATATGATTGTAGAAAGAGTTGTTTTCCTCCCTTTAATTGGTGCCATACTTGTCAAATTATAGACATTTATATAAGGGCCACTCAAGTGTAGGCCACTCAAGTACACTAAGCTATTTCTAGAACAAATTTCACGTTTGTTTACATGGCAGGATATAGTGCCACATCTAAGTAACTATAAGACAATTTGCCATCAAATTTTAGATGCGACTTTTCGCTGCATTCTCAAAGCAGTTTTCATGACAAGACCAGCAGTCGTATGGTTACAAATATATGCCAAGAGCCACGAACCTTGGGCATTTTATAAAACAACTAGGGAATGAACACATTGAAGTCAGGATTCTCCGTGTCTTCAATATGTACATTGTATCAGATATTGAAAAAATATGGTTTCTCGTTCACAATATTCGCTATTATAATTGGGCCTCGACACAAGAAAACCTGTCATTGGGGGTTTGCGAACAACACATGAGCAGACCAGCCTGCACATCCGCGCAGTCTGATCCGCGCCTTTGTTATTCGTTATTTGGAAAGTATCAGATGTTATCCTGCTACAGATGAAATTTCAATTTTCTAGCTAGTCTATAGCTGAGGAGACTGGTTTGTAATTCGCTTTGTCTGAAACTCCGAAGACAGGTTTTCTCGCGACGAGGCCCATAATCATATTTCATACTTTACAATATGTCCCTTTGTAGCGTTGTTAGTAATGTCTGATCAATTTGAATGGAAATTAGGCGAAAATCAGTGAATCAAAATGGTAGAAATTAAATAAAAGGAAAAAACTTAATAAAAAAGAAATGAGGTACACAGCACATGTTATGTTGCTGGAAAGTGACTGGCTGTAGTTCAAGCAACAGTATCGTAAAAGACACCTAAATAATCTATTTTTGTATATTTTTTTTAACTCTGCAAGATATGGTGGACATAAGAAAATGCTTCTAAGACAAGCCAACAATTACAAAAGTGGAGCGTTAACCTACCATTATCAATATTACTAGAAATCAAAGCTACCTTAGAGGAAAGCACAGAGATGACAGCTCATCTCTGCGATTTGTCTGGAAATATTTTGGGCTAGGCAAAAGCCTCTCTTGTAGAGAAATAAATAAAATTATGGAACAACTTGACGTAAATTGCTATGGCTGTTTCATAGATTACTCGTCCCAGAAACAGCACGTAGATATGGTTAGAAAAAGAGGCTTCTGTGCATAAGCTATTAGTACCAACATTCTCATGACATTGCCCATTTAGCCATATACAATACAACATAGCATCGCATTTACACTGTTTGCTTTAAAATGTTATCTAAAACTTAGAAAACTATGACTAGGGTAAAGTCAGGTAACTTAAGACTCCAAGTAAATTGGGACAGCGACCTTGTTTGTTTCATATTTAAATTTGTTGAAGCAAACGGTGAAAATACTGATGAGACGGCTCATAAGGAGCCGTCTCATCCGGATTTCCACTGTTTGTAAATGTATGTCCGAATTTACATGATGTCCGAAATTACCTGACTTCACCCTATCATCCCCTATTATGTATAAAAAATAATATGTAATAAATTAAATATAATACAAAAAGTATGGATTGAAATTTCGCTTCAGCATAAATGTATAATTTTGTGTCCATAGCTAAGCCATCTCAAGGTGGTATTACTTCTTCCTTCCAAGGTGGATTATACGTGTAGCTGCCACTTTTCCCATTAGGCCAAATAACCTAAAACAACACACCAAAACGGATATTCTTTAAAGATATAAAAACAAAATTATTCCCTTTAGTTGTGCACTCAAACCACTCCAACGTCAATGTACGCATTAAATTCAAGCATACGAAATATTTTTTTTTATTGCTAGTGTAAAAATAAACTTCAGCCTATTTTTGTATTAAATCGTCAAGTAAGCTGCGACATGAGATTTTCAACAACGTAGTATGTGCGACCACCAAAGCCTTAGATCACCCTGCGCATACGCGCAGTCTGATCAGAGGCTTTGCTAGTCGCTTGAATATTCTATTACTGTTAAGCTACTGGCAAAACAACATTTGGAGCTTCTAATCTTAAAAAGAGGCTGCACAGACTCGTTTGAGTCTACACTTGTAAAAATACCACATTGTTGGAAAACACATGTCACGGCTCAAGTAGGTTAAGTTGGCAAACCATTGCCCTTCTTTGCCAGGAGTAGCCTGAGAACTTTGTTAGCATGCTAAATCCAACAAAAGGACAAGTCCACCATGCAAAGAGATTCATATCAGCCCGTGTAGCTGCCAAGTCTTAACAGAATCATCTCTGTCCATGATCTCAAGTTAACCCCTTTGATGCCTAATGGAATTTTCTACCCTAATAGATTGGACCAGTTCATTTCAATTTTAAGGGATGTTGGCTAGTAAGTTTTAATTTTATGCAGATTTTAAGAGTACATTTGTAAGCAAACAGTGTAGAACCTGATCAGTCATACTGTGGCGTTTGTTCAGGTTTCTGCAAGGTTTGTCAATGTCACATAAAACGGACACTAAATGGATTATCCATCAATTGCACTGTGAAGACTTATCAGAATGGGCTGATAGCCTACCACTACTTTCTATTTCCAGTCAAAAGACTTTTGCGATAATAAAACACTGCAACTCCTTATTATAAGCAGTTAACTTTCCAAACAGAATATAACCCTTAAAGCGCCAAGAAAAATGCATCTGAAAATGTCATCTGCCGAAGTCATCTGCTGCAAATAATTGCCTGACATTACTGGTGAATTTAAGTATAGAAGCAAACAGGTCGGACCCGGAACAGACTGCTCCTATGGGAGCAGTCTGATCTGGGTCCACCCTGTTTGCCATAGAGGCTTCTTAAACATTTCAGTAGACGAGAAAAGCAGACGACTATTGTTGTGATTGGCGCATTAAGGGTTTATAGGATTAAAGATTCTACCAAGAAATGTAAGAGCATTAATCAAAAACTCAAACCATTGGCTTACCTACCTAATTAACATTGAAAGTAATATGTTACAAGTTTAATCTTACCTTAATTATTTCTGGAACAATTTGCTAGGAAACGACATAAAGCTCACATGAATTAATTGAATAGAAAAAAAAAAGAAATTCCAATATTGGCCAAGAAAGCATGCAATGTACCGCTTAATCATACTATAGAAATTTTATCAGCCAAAAAGGGGGTGGGGCTGTTTGCAAATTAGACACAACAAATATTTAAAAAACAGTGAAAGTAACCAGGAGAGTTCACCATTAATAGTAACAGTTTCTTAATCGATAAATCTGTGTTTGACAGAATATATGTGATGAACAACTGAGTCGTGACATGATATTTTCAACAATGTGGTATGTGCGACCAGCAAAGCCTCAGATCTGCCTGCGCATACGCGCAGTCTGGTCAGAGCCTTTACTTGTCGTAAGAATATTCTATGAGTGTTAAGCTACTGAGAAAACATCATTTGGAGTTTCTAAGCTCAATATTAGGCTGCACAGTCTCGTCTAAGTCTACACTTCCCAAAATGCCACATTGTTGGAAATCACATGTCACAGCTCAAATATGAACAAAATTCAATATTTTTCAAAACTTAGAGCAACTCATCTTAATAAGCATAATTTTACCATATAAACATGAGGATCCAACATTGTCTGCGTGACTGTTCCGAAATGGCCGGGGCCTCCATCTTCCATGGCTGACTTCCAATGCTTTCCTAGAGCAAGAAAAAGAAATTGTGTCAGATTAACCCTTAAAGCGCCACCTATCATTTGCAGCAGACGACAATTAAAAAGTTTGCCGCTTTTTCAAAAATAACAAATAAGGTATGATATTTCATAAAAATCGTCTGCTGACAGACGATTACCATGTAATGTCATACCTTATTTTTGTCGAAAATTGGGAAGGAGGTCTCAAAATTTGTCGTCTGCTGCAGTTGTGATTTGCGCTTTAAGGGTTAAATTAGATTTTACCCTATGGTTCATCACGGGTAGTTTAATTTGATTTGATAATTCCTCTGTGATAATACATTAAAGTTATGAACCTTCAATAAGAGCTTTACAATTTATGTGTTTTAACAAAATTACAATCTAGGCAATTATATAGGGCCAATAAAAATATCCCCTGTTCATTAGGTCTGAGATTGCTGTCGATTCAAAGATGCTGATTATATTGTTGTATGATAATTGTATATTCTTGCATGGGCATTCGTTACGCGAAGCTGTTTGAAGCCACAAAATCCATGTTCAAATCATGAGATTCACATGCTGTTTGAACATGGCTTTTACTTGAAAAAGCCTAAACTGGGCACTGATTTGTATGGTTGACGTTACACGGGAAAGCGTTGTGGCCGTGACTGACCATTTCGCCGATGCTTTCGTTCGCGAAAACGTTGCGCGCGTAAACTGACGTTCTGGCGACGTAATGACGTTCGAAAGTTTGACGCTGACGCCATTTTGTTTAGAGAAATCAAGCGTAAGAGAAGGGATATTTAATGTCTAAGCGATGTTTTCAGCTCGGTTTACGCTGAAATCAGGTAAAATATTCAAGAATAATGATCACTCATGTTTGTTTCATTGCATTAGCACTTGCCGGGTCCCTCGGACGATGTTTGAACACTCAGCCTAACGGCCTCGTGTTCAAACAGCTTCCTCGGAACCCGACAAATGTTAATGCACGAAAAAACATGTGTGATCCCTATATTGTTGCTCATAGTGTGTATGTGTGTGTTTTGTATTGGTGTGTGATATAGGTTTTTGCGTTCTTCTTTGGCAATCATCTTAATGGGGAAGAGGTGGCTGTTTTACTTTGATTGCATTATGTGTTTCGTTGTTTTCTGTGCTCTGTCTCCTAATTTGGGTGTAACTTTGGGTGTAGATGTTCCATATTGACCACCGAGCTATCCATCTTCCATATTTATTACCATCCACAGTGCTTTTCCCCTATATCACGCACAGGTGTAGATAAACAAATGTTTTGAGCGTAAAATTGTAAATGTGTTCCCACCCATCAGTTTTAACATATGTTTTAGTTGTTTTAACCAACCGTCTCATTGCGATGGTTCTGTTGAGCATCCACAACATATGTTTTTGCATGAGAAATAAAAAAATATTATTTTTTGTATGAACTCTTATCTTAACTAAAGGCCTGATCGTGAAGCCCTCTGGTTTGATTATGATTATATTTCACACTTGTGTCCACTTTAACCCTTAAAGCGCCACCTAGAATTTGCAGCAGACGACAACTTAAAATTTTGCTGCTTTATAAAAAAAATAACAAATAAGGCATGATAATTCATGAGAATCGTATGCTGGCATGCGATTCACATTAAATATCATCCCTTATTTTTTTTTCAAAAATTTCGAAAGATGCAACAAAATTTGTTGTCTGCTGCAGTTGTGATTGGCGCTTTAAGGGTTAATAGGATGGCTGGATTATTTATCATCTGGAGAGCTAATGTTCAAAACACGTCTTAAGGAAGTCAGAGGCCACTAGACTGGCAATCGTCCAAACAGTAGAAATAATTGTGTGTGTTTTTCTAAATCAACACCTCATAGTAAGAAGAAATTATCCTCTTTAATAGCACTTTAACTCTTACAAACTATTTGGACTGGACCAATGCGATTTAGAACCTACCTTCATGTAGGCTCGGTTGTCAATGCTGTTGATTAATTACAGCTTTATAACTGTAGTGGAACCTGGCTTAAGGTCATACCCCTTATAACATGTGTAACCAATTTGTTTCTGTGTCTTATCTCACAAAATTACCTCAGTGGGTTTATCTATCTCCAGATAAAATGAATGCATGATCTGATTGCTTATTTGCTTATTTCTTCCATATCCATGTATGTTATGGATACTAACAGGAAGGAACTCATCGAAATGTTCCCAATGAGTACTCAAAACAAATTTTCAGAGAAAAATAGAAGCATGTATTTGACAGTTCACCATCTTATCTATGGATGTGAATGGACATTCCTGCTAGCTTGCAAACAGTTTGGATCGACCCAGATCAGGACTGACATAACTTCGGTATTGAACTGGATCAAAACTGTTTGACACGCTGATGCTTTAATAACAATAATGGCCACAACAGCGGACAGACAGACGGAAGGAGGAACAAGCCGAAAAATAGACTTCTGCCAACATTCGTGCCCTAAAATTTGTGGAGACATCTTTTACTAAAATACGAGTAACAAAATGCTTAGTTACCCGGGTAATACTGCTCATGATTCCAAACCCATAACAGCCCGCTCACGTGAACTCATCGACCCTCACGTAAGCCAATATTGGCCCTCCCGTGCACCCTTAGGGTCATAAATGACGTTTAAAACGTGGCTGCTGCTGCGTTAGCGGGCCGATATGCCTTGTAACGCCGCAGTGGCCACGTATTAATCTCTAAGTCTGATTGGGCTAAAATATTACCTTTCTATCACATCAAATTTTTGCAGTCACCTTCATTCTTTGTATTTCATATAGAGTTTGTATGCATCGATGGTGTTAAAATTCCAAGTGCATTATGCGGAAACTGAATTGGCTTAAAAATTCTTAAAGGGATAATTCACACTTTTTTTTCAAATGCGCTTATTATAGAGTTTACAGTATGGCAGGAATAATTCCTCATTAAATGTTTGAGAATGCCCTACAATTAGCCTGTAATTAATCACTTTTGTTTCTTAATGGGGGTCTAGTCATTCTTAGGTCAAGATCTCTACACACCAAAACTGGATTCACTTCCATCTGCTTACACACTACCAAAGCAGAATTATAAACCAGTCAAAAGGCAAACAATAACAATGTTTCAGAGTAATGCTTTTAGCAGTGTGTGCATTGATGAGTATATTTTGATACTTGGCCCATTTATAATAATTAATTCTAAAATTAAAGTCTTAAATCACAAATTATTACTATAGCAGACGACATATTTTCTTCACTTTGCTAACAAAAAGACAGAATAAAATCAAATGAAACTTATTGAAAAACAAAACACTTTTCGTTTGACAGTTGTTACACTTTAATTTGCATTGATTTGGCTGTTGATTGTAATTAAATTGGAATACCCATTTTCCAATATTGAAATAAAGAAATTGACTGAAAGGTGCCGCTTCAATCATTTGGCAGACCAGCATATTGAGGTTAACTCAGGTTAATGTGTGCCAATAGCTGTAAGATGGCTGCTCCCAGAAGATAAGATAAACAGCTATAAAAGCTTCTGTAATTAACTAGCCAGATGGATAAATGATCTCTGAAAATAAAATTAGTCCATAACGAAATATTTATTTGTGAATAAAGTAAAATGTTAAAAAGCATGAACATACACTTTAACGTTATTAGCATTTGAAAATAAAAGGCTCAAATATGTGTGATGTCTGATTACCATAAACTGCAGTTTTCTGAGCATCTTACATCATTTCATACACTATTTGAAGATTTCACGACAAATCACAGCTAAAATATAGTCGTCAGATCCAGCACTCTGATCTTTCAGAATAAAATATTATTTGGCAAAATCTAAAACACAACTATCTTGCACCCTCTGAATATCAAATACTCCAAAATCAAAAGAAACAACATGAGAATAACCCATGCTCAGCAAATACCTATGTTAACTGAAAACCTTTACAAACAAAGTGGACCCAGATCAGCCCCAACAGAACATCCAGTCTGATTTGGATTGAAACTGTTTTACAATCAGATAGTATTTCTGAAATATATTTTTGAAAAAAAAATCAGCATACGACAAAGAACATGCAAATTTACCCAGTAGACACAAGGTGCTGACCACTTTAATGGCAGAGGGTGAAATTTAATTAGTCACAGAACATTTACTCTGGCCTTGCTTAGCAGGCTAGCAGTGTATTACAGTTATTCTTGACAGGCAATGATAACAGTCTATCAATCAGAATCGCTCTGAACAAGTCCATACAATTCTCACCTGATTCTTTGAAAATTCAATATGATAGGTATTTGAGAGATTAGTAGTTACTTGTTTACATGAACATATAAAACCCAATTAAATGGACTGCACAAGTCTAAGAGGCCACATGTACTGTGTTTGTGGTCAGTTCATGTCTTCATACCCACTTTACCAATTTGAAAATGCAATGTTTTACTCACATGTCCTGCTTATTGAGACAATGTGCAGAGCAAAGGTTTCAGACAAAGCAAGCGGTCAAGGGTCAGCTCATGAAATATTTGCCTTAAACTTTAGCTGGTCTATGCATGGGTTTTTAATTATTACAAGGTATCAGTACATCGTAGTAATTAGTTCAAATTAAATAACTTCGATAAAAGAATTGAAAGCGATGGATAACTACAAGAAAGAAAAAGAAAGAAAAATCACATTTGAGCCAGGGTGCATCCAGACAAGGAGGCACAATAGACACAAAACCACCAAAGAACGTTTTTACAAAGGTGTTATGAGTTAAAGGCTGTTCCATCTCTAAATTCTAGAGATATCCAATACGATTATTTCTAATCTTAATAGCAAAGTTCAATTGTCTTATAAATAGAGGATCTTACATAAAACTCTTTCCGAAATAAAAAGGGATTTTCCGATGGAATTCCCTTTTTTTGATAGTAAAACATAAATATGGATATAATCATATTTGAGTTTTGCATCGTTATAGAGTACAAGAATGATGGTACAATGTAATTTATTTTTCCTATGAACGGAGGAAATTTCCTCTGTTGTGACTGCTCGAAATGCAGAAATTGATGTCCTTAAAATATGTTCGAAGTAGTGTATTTGTCCTAATAGTTTAAAGAAAAGTTCAAATATCAATTTGTATATCAAGTAGAAATCGGTTTACAACAGAGGAAATTTCCTTTGTTTTGACAATGGGACAAGTCTTCCTTTAATCACAATCAGAATTTCATCTTATTTCAGAATAGAGGAATTTTCCTACATTTTACTTTCAGTATCTCAACAATATGTAAAAAGAGTGACCTTTACAACAGAGGAATTTTCCTCTGTTTAGTAGTTCGAAAATTTCCTATAGTGACTTCCAGAATTGATTAATTTTACATTCTAGTCATAACTTAAATATTACCAATTTCCAACAGAGGAATTTTCCTCCGTTCGGTACTTCAACAATTTCCTATAGCGAGAATTAAGAGCCCATTTTCCTATAATAAAAATGAAAAACCCTGTTTGTTATCATTTCCATCTTAATCATAACTTAATTGTTTCCACTTTTCAACAGAGGAATTTTCCTCCATTTTCCATTCTGTATCTTGACAATCAATAAAAGTAGAGAAAATTTTGCAACAGAGGAATTTTCCTCTGTTCAATAGTTCGACAATTTCCTATAGTGACTTCCAGAACTGACAGCCTAACTTGTTTGACATTCTAGTCATAACTCAAATATTACCAATTTTCCAACAGAGGAATTTTCCTCCGTTCGGTAATTCAACAATTTTCTATTTGGAGAATAAAGAGCCCACTTTCCTATAATGAAAATGAAGAAACCCGTTTGCTATCATTTCCATCTTAACATAAATATTCATCATATCTTAAATGTTTCTAATTTTCAACAGAGGAATTTTCCTCCGTTTTCTATTCTGTAGAATATCAAGAATAAATAGAAGGAGTGACCTTTACAACAGAGGAATTTTCCTCTGTTTAGTAGTTCGCCAATTTCCTATAGTTACTTCCAGAACTCTGAACCCAACTTGTTTGACATTCTAGTCAAAACCTAAAATATCCAATTCTCCAACAGAGGAATTTTCCTCCGTTCCGTTATCCAACAATTTCCTTTTGCGAGAATTATGAGCCCATTTTCCTATGATGAAAATAAAGAACCCTGTTTATTATCATTTCCATCTTAGCATAAGTATCCATCATAACTTAAATGTTTCCAATTTTCAACAGAAAAATTTTCCTCCGTTTTCCATTCTGTATCTCCACAATCAATACAGGGAGTGAATTTTACAACCGAGGAATTTTCCTCTGTTCAGTAGTTCGACAATTTCCTATAGTGATTTCCAGAACTCCGAGTCCAACTTGTTTAATATTCAAGTCATAACTTAAATATGACCAATTTTCCAACAGAGGAATTTTCCTCTGTTCAGTAGTTCAATAATTTCCTAAAGTGACTTCCAGAACTCTGAGCCCAACTTATTTGACATTCTATTTATAACTTAAATATTGCCAATATTCCAACAGAGGAATTTTCCTCCGACCATAATTTAACAATTTCCTATTGCAAAAATAAAAGCCCACTTTCTTATAATGAAAATGAAGAAACATGTTTGTTATCATTTCCATATTAACATAAATAACCATCATAACTTAAATGTTTCCAATTTTCAACAGAGGAGTTTTCCTACATTCTCCATTCAGTTTCTCGACAATCAATAAAAGGAGTGAATTTTACAACAGATGAATTTTCCTCTGTTCAGTAGTTCTACAATTTCCTATAGTGACTTCCAGAACTCCAAACCCAACTTTTTTGACATTCTAGTAAAACCCTAAAATATATCCAGTTTACCTCCTTTCGGTAATTCAACAATTTCTAATTACGAGAATTTAGAGCCTACTTGAAGCTTTTAACTCTACCTCCATATATTTAGATGACTAACTTAATATTGATAATCCTTATTTTGAACAAATGGTAGGTCAGATATATCCCACTGAACTTCAGTTAGATAAGGCAAATTCTTCTGATACTGAAGCTCCATTTTTGGACTTGAACTTGTCAATAACAAATGGCATAGTTTCTTCTAAAACTTATGATAAACGGGATGATTTAAATTTTGAAATAGTAAATTTTCCATTTCTTGATGGAGATGTTCCTCGCTCTCCTTCCTATGGTGTATACATTTCTCAGCTTATTCGTTTTGCTAGAGTGTGTTCTAATGTTGATGACTTCAACAACAGAAACTTATTTTTTACTGCTAAATTATTAAAATAAGGTTATAGATATCATAAAATTCGAAAAGCATTTTCTAAATTCTACCACAGACACTCATGTTAATTGTTAAATACAACATTGGGTTAAAAACTCTTCTGCAACAAGACATATCAGAACCTATATTTAATGGTGATTTAGTCTATAAATTCAAACGAATTGTTGGAAAACCTAATTTTAGTGATCAATTCAAAAAGATAGTAAAACGTTATATAAGGGTTGGATATAACTTGGATATCATGCGACAGTCTACATGCCTAGTTTTAAACGCTCTGGCGTAAAGCTTTAATGGGTGGGTCTGTGCCTCATGCTTATCTGTAGCTGGACCCACCGTGGCTCAGCTTGAGGTTTTCTTTAGCTCTGTCTATCTGTGAGTCATTAGCCCTTTTCTTTGATTCATCATGGTGTAGTAATTTGATTAGTCTAAGTGTTTTTTCCATGATGATACATTGCATTAGTTAGATGGCCTCCATGCGAGCTGAACATTTCTTGTACTTCAACAACAGCAGAATCTAGGGCGATGATTTGGTACCAGTAAAATGCATTTAAGCCCCCTGGTGGCTTAGGCTGCTGTCCGTTTTAAGGCGGTGGTTCTGTTGTTGTTGTTGTTGACTTTTTGTTTATTGTTATTCCCACTGTGGGAGTCTGTAATTGTTCTATGTTTTGTTGTATGCTACTTTATGTTCTTTCTAGTATTGCAATCATCTTGATGGGGAAGAGAGAGCTGATTGCTTTGCTTAATTTGTCTTCCTGGTGTCTCGTGATGGTTGAGCGGCTCTTCCTTGGGTGCCACGGGGTTGTCTGCAGTTTGTGATTGTGGTATTTCCTGAACATACTCACTTACTATTATTGTTCAATATTTCTGTCTTACATTAATTACAGTTTAAGAACAGAGGAATTTTCCTCTTTTCAGTAGTTCTACAGATTCCTATAGTGACGTCCAGAACTCAGAGCCCAACTTGTTTGACATTCTTGTAATAACTTAAATATTACCAATTTTAGAATAGAGAGTTTTCCTCTGTTCGGTAATTCAATAATTTCCAATTGAGAGAATTAAGAGCCCAATTTGTTCAATATTTCTGTCGTGCATTAATTACAGTTTAACCTCTAAAGCGACAAACAGTTTGATCCCTATCAGGTCCAGACAGAATGTCGGGCCTGATCCGGGTCCAAATTGTTTGAAAGGGTAATCAGCAGATGACAATGTCATGAAAAAGTTTAAAGCAAAGTTGAAATACATCAGTTTAACTTGAACTTGTCATAACCTCTAAAGTGTCAAACAGTTTTGACCCCTATCATTTCCGGACAGAATGTCGGGCCTGATCTGGGTCCAAATTGTTTGAAACACTTATCAACAGATGTCATATGCGGACAAAGTCATGTAAAGGTTTAACGCAAAAATAAAACATTGGTTCAACTCCAACTTGTCGTAACCCATAAAGCGTCAAACAGCTTGGACCCCTATCAGGTCCAGACGGAATGTCGGGCCTGATCTGGGTCCAAATTGTTTGAAAGGGTTATCAGCAGATGCGGTGTCATGTAAAGATTGTCATGTTTAAGTTTAACGTCATGTTTAAGTTTAACGCAAAGTTAAAATACACCGGTTCAACTTCAACTTGTCATAACCTCTAAAGTGTCTAACAGTTTGACCCCTATCAGCTCCAGACAGAATGTCAGGCCTGATCTGGTTCCAAATTGTTTGAAACGGTTATCAGCAGATGACAACGTCATGTTAAAGTTTAACGCAAAGTTAAAATACATCTGTTCAACTTAAACTTGTCATAACCTCTAAAGTGTCAAACAGTTTAGATACCTATCAGGTCCCGACAGAATGTGGGGCCTGATCTGGGTCCAAATTGTTTGAAAGGGTTATCAACAGATGACAATGTCATTTAAATGTTTTAATGCATAGTTTAAATACATGGGTTCAACTTCAACTTGTCATAACCTCTAAAGTGTCAAACAGTTTGATCCCTATCAGGTCCCGACAATTGTTGGGCCTGATCTGGGTCCAAATTGTTTGAAAGGGTTATCAGCAGAAGACAATGTCATGTAAAAGTTTAATGCATAGTTAAAAAACATCGGTTTAACTTCAACTTGTCATAACCTCTGAAGTGTCAAACAGTTTGACCCCTATCAGGTCCAGACAGAATGTGGGGCCTGAACTGGGTCCAAATTATCTGAAAGGGTTATCAGCAGATGACAATGTCATGTAAAAGTTTAACGCAAAGTTAAAATACATGGGTTCAACTTCAACTTTTCATAACCTCTAAAGTGTTTAGCTGTTTGGACCCCTATCAGGTCCGGACAAATTCGGCCTGATCTGGGTCTTAATTGTTTGAAATGGTTATCAGCAGATGACAATGTTATGTTAAAGTTAAAATCAAAGTTAAAATAAATTGGTTCAATTATAACTTGTCATAACCTCCAACGTGTCCAATAGTTTTGACCCCTATCAGGTGCGGGCAGAATGTCGGGCCTGATCTGGGTCCAAATTACTTAAATGGGTTATCAGAAGATGACAATAACATGTTATGGTTTAAAAGTTTAAATACATCGGTTCAATTTCACCTTTTCATAACCTCTAAAGTTTTTAACAGTTTGGACCCCTATCAGGTCCAGACAAATTCTGGCCTGATCTGGTTTTAAATTGTTTGAAATGGTTATCAGCAGATGAAAGTGTCATGTTTAGGTTTAAATCGAAGTTAAAATATATTGGTTCAATTTTAACTTGTCAAAACCTCTTAAGTGTCAAATAGTTTTGACCCCTATCAGGTGCCGACAGAATGTCTGGCCTGATCTGGGTCCAAATTACTTGAAAGGGTTATCAGCAGATGACAATGTCATGTAAAAGTTTAACGCATAGTTATAATACATCGGTTCAACTTCAACTTGTCACAACCTCTAAAGTGTCAAACAATTGTACCCCTATCAGGTCCAGACAGAATGTCGGACTTGATCTGGGTCCAAATTGTTTGAAAGGGTTATCAGCAGATGACTACTTCATGTTAAAGTTTAACGCAAAGTTAAAATACATCGGTTCAACTTCAACTTGTCATAACCTCTAAAGTGACTAACAGTTTGACCCCTATCAGGTCCGGACAGAATGTTGGGCCTGATCTGGGTCCAAATTGTTTGAAAGGGGTTATCAGCAGATGACAATGTCATGTAAAGGTTTAACGCAAAGTTAAAATACATTGGTTCAACTTCAACTTTTCATAACCTCTAAAGTGTCAAACAGTTTGACCCCTAGCAGGTCCAGGCAGAATGTGGGGCCTGATCTGGGTCCAAATTACTTGAATGGGTTACCAGCAGATGATAATAACATGTTAAGGTTTAACGCAAAGTTAAAATACAACGGTTCAATTTCACCTTTTCATAACCTCTAAAGTATTTAACAGTTTGGACCCCTATCAGGTCCGGACAGATTCGGGCCTGATCTGGGTCTAAATTGTTTACAATGGTTATCAGCAGATGACAATGTCATGTTAAAGATTAATTCAAAGTTAAAATTCATTGGTTCAATTTCAATTTGTCATAACCTCTAAAGTGTCAAACAATTTTTAGACCTATCAGGTCCAGACAGAATGTCAGGCCTGATCTGGGTCCAAATTGTCTGAAAGGGTTATCAGCGGATGACAACGTCATGTTAAAGTTTAACGCAAAGTTAGAATACATCGGTTGAACTTCAAATTGTCATAACCTCTTAAGTGTCAAACAGTTTGAACGCTTATCAGGTCTGGACAGAATGTCGGGCCTGATCTGGGTCCAAATTGTTTGAAAGGATTATCAGCAGATGACAATGTCATGTTTAAGTTTAACGCAAAGTTAAAATACATTGGTTCAATTTAAAATTGTCATAACCTCTAAAGTGTCAAACAGTTTGACCCCTATCATGTCCAGACAGAATGTGGGGCCTGAACTGGGTCCAAATTATCTGAATGGGTTATCAGCAGATGACAATGTCATGTTTAAAGTTAAATCAAAGTTAAAATACTTGTCATAACCTCTAAAGTGTCAAATAGTCTTGACCCCTATCAGGTGCGTGCAGAATGTCGGGCCTGATCTGGGTCCAAATTACTTGAATGGGTTACCAGCAGATAATAATAACATGATAAGGTTTAACGCAAAGTTAAAAAAAAACGGTTCAATTTCACCTTTTCATAACCTCTAAAGTATTTAACAGTTTGGACCAATATCAGGTCGGGACAGATTCAGGCCTAATCTGGGTCTAAATTGTTTAAAATTGTTATCAGCAGATGACAATGTCATGTTAAAGATAAAATCAAAGTTAAAATACATTGGTTCAATTTCAATTTGTCATAACCTCTAAAGTGTCAAATAATTTTTACACCTATCAGGTCCAGACAGAATGTTGGGTCTGATCTGGGTCCAAACTGTCTGAAAGGGTTATCAGCAGATGAGAACGTCATGTTAAAGTTTAACGCAAAGTAAGAATACATCGGTTCAACTTCAAATTGTCATAACCTCTAAAGTGTCAAACAGTTTTACCCTTATCAGGTCTGGACAGAATGTCAGGCCTGATCTGGGTCCAAATTACTTGAAAGGACTATCAGCAGATGACAATGTCATGTTAAGGTTTACGCAAAGTTAAAATACATCAGTTCAACTTCAACTTGTCATAACCTCTAAAGTGTCAAACAGATTGGACCAGGATCAGGTCCAGACAGAATGTTGGGCCTGATCTTGGTCCAAATTGTTTGAAACACTTATCAGCAGATGTCATCTGCTGACAAAGTCATTGTAAAGGTTTAACGAAAAAAAAACATTGGTTCAACTCCAACTTGTCATTACCTCTAAAGTGTCAGAGTTTGGATCCCTATCAGGTCCGGACAGAATGTCGGGCCTGTTCTGGGTCCAAACTACTTGAAAGGGTTATCAGCAGATGACAATGTCATGTAAAGGTTTAACGCAGAGTTTCAATACATTGGTTCAACTTCAACTTGTCATAACCTCTAAAGATTCAAACAGCTTGGACCTGGATCAGGTCCGAACAGAATGTTGGGCCTGATCTGAGTCCAAAATGTTTGAAACACTTATCAGCAGATGCCATCTGCTGACAAAGTCATGTAAAGGTTTAATGCAAAAATAAAATATTGGTTCAACTCCAACTTGTCATAACCTCTAAAGTGTCAATCAGTTTGGACCCCTTTCAGGTACGCAGAGAATGTCGGGCCTGATCTGGGTCCAAATTGTTTGAAAGGGTTATCAATAGATGACATTGTCATGTTTAAGTTTAACGCAAAATTAAAATACATCAGTTCAACTTCAACATGTCATAACCTCTAAAGTGTCAAACAGTTTGACTCATATCAAGTCCGGACAGAATGTCAGGCCTGATCTGGGTCAATATTGTTTGAAAGGTTTATCAGCAGATGACAATGTCATGTACAAGTTTAACGCATAGTTGAATTACATCGGTTCAACTTAAAATTGTCATAACCTCTAAAGTGTCAAACAGTTTGACCCCTATCAGGTCCAGACAGAATGTGGGGCCTGAACTGGGTCCAAATTTTCTGAAAGGGTTATCAGCAGATGACAATGTCATGTTTAAAGTTAAATCAAAGTTAAAATACTTGTCATAACCTCTAAAGTGTCAAATAGTCTTGACCCCTATCAGGTGCGGGCAGAATGTCAGGCCTGATCTGGGTCCAAATTACTTGAATGGGTTACCAGCAGATGATAATAACATGTTAAGGTTTAACGCAAAGTTAAAATACATCGGTTCAATTTCACCTTTTTATAACCTCTAAAGTATTTAACCGTTTGGACCCCTATCAGGTCGGGACAGATTCAGGCCTAATCTGGGTCTAAATTGTTTAAAATTGTTATCAGCAGATGACAATGTCATGTTAAAGATTAAATCAAAGTTAAAATACATTGGTTCAATTTCAATTTGTCATAACCTCTAAAGTGTCAAACAATTTTTACACCTATCAGGTCCAGACAGAATGTCGGGCCTGATCTGGGTCCAAACTGTCTGAAAGGGTTATCAGCAGATGACAACGTCATGTTAAAGTTTAACGCAAAGTTAAAATACATCGGTTCAACGTTAAATTGTCATAACCTCTAAAGTGTCAAACAGTTTGTACCCTTATCAGGTCTGGACAGAATGTCAGGTCTGATCTGGGTCCAAATTACTTGAAAGGGCTATCAGCAGATGACAATGTCATGTTAAGGTTTACGCAAAGTTAAAATACATCAGTTCAACTTCAACTTGTCATTCTTTCTAAAGTGTCAAACAGTTTGACCCATATCAAGTCCGGACAGAATGTCAGGCCTGATCTGGGTCAATATTGTTTGAAAGGTTTATCAGCAGATGACAATGTCATGTAAAAGTTTAACTCATAATTAAAATATATAGGTTCAACTTCAACTTGCCATAACTTCTAAAGTGTCAAACAGTTTGGACCCCTATCAGGTCCGGACAGAATGTCCGGCCTGATCTGGGTCCAAATTGTTTGAAAGTGTTGTCACCAGATGACAAGTCATGTAAAGATTTAAAGCAAAGAAAAATACATGGTTCAACTTCAACTTGTCATAACCTCTAAAGTGTCAAACAGTTTTGACCCCTTTCAGGTCCGGGCAGAATGTCAGGCCTGATTTAGGTCCTAACTACTTGAAAGGGTTATCAGCTAATGACAATGTCATGTAAAGGTTTAATGCAGAGTTAAAATACATTGGTTCAACTTCAACATGTCAAAACCTCTAAAGTGTCGAACAGCTTGGACCGTGATCAGGTCCCGACAGAATGTTGGGCCTGATCTGGGTCCAAAATGTTTGAAACACTTATCAGCAGATGTCATCTGCTGACAAAGTCATGTAAAGGTCTAACGCAAAAATATAATATTGGTTCAACTCCAACTTGTCATAAGCTCTAAAGTGTCAAACAGTTTGGACCCCTTTCAGGTCCGTAAAGAATGTCGGGCCTGATCTGGGTCCAAATTGTTTGAAAGGGTTATCAACAGATGACAATGTCATGTTTAAGTTTAACGCAAAATTAAAATACATCGGTTCAACTTCAACATGTCATAACCTCTAAAGTGTCAAACAGTTTGACCCTTGTCAAGTCGGGACAGAATGTCTGGCCTGATCTGGGTCCAAATTGTTTGAAAGGGTTATCAGCAGATGACAATGTCATGTAAAGATTTAAGGCAAAGTTAATATACATTGGTTCAACTTCAAGTTGTTATAACCTCCAAAGTGTCAAACAGTTTTGACCCCAATCAGGTCCGGACAGAATGTCAGGCCTGATCTGGGTCAAAATTGTTTGAAATGTTTATCAGCAGATGACAATGTCATGTAAAAGTTTAACGCATAATTAAAATATATAGGTTCAACTTCAACTTGTCATAACCTCTGAAGCGTCAAACAGTTTGGACTCTTTATCAGGTCTGGACAGAATGTCGGGCCTGATCTGGATCCAAATGGTTTGAAAGGGTTGTCAGCAGATGACAATGTCATTTCAAGGTTTAACGCAAAGAAAAATACATGGGTTCAACTTCAACTAGTCATAACCTCTAAAGTGTCAAATAGTTTGGACCCCTAACAGGTGTGGGCAGAATGTCGGGCCTGATCTGGGTCCAAATTACTTGAAAGGGCTATCAGCAGATAACAATGTCATGTTAAGGTTTAGGCAAAGTTAAAATACATCAGTTCAACTTCAACTTGTCATAACCTCTAAAATGTTAAACAGTTTGGAACCGGATCAGGTCCAGACAGAATGTTGGGCCTGATCTTGGTCCAAATTGTTTGAAACACTTATCAGCAGATGTAATCTATCAGCAGATGTAATCTGCTGACAAAGTCATTGTAAAGGTTAAACGCAAAAATAAAACATTGGTTCAACTCCAACTTGTCATAACGTCTAAAGTGTCAAAGAGTTTGGACCCCTATCAGGTCCGGACAGAATGTCGGGCCTGTTCTGGGTGCAAACTATTTGAAAGGGTTATCAGCAGATGACAAAGTCATGTAAAGGTTTAACACAGAGTTTCAATACATTGGTTCAACTTCAACTTGCCATAACCTCTAAAGTGTCAAACAGCTTGGACCCGGATCAGGTCCCGACAGAATGTTTGGCCTGATCAGAGTCCAAAATGTTTGAAACACTTATCAGCAGATGTCATCTGCTGAAAGTCATGTTAAAGTTTAACGCAAAAATAAAATATTGGATCAACTCCAACTTGTCATAAGCTCTAAAGTGGCAAACAGTTTGGACCCCTTTCAGGTCCGAACAGAATGTCTGGCCTGATCTGGGTCAAAATAGTTTGAAAGGGTTATCAACAGATGACAATGTCATGTTTAAGTTTAACGCAAAATTAAAATACATTGGTTCAACTTCAACATGTCATAACCTCTAAAGTGTCAATCAGTTTGACGCTTATCAAGTCCGGACATAATGTCTGGCCTGATCTGGGTCCAAATTGTATGAAAGGGTTATCAGCAGATGACAATGTCATGTTAAGATTTAAGGCAAAGTTAAAATACATCGGTTCAACTTCAACTTGTTATAACCTCCAAAGTGTCAAAATCAGGTCCAGACAGAATGTCAGGCCTGATCTGGGTCAAAATTGTTTGAAATGTTTATCAGCAGATGACAATGTCATGTAAAAGTTTAACGCATAGTTAAAATATATCGGTTCAACTTCAACTTGTCATAACCTCTAAAGTGTCAAATAGTTTGGACCCCTAACAGGTGTTGGCAGAATGTCAGGCCTGATCTGGGTCCAAATTACTTGAAAGGGCTATCAGCAGATGGCAATGTCATGTTAAGGTTTACGCAAAGTGAAAATACATCAGTTCAACTTCAACTTGTCATAACCTCTAAAGTATTAAACAGTTTGGACCCGGATCATGTCCAGACAGAATGTTGGGCCTGATCTGGGTCAAATTGTTTGAAACACTTATCAGCAGATGTCATCTAGTGACAAAGTCATTGTAAAGGTTAAACGCAAAAATAAAACTTTGGTTCAACTCCAACTTGTCATAACCTCTAAAGTGTCAAAGAGTTTGGACCCCTATCAGGTCCGGACAGAATGTCGGGCCTGTTCTGGGTCCAAACTACTTGAAAGGGTTATCAGCAGATGACAATGTCATGTAAAGGTTTAACGCAGAGTTAAAAGACATTGGTTCAACTTCAACTTGTCATAACCTCTAAAGTGTCAAACAGCTTGGACCCGGATCAGGTCCGGACAGAATGCTGGGCCTGATCTGAGTCAAAAATGTTTGAAACACTTATCAGCAGATGTCATCTGCTGAAAGTCATGTAAAGGTTTAACGCAAAAATAAAATATTGGTTCATCTCCAACTTGTCATAACCTCTAAAGTGTCAAACAGTTTGGTCCCCTTTCAGGTCCTGACAGAATGTCTGGCCTCATCTGGGTCCAAATTGTTTGAAAGGGTTATCAGCAGATGACAATGTCATGTAAAGATTTAAGGCAAAGTTAAAATACATCGGTTCAACTTCAACTTGTTATAACCTCTAAAGTGTCAAACAGTTTTGACCCCTATCATGTCCGGACAGAATGTCAGGCCTGATCTGGGTCAAAATTTTTTGAAAGGTTTATCAGCAGATGACAATGTCATGTAAAAAGTTAACGCATAGTTAAAATATATCGCTTCAACTTCAACTTGTCATAACCTCTAAAATGTCAAACAGTTTGTACCCGGATCAGGTCTGGACAGAATGTTGGGCTTGATATTGGTCCAAATTGTTTGAAACATTTATCAGCAGATGTCATCTGCTGACAAAGTCAATGTAAATGTTTAACGCAAAAAGTTGATCAAATGAACAGTTAAGTGTGTTTCTCCACATCATATAATTTTATAATCAAAATAATCGTGGCCGGACAAATGACAATGTTTTCCCTTCAAAATAAGCACAGACTGGTGAAAAAATAGGAGAATTTGAATAAATACAGCCCATTTTTCACCATTTTCCCGTTACCCGTAATGTTAAAATTCACCACTCACTTCACCTCGGTACATTTGTTTACCTGTGTCGCTAAGGCTGTGACATCATGGCGGTCATAAACCTGAGCAAATTCTTGAAAATTCAAACAAACAAAATGGCTTGCAAGCCTAACAGACTCAGATCAGCCTGCTCATTGGTCCATGCAGACAGCAAAGACTCTGACCAAACAATGTCAATATTCAGGCTGATCGGAGTCTCGGCTGTTTGTCCATGCATCTGCCAATTCTAGTCTGTCCTCAAAGCTTGGATCCTTACCTACCCATTATGTTACTGTTCTGTTCTGTGAAAACACTGATCAGACTATAATCAAATGCAGATGTAATGCTGGAAGCTCACACCATTTAAATCTTAACCTGTTTGTGTCGTCTGCTGATAAGCTTTACAAAAAAAATTTTATCAAGAAATTTGTCTGACATTTTATTGTGCCTGATCTGGATCCACACTGTTTGATACTCTTTGATAAACCTTCCAAACAGTTTAGAAATAGATCAGACTGACGCTATACACTGACTGTAATTAACCTATTTGACCTGGTAATTGCCACGTCTGTAGTGATGCCTGAGGAATACTTATTGGAGTATTCAAGTGATTAATGGCGATCCCCTGTGGCATGTGAGTGCAATTAAATTATGGGCTAATTGGAGCAGTTTTAACAAAATTAATGATCATATGGTTCCCAGTATACTGTTAGCTCTATAATAATGCATATGTTAAAAAAGTCTGAATTATCCCTTTAAACCTCTTTATGACATTGTCATCTGCTGATAATCCTTTCAAACAATTTGGACCTAGATCAGGCCAAACCTTAACATGCTTAAGGGTTATGACATTAGTATTTTAATTTTGCGTCAAACCTTATTATGACATTGTCATCTGCTGATATCAAAATATCTCTAAAAAGACTTATTCTACCCTCAGCAGATAAGGGTTGGCAAAATATCCAGCCACACATTTAGTCACTCTGAAAGTATTACTTTCTTTTAATAGATAAAAGACAGTACAAACATCCAAAAACACCAAGCAGTAGAGAGGTAAAGTAAATTCCTAATTGATAAATCCTTCATAAATTCCTTTTGTAACACAAAAGTTGATCAAATGAACAGTTAAGTGTGTTTCTCCACATCACATCCTTTCATGTAAGAAACCAGATGCATAAGTTACGCAAGATTTGACACCTGTCAAAACAACCACTGGTACCCCACGGAGCGAGCATTTAATCCTCTAATTTGTCATTATAATATTATTATGAAAGGTCTTTGATCTCCC
Organism: Loripinus fragilis; assembly: GCA_964019695.1. Classification (NCBI taxonomy): domain Eukaryota; kingdom Metazoa; phylum Mollusca; class Bivalvia; order Lucinida; family Lucinidae; genus Loripinus; species Loripinus fragilis. The sequence goes on from OZ026524.1 coordinate 50,916,955, forward strand.
TGACATTTGCCATGATTTGGGACATCTGTTTTCTGCACAATTATTTTATTATCCAACTGGCTGTCTACATGGTCTAGCGAACACCTTCACTTATCTATTTTTAAAGGAGGTTTTATCTAAGTAAGTATTCTTTAGTTATTTTAATTACGACATATAAAAAGATTTAAATACACACCATTTTTGAGCGTATAATTGTTAATATTCTCTGTAAAACTATCTGGATCCACGCTTGTCCCGTTTCAAAGCAGAGAGGGTTCTAGCGAGAACGTCCTTCTTCTTTACTTAGTCTAATCAGCTCCTGAACCTTGGTAGCGACTCGAAAACACCAAAAAGTTGTTGTTTTTCACATATTGTACATTCCATACAGAAAACGACGAATGTGCTGATCAGGATGCACGGATGTGTGGACTAATATGCTCCTTTATTGTTTCTACCAGGAGCGCAATCTGAGATGTGTATCGTTTCACTGTGATAGGCAGAAAATAATTAAGAAACTGATCAGACTGCACCGCTGTGCAGACTGATCTGAACCTTTATTGTCTTGCATTGTATTGTTTACCAGGAGCGCAATCTGAGATGTGTACCGTTTTCACATTGATAGGCAGAACATAGTAAAGAAACTGACCAGACTGCGCTGCTATGCAGACCAATCCGAATCTTTATTGTCTTGCATGCAAAAAGCTTTGCAAGAAAGAAACGACTTATATTCAATGATACCAAAATCGGATAATCAAACTACCTTTTCAATCCGAGAAGTACATCAATCTCACTGCGCTACACAGTAAATAATGTGCTGGCCCGACAACACAGGCGTGCAGACTGATCTGCCCCTTTATTGCTTTGAAAACAAACCAGTTGTTTTCTCGAGTAGAAGGGGAAACTATTTATCCATTTGATCACTTTAACCACTATAATAGACAGATATCAAATAAAAAGGCGCGGATCAGGCTTCGTAGATGCGCAGACTGATCTTCATCTTTATTATTTTATTTTTTGTATGCTAGAAGCAATGTGCTGTTGCCGTTTTCTTTAGGTTGAATAACTTTTTTGAACACAATAGACAACTGTACTCGCTTGGCATGAAATAATTGTGCTCGTGATATGTTCGCGCAAAAAGGGTTCAAATATACATTAAAACAGGCCGGAGAGCGGCTTTAAAAACGTTTTTGTAAACAAGGTCAATCCAGATCAGGCGGCTATCGTGAGCAGGGTCTACTCGGATATGAAATATCTGATCATACACAAGTGGAAGTTGTGTTATATGCTCGTGCGGCAGCTTTAAAACGTTTTTGTAAACAGAGTAGATCCCGATCAGGCGGTTCCCGTGAGAGCTGCCTGATCAGGGTCTTCTCTGTCTTGCTTAGGGGGATATGAAATATCTGATCATATATGCTCGTGCGGCGGCTTTGAAACTTTTTTGTAAACAAAGTAGATCCAGATAAGGCGGCTCTCGTGAGAGGTTCCTGACCAGGGTCTACTCTGTTTGCTCATGGGGATATGAAATATCTGATCAAACACAAGTGGATCTTGTGTGATATGCTCTTGCGGCGGCTTTTAAACGTTTTTTGTAAACAAAGTAGATCCGGATCAGGCTGCTCTCGTGAGAGCTGCCTGATCAGGGTCTACTCTGTCTTGCTTATGGGGATATGAAATATCTGATCATATATTCTCGTGCGGCGGCTTTTAAACGTTTTTGTAAACAAAGTAAATCCCAATCAGGCGGCTCTTGTGAGAGCTGCCTGACCAGGGTCAACTCCCTTTGTAAACAAAGTAGATCCTGATTAAGCAGCTCTCTTGAGAGCTGCCTGAATAGGGTCTACTCTGTTTGCTTATGGGGATATGAAATATCTGATCATACATAAGTGGATATGAAACAAGTGGAACTTTTGCTATATGTTCGTGCGATGGCTCTAAGACGTTTTTGGTAACAAAGTGGATCCAGATCTGCCGGCTCTCGTGAGAGCTGCCTGGTCATGGCCCACTCTGTGTGCTTATGGGGATATGAAATATCTGATCATACACAAGTTGAACTTGTGCCATATACGCGTTCGGCGGCTTTAAAATGTTTTGCAAACAAAATCGATCCAGATTAAGCGGCTCTCTTGAGAGCTGCCTGGTCATGGTCCACTCTGTTTGCTTAAGGAGATATGATATATCTGATCATATACAAGTGGATATGAAACAAGTAGAACTTGTGCCATACGCTCGTGCGGCGGCTTTAAACATTTTTTGTAAACAAAGTGGATCCAGATCAAGCGGCTCTCGTGAGAGCTGCCTGGTCATGGTCCACTATGTTGCTTATGGGGATATGAAATGTCTGATCATACACAAGTGGAACCTATATGCTCGTGTGGCGGCTTTAGACTTTTTTGTAAACAGGATGGTGCAGATCAAGCGGCTCCGGTGAGAACTGCCTGATCACGGCCTCCTTTGTTTGCTTATAGAGATACGAAATATCTGATCATACACAAGTGGAACTTGTGCTATAAACTCGTGCTGCAACTTTAAAATGTTTTTGTAAACAATGCAGATCGAGATAAAGCAGCTCTCGTGAGAGCTGCCTGATCAGGGTCTGCTCTGTTTGCTTATGGAGATTTGAAATATCTGATCATACACAAGTACAAGTGGAACTTGTGCTATATGCTCATTGGTGCCTTTGAATCGTTTCTGAAAACAAGGTGGATCTAGGTCGGACGGCTCTCGTGATAGATAGCTCGTAACGGTCTGCTCTGTTTGCTTAAGGAGATCATACACAACTGGGACTTGTGCTTATGCTCGTGGGTGGCCTTTAAAATGTTTTTGTAAACAAGGCGGATCCAGATCAGGCAGCTCACGTGAGAGCTGCCTGGTCATGCTCTGCTCTGTTTGCCTAAGGATATAGGAAATGTCTTAGCATAGGTGCTATATGTCCTTGGGGCGCCTTAAGAGCGTTTTTGTAAACAAGGCGGATCCAGATCAAGTGGCTCTCGTGAGAGCTGCCTGATCAGGGTCTGTCCTGTCTGCATATGAAGTCAAGAGATGAAATATCTGATCATACACAAGTGGAACTTGTGCAATACGCTCGTGCTGCGGATTCAAAATTGTTTTTATCTTTGAAAACAAAGCAGATCCAGATCAGGCGGCTCTCGTGAGAGCTGTCTGATAGGGGTCTGCTCTGTTTTTTGCTAATGGAGATATGAAATATCTGATCATACCACAAGTGGACTTTGTGTTATATGCTCGTGAGGCAGCTTTAAACGTTAAACGTTTTCGTTAACAAAGGTATATGGATTTTGAAAATGAAGGTTTGATCAAAATGTTAATGGAGTTTTGAAGGAAATGCTATTTATGAAAAGTTTTTCTGTGCAAACAAATAAAAAAAAGAACCCATTTATAAGGTTGAAACTATTTTGAGACGACACAAGTCGTCATGGAGTAAACCTTCTACCTCATAAAGACACATTTAAACGGTTTTGTAAACAGTGCAGATCCAGATCAGGCAGTTCTGTGAGATGCCTGATCGGGATCTGCTCTGTTATGTTTACGGAGATTTGAAATGCCTGATCATATACAAGTGAACCTTATAAAGTAATTTCTTAATCAATATACGAACATAAAGGACATAAAGGTCAATATATAAAATTATTCATATCGGATGGAGCTTTTTTTGAAAGACAGGGATTATTATGAAAAACTTTTTCTGTGCAATCAAACAAAAAGAGCGCGGTCGTGTGTCGTTGTGTGTGCGTGTGTGGTGATTCATCAAATGAGCACAAATGCTCATCAATTCGGCGCTGAGGATGCCATCAATTGGGCGCAGGATTTCTATAGAGGTCGGAGACCTTGCTCGTCGATTGAGCGCAAATATTTTGGGCAGTTACATGTGGAGGTACCGTTCAAAGTTTCATTAAAATCACATTGATGGGTTGGCTATGAAATGCCTCTGCAGCGTCGTTCGTTCTCCTCTAGTTCTGCCATAAAAATGCTTTTTCCCCACGCTTGGTTGTTGTACGAATAATTTCACCAATCTGATTGGGAGCGACAACAAACTTAGTAAGAACCGTTATAATGCCTTCAATGTTTACTGTCGTGAGTTGGCTCTCGGTACCGTTAGTTTAACGGGTGACAGGGCCCAGGGCGACGACAGTAAACATTGCTCTTACAGTACTTGTAAGGCCCGGTATTTTATTGTGCACACAAACTTATGTTGCCCGTTTACTACGGGTGGGTCCCATAAAAAAGTCATATAGAATCTGCGCTCGGTCGGTGGGAGGGTTTTGCGCTCGGTTGGTGACATTGAAAAAAATTGCTTGCGCTCAGTTGATGATAAGCCGCGTGTGTGCGTGCGTGCGTGATGTACGTCATCTCCTTTGGTATACTAAAAGGTGGTGCCACAAAATGATAACTCGTAGGTATTACAAACTATTTATGTTAAATAAATTTGCTGCCAGTTCTACACTGAATAATTGTCTTGCTAAAATTAACATATATGGCAGTTTTTTTTAAACAGGCACTGCATTTCGGCTCGGAATAAATATTTAGTTAGAATTTTTGATTTTGCGGGACTGTGTGTGCTGGTAAAAAAAACGATACAGTACAAGTTGTTTCCCGTACCCCATACTCTTTTGTTTCATCTCGAAAAGGGCCGGAAGAAGGGGAAACAATCTCAAAAATCTATTAATACTGTGTTTCAAACAATTTGGACCCAGATCAGGCCCAACATTCTGTCCAGACCTGATAGGGGTCCAAACTGTTTGACACTTTAGAGGTTATGACAAGTTGAAGTTGAACCGATGTATTTTAATTTTGTGTTAAACTTAAACAAGACATTGTCATCTGCTGATAACCCTTTCAAAAAATTTGGATCCAGATCAGGCCCGACATTCTGTCCAGACCTGATAGGGGTCCAAACTGTTTGACACTTTAGAGGTTATGACAAGTTGAAGTTGAACCGATGTATTTTAATTTTGCGTTAAACTTAAACATGACATTGTCATCTGCTGATAACCCTTTCAAACAATTTGGACCCAGATCAGGCCCGACATTCTGTCCGGACATGATAGGGGTCCAAACTGTTTCACACTTTAGAGGTTTTGACAAGTTGAGGTTGAACCAATGTATTTAAACTTTGCGTTAAACCTTTACATGACATTGTCATCTGCTGATTACCCTTTCAAACAATTTGGACCCAGATCAGGCTTGACATTCTGTCCAGACCTGATAGGGGTAAAAACTGTTTGACACTTTAGAGGTTATGAAAAGTTGAAGTTGAACTGATGTATTTTAACTTTGTGACCTTTACATGACATTGATGTCTGCTGATAGCCCTTTCAAACAATTTGGACCCAGATCAGGCCCAATATTCTGTCCGGACCAGATAGGGGACCAAACTGTTTGACACTTTAGAGGTTATGACAAGTTGGAGTTGAGCTGATGTATTTTAACTTTGCGTTAAACCTTTACATGACTTTATCAGCAGATGACATCTGCAGATAAGTGTTTCAAACAATTTGGACCCAGATCAGGCCCAACGTTTTGTCCAAACCTGATCCGGGTCCAAACTGTTTGACACTTTAGAGGTTATGAAAAGTTGAAGTTGAACCGATGTATTTTAACTTTGCGTTAAACTTAAGCATGACATTGTCATCTGCTGATAACCCTTTCAAACAATTTGGACCCAGATCAGGCCAGACATTCTGTCCAGACCTGATAGGGGTCCAAACTGTTTGACACTTTAGAGGTTAGGACAAGTTGCAGTTGAACCGATGTATTGTAACTTTGCATTAAACTTTAACATGACTTTGTCATCTGCTGATAACATTTTCAAACAATTTGGACCCAGATCAGGCCCCACATTCTGTCCGGACCTGATAGGTGTCAAAACTGTTTGACATTTTAGAGGTTATGACAAGTGAAGTTGAAATGATGTATTTTAACTTTTCGTTAAGCTTAAACATGACATTGTTATCTCTTAATAACCCTTTCAAACAATTTGGACCCAGATCAGGTCCAACATTCTGTCCAAACCTGATATGGGTCAAAACTGTTTGACACTTTAGCAGTTCTGACAAGTTGAGGTTGAACCGATGTATTTTAACTTTGCGTTAAACCTTTACATGAGTTTGGTATCTGCTGATAACCCTTTCAAACAATTTTGACCCAGATCAGGCCGACATTCTGTCCGGACCTGATTAGGTTCCAAACTGTTTGACGCTTTAGAGGTTATGAAAAGTTGAAGTTGAACCAATGTTAACTTTGCATTATGCCTTTACATGACATTGTCATCTGCTGATAACCCTTTCAAACAATTTGGACCCAGATTAGGCCCAACATTCTGACTGGACCTGATAGGGGTCCAAACTGTTTGACACTTTAGAGGTTATGACAAGTTGGAGTTGAACCGATGTATTTTAACTTTGCGTTAAACCTTTACATGACTTTGTCAGCAGATGACATCTGCAGATAAGTGTTTCAAACAATTTGGACCCAGATCAGGCCCAACATTCTGTCTCGACCTGATCCGGGTCCAAACTGTTTGACACTTTAGAGGTTATGGAAAGGTGAAATTGAACCGATGTATTTTAATTTATGTTAAACCTTCACATGTTATTGTCATCTGCTGATAACCCTTTCAAGTAATTTGGTCCCAGAGCAGGGCCAACATTCTGCCCTCACCTGATATGGGTCAAAACTATTTGACACTTTAGCGGTTATGACAAGTTGAAATTGAAACAATGTCTTTAAACTTTGACTTAAACTATAACATGACATTGTCATCTGCTGATAACCATTTCAAACAATTTAGACCCAGATCTGGCCCGACGTTCTGTCCGGACGTGATAGGGGTCCAAACTGTTTGACACTTTAGAGGTTATGAAAAGTTGAAGTTGAACTGATGTATTTCAACTTTGCGTTAAACTTAAACATGACATTGCCATCTGCTGATAACCCTTTCAAACAATTTGGACCCAGATCAGGCCAGACATTCTGTCAAGACCTAATAGGGATCCAAACTGTTTGACACTTTAGAGGTTATGACAAGTTGAAGTTGAAACGGTGTATTTTATCTTTGCGTTAAACCTTTACATGACATTGTCATCTGCTTATCACTCTTTCAAACATTTAGACCAAGATCAGGCCCAACATTCTGTCCAGACCTGATAGGTGTCCAAACTGTTTGACACTTTAGAGGTTATGAAAAGTTAAAGTTGAACTGATGTATTTTAGCTTTGCGTTAAACCTTTACATGACTTTGTTAGCAGATGACATTTGCAGATAAGTGTTTCAAACAATTTGGATCCAGATCAGGCCCAACATTCTGTCTGGACCTGATCTGGGTCCAAACTGTTTGACACTTTAGAGGTTATGAAATGGTGAAATTGAACCGATGTATTTTAACTTTCTGTTAAACCTTAACATGTAATTGTCATCTGCTGATAACCCTCTCAAGTAATTTGGTCCCAGATCAGGCCCGCCATTTTGCCCACACCTGATATGGGTCAAAACTATTTGACACTTTAGAGGTTATGACAAGTTGAAATTGAACCAATGTCTTTTAACTTTGATTTAAACTTTAACATGACATTGTGATCTGCTGATAAGCATTTCAAACAATTTAGACCCAGATCAGACCTGACATTCTGTCCGGACCTTATACGGGTCTAAACCGTTAAACACTTTAGAGGTTATAAAAAGTTGAAGTTGAACTGATGTATTTTAATTTTGCGTTAAACTTAAACATGACATTGCCATCTGCTGGGAACCCTTTCAAACAATTTGGACCCAGATCAGGCCCAACATTTTGTCAGGACCTGATAGGGGTCCAAACTGTTTGACACTTTAGAGGTTATGACAAGTTGAAGTTGAACCGATGTATTTCAACAATGCGTTAAACTTTTACATGACATTGTCATCTGATGATAACCATTTAAAACAATTTGGACCCAGATCAGGCCCAACATTCTGTCTGGACCTGATAGGGATTAAACTGTTTGGCGGTTTAGAGGTTATGACAAATTGAAGTTGAACCAATGTATTTCAATTTGCGTTAAACCTTTACATGACATTGTCATCTGCTGATAACCCTTTCAGATAATTTGGACCCAGATCAGGCCCAACATTCTTTTTGGACCTGATAGGGGTCAAAACTGTTTGACAATTTCGAGGATATGTCAAGTTGAAGTTGAACCAATGTATTTTAACTTTGCGTTAAACTTAAACATGACATTGTCATCTGCTGATAACCCTTTCAAACAATTTGGACCCAGATCAGGCCCGACATTCTGTCTGGACCTGATAGGGGTCCAAACTGTTTGACACTTTAGAGGTTATGACAAGTTGGAGTTGAACCAATGTTTTATTTTTTTGTTAAACCTTTACATGACTTTGTCAGCAGATGACATCTGCTGATAAGTGTTTCAAACAATTTAGTCCCAGATCAGGCCCAACATTCTGTCCAGACCTGATTCGGGTCCAAACTGTTTGACACTTTAGAGGTTATGACAAGTTGAAGTTGAACCGATGTATTTTAACTTTGTGTTAAACCTTTACATGACATTGTCATCTGCTGATAACCCTTCCAAACAATTTGGACCCAGATCAGGCCCAACATTCTGTGCGGACCTGATAGGTGTCCAAACTGTTTGACACTTTAGGGGTTATGACAAGTTGGAGTTAAACCAATGTTTTATTTTTGATTGAAACCTTTACATTGACTTTGTCAGCAGATGACATCTGCGGATAAATGTTTAAAACAATTTGGACCCAGATCAGGCCCAACATTCTGTCTGGACCTGATCCGGGTCCAAACTGTTTGACACTTTAGAGGTTATAAAAAGGTGAAATCGTACCAATGCATTTTAACTTTGCATTAAACATTTACATGACATTGTCATCTGCTAATAACCCTTTCAAGTAATTTGGACCCAGATCAGGCCATATATTCTGTCCGGACCTGATAGGGGTCAAAACTGTTTGACACTTTAGAGGTTATGACAAGTTGAAGTTGAACCGATGTATTTTAACTTTGTGTAAAGTTTTACATGACATTGTCATCTGCTGATAACCCTTCCAAACAATTTGGACCCAGATCAGGCCCAACATTCTGTCCGGACCTGATAGGGGTCAAACTGTTTGACGCTTAGAGGTTAAACTGTAATTAATGTACGACAGTAATATTGAAGAAATTGGGCTCTTAATTCTCTCAATTGGAAATTATTGAATTACCGAACAGAGGAAAATTCCTTTATTCTAAAATTGGTAATATTTCAGTAATTACAAGAATATTAAACAAGTTGTGCTCTGAGTTCTAAACGTTACTATATGAATCTGTAGAACTACTGAACAGAGGAAATTACCTCTGTTCTAAAACTGTAATTAATGTAAGACAGAAATATTGAACAAAGTAGGCTCTTAATTCTCGCAATTAGAAATTGTTGAATTACTGAACAGAGGAAAATTGGTTATATTTTAGGTTTTTACTAGAATGTCAAAAAAGTTGGGTTTGGAGTTCTGGAAGTCACTATAGGAAATTGTAGAACTACTGAACAGAGGAAAATTCCTCTGTTGTAAAATTCACTCCTGTTATTGATTGTCGAGAAACTGAATGGAGAATGAAGGAAAATTCCTCTGTTGAAAATTGGAAACATTTAAGTTATGATAGATATTTATGTTACGATGGAAATGATAACAAACAGGGTTCTTCGTTTTTATTATAGGAAAGTGGGCTTTTATTTTCGCAATAGGAAACTGTTGAATTACCGAATGGAGGAAAATTCCTCTGTTGGAATATTGGCAATATTTAAGTTATGACTAGAATGTCAAATAAGTTGGGCTCAGAGTTCTGGAAGTCACTATAGGGAATTATTGAACTACCAAACAGAGGAAATTCCTCTGTTGGAAAAGTGGTCATATTTAAGGTATGACTTGAATATTAAACAAGTTGGACTGGGAGTTCTGGAAATCACTATAGGAAATTGTTGAATACTGAACAGAGGAAAATTCCTCTGTTGTAAAATTCACTCCTTTTATTGATTGTGGAGATACAGAATTGAAAACGGAGGAAAATTCCTCTGTTATAAATTGAATTTATTTAAGTTATGATGGATATTTATGCTAAGATGGAAATAATAATAAACAGGGTACTTCATCTTTATCATAAGAAAATGGGCTCTTAATTCTCGCAAAAGGAAATTGTTCAATTACCGAACGGAGGAAAATTCCTCTGTTGGAAAATTTGGATATATTTTAGGTTTTAACTAGAATGTCAAACAAGTTGGGTTCGGAGTTCTGGAAGTAACTATAGGAAATTTGCGAACTACTAAACAGAGGAAAATTCCTCTGTTGTAAAGGTCACTCCTTCTATTTATTGTTGATATTCTACAGAATAGAAAACGGAGCAAAATTCCTCTGTTGAAAATTGGAAACATTTAAGATATGATGGATATTTATGTGAAGATGGAAATGATAGCAAACGGGTTTCTTCATTTTCATTATAGGAAAGTGGGCTCTTAATTATCAAAATAGGAAATTGTTGAATTACCGAACGGAGGAAAATTCCTCTGTTGGAAAATTGGTAATATTTAAGTTATAACTAGAATGTCAAACAAGTTAGGCTCTCAGTTCTGGAAGTCACTATAGGAAATTGTCGAACTATTTAACAGAGGAAAATTCCTCTGTTGTAAAATTTCTCTGCTTTTATTGATTGTCGAGATACAGAATGGAAAACGGAGGAAAATTCCTCCGTTGAAAAGTGGAAACATTTAAGTTATGATTAAGATGGAAATGTTGACAAACATGGTTCTTCATTTTTGTTATAGGAAAATGGGCTCTTAATTCTCGCAATAGGAAATTAGTGAATTACCGAACGGAGGAAAATTCCTCTGTTGGAAATTGGTAATATTTAAATGACTAGAATGTAAAATAAATCAATTCTGGAAGTCACTATAGGAAATTTTCGAACTACTAAACAGGTCACTCTTTTTACATATTGTTGAGATACTGAAAGTAAAATGTAGGAAAATTCCTCTGTTCTGAAATAAGATGAAAATCTGATTGTGATTAAAGGAAGACTTGTCCCATTGTCAAAACAGAGGAAATTTCCTCTGTTGTAAACCGATTTCTACTTGATATACAAATTGATATTTGAACTTTTCTTTAAACTATTAGGACAAATACACTACTTGGAACATATTTTAAGGACATCAATTTCTGCATTTTGAGCAGTCACAACAGAGGAAATTTCCTCTGTTCATAGGAAAAATAAATTACATTGTACCATCATTCTTGTACTCTATAACGATGCAAAACTCAAATATGATTATATCCATATTTATGTTTTACTATCAAAAAAAGGGAATTCCATCGGAAAATCCCTTTTTATTTCGGAAAGAGTTATAAGTGCTCATGTTTTATTGAATTTATTAAACGAGTTGGGAAAAAGAGATAAAATGCGAGGCTTGCCGAGCATTTTATCTCTTATTCGAAACGAGTTTAATAAATTCAATAATACAAGAGCGCGAATGCTAGATTCTATTAATCATATCACAAATACTTTGAAATCTCATTTCTGGCGTAAAAACGTTATAATTTTGTCATAATTTATGTACGCAACGTTGTTATGGACGTAATAACGTTTCCCGTAAATCTATAAACCACTAGTGGTTTATCGATTTTATTACATGGCGTTATTTCACTCCCAGACGCGACGTCATATGATAAATAGTCTAGTCTAGATTACGGTAGAAGAGAAACCCGTTGCCAAAATAGTCTAACTTTGTTTAATTGATTTCTAGTCTAGTCTAGATTGTTTTAGAAAAGAAAACCACTGTCTTTCGATTGAATGCGCAGTAAAGATTTTATGACTGGAACCCTAATAGGTCGACGCACCTGCGTAAGTTGAATTCAAAATATAATACATTGAATTGAGATCATAGCTGATATTTCTGAATTTTTTTCCTTATAGCCTAGCCCTACCAAACTATACGCTGTTTGTCCATAATCGAACTGTCTCAGTGAGACGTTTCTTTTGTCTACTCATACCAAAATATTTCAGCTGTCAATAAGGAAACAATCGTAAATTTTGGTAGGAAATATAAACGAGTAGCCCAATGGGCGACGGTCGCTAACCTGGTAACCAGCATAATGTTTGGAGATACCATAATTTATGATGCTGAAAGGCAAGTAACTCTGAACTTGAAACAGGGACCAGGAACTAATTAAAAAACATAAGATGCCAGTTCTGGTTATCTGCAAGTATAAAAAAGATCTGAATAAAAAAAAGGTGAAAGTATATTTTCAGATGCTCAAGGGCAGCTAACTCTGTAGTCAGTGATGGGATCTGACCAATTCATACTTTAATGTTTGTCCTGATAATCTACAAGGATGAAACATTCAAATGAAAAATGAAAGCGCTAGAGTGGTCTAACATTATACAGCTATATTTTAGACGCTCAAATGCAGCTAACTCTGTAATCGGTGGTCCGGTGTGGTGGATAATCGAACGCATTCAAGCTTTTATGTGTGTCCTTGTTATCAGCAAGACTAAGGAAGACCCATTTAAAAATGCAGGTGCTAGAGTGGTTACAAAATATCTCCCATTGTAAGTCTATGCAGATTTTGCATGACGCTTAAGGGCAGTAAATTCAACAGTCTGAGGTTGGTTCTACTTAAAGTTTAAACTCATCCAAGTTTTTTGTTGTCCTTGTTACCTGAAAGAATGGAGACGATCCAATCAAAAATGAAGGCGCTAGAGTGGTCATAGCATTATCCATTAATTTTAAGATGCTCAAGGGAAGCTAACTCCATAAAAGGTGATGTGATCTTGACGAAATTTAAACTCATCTAAGCTGTTATAGTTGTCCTTCTTATCTGCAAGAGTAAAGAAGATCAATTTAAAATTGAAAGCACTAGGGTGGTCACAGAATTTCTCCAATTATAAGTCTATGGAGATTTTCTAGACGCAGTGTAGCTAACTCCACAGTCCAAGGTCTAATCTGGCCATTTGTAACCCATCCAAGAATTTATGGGTGTCCTCGTTGCCTGCAAAAATGAAGAATATCCAAAAAAAATGAAAGCACTGGAGTGGGTAACTACATTTCACCCATTATAAGTCGATGGGATTTTTCCAGACGCTCAAGCGCAAGTAACTTATAAGTTCAAGGTTAGATCCTGCCGATTTCAGAACCCAGCAAAAATATTATGTATGTCCCTGTTGCCTGTAAGAATAAAGAAGATCCAATTAAAACTGAAGGCGCTAGAGCGGTTACAACATTATTCATTGATTTTTCAAACACTCAAGGCAGCTAACTCCGAAGACAGTGATGTAATCTTGCCAACATTCAAACTCACCCAAGCTTTTATGGTTAGTCTCGTTACATGCAAGATTTAAGAAGATCCATCCAAAATGAAGGCACTAGAGTGGTCACAACAAACTTTCCATTTTAAGACTATGGAGATTTTTCAGACGCGCAAGGGCAGCTAACTCAGCAGTCCCTAGTCGGATCTTGCGGAATTTTAAACCATACGAGATCTTAGGGTTGCCCTTGTTACCTGCAAAAATAAAGAATAACCAATCAAAAATGAAGAAGTAAGAGTGTTTACAAGATTTTCCCCATTATAACCATAATGCAGCTATCTGTTGCCATGGAAACAAGAGTTCTGATCTGATATGTCAAAAAACCTAATGCAGTCAATTCCCTACCCCAATAATGCTGCAGATGAAATTTGATAACGATCAGTGGGCTGGTCTATGAGATATTCAGGTTTAAAATTGTGGATGCACGGACGGACGGACAAAATAACGGACGGACAGATGCTCGCTAGGGTCCCATCATTTAAGCTCAAGGGAGGCTTCGAGCTAAAATCTACTGCCAACTTGAAATTCAACCCTAGATCCATGAGATTTATTTCAATAGGAGTCGATAGCATGGTGAATTACCTCGTTGTACAAGTGATCCTTTTTGTAGGTTGGTCTGTCTCGACTGTTGCTGTTGTTGTTGACCATTTTGCTGATAATGCTGTTGCGTATAATACTGTTGGTTCGACCGTGATTGGCAATACTGTTCCTCTTTTTGTGAAGATCGCCTTCTTGGACGAGGTATGGGTTGCATACTTGTGCTTTCACTTGGAGGCGCTGTTGGCATAATATTTTGGGAAGGCTCATAAACTTGAAAAAGATGCAGTTTCAAATTTAGCTACTGAATTGCCAGAATGGTCCTACCATATGCCAAACCTGCCTATTTAAATCTATTGGTAGTATCAGCTGGTGTGCATAACAAAACAACAAAATCATGGAGCTCCAAACAAATACTCAGATCCGCCTATATATCCATCCAGTCTGATCAGAGTTTTATAAAGAAAACATGCTACTCATTCAGTGAACGTGCTTCAAATCAGCCTGGTCAGAACAGAGCTCTTGCTATTAGCAAAAACTCTGTTCTGACCAGGATGATTTGACCCTTAGCTTGCTGCATATGTCATAGTGTGTACAAGTTCTGTAAATCTGGAAAATTTTGCCAGAACTTTATTCTCGCAAACAGCGTTAACATATTTGCGACGTCAAAAATTTGCAACTAGGGCATGATTTACCTATATAAGTAAACGACATATTGATTTCGCTATTTCGCGAGGATTTTATTTTCACGAACTTTCACCAAAGTAAACTTTTGCGAAAATAAAACCCTCACAATAACTTACGAATTTACAGTACTGGCTCATATATACTGTATATAAATACAGAGTGTAGCTTTGCAAAAAAATCAAAATTGTATTCCTAATTTACGTAGTTCGCATTTTTAATTGCAATAGGGAAACACATTGAAGTTTTTACAAGGACGTTTCCATCCTCGGGGAGGGAGGGGGTAACTACCTATATATTACATAGTACAGCGTTTAGTTTTTTTCAGCGCTGCAAGGTATACGATTAGCCCCCTTTTACTAAGAACAGGTATATAACTGACCCAGTTTTTCATCATAGCTATATGAATGGTCCCGTTTTCTAACATCCCTGTTTAAAATACTCATATTTTGCGCAGGTATTCAGCTCAGAAACCAAAAATGTAATATTTATTTGTTAACTTTGTTTACAGACAGCAAAGAGGGTATATAAAAATCGAAGAACAGTATATGAATATGTTAACATTTTGTTCAATCAAGTATATGAATTAGTCATTCATTTCGAAGACCAAAGTAAGAAAGAGGGCAAAGATCAGGAATAGATATATGATTGGGGAAGTTTTTAAAAATTGGCTCGCACACCTATACCAAAATTACCCCCAAGTTATCCCCCCCCCAGTTTCCATCCTCACTCCATACTGTATCAATACTGTGAGAAAATGTAGGCATTGCTTTTTTGTTGCTATTAATACATTGCGAGAACTGGTTGTTTAACTTTATACCACCTTTACCAACTTTAGCATGGTATATCACTTGATGTGCAAGGTCTACACTGGTGTAGGTGGCATAAAATAGTTATACCATGTTTGTCCACCTGTACGTAAGATAATCCACTCGCTAAAGCTCGTGGATTATCTCCACGTACAGGCGGACAACCCATGGTATAACTATTACGTATTTGTCTTCTTGCTATTGCATGACTTCTATAAGTTTTATGTGTCTCTTCGTTGTGGTGCCATAGAATGGCCTGTGCTATATGGGCCTCATCGCGAGAAAACCTGTCTTCGGGGTTTCCGACAAAGCGAGTTTCAAAACAGTCTCCTCAGCTACAGAGACTAGCTAGAATTTTGAAATTTCGCTTGTAGCAAGCCTAGATATGATACTTTCCAAAAAGCGAATAACAAAGGCGCTGATCAGACTGCGCGGATGCGCAGGCTGGTCTGCGCCTGTGTTATTCACAAACCACCGAAGACAGGTTTTCTCGCGTCGAGGCCCATATGATTGTGTCATTTCCTAGTCATACTTACTTGCTTTATGCTCCGACTATGATTCCAATGTCATTATTTCCAGAGTATTGACTTTCAATGCTATTGTTTTAAATATCAACAACGGCACAGATATTAAATTCTTATCTTTATATGTCCTTTTAGAAAAATAAAGGTATGTTTAAGAGACTCCAATTGGCAAACACGCCTCCAGGGTTACCAAACACATCACAACTATACATTCTGACCATCTCCAGAGATGATGTTGTATTTTAAAACAACCATTGCACAGTAACAATACTCTTGATATCAAAGAAACCAACAAGCGGTGTGGTGGTCAATATTGTCGAATAGGAAGGCTAAAATGCACATTTGTTACACTAGAGTATGCAAATGCCTATGCTTATATACCTTGTTTTGGCCACTCCCATCTGATGTCTCGAACTTCTTTCTCAAACTGACACGTAACCAGAGACATATTTTCAAATGGAGATGGCATTGTAAAGGGTTTGATTTCAGCTTCATCATTTTCTATCACAGATATTAGCCCTCTGAAAAACGAAATTTAACAATTAAACTAACCAATGAAAAGCACAAGCGTGAAAAATAGTAGGAGCACAATTTACCAAGAATGAATTTTGGAACATCGTCAGTTACTTAGATATATGTATTTACAACAAAATTAAGCTAAATCAAATAAATAGTTATAATTTGAACAACCTATATCTCTGCAAGTTTGTCCCATTTTCCCAATAAACACTCAATCATATGTGTTTAAAGGTGGCAGGAGAATCGCAACTTGAGGGTCTAAATTCGACTTAATGAAATGTAAGGCATGTTTAGCCATCCTCTAAAACTGTGGACACAATGTCTGGGGTTTCCTGTCCCCTTTGAAGAACAATGACTTATTGTGTTGCTCACATACCACTACCAAATCGTTTTTACAAAAAAATACCCCTCTCTCTCTCTCTCTCTCTCTCTCTCTCTCTCTCTCTCTCTCTGGCATTAAATGACAGAAGAAAATTGGTGGAACAAAATACACTAACAAGTCTATTGATTTTAGAACCACAATGTTCATTTCGTTTAACAAAGAAATGCATACCTACATTTGATATTAGCATTCATTCAAAACGAAATATGAAGTACTGTATCTAAGTTTGCCCATTATCCAGCGCTTAAAAATGGTTGAGATATTTACCTTTCATACTGACTTGAGTTAATCTGAAACAAACAAACATACATGTTCTGATTAAAAAAGTACGTGAGTATGATCAGGAAATACCACAATCACACACTGCAGACAAACCCACTGCACAGTGAATGCATTTATTTCTAAACAACTATTTATTTATTTATGCCTAACAGTCACTATTCAGTTATAGGATAAATGTAAATGTAATTGAAATTTTGTATACTTCACACAGGTACTGAGCTTAAATTTTAATATCTTATGGTGAACAGCAGTTGAACAATTATTGGTTCAACTCATACGGTGATGTCCCTTACTTAGCAACCACTGAGCAAAAAAGGTTAAACGTTACATTGATTTTACATTTTTAACTGCCACTTAATACATATGGGTTGAAATCTTATTTCGTTTTGGCATACTTAACAAACACTCAGCATAAATAGGTGAAACTGTTATTGCAAATCATCATTTCTATTACTTGACACATTTTAATCTTATATTCATTAAATATTATTGTTATTCAGCAAATGTTTTTTTAAAGCAAAACTGACAAAACTGGGTAAAATGTAATTATGTGATTTCTAACATTATGTTATTGAAACTTAATGGATAAACTCATTAGCAATATAATTACTAAATGCATTTTGGAGGCTTCTAAAGAAGTACTTTGACAAACATGGATGGAATAGATTAAAAGAAACGAAAAGTGGCATCTCATCAGGGTCCTGCCACTTGTTAAGGTAAAAACAATCTTCGGAGATTTTAAAACCTCAAATTTAAAAATATTTCGACATGCGACCCTTAAGCTATATAATAAAACAATCATATCCTTATTGCATCCATATGTATGGGAAAAGCTATATGTATACAGATGGTTTATAGTAAAACCTTAGATGAGAATTTCTTACGTTCAACATTTGAAGTCTTTCTTCTGTCAACAGTTGTCTAGTTTGACCTATAGCACTGTTCAGTCTCTTTTCGGAAGCTTGCAGTAAGTCTGTCTGTCTTTTACAGTCTTCCATGGCTTTATTCTCTCGAGTTTCAAGTTCTAACTTCAAGTCTGTCTCTCTTCTCTCTAGAATAGCTTTCAATCGCTTAAAATATGCACTTAGCTCCTCCTTTTTATTTTTTGCATCCAACTGAAATGAATTAAAGCGCTTTATTGAAATAAAACACATATTCAAGTACACTTGTTAGTTATATATCGTTTGTGCATATGTATTGGAAGATAACCCACACAATTTAGCAAATTTATTATCTCCCATTTAGAGGCACAAACCGTCAATAACTTTCATATTGCACCAGCATGAACTGGCACTTCGTGCATTTTGAGGTATTTGATATAAAGATTGGAATAACAATAAAAGTTACAATAAAGTAAACAAAGCAGTCGCTTTATAAATAAAATATAATCTTTATTTTGGTCTCGTCACAAGAACCCTGTCTTTGGGTTTGCATCCATGCAGACTCAACTGAGTCTGCACAGTGCCAGGTTTTATTGTAACAAGACTCATTTCATCCTACGAGTGCACGCAACCATAAGAACTCTGAGATTAATGTTTATTCGTACGTAATCAACTTATGCTAAGAATAGGTACATGTAAGTAGTAGATCTCGTGTTTAAATATTGCAGTGGATAGATTAGACCTTGCATCCTTCATTTGGTCATACTATATGTCAATTTCATAGTTAAAATAAATGTATAATAGATACTTAATTAAGTAACTAACTAATACTTATTTCAATCAGGGATGAAACGTGATCTGCTCCTGGCCAATGCTCAGAGATCAACAATTTTGAATAAAAAAAAATTGTCATATTATGAGCTAAACTATATTTTCTATTGACTGGTTTAGGAATGTAAGGTTATTTATCTCACCTGGGTCTTCTGTGTTAGGTCTCTGCAAAATTTCCAGTTTGACCGAACTACCTTTTGCTGTTTTTCAAACTCTTTTAAGCGATCTTCAAACAACATCTGGAAATGCAATCCAAAAATATTATATAAAGAGGACAGATAAAACAGTGCCAACCCCAATCAGCCTCTTCCTAAACACTCTGATCAGGACTGACACTATATACCATTATGCCACTAAAGGAAGAAAATGTAAATTTGCAGATGTAAATTTGAATGCACATGTAAGGCACGTTACCAAGCACGTTACTTTATTTTCCAAATTTAGGATAATCACTGTAAGGTGTAATAGAATAATCACTGTAAGGTGTATGGTTAAACTCAGTGATTTATTGGTTGATAAATCACTGCACGGACTGGGTACGGATCAACGTGACGTCATTCAGTCGCCAGTATGATTTTCATGACGTCATCTATCACAATAGACGGTGTAACATCGTTTTCACAACTACTTGACGCGCAAAATGTACGTAAAATATGCGTTTCAGTCTGAACAAGAGTTGCGAGAAATTCTGATAGCTGGTTTAAGATGACGGAATCTTTATAGATTATGAAAGATTCGTTCATATTTTTAATCTTTTTGTGTGTTAGAATCGAAATGAATTCGCACTGACAGCGACTTGTTGCTTAATATATCACTGCCTGTCGGTCAGTCGTAAGTGGATAAATCATTCGCGCTTCGCGCTCATGATTTATTCACTTTAACGACTGACCTCCAGCCAGTGATATATTAAGCAACAAATCACTGCGAGCGCGAATCTATTTCTTAAATAATGTACTACAAGTTGTATATAAGTTGAGTTTAATGAAACTTAATATGTATATATCGGTTAAGAAGTCCATAAAAGCGAACAATCGTGATTATTTTCGTATCCATCAGTCAAACATATGTTTTGGATGCTCAAAAGAGCACCTATTGGGAATTTTATGTTGAATTTATACTGATTCAAGATTGAGGATAAATGTTGATTTTACCTTGAGTTTCAACCAGAAAATGGAAATAGACTATCAAAGAATGTGTACGTTAAATTCAATTTTATTCCCCAACCTTGAATCATGGTTTGTTTTTCAACTTTCATTCAACTTTGCGAGTCAATATTGAATCAACCTTGATGTGAGGAATGGAATCAAGACTTGATTATTTCTATGTTTGTCTATATTGAATCAATCCTTCTTCTTAAATTAGGCTTCATACTGTGGTTTTCAACCTAGACTCAACTTTGTCAGTCAATATTGAATCAACATTAAGTTGAGAATTAGACACAATAGTTCCTGAACTTGACCTATGTCCTATTTCCTGGCAAGCGTGGGTCGTGCATTATCATAGTCATATGTATATTCTTGACCATCAACGATTGTACATCAAATACGAATGTCTCCCTTCTTTAATACTCGACTTTAAGAAAGGATACAGCTTGTACCTCACTCTAATAACGCGCCCAGTAGGGTCCTCACTGACACAAATTGTCTTCCATACATCTTCTTCATTTGTAGGGTTATCTGGAGCCTGGTTCACAATGCTTTTGCGTTTTTCGAAAAAAGCTTTGAGAACATTCTATCTTTATAGTGTGAGAACTTCACTATAATGGGTCGTGGAGATTTTTACCCCGGAAACGATGTGTTCTTTCAATTTGGATGGAAGATTCATCAATGTTAAGGTGTTCATCGAATCGGATGTAATTTTGCAATTTGGTCTCCGGGTCTTCCCAAGATTCATCACTTTTATCACCAAGTTTATCATCGAATCATAAAAACCGTAGATTGTCACGTCGGGACTGCACTTCTAAACGCTCTGTTTTCATCTCCTGTTCTTAATTTTGCGATTCTAAGCTTGATACAGATGATTTTAATTCGTTGACCTGTTTTGTAAGGTGTGCATTTTGATCTTTTAAAATTTTGCTGTCACGTTTGATTTTGCGAACCCGTGTTTCCAACTGGTCGAATATTTTTGTTCATCTTCTTGACATCTACTTATCTCTAACAGTATTCACATAGTTTTAATTTCGCTGAAATTATCATCAATTTTAATCCATTGTTCTGACGTCTCGCTGGCTTAACCCATAGCGCTCTGCGCATTTGTATTTGTGAGATCGGCCCAGTTGAATCTGACTTTGGGAGCCTGTATAAACCAAGAGCTCACTGACCGTTGAGAACTAACTGACGGTTGATTCTTGAAGTACATTGTAAGGTATAGGGCGGGTCTACTCGGTTGCTCAGACCATCGGGATCGCATACAGATGTATAGGCAAACGCATCATCGATAGGATCTTGTCGACTTCCATGACCACTTCCACCACCATTGCAACCATGACCTCTCGTGCCGCCTATCAGAGAACTATTACCACGGGTAGATCCATTTGAGGCCCAGGATTAGAGTCTATTCCCTCCGCAATGAGCAGGTAAAATAATATTAAACGAATGACAAGGTTCATTGGTACTTGTTTCAGAGTTCTTAGTTGGATCTTGCACTTCCTAGGCATAGTGGAACGAGAGTGAAACAGCCAATATGTAAGCGCCAAAGCTCAGTAGAGACGCCCATTATAAGCAGTCTAGCTATGACAAAGTTGATTTTCCGAACTTTTTTCTTTGGAGTGTTGTTTGAGTAAGTGGTGTTTACGGTCCAGTTATCACACCTTACTACAACGTGTAAAGTATATTTAGCGAGACAGAGAATGAAATCCATTTTAGCAGTCCTGTGTGTCCAAATACCTTATTTATCCGATAGCGCAGTCATTTTACCGCGCACAATACACAGTTTGTCATATTTGATACACCATTTACAAGAAATATATTATCAAAAGTCTCACGAAAATATAAACAATCCTGCCTCTAAGGGCATCACTCGTAAATACATTAAGGTTCGAATATTGAAAACATCTATGTAATTCCATATCAATGTGCTAATTCCGAATCGTGA
The DNA here is from genome assembly GCA_964019695.1 of Loripinus fragilis. NCBI lineage: Eukaryota > Metazoa > Mollusca > Bivalvia > Lucinida > Lucinidae > Loripinus > Loripinus fragilis. The sequence goes on from OZ026524.1 coordinate 50,938,830, forward strand.
TTTAATCAATACTGGTGATTCGTTAGTTGTTGAATACACGTTGACTATACATTACTCTATTTATAGAAAATACAGCCACCGTAAAATTGAATTCGTAATATTGACAATATTAAATATATATTTATTTGAAACAATCAATTGAATAATTATTGAATCTGTATTGTTTTACCTTTCCAAAAACATCTGCTCTCAAATTGGATTTGTAATATTGATTAAGTATTGAATACACATTTAGCTTTCAAAATTGAATCGCTAATAGTTTATTAATAATCAGTATTGAATCATCCTTCGTATTTCAACCCTGAAATGATAATGTTGAATAAATATTGAGTTACCCTTGAAAATGGATTGATCAATATTCAACCACTATTCAATAAGAAATCAAAATCAAATCAATATCGTGTGCCTGCTGGGCAGCCTCATCAAGACGGTCTTTATGAGTACCAACAACATAGGCTTGGATTTTAAATGTAGTTAATAAAACATCTATCATATGTGCTTATGATGTCATCCATGGTGTTTGCAAAAATGCGCATATGACGTCGATTCTGTGAGAGAGACGCCGCCGTGTATTTAAGTCCATAAACCACTAGTGGTTTGCATGTTTTGTATCTACGAGTGTTAAAATGACCCTCACAAGCACGTGTACATGATTTTGGAGATTTTTTTTTAAATAATCAAACTCACTTATACACCTTACTAATTTTACCAACCTACCTCAAACATAAGACCTAAACGACTCAGAGCCCAATAGATCATAGGACGAAATGTGTACCCATGCACCGCTACGTACTCCTAGTTCACTGCATTGTGTGACAAGCTATGTAACGTGTCACGCCACTATCACAGTATGTAAACTGAAATAAACATCCTGTACCCGTTTCTTCTAGCTCACGCCGTATAAACATGAATTTCAGGCCTCGTGCGTAACCAGTAGTCGGAAAAGTCGTGTATTTATAGCGCTGTACACGTATCGATTTCCATTGTTACGGTTACAGATAGGACACAATCAAACAAGGTAAGTAATGCTTTTTTTTATTAAATTTTTACGTTTGATTCCATAATTTTAGCGGTTTACTCCTTCGCTTTTCGCTTTTTATACAACCTGCTTGGAAACAGTGCCGTTTTGTCCCGAAAAGGAACTTAAATGCCAGTTTGAATTTTTTTGATGTAATAGGGAGTCACATGTTTACATGATTGTATGGTTGTAATTGTTTAAGTTTCTTAGATCTGTGAAAAAAATCAACCTAAATAGATGTACCCTCACAATTGAAGCTGTACCACCAACTCAAACATCTGAGCCAATTGCTATCCACTAACTAGTGCGTAACTGTACCACTAACTCGATTGACAGACTATTTTAAAACGACTAAAATTCACAAACGAAATGTTTAGTCCTTCGTAAATGGTGTGTATATAATCCAAAATATTTTTGACGGAAAGCATGCCTCTTTTTAAGCAATATTAATTGAGTTGACTGCATTATCATGGTTTATGGACTGCCAGAGGGAGAAATTGTGGACAGCCAGTTTGACATAGCCTTCGCCTGTGGCTCCGGCCATCTAAACTCTGATTTACAACGTAATGACCTAGGTGTTATTCCAAACATTGTTACATAGGTATACGTGATAATATACACTAATATATGGATGAAACGTTTCTTTGCACGAATTAACGTATGTCATGGCCTGAGAGACATTACATACTGAGGACAAAGCCTGGAGTTTGGGACGTCTCACGGGGGACCTGGGGGACGCAAAATCCATTGTAAATTGTTATAATTGCATTGATTCAATAATATATTCAACCTGATTTACGAAACTATAATTTGGCACTAAAATTGTCACCTTTATTGTTTGGACGCTTTTATCAATATTCATGTTCCATGACCAAAAGGTAAGTTTGTATGACAAAAATGCCACAATCACATACACTGCAGACCAACCCACGGCTTCGTTCATAGGTGTCGGTATTTAAGGTACCAAAACTGTGCACTAACAGCACGTGAATGGCCTCGTTAAAAATCATATTGTGCAGGTTGAACCATGACTGTTAAAAAATATGCAGCACGGATTTTATAACACAGAGTAAAATGTATTATGTCATTTCATGAGTCACTGAACTACTGCTAAATTTCGAACTTAGACTATTCAAATGTTAGAAGAGTCCAAGTGTAGTACGAGACATGTAAATCTAGAGGAAATAACGTTTATACCTTACCTGTTTTCAATTCAGCATCAATAGCATGGACAGTAGATATTTGGTTTAGAAATAACTGTTACAGTCTGAATGACCTTGATGTGCTACTGGGTAAACTCGTCCAATCTTCGATCTGTCTGAGGTCGAAATTGAGAAGTTTCTTTTCCTTGTGGAAGCGTTTTGGATATAGACCTGGACTAATCATTTTTTTTGTTGTTTATAGTTTCCATTTTTGCTGCTAATTACACTTCCGCAAACTGCTTTAGGGCGTGACTGTAGCAGTAAATGCATTGAATGAATCGAAGGTCATTACTTAGAGGTCATGGTATAAGTATACACAAAGGCGGTTATTATCATGAGCCTGTGACAACGGCGGATATGAGACTATATAATACTTCACGCAACTTCGTTGTAAAGTCATACAAATAAATGTCTTAAAACATTGCTATGCATTTTTAATACATTTATAGCAAATATTTTCATTTTGTGCATGTAATACTAACAGTGCTTTTAAGCACGTATCACTTTTTTGGGGGAGAGCACGATCTGTATCAAGCCAAAATCAGCCAAACTCAATATTGGAGAGCAATGTAAAGTTGTTGGTTTTTTTTTTCGTTTTTCGCTTTTCGTTTTTCATTTTTCGTTTTTTGTAATTCGTTTTTCGCTTTTCGTTTTTATTCATTCCATTTCGTTATTCGCTTTTCACTTTTGAATTTTTGTATTCGTTTATCGCTTTTCGTTTATGGTTTTTCGTTTTTTGACATTTAAAATCTGGCCGAGTATTCTATTTTGACATTCAAACTGAGGCCGAATATAGTATTTTTACAATCAAAATCCTATTTTGACGTTTGAACTGGGGGCCGAATATCGAATTTTGACATTCAAAATCCTATTTTGACATTCGAAATAGGGCTAAATATCGTATTTTGACATTCAAAATCCTATCTTGACATTTGAACTGGGCCGAATATCGTATTTTGACAATCAAAATCCTATTTTGACATTCAAATTGAGGCTGAATATCGTATTTTAACATTAAAAAATTTTATTTTGACATTTGACTCCACCCCAGGGTTCCGTGTGAGTGTAAGGACAGAATATGTTGCTGTTGCTGCATTCATAATTCCATTTAATTTGATATGCAACATGACCATGATCTAAAACAGTGGAATCTTTAGCCCACCTACAGGATCAGGTGGGGGTTCTGCGGTCAAAATATTTACCACCATGTTGCTGCATTCGAAATTTCAGCAAAAATATTGACAACTTACTGTTTTTGCGAAACTTAAATATTTGACCTTTGAACCCACCTTAGGGTTCAGGGGGTGGGGCAAACTTTAATCATTGTCATGTTTATCTACAGGCACTCGGTTATCATGGCCTATAGTGAGAAGTTATCAGATATAATAGTTTTGGAGAAATGTGAATTTTATTCCACAAAAAGCCAATATAGCTTTTGCATTAGCCTAAACCTGAGTCAAAACAGGGCCATAACTCAGTAAAAAAATTGTGAATGATCTCCAACTTCAAACTTGACCTGTATTCTATGATGCTTTATCCTTCAGTAAAATTTGAATGAAATAGTTGCACCCCTTCAAAAGTTTTGGATGGAAACCCACAATTTAGCCACAATCTAAGTAAAAAAGGGGTCATAAATAAGTCAAAATTTTGCGGATTATCACCCTTTCAAACTTGATCTGTATCTAATTATGGTTGACACTTATGTAAAATTTGAATGAAATTGATGGTTCACTTCAAAAGTTATCGATCGGAAACCAAAAGTGTTACAACATGGTCAACGCAGAAGACGACAAGGATGACAGAGACATGATTCATATGTGTCCACCATGATTCGCAGGCGACACACAAAAAATGTACTTTTTGCGTTGAAACTAGTAATTTAATTGCATTTTAAAAATTATAGAAAGTTAGTTAATATTTTATAAATGGCAGCCTCGATTGATTTATGATTGTGACCTTGACTTTGAGCCTGCATAGTTATGCTATTGGTTTTGCATACCATTTTAGTAAGATCAACATTTCATTAAAGTTTGATAAAGATCTTTCAAATAGTTCAGGAGAGTTGGAAAGGACAAGGACGTGTTATGGACAGATGGGTGGATGAATAAATAGGTAGATGGGCACATGATGTCCATTTTTATAATCCACTCTCCAAATTGCGGTTGGGATTAGAAAGACACTCTGAAGCTGCCCAAACGGTATTTAATAGTATGTATCAGCAAACAATATCATCATACAATTGTTAATTTGTTTCATGAAAAAAATCACCAATGGGTATCATCAAAGAACAGGCCAGTTCATGAGATTTTGACACTATCACATATATGTAAATGCATTATTTGAGTGTAAAACTGTAGCTATCTACAGGGAATTGGCAGCCTTTGTCTTATATACACCCTTCCTTTGTGATTATGTGTCCTTCATCAAAAGACTTTAACTACTTATAAGTACTGGTTCAACAGGGGAAGACAGGAAATCGATCAGACATGACTGATTTATTAACTGATACGTAAAGCACCAAAACAAACTTTCCTGGTAAGTGTAAAAGATGAATATCATTGGCGAGTCTGTGGGAATGGAAGGCTTGTCTCAATCGTCGCTACTTAAATGCATGAAAGTAATACACTCTCTTGAAATTATAATTAGATGAAAGCTTTCAATTCGTTTGTGAGAGCTAACTGATGTACATGGCCCTGTAATTTTATTTTCTAAATCAATGAAAACACTGGAATGCGTCTTGAGATATAAAGATGGAATTTTTAACTGTATGAGCATGAGGTCATATTTAGCTTAAGCTTCATCCAGTAACTTTATCATGCATCCAAGCTAGGGGTGCAGTGCGAGCGCAGTTGTTGGTACAGTATTTGTATCGTCAGTGGACAATATTTTAAATAGTTTTAAGCATAATTTGTAAATATCTCATAATAATCCTTTGGGTGGAGGGCAAAATTATTCATCTACGGACTCTTGATGAAAAGGATTGACAGCAACCTGCGCTTTCTTTGACAATAACGCCTGGTTTAATAAGCTGGGTTGAATGCAAATTCAAAACACAGCAAGGAGGATTTCGTTATACAAGGTTAAAATGGGGATAAAAACAAAAGAATACACAATTAACTCACCACACGTATGCTCCAGTCGCTAAATCATGATAGCTGGTCCAAAAAATCGGCATAAAACCTCAAATCGGCACGATTAACAACCACTCGTTACGCACGAGCGCTGAAAATCATGTTTATATGGCGTGAGCTAGGAGAAACGAGTACAGGATGTTTATTTCAGTTTACATACTGTGACTATAGTTCCAATCAAAGTCACTGTATCATGTGACCTGTTGTTGACAAAATAAAATCGCGCAATCGTTGCGAGAAAGTTCGTGTAGTAATTGCCTAAAATCTGTAAATTACAATCAAAAAGATATTCAGATCGAAATTATCAGTAATAGCTATATATTAAAGACTTTGTGTTGAAAAATTGCAGCAAATCTTTGCAGTAAGTAATCTATTAATTTAGTAAAATAGATAAATGTATGTAATGAAGTTTATAAAACTTTGCGTACATAATGATAAAATCTTAACTTTTCGATGCAAAAAATGCTTTTTCGAAGCACTCGTAATTTGAATGACATAGGATAAAAATAATCCAACACCAGTGCTCCAATATTTTTGACTTAAATAAACTCAATGCGAAAACACGATAAAGTGATCGGCAGACGTCGCATTTTATATATGTTAAACTTTTACTATGTTTCCCTTACCTTTCGGTACTCGTAAGCTTTGTCTATGGCACTTAAAGAATGTTTCACATGGTCTTTGGACACAATACACTTCAAACAAACCAGGGTTTGGCACGTTGTGCAATAAAATCTTTATTGCATCACATGTTGATTACAGAACACGTCACAATCCACGTCTCCGAACCCAGAGTCAGGTTTAGATAAACACAATTTTAGCTTAAAATTGTAACTATTTTCTCACCCTTCAGTTTAAGCATATGTTTTGATTGCTCAATAGAACCGCAAAAAATATTAATTTTTCAAGCCTTTGTTGTTGCTTGCTGACTTTTATCAATTAGCTTGTTTTCACAATATTCTATCAGGACGACAATCAGAGTGCCAAACTGATTGGATCCAAATCCGAACTGACGGACTGTCGTTCCTGAAATGGGTCCAAGCTGTTTGTGAACAACATGTAGCAGATGACAAAAGTCGCCGATAGCAAGTAAGGAGTTGAACCTTTACTCTGTTTCCCTTACCTTTCGGTGCTCGTAAGCTTTGTCTATGGCACTCAAAGCATGTTTTACATGGTCTTTGGACACAATACACTTCAAACAAACCAGGGTTTGGCACGTTGAGCAATACAGTCTGTATTGCAGCGAATGCTGATCACAAAACACGTCATTATCCTTGTCTTCGTACCCAGATTCATCTAGAATAATATAGATGTGCGCAGGATGTTGTCCGTCTGTCAGACATTTAAGACAGACTGGCCTCTTACACGTCTTGCAGTGCAGCTCACATGGTATGCGGTGAACTGTACAAGATGGAAGTCGTGTGTTTGATTGTTGCGTAGACTCTACTGTATGGTTCGTATCGTCTTGGTAGCTCGCGACGATACTTGCGAGTTGGAAGTTTTTGGACAACCCGTCTACCCCTTTCTTCCCTAGTTTGATGTCCTTTCTACATTCTGGACACTAAAAACAGCAAAAATGCGAATTTTAATTGTGAATACATTATGTACATTATGCGTACAGTAAACCCTGTGTAAAACGGCCACTCCAAAATAGACAAAGATCTTAATGACAAATGGTAGGTTAATGAAGGTCGAAAGTATTCTACAATACTTTTGACCTGCATAAAGCGATACATGTAATTGGTCTTGAAAACTAATTTGTGGTATTTTTGAGAGTGGCCGTTTTACACATGTTTTACTATAGTACACCCGGATGTACATCCGAGCCAGTCATTCACAAACCTTGTGTAACACTGTGGTTTCACTCAGTTTGCCACTGAGTTCACGTGAGAGGACTTTACTCGTTCCCGATATGTACATGTATACATCTCTACCAGCAAGTATTAACCCATTTAAGCCGAAAGGACTTGCCTACCCTTATCAGTAGGACGCCAATTTCCAATTTAGGGGTGTTGGGTGGCTTTTTGTTTTTTTTAATTTACACTCAAACCTGTCTTAAGCAAGCACACAAAGGAGTAACAAAAATGCTTGCTTAATGCATGTGTTTGCTTAATACAGATCTATTTGAACTGATACTGCTACTTTGGGAAATGAAATATTGGCCTCTTAAGACAGGTGATTGCTGAATACAGTTGAATTTTGAGAAAAGTTTGACTGTATCTTAAACTTTATTAGCTGAACATTCTTTAACGTAAGCATTAAGTGGAGATCCAGATCAGACGCCGCGTGATCTGCATTGTTTGCACATTTCCCCCAAAAAAAGACGTTATGCCTATAAAACTACATGTACATTCAATAAAAAACCACAACGGTAGTTTAACCAGTTGTTGCGATTACGGCACGCTAAAATTGCTGTATTTATAAGAATCTAACATGAGTGTGGGGGTGGGAGAGAATATTCCGTCCCGAGGATTAACGTTTGGCATCACGGGGCTTGTCAAGTGATGACGTACAGTGATCCCAAGGGACTATTTTTTCTATCCAACCCTCACACAAATAATGGATTCCCTGTCATGCTTACCATTGCCTTTATATTCTTTTAAAATAGCATCCAACGGTCCCTGAATTCGTTGAGATGCAATATCAAATGATGATATCACATTGACCAAATATTGACGCCACTTGACGACCAAGTGCGTGAGTTCCAATACAACCATAGAACAGCCCTATCGTGACAGCCTTAGTATGAGAATGTCTGACCCAGGCTAAAATCTCAGATTTTCTCATCTGTTGTGCAAGAAAAAATGCAATCTTCCAGTATGTAATATATCCTAAGTTAGAAAAAGGGCAAAGATCAGGAATCGATACAATCAAGCACCACACCTGACCCAGGATACCATTGGGAAAGTGACAACTTCACAATTAGACATCATCACAAACGAGAGTCAAGAGGTCAGCCCTTTCCCAGCAGGTGACCACAAGGCTTCAGGCTAGGCTTCGATAAACACGAAAGCATAACAAAAACAAGACAAAAACGACATAAATGATCCACAAAAGAAGTAAAATATTTTAAATCTCAATAAAGGACTGAGAGATAGTCCCAGTTTAGATTACTCATCTAGGAGCAGTCTGATATGGGACTATTTTGCTTGATCATGATTTTCCGGTTTGCGTTGTTTGAATTTGATACTCATATAAAGGGCCTTTTATGTGATTCTACCGTGTTTATTCTAATAGCTTCGGCTGACCTTTATAAAGTTTTTGTTTGCCATCACCCTGCCTACCCGTTGAAATCGTTACCTACCCGCCCCCTCACCCCTACCCCCAAAAATATATTGCTAATAATGAACTTGAAGGTTGTTTTTTTTTTATATTTTTACGCGTTTGCTCATTTTCTTTCTACAACACTTGAAATATTCAAAGTAGGAGTACAAAAATATCAGAAGAGCTTTTTACTGGAAACTTAGCGTAAAAAAGCTTTCTTTTTATTGTTACATGCAAAATCATTCACAGCCTTACTCGAAAAGTCTGAGTCGGGTGACGGCAAACAATTTATTTTCTTATTCTAACAGTATAAATGTGCTTACTTTTAAGGTCATTGCTGAGGCGAAAATTCCCTGTAAGCATCTCTTGCAAAAACTGTGCATACATGGCAGCGCCAGTGGGTCCCTGTACAAGTCCATGCATATTGAACAGGTCACGTGATCTTCAAGGGATACATGTCTTTCGGCCATTTTGGTGAGAATCTATGAATAAAATGATAAAACTCATGAAGAATAAACTACTCTGTCCACTACATAGAGGATCGAACACGAGTAATCATGAAATATTGGATATACATGTACATGTATAAACTAATTTAGGAAAATGAATAAAATGCGAGGCTTACCGATCATTTTATCGCTTTTTCAAAACGAGTTTAATAGAGACATAAGAACGCCTTCGTGACGGCATCAACTATTTATGACGTAATACTTTCTTAACATTGCACGCAAGTCTATCATTGGTGACAAGATTGATACTGAGTAGAGAGCCCTCCTTAAACTAAATGTTCTTAGAATGTGTGTGTGTGTGTGTGTGTGTGTGTGTGTGTGTGTGTGTGTGTGTGTGTGTGTGTGTGTGTGTGTGTGTGTGTGTGTGTGTGTGTGTGTGTCTATTGAATCCTAAAACTGGTGACTATACAACTCATTCTGAATGTGTAAGATTTATTTAAAGCTTTGTTATTAAGGATTCCATTTACATGATTCCTACAATAATGGACTCTCCTGTCTACATTGTCTGAAGCTTTATAGAACAATCCATTGATCTGAAAAGAGTTAATGATGTGAGAATTGTAAACCTTACATTCAATTGACATGAGAGACCGCAGGTCCTTTTTTTGAATTTAATCTGCGCGGCGCACATATGGAGCTACACTGTAGCTGGTGAGACAATCGCGCCACCAACTGAGCAACCAGAGCGCCTTTATAAGGTGTATAAGTAAGGTTTTATACGAGTTTGTGGTTCGAATAGCGTGACCCTTTTTTCAGTTGTTTTCAGGTTCACGGGTTCAGAATTTCACTGCGCGCTATCTGTAGTTCAATTTAATCCTTAAAGCGCCAAGAAAAAAATGCATTTGAAAATGTCATCTGCTGAAGTCGTCTGCTGCAAAAAAATGCATAATATTACTGACGAATTAAGTATAGAAGCAAACAGCGTGGACCCAGATCAGACTACAGGAGCAGTCTGACCTGGGTCCACACTGTTTGCCATAGAGGCTACTTAAACATTTCAGCAGACGAGAAAAGCAGACGACTTTTGTTGCGATTGGCGCTTTAAGGGTTAAGAGGAGCACAGTGACACAGTGGAAAAGTGTTACAAAAATGCAGACTTGAGATGGGGCGGGGAGGGGGGGTGGACAGGAGACTCATCGGAGACACTGAATGTACTGTGTCAGCATAGGAAATGTCGCGAAATGACTGAAACATTGTTGACTGGGACGTATAGAATCATCTCACAAAAAAAAAATATCAAAATATAAACGTTGAACCGTCTGTTTTATTATTTCATATATGAAGGTGTTCTGTTAAGTAGGGTATGTTTTAACTTCCTTGTTAGCGGCTACTCTTATTGCACAGTTTGGACCCAGTTTGTCGCACACTATTGTGCACAGTTTGGACCCAAATCAGGACCGACAGAACGTCGGTCCTGATCTGGATCCAAACCGATTGACACTCTTATAGTGTTCCTGATTTTTTTTAAAAGTCAGTAGACAACGGAAACATGAACAATTACCCAGCATGCAAATAAGGAACACCACTCAAAACCACGCCCATTTACGTATCTGAATCCAATATATTCCAAAATATATTTTAATTCGACTAATACGGAGACCAAGCTATAAGAATATGATTATTCGAAGTTGAACTGGCATATCTATCCGACTTTATCCTTAGAAACAATGTTACCTGCTATGACAAAGTCCTATCACACTGAAACCAATCGTTCTCGTGTTCGATTCATAATAAACTGATTGTTTCTTTGAATTTAGTCACTGATAAGCTTGAAATGGCATACACAGTTTTCAAAGGCATATGTTAACGATATCAATTGTATTGTCAACCGACTACCGATATGTGTACATACGACGTGTAATACTTCAAAGGCAACGATCGTTTTCCGATAGTTTCAGGTATATAATGATAAGCATTAAAGTATAGTATTGCACCGTATTTCTCGCTAGCCTGCAGCTAACATGTGCGTCCTTTAACTCTTTGCGTTCCGTGTAATTTTCTTTTATTTTTTTTGTCGTCAGCTGACTGATTCAAAATATTTTTTGAAACAATCTTTTAGGAACACTATCAGAGTCTCAAACGGTTTGGCTCCAGATAAGAACCGACATTTTGTCGGTCCTGATCTGGGTCCAAACTGTTTGCAATGGCTAATAGCAGAAGTCCAAATTCGCCGCTAGCAGAAAAAGAGTTGACCAGCAGCCAATAAGGACCTTTTAACTTAAAATTATAGATCGAATATTGAATGAATCAGTAAAATGTGTCTTCTGTAAACTTACGATATATCGATCCTGAGTTATTTATAAGTACAATCACTGTGTATAACCGTACAGTGGGCTAGATTGGAAGTGACAGTAACGACAACACATCATCAAGAGTGACATCGTAACTATGAAACACACCTAATATTACGTAAAAACGACAAAACACTTAAAAGATAGGTTTTCGGTATTAAATTGAAAACAACACAATTAATTACGTCTGTTCAACATTAATTATAGCTTGAAAAGATGTATCCGCATGCAAACTCAACTATAAATCCGTTTTTTGAGATTATTTTGAGGTCACAACAGCTGTCGTTGTGCCACGTGTAGTTGGTTAAACTTCTCCCCGTACATCGATATAGTTTTGATATTGTTTCATACTCTGGTCCTTCAGGAATATTGGGTTAAAGCAGAATATCGCTTATTTAAGCCGGTGCTATGGTATGGAAGGGATTCTCCGACGAAATTCCATGTGTCCAATTTAGTATTTGTTTTTTAAGATTGCAATTTTATTTCGTAAATTATGTCATTGTATCATATGAATTGCCTAATTATAACAGCTTTGATCATCGGATGTTGCTTAAAAACTAAAAAATAGTACAAAGTAAACTATAAATAGCATCAACACCATTATAAAGTGACATGAAACAAGCATTTGAAGCATTGAATATTGTCGGTAATACCGCGCTTCATTCTATGCTATATATTTTGACGCCAGAGGGCGCGTTTTCATTTATAATTTATAGGATATCCCCTTTTCGGAAAACGGTGCCAGGAGTCATTTTGACTGAATGATTTATCCGAAAACTGTATCGATTCCTGATCTTTGCCCTTTTTCTTACTTTTTGCTTATTTTGAGATAAATATATCGAAAAATTCAAGACTTGTTGGTTTCAATTTTTGTCCTCTTGTAAATCATTTGTTATAGGATGCAAGATAAATTGCTTGCTAAAACATCCATGTAGAATCTCATATCTGTAAACTCATTTAAATAAACCTTAACAAAAATGAACATCAACGAAAACATTACACAAATGAAAATGTCTTAAGTTTAAAGGGAAGCAACCTAGTAGAAATACAAGTTAAAATTTTAAGAAAAGATTAGAAATTAACCCATTATACCAACTTTTAATAGCACAATATCTCATTATGTACAAGGTCTACACTGATGTATGTTGTATAAAATAACTATACGATGTTTGTCCACCTGTATGTAAGATTATTCACTCGCTAAAGCTTGTGGATTATCTCCAAATAAAGGCGGACACGATTACATATATGAACGATGAAAGGAGATTATTCCGGCAGCAATGATGACCCCGCCAGCGAAAGGACATAACGCCATTTAAATGGCGTTTCGCTGGCGGGCCGATGATGGCCCTCTGAAAAAAGGTATTTGGATTCTCTCTCTCCCCTCATCAACTGAAAAAAGTTGCCAGAGTTGGAGCCGTTTGACCCCCTTACTGGATGCGCGCATGGAGGAGGTACCCACAACATATTTAGAAGACGGCTTGTATGCCATATGATCTGTCTTCAAACAATGAAGCCAAACCTTTCTACATGTATAAAAAGGGAACACCTTCTTAGCATTTATTTACATCCCAACACCAGGATCTGATATCATGAAATTTAGAACTTAGCACAATAGCGAGCGAAGAAGGCTGAGATGAGTCTGTGCACATGTGGAATCTCGATAGAGCCTTCTCACCGAATGGACGTCGATAAAAGCTCAGAATTTTGGCATCTAGACAAACTAAATATTGTAGATGGTTCATCCCTAAGATGAAGATGGTCATATACCATAAACAGTTATGACTTTAATTCAAACTGTTATGACTTTAAATCAAACTATTGACTATTTGAAGAAAAAATCCCGCATGCGCAGATCAAGCTTTTTTCAGAGGGGTCCAACTCTGACAACTTTGTTTCATAGTTGATGAGGAGAGAGAGGATCCAAATACCATAAAAAGTTTATCATCATTGGCCCGCCAGCAAAGCGCCATTTAAATTGCCAGCAAAACGCCATTTAGGTGGACCAATGATGGCCGAACATCAAGAACGCTGGCTTGGAAGTTTTGTGATATCCAGGGGTGACCAGTATCGCTAAGGAGCCCTATAACTGTCTGATCTTCCAGGGGGGTTCAGACCCCTGTCCCCTACCCAATATCCCCCTAACGGATCCACCCATGCCTCGAACTATCGAGAATTTACCTGTTCCTGGAGCCTAATAAGCCAGCACAAGGGGTTTTGGAGGGTCTGAATGGGGTACCTCTAAAATCGCTAAGCAGTAAAATTTAGGTCCATAGATCGCTAATCAGTACAATTTAGGCCCAAAAATCAGCAATCAGTAAAATTTAGGACCAAAATCGCTAATCAGTAAAAAAAATGACCCCAAAATCAGTAATCAGCAAACATTGACAAAGTCTGTAAAATATCTTAGCAGACATGCCATTTGGGCGATAAAACTAATTTAAGACTACTTCATGCAAATGACAGTCTGATCTGGGTCCACACGATCTGCCTGTATGCTTATATGCAGCAGATAACTTTAGCAGCTATACTTGCTCCATGGTCACTAATAAATGACTAGCCGGCCACTTTTTACCTCCAACAGTTTACTGTGTATACAAATGGATCTTTCCTTCTGGTTTGATGCAATAAACTTTGGAAAGGCCACTGCACATACCTTGGGGTGTCAGGTTATAGTTTTTAAAAGTAGTGTTTTTATTGTCAAGAGATCTTTTTTACCTAACAAACAGTATAGACCTTGATGAAATGCCGCATAATGTGGCATTTCATCTGGGTCTTCACTGTTTTTAAAAGTATCCATTTAGGGGTTTCTCGTATTCAAAGGGTTACATGCATTGCCAAATTATTAAAAGTATGTTACTGTCACATGAACGTGCTTGAACGGTAGTTTGACTTATTTTTTTTTTCAGCACTAACAGCGAAATAAGCCACGAACTGACAAATCAATCAATGGCTTCAGGGTTTAGTGATCTGTGAATCAAAGAAACTTTCACCCAGTAGATCAGCCTGGATCTGTATCTTTCAACCAAGTCTGACCAGTTTTCGCTGTGTGCTCAATGGTACATGTATCTATGTCTATAAATTTTCCATGCTTCATATTAATTGATGGACATTGAAGGGCAATCGGACAACTGCGGAAAGATCATTAAGACAGGTCATGGAATAATTTTTTCCATCAAATTCGCTAACCGTTGAAACGCCCCATTCCACTATTAATTTTAGGGCGATTATTTGCTAACCAATAAACCCTATTGACACCCTCATTTTGTACTTGTCACATTTACGACCACCAAAGACACAGTCTCACCAGGCACAAATCTGTTCATTTGGTGTTGTTATTTCTTTTATTAATTATGTCTACCTTATTTTACAATGGATGGGGTGGGACGGGGTCCAATTTGTCTATTTTAAAGTAAGCTAAAAAAATTATATGGGCCGGTTAATTTTTCCTTGGGGTAGGGGTCCATTTGCTTATTCCTATGAAAACCTATACATCTTATGATTTTCCATGTCAGGAGTCTCTGTCTCTGTCGAGCCCACCCCTCTGGATGATACTGTTTTTGTGGCTATTCCTTGGCTGTAACCAGTATTGGTCTGGGTTGGTTTATTTTTTCATTTAATATCCAAGGAGCACCCGACTGCCAGGCTTAACTGGCATTCGCTCTGGGTTTAAAGCCTCTTCGAACACGTGGCCTTGGCTTAAAGTATGATCCGACAGACAAGGAAAACAATTCACTATACCGCGGCGGCCACATTAAAAACATTTAACCGACAAATGGTATATCATATTATTTATAACTATGATTTTTCAAATATATATGAGTTGACTGAGATTCTCATTTCGTTGAAATTTTTTTTTTCATATAGATAAACAGTCAATTTAGTTGTAGAAAATTATACTTTATAAATGCATCAGCTCTACAACATGAAAAAATAGATCTGCAATATATATGTCAGCTTGAAAAATAAAGGGAGGTAAAGTTAGTCAAGACAAGTATGGATATATATTGTGGTATCCTGACCCAGTAAATACATAAAATGAGCTATGATATGATTTTTGTTTGTTTGATTTGATTCTTTACGTCCCATCAACAATCTTTCAGTTATAAAGGGACCGATCTTCCTGGGTTGAACCAGTACTAAGCTAGGATTAATGTGTCTTGCTCAAGGACACAATGCAGTAGGGCTGTCACGATATATCGGTTTATTGGTATATTGCGATATTAGTCTGAAAAGGTACAATATATTGGTACGAAAGACGTATCGCGATATATCGTTGTTACTATAAATAGAAACACAAGAGAATGAAAGGTTTGCTTTTTTATTTAGTTTGACATTGAAAAGTAAGAAAAAAGTCATCAAAACTCATGCAACTAAAGTTGATTGGAAAGAAATTTAGTTGTGGTACAAAGAAGTGCATATTTAAGTTTAAAATTTGGTGGCTGGCATCAGAGACACTCTATATATATCTGTAGGAACTTCAACAAGGCAGTAAAGTTTATTGGCAGAACAACAAATTTGAGTTTGCATCTCAATCAGCAGAACTCACCAGCCAGCCAAATGGTAACTCATGAAATCAAAACGAAAGCTGTGGATGCTCAGGTCAGCCCAACCATGACCCCTTTCACAAGTGCCTCCAAGTAGTTCTACCAAATAGGTGCAAGGTAAGATCACTTGAATGCTGGCTGTTAGAGCTGGCTGTATCCATTTCATTTAGCCCAGGACAGTACCATCACAAGATCAATTGCAAGCTATATTGTAGGGGATTTGAGGCCTCTGAGTCTTGTTGATGGCATATGGTACAGACTCTGGTTTTAAAAATTCTATCTCATATCAATATTATTTTCATTTTAACCCGAAATGTATCTTGACAATTTGGCACAATATATTGTGGTATTATTGCAATATGCTTGCCACATATCGCAATATATCGTGATACGCTTATGGCATATCGTTACAGCCCTACAATGCAGTGACTCCGGTGAGGCTCTTACCCGTGGCCCCTCGGTCTTGAGTCAAGGTCTCTTCCATTGAGCCACTGCGCTCCCAGCTGTGACATGAGATTTCCAACAATGTGATACGTGCGATCAGAGAGGCTCAGACCAGCCTGCGCAGTCTGGTCAGAGCCTTTGACAGCTGCTTGAATATTCACATGAACTGCCTATAAGCTTAAAATTAGGCTACACAGGCTCATCTGAGTCTATTCATGTCAAAATGCCACATTGTTGGAAATCACGTGTTGCGGCTCAAATATTGATGTGTCCAAGCTTGTCCGGATGTGAGGCGGGCATGAATGAATGACCCAGTAATAGATCTACATATGTTGTTTTGTGTCCGAGCTTGGCGGGACGGTACGAAGTTTTCTAATGCCTCACCGGTGTCATAGCGTTATGTCCTTGAGAAAGACACATTTATCCTTCAACCCAGGAAGACCTGTCCCAACGTAGCTGAAAGATTGTTGACTAGGACGTAAAGAATCAAATCAAACAAAAAAAAACACATAGGGGTAATTTCTAGGTAAAAGAAATCATCCATAACACCGTTTGCAACGAGTGCTACTCGTTTGGGAGAAATTATTAATTTCCGATAATTCGGTGCGCCCTCTGGCGTCAAAAAACTTAGCATTTTCACTTTTGTATTATGACAATCCAGTCCTGCCTCATGACAACCTAGTTCTACCTATTTACAACCTAGTTCTGCCTTTTGAAAACCGAGAAATGACATAATCTGAATCTAAATACGAGTGAAACGACTAGTAAATGACAATTTGCATGATGTAATGACACAATTTACAAAGTAAAATGAGATTACCAACATACAAAAACAAACTTGTATGCATAGAGTAATGGCGGAAATTTTATTCCATACTATGGGGCCTGAGAATTGTTGCACTTTCAATTATTTCGCAAGAACCGACTCAATAAACCGAGTCTGCTGTTTTCTTATATTGTTGGTTCTCTCCATTTCTGAAGGATCCGTTTTTTTCCAGATTATTTACTACGCGCAATTACTGAGTTTTGCTTAGTTTGCCCGTAGAGACTAGGGATTTTGTTCCCTTAAGGTATTTTGGACGCATATTTCATAATGTTTAACGGGTAGAAAAGATATCTTTTCTATTGTCATGAAAAGCTCGTGCTCTGTTTGGCACCAGATTATCAAACTTGTAAAATTTTGCTTTCCAAAAGCAACCACCCTGTCACCAACAAATGTACGAATCGTGACATATGTATATTTCATATATTTATGTACGTCTAGTTAAATGTTATGCAATCTTACCATTAATTTCTAAAATGTGATCAGTTGCTTTTATAATCATCTTCTTGATATGGTGATATAATTGGGCCTCGTCGCGAGAAAACCTGTCTTCGGGGTTTCCCACAAAGCGAGTTTCAAACCAGTCTCCTTAGCTACAGAGACTAGCTAGAAAACTGAAGTTTCGTCTGAAGCAAGTTTACATATGATGCTTTCCCAAAAGCGAAAAACAAAGGCGCTGATCAGACCGTGCGGATGCGCAGGCTAGTCTGCGCCTGTGTTGTTCGCAAACCTCCGAAGACCGGTTTTCTCGCGAAGAGGCCAATATGATTTTCACCATTCGAGAACACGAAAGTAAAAAAAAAAATCTATGCGCTTTGTGCAAATTATCATGGATCAGTTAAAAACTTTAACCAGAAATACCTGTGATGCTGAGTAGAACTGTCTCAATGAGACAATTCTGATCAGCATGCCCGGTAGGCAACTGAAATAGATAACCGTCACTACCAAGAAAACTAAAGTAAAAAAATCAATACACTTTGTGCAAATTATCATGAAAACGGTTAAAGACTTTTACCAGAAATACGTACCTGTGATGCTGATTGGAGCTGTCTCGGTGAGACAATTCTGACCAGCATGCCCGGTAGGCAACTGAAATAGATAACAGTCACTACCAAGAAAACCTCTTTTTCCACATTTGACGCATAAACGAGAAAATGAGTATTGCTCTGGATTCTTATAGAATTGCCTCAACGAGACGGTTCAGCTGAGTTTGCTTATATTCACGTACCTAGCAATTCGAATCTATTATCATTGAAAACTACCTGTGATGCTCATCAGGATCGTTTCGATAAACAATTGTGATGAGCATACCCGGTAGGTGACTCATACATTTATCTATCGTAACTCCTTTTAACACAACTAGACAGGTATATATGATGAAATTGAATCGTCTCCCGGGGACATTTTTGTAGGCCTTGATACATGTGTGTGATTACTGTGTACAAACTGCAATGTCTCTTGTGTGTGCATAACAAAACTATTGTTCAGAGTTTACACTTGATATTGATCAGAATAGCCTCAACGAGGTGGTTCTGATCAGAATATCCGGTGTGTGACTCCAACAATACAATTTCCCTTTAGGACTAAGATCAATTGCATTTATTTTATAATTTGTATAATATGCATGGAGCCCATGTCCATAAATGGCGCATGCTACCTGAAATAACTCAAAAAATGTCTCAATGAGAATTTTGGGGCATCACTTCGACTATATTTTATTCAGAACCCGATTTATGGGAATGGGAACACTTCAGCCCATTGCATGCTAGTTTGTCCTGCTAATGCTAGTTACAAACAGCTCGGACCCAGATCAAACTCTGCAAAATGGCGGGCCTGATCTGGATCCAAACTATTTGATAATCTGGTAATCCAAAATACGGAGAACGATCGTGAAAAATGTCCTAATGTAATAGTTGATGACTGGTTCGAAATGATTCAAAGAATGTTGATCTACTAAACGTACAATACTTACCAATCTTCATGAGAATTATAATCCAAAAACTACGTACTGCACATTTCCAAACTTGAAATGATGAATGAAATTAGAACTAGGCCAAGGTTAAGTAGCCAATTGCACGAAATCTGCAAGCTTTTACATCACCAGGTATTGTTATGTAAATTTTCCGAAATCAATTGAGACCGGATTAACCTGTTGCTATCGGCGGATATAGCTGAGTGTTTATCGGGTCTCAATCTGATACCGTATGAAACCCTTAATCCCTAGGGCGTCGGACACAACCAAGTCGTCTGCCTTCTGCGTCTGCTGTGTTGTATTTGCCATTTCATTCCTTAAGGAACAGTCTGATCTGGCTCCGCATCGTTTGCAGATTTATGACAATAATGTTAGCAAATATACGCGACAGACGTATGGGCAGAGGTATTTTCCTGATGCATTTTTCTGACGCTTTGGGGTTTAGGACTGTATGAATATAAGCAACGAAAACAACTTGTTGTAAACATACTTGCTTCCTAAAACTTGTTGCCCTCTATTATTGGAAAATCGATTCTCTTTGAATCATTTCGCTGCCACCGAAATCATTGAAAATGACATTGTATTGTATTTGCTCCTCATGTTGTTATATGTATATGTAACCTGAGAGTAATAAAGTGAAGTGAATGAAAGTCCATTTTACCCTTCTCATTGGTGGTTGAATGAATTATTGTTGGGATTTTGAATTTCTTTTTGATGCTAGAATCTGTATATTGTCTATGTTTATGTTTATGCTTTCTAAAATCATTTAAAATCTAAAGTTGTTTAATTTTTTCTCATGTCATGGAAATACTTGATAGAACGTCTAATTCTAAGTTTATTTATCTCTGAAAGTCACAAGTTAAAACGGCTAATCTATATGCGGATATCATCCACTGTTTGCATGTGTTCCACTAACAGACGTTAGGCTTACATGTATATGAGTAATCTATTCAACAGACTGGTACTGTAAAAAAATGTTTCTGCCACAAATTATGAACTTGTCATGGGCAAAGTCAAACATGCACCGTTAACGAGGTGTCCATCGAGAAATTCAGAGACTATTACAAACCTATCAACCATGGCCTAGCGATCATATACATTCAGCCCGCTACAGTAAGCCACTTTAGTTACGCACCACTTTTTAAGGGCACACATTTCTTCACAAAATGCTGGAATCGAACATTCTCTATGATAATTTACTTATTGACATTTTATCTGTTTGATGACATCGAAAAAAAATATCGGAATCACTCATGTGAATCATTCTGCTACGTCAAAGGCAATTTTGACAAAAGTGCACGACTGCACGTGCAATCTGAACGTCTATATTTTCTATTTGCTTTTTGCGTTAGGCATAATCCAAAGTGATCGTTGTGACAGAAAAACACAAAAAATTACTTTATTCAAGTAAACCCCCTTTTTCGGTCGTTGAAATCAGTAACACTGTTACTGTTTGAAGAAATGCTCGTTTTGACGTCATATTAACGTCAGTTACAATAATCAAACAGATTTTCCTTCGTAAATTGTCTTGTTATGAGTCACTTGTTGACATAGAAATATCAAAACACTAAAACGTCTTACCATTGACACGTCTTATAGCCTTGGTAGAAGTGACGTCATCCCTAACGTCAACACCGTGACGCCAATAAATCCATTATTTTTTACGAAAATAAATGGCGGATACATGGTTGTTTAAAATGAAATTATAAAAGAAGTGTTTTGGTAACTGGTTTACTAAGAATCATACGAAATTTTTTCTAACTTTAATTTTTTTTTTACTAAAATCAACTTTTTTCAAACCTTGGCTAGCTAGGAACCAAACTAGTAAAACGTTATTTTTTTTATAAAGTTAACAAACACATTCCAGTCTTAGATATTGCCAAGAATAAATCGGTTCTTATCTCTGACAGAGCAGAAATTCGACCCTGAAAAAAGTGTAATGTGATCTGAGTTTCATTCGAAATAATGCAATGTGAAAGGGTGTTTTGAGGGTAGTGCCCTTCAAGATCCATTTTCTCATTTGTTTCTGATCTGATCACAATAAAGTTTCAATGGCTAATACAACTATAGATGTGCTTTACGCTGGTAGTCTCAGATTGAAAATATCCTGTTTCTTTTTTAAACAATTTTACATTTTATAAGTGGTGCGTAACTAAAGTGGCTCACTGTATCTGTCAGACTGACAACCAGCGAAATGGCCATTCTTGCGATTTTCAATGTCAGATTTATTAATTAAAAACAAACTCCTATTTCTGACGAATTGGCAAAATATGCCATGCAGTATCTTGCAACAATTCAGGAAAACTACCGAAGCCATCGAGGGACGTTTTAGTTATTACTTATCACTTATTTGTTAAAACTTATTACTTAGTTGTTTTTACGTAGTAGTAGTAGTAGTAGTAGTAGTAGTAGTAGAAGTAGTAGTAGTAGTAGTAGTAGTAGTAGTAGTAGTAGTAGTAGTAGTAGTAGTAGTAGTAGTAGTAGTAGATGCAGTAGTAGTAGTAGTAGTAGTAGTAGTAGTAGTAGTAGTAGTAGTAGTAGTAGATGAAGTAGTAGTAGTAGTAGTAGTAGTAGAAGTAGTAGTTGAAGTAGTAGTAGCAGCAGTAGTAGTAGTAGTAGTAGTAGTCGAAGCAAGGGAGTAGTTATAAGAGTAGAAGTAGTAGTAGTAGTAGTAGTTGGTGTTGCTGCTGTTGTTGAAGTAGCAGTAGTAGCTACAGCAGCAGCAGCAGAAGTTGTAGTAGTACTTGTTGTTGTTATTGTTGCTAATGCGGTGGTTGTTATAGTAGTAGAAGTAGTAGTTGTTATAGTTGTAGTTATAGTTGTAGTAGTAGTAGTTGTTGCTGGTGTCGTTGGAGTAGATGAAGTGAAGTGGCGGCGATGATTGTAGCTGTAGAAGTAGTAGAAGTAGTAGTAGTAGTAATAGTAGTAGTAGTAGTAGTAGTAGTAGTAGTAGTAGTAGAAGTAGTAGTAGTAGTAAAAGTTGTGGATTAAGTAGTGGATTAAGTAGAGGAAAACTGGTTGTTATTGATGTTGTAGAAGTATATCAGTAGTATTGTTATAGTTATAGTTTGCAGATGCTGTTTGATGCTCTAGTAGTGTTGTTGTAATAGTAGTAGCAGTAATACCATCACTATAACCGCTACTATTACAACAACACTACTAATATCAAATAACATCTGCAGACTATTTCTCTAACTATTCTACTAGACTACTTACTTCAGTTGCGTATTGATATGTTTTGTTCAATTAGATGAGCTTTTATAGTAAAAATAATTTTAGATGAAACATTAATTCAGCTAAAGCAGTAATTCAAAAGCGAGGCCTTTGTTTTTTGCAATCACTACTTGGTGTTGATAAACCTTTATAAAACGTTTACGAAACTGCATCAAGCGCTGTTTCTAAATTGAGCTTTACAAAATGTACTTTGCAAATGGTAAATTTATCTACTGATAATTATCTACATAAATATAAGAATTCAAATATTTTTTCAATAAAAACTTTCTGTGGCTGTTCCTTGGCAGAATCCAGTACCTATGTGAAAGGTTTTTATAACGTTTCTGAAAGGTTGCGTTTAAACAAAGCGTCATACAACCAAACACAAACGTTTCAGAAACGTTTCTTGGTACCTGGTCTTACCTCGATTTCTAAAACCAAGCTCAAAGGCCAGGGTCAGTGTGACACAGAAGCAGTATGCAACGCTTCACAACCCAAAACTGTATCCACACACCAAATTTTGGCTTCCTACCTCACATAATATACAGATTTTGTCCAGGCTCTACCTATCAAGAACTGTAGCTAGAGGTCAAGGTCACAGAGACCTGAAAACAGTGGGTTGCACACCGTGGCCAATAAATGTATCCACATACCAAATTTGAGATTCTATGTCCTATAATATAGAAGATATGCTCAGTACACGATTTTTATACAATGTAGGCCAGAGGTCAAGGTCACAGTTGCGCAAAGTAGTACGCTACAAAATCCAACATCCTGATGCATCCACACACACACAAAAATGAGATAGTTGCCTCAAAAATTGTGGAATATATGTTGGGGATATGATGTTTTCAAGTTTTGAGGCCAGCGGTCAAAGTCACAGTGACCTTAAACAATGTGCAACATTCTACTATCCCAACATGTATCCCCAATATGGGATTTCTATGCCATGTAGTATAGTAAATTTGCTCCGCACACGATTTTTAAAGACCAAAGTCATAGGTCAAGGCCACAGTTACCTAAAAATAGTACGCTACAATCAACAACACCATAATGCATCCAAACACGAAATTTGCTGAGATATGCTAAGGACCCGATTATTTTAGGACGACTGAGGCAAGAGGTCAAGGTTAAAGTGACCCCAAAAATGGTACACAACACTTTGCACCCTAAGATACATCCACGTATCGATTTTTGAATTCCTACCTTTAATAGTAAAGGACGTATGCTCCAGACACGATGTGAAGACTCAGGCAAATTGAATGGACAGTGCGATTACCCTTTGGGTGCATAAAAACTGTCTGTCATGTCTGTCATAAGGCAGTGCCTTAATCCTTGTTAATTCTTTCACGATGATGTAAATAATAATCAGATAATATGAAGCTCGTTTTGATGGCCTTGTTTTCGATTGAAGGTGTGTTTACTTGGGGACGTTTTTTTTAACTCTTAAAAGTCTACGCCAAACGTCATGCTAACAGCACTTCCGTTTTTGATAGTTACCTTTACTTGCGGCTTTAATATTGGTTCAAACGTCTTCTTCCCACAAGTCCGTTGAAGTTAGTTTTTATAAATAGACAACCAGCTAGAGGGTATCACTATTCTAAAACAAATATTTGCGGCGAGAGCGCTGCAAACAAAAAAAAAACTTGTGACCAGAACCAGGCGCACCTCTGGTTTAGCCGGCGCAGATAATGACGTGAGGCCGCAGCTAAACATTCTGTTGGCTGTGTCCCCACATCCCTGCTTCCTTTTCGTCCAGGGGCTAGTGTAGTGCCGTACGCCGTGGGATATCTGGGGTTTTGGGCTCTTTGCGCCATCCTCTGGACCCTCGAAGATGCGCCATGGTGGGGGACGTCGCATGCCTAACGTCATGGACTCTTTAAGTCCCTAAAAGATATAAAGTAGACTAAGTCCGTGTCCAGGGTTTCCTTATTTTATTTTTAAAGCGTTCAAATCAATGGTCAAACATATTATCTCTAATGTAATGTCAAACTGCAGTCGCATCGGTGTCCGCTATCGACGGTACGCACACGCAGAGGCCTACTCATAAGGATCCGAGCTTACCAGTAAAAGCAAGCCAGAAGAACCAATGATTTTAGCCCCCTAACGTGCACGGACAAATCGGCGACACCGAAACGAATGGCATGCTTGACATTCCTTATTTTACAAGGAATAACGTTTGTCAAATGATGACAAAATATATGAATGCCCTAAGAATATTTTATAGAATTAAAATTAACATAACGCACTCACGCACACAACGGTTCCAATCACAATCATGTATATAAACTTTACTAGAAATATATCTTGCAGGTCATTTTACTGAAATTAACTATCAAATGGCTAGCTGCCTATATAATGGCAGACGCTACCTTAATATCGAAAGAACACTCGCGGATGTCGACATGATTGTACGTAACCGCCGCCCATTCTTACCATGATGCTAAGATAATTGTGAGACCACACTCACCCTCTCAAATGCACTCTATATTACTAACCTATCTATGCCAATATTATAATTTATAATTTCATTAATACGCTAGAATGTTTCATTTTCCTTAATAGGGATTTCCAATCGAAAGACAAAAGTATTTCGGTTAATATTAAGCTTCTATGATTATAAACAGTGTAGAGCTTTCAATGTCATGCCATCTCATCTGGGTCTACACTGTTTGTCCACCTCACACAGCTGGGAGGCCAGGCATAAATAGGTTGAAAATACAATTGAAACAAATACACGCTCAGACTGTTCCTTTCGCACTGTTAGGTTAAATTTAAATAACATGAATTGAATATCTATACTAATATTCAACTTAACCCAAATATGCCATATCTTCTTACGAAATTGTTGGGATCTCCCATTATCCATTAACAGGGGTCTCAGGTTGAAATTTTTAAGATAATAATTTCACTTAATATTAACAGTTAGCTTTTAGCTTGTATGATCTCAAACAGTGCAGAGCTTTACGAGATGCCATATTCAATGTCATCTCGTCTGGGTCTACACTGATTGTCCGCTTAGCATATACAGGTTACAGTGAAATGGATACAAATATACCCATACCATTACTACCAAAGGAGTATCTCAAATTGAAACTACATTTACATGCTTCGACTAAATAACTCGGACATTCTCCGTCCAAATATAAATTTGACAAATTCTAATTAAACTGACTTAAGAATTATTTAGTCTCGAACTTTCCAAACTTTACCAAGTTTATATCAACAATACTTTTCTCAAATAACGATGCGAGATTTATGCTGTACTCTACAGACTTTACAAGTGTACAGTTAGCCGATAAAATGGATCCAAATTTTGCGACAAATCGGTCTTTCTTCTGTATAGGAACGGTCAAACTCTCGAACTAAGTGATATTCTAAGTTCAAGGTTTGCCCGCCTGTACACCATTCTATTACTGCAAAATAATCTTTTCTTTTAGGTTTCAGCGCATGAGGCCAATTAATATGCTTAAAACTGGAAAGTTCAGGATCTTATTAGATTTCATCATTTGAAATAATATTTCATATTTTCTCTTAAGTTTGAAATGTGTTTGCAACTAAGTTGGACATTTGCAAAATACATACATATTTTCTTATACAATACAAAATAACAAACAACTTCACTCACCTAAAAGATATAAAGTAGACTAAGTCCGTGTCCAGGGTTTCTTTATTTTATTTTTAAAGCGTTCAAATCAATGGTCAAACATATTATGACCTAGGAAACCGCTGGACAGAACTTGTCCGAAATCCGCCATAGCGTGACTATGCGCCGACCAATCAAATGCCTTCTCCATAAAGGGTATCCCTCTATGTGGGCGTGTCTTTAAAAATCAAGACTGCGCATGTGCAAATCCTATTACCCACAAGTTATGTTTGTTGTGTGGTCCTGTCTTATGAATCTTAATTAATTATATATTTTTAAAGCATTTTTCTTATACCAAGTTCCTCTTATTTGAACCAATGTTCAAGAACTTTAAATTCCAACTTTCTGTATTCCTAAGTCATCCTATACCAATTTCAAACTTCCTTGATTATAATAATAATTTTCATTATTATCATTATTATTATTATTATTATTATTAGTGGTGGTGGTAGTAGTAGTAGAATTGTTGCTGTTGTGTTGTTGTTGTATCCTCACCATTGACTTAGTTACATGCCTTTGTTTATCGTTGTATCATGCTGCAGTAGCAGTGATAGTTGTTATCGTTCAACAACAAAGTAACGCATTTTGGTAGTAGTAATGATCATAGTAGTAGTGATTGTGGTTGTTGTTGTTGTTGATGATGTTGTTGTTGTTGCCTCTGTACGTGCTTGCTTCAGTAACTTGCATTTATCACTGATTTGCCAAGCTGTAGCGGTAGTTGTTCAACAAAGTACCACATTTTGGTAGTAGTAATGATAATAGTAATAGTGATTGTAGTTGTTGTTGTTGTTGTTGTTGTTGTTGTTGTCTCCATAAATGCTTGCTTCAGTAACTGGCATTTATCACTGACTTGCCAAGCTGTAGCAGTAGTTGTTGTCATCAATATGAGATTTGTGTAGTAGCAGTCGTGATAGTAGTAGCAGTTGTTGTTATTGTTGTTGTACTTTTCGGTTGCTTGTGGTTTGCAGTACTTACTTCGACCATTTCGGACTTTATATTCAGTTTATGAAGTTGGTACTTCAAATTCATCTTTTTACATCGATTGAAGCTGATACCATAAAGTTTAGTATAAAAATGATCGGCATAAGATACTGATTTCAAAAATCAAAGTTTTAAAGTCATATTTAAATATAAATGTCATATATTTGTAAACGTACATTTTTCCTATTTTTTCTTTCTTTCTTTGTTTCCTTTCTACTAGATGTGACATGGCGTTGACGTGAATACCTCAAGGTATTAATCAAGCCGAACAAACATTCTTAAGATCTCGTTAATTCGAACTTACGTAATTAATCTCGTAAACAACTCAATAAAACGCCACCGGACCAGCGTTTTGAAATCTTGTCAAAACTTATTATTCAAGTTCAATGCTAAACAGGCCTTACGTTCTTCTATCTGAAATGCTACTGCTTCCCTTTTCTAATGTTTTGCTTGTAGTCAGACTATACATGGTTTGACTTTTAGATTTACCAAATTTGACTCAGTTTTTGAATTAATAATTTATTATTTATTATTTTGTTATTTATTATTTATTTTGGTCGGATTTTCAATGCATAACACCACCTCCTCCCCTAAATTGACTTTATTCCTATAAAGTAGTTTGAAACTATAGGGCATTTATCTATACAATTACACCATTTTACTACAACCAACAAATTGACTACTATGAACAATTGACCCTTCAATATTTATAGTTATTTTGTATATTGACTATTTGAATTATATGGTGTACTTAAGTCACCAACAAAATTTTAATATCTGTCTACATAAGGACTGCCATTTTGATGCTATTTGCATATAAGCAAGTACCCTACCATAATTAATACATATATTTACTTGTGGCTATTATTTTTCCTTTGTTTGAGTCAACATACTCGTAACTATAATTATAACATACATAACAGAACTTTTTAATAACTAACTTTATGTACACGGAGGGCTTGTTTTATAAACTTTAGCTTTTCTTCTTTGCTTTAAAAACTGTCACACAGTAACACTGCCTTCTATATTGAAATGGTCTGTAAAGGTATACTTTTAAACTTGTTTATCATCGGTTCACTGATATTTTTGCTTATTTGTCATACAGACTACCATTAGAAAGACGTTCCTTGGCGACATGCCATTGTATTTATTTACAAGCAAGACTTTGCCACAAGCATTAACACTTATGAAAACATGAACATGTAAAGTCGCAGCTAATCAACCAATATTCCCATTACATGTAAATATTAATACTATGCATAATTCTTTGTGTTATACATAATTAAGTTTACAATGTTAAGTACGTTACTTTGTTATAAGTTTTAGCTTCCCACGTTTAAACTAAGCTATTTCTGCAACTTGCAACTCAGAGTTTGAACAAGTAAGAATTTATGCGTATATAAGCATTTAATACTCAGAACTAACGTTACAGTAGCGTTGAAGACCTGCAGTTATATATTTTACGTGTTGAGAATGTCTAAAACAATTAACAAGTCATAACTTTCGTTATTTTTGCATTTAGTATGGACCTAGGATAAAACAGGCATCACGCAAAATCTATCTTTATAATCGAGCAGATATGTCTGGTATACGCGACCACATGTCCCAGTTTAAGGAGTCCTACCTTTCTGAAGACCTAAGTCACATGTCAGTAAATGAAATGTGGGTCAATTTCAAAACAGGCTTTTTAGAGGCTGTAGAAAGGTTTATTCCATCAAAAATGACCAAAACAAAGTACAGTCTGCCATGGATCGACGCTACGATCAAACGGCTTATAAAAAGACGCCAGAAACTCTACCTTCGTGCTCGAAAGTCAAATGATCCTGACGTAAAGAACCATTATAAGCGGTTCAGGGCACACGTTCAGAAGGTAGAGAGAGATGCCTATTGGAGACACGTTTCCAATATTTTCACGTTTGAGAACGACCCCTCAGATCCCGATTCAAATAAAAGTGGAAAAATTAAGAAGTTTTGGTCATTTGTCAAATCATTAAAGAAAGACGCGTTTGGGATCACATCACTTAGGGAAAATGGAATTCTAAAAACAGACACTAAAGATAAAGCCGATATTTGCAACCGGCAATTCCAATCTGCCTTCACACGTGAAGACGACTCTGACCCGCCTTCAAAAGGGGCTAGTCCATTCTCCTCCATGGGGGAAATAACAGTTGACCGAAAGGGGTCGCTAAACTGTTGGATGGACTCAATGTGCATAAAGCGCCTGGCCCGGATGGACTCAATGCCAGAGTGCTCAAAGAGTGTAGTACACAGATTTCACCTATCCTAGCACTTATCTATGATGAATCTTTAGCTCAGGGCAATGTTCCAGATTATTGGCGACACGCAAATGTATCCCCGGTCTTTAAGAAAGGAGAAAAATATGATGCTGCGAACTACAGACCGGTGTCGCTAACCTGCATCTGTTGCAAAACCCTAGAGCATATATTGGCGAGCAACATCAACAAGCACTTAGCTTTAGATAGCATACTTGCTGACTGTCAGCATGGGTTCCGAAGTCGGAGGTCTTGTGAAACCCAGTTGGTTCAGTTTGTGCACGATATCATCAGCAACCTGGATGGTGCGATGAATCGGGGGCACAAGCAGACAGATTTGATCATCATGGATTTTGCAAAGGCCTTCGACAAGGTCCCACACAGGAGGCTATTACACAAACTCGATTACTATGGGATATGAGGGTCCACCCACAAGTGGATCAGCTCATGGCTCTCTGGGCGCAGTCAACAAGTAGTTTTAGACGGTCAAGCCTCAGATCCAGTCCCTGTTTTATGCGGTGTACCCCAGGGGTCGGTCTTAGGACCGATCCTTTTTCTAATTTTCATTAATGATTTACCGGATAAAATGAAGTCTTCAGTTCGCCTGTTCGCGGACGATTGTGTCCTGTATAGGAACATTCATTCATTGCAAGACTGTCTCATTTTGCAGAAAGATCTTGACAGTCTTGGGCTTTGGGAGGCCGATTGGCAAATGAAGTTCAATGTTGCCAAATGTAACTCTATGAGAGTGACTCGGCATTACTCACACAAACAAATCATTAATGACTACACTCTGCATCAGCAAACGCAGGAAAACGTTCAGTTCGCGAAATATCTTGGTATAACAATCACAGAGAACATGGATTGGGGTCAACATATCTCTGATATCTCGTCTAAAGCAACTAAGACTTTAGGTTTCCTTCGAAGGAACTTGGCTTTTGCACCTAGGAGTACTAAGGAGGTTGCATACAAAACTTTGGTACGCCCTTAATTGGAGTATGCAGCCCCCATTTGGAGCCCTTACTGTAAAACTCAGATTCAACAAGTGGAGAAGGTACAGAGGACGGCAGCCCACTGGACCTGCAGGAGGGTGGCGCAACACTAGTAGTGTTGGAGAAATGCTCGATGAGCTGCAATGGCCAACTCTGGAGGCCCGGAGGGATCAGTCCTCTCTGCTTTTTTTCCACAAGATTCATTGTGGGGCTATGTCTATTGATAAAGACAAGTACTTGACCCCGTCTCAGAGTACAAGATCTACCAGGTCATCACACAACTCACAGTATTGCAGGCCCCAGACTTATAGTGATGCCCTGAAGTATTCTTTTTTCCCAAGGACTATTCCTCATTGGAATAGTCTGGCTCCATCTGTGGTCGCAGCTGAGACCACAGAGGAGTTCAGGGCACTCATTTAGATGACTCAGCCAGAAGTTTTTTTTTTGTTTTTTTTCTCGAAATTTCTAAAAAACACTCACCTCAGAAAATGATCATACATGATCGCCTGAGTATAAGACGATAGATAGATAATACAATGTATAACCAACTCTTAAATGGTACAAATTACAAGGTCAATGTGCATATAATAATGCGTCAAACCAAAGTAACAGTGACATGCGTTATAAGCTATGTTTGACACTTCATTCAATTACTTATTTTAATTAACAAATTGTGTTGATCCTTATTATATTCTATCTAGGTTCTAAATATATCCTGCAACTAATAGCTTCAAAAGTACGATGGCATGCTCGAGGCATTAAATACTCAGTGCTAAAGTTACAAGTTATATGTAAGATATGTTACTTTTAACACTCAACTATATTTCAATTTATTCAGATTATAAAATATGTGGACTGTTCAAAATTTGATTGTGCCTATGTATCAATTTGACATGCAACTTCTAGTTTTAAAAGTACGATGTATGCTCGAAGCATTGAATACTCAACACCAAAGTTACAGTTAAATGTAAGATATGTTACACTTTACACTCATCTATATATATATATATACCCATTTCTACTGATTTTAAATCTCGTGGAATGTTCCAATTTTTTCTTATTTTTCAATAAAACGTGCAAACTTATAGTTTCACAAGTACGATGTTATGCTCGAAGCATTGCTACAGACTCATTATATGTATTATATGTTACCTTCTCCACTAACAATGTATCATTTTTTCTCATAATAATTTGTGTGGACTGTTTCAAATTTGATTTAAGTTAGGCTTCAATATAACATGCAACTAATAGTTTTTTACAAGTACGATTTTATGCTCAAAGCATTTAATACTCAATACTAAAATTGCAGTTACATCTATGGCCTTAAATCCTAAACCGTTCGTTACTATGTGGTTATTTTTTTCTATTTTACCAATCATCTACCATTTAATTTTAACCCTGTTTGTCTTAATGCTACATAACTTTGATATTAGAAGTACGAAATTATGCTTTAACATATAATACTTATTCTCAAAGATATAGTAACATATAAGATCATATTCACTTTTATCATATTTTCAAGTGTACATTTCACTCCATATTTTTTTCATTTTTTCAATCATTTATCATTGAAACAGAAGTTAAACAGAAAAGGAAAACTAGACACCCATGCAGTGCATAGAACCAATATGCCCACTAAGACAGTTCGAATGCGCTTTTGTCAATATGTTTAAAAGTGAAAACATGAATTTATACAGTTCAACTGGGTGACTAAGTAAGAGGCCTACCTTACTTAATCTAGCACTATCAACAGAAAGACAAGAAAAATCCTGCTTTCTTAAATTAATTGGTTTCGCTGTATAAATATGAATCACTAATTTAGGTGTTTTTGGTAAAACATAGAAATATCATATTGACAGAGCAAAGACGATTTGTCTAGTAAAATCATTTACCAATACTTAGTATTATAAGTTCGTATGACTACATTTAATTATAAAATATTATAAAAAGTATCCTTAAATTCCTCTGTTTGTCTGTTTGTTCATTTACCTTCTAATTCGACCACTCCATCGTCCCACAGTTCTGTTTCCACATAGTAAGGTAACATATATCACTTTTGAAATCGATCTAATAATTTTCTAATCTGAGTTTTTATATTCTTGTTTTCTTGTCCACATATATACTGAATTAAACATTCAAGGAACATCCACAGTCATTGTAACTTAATTTGTGATACCAACAAAGCTGAAACATCTATATTTTGGTTAATTCTTGAACTTGTCGTCTCGTTATAATAATTTTTTCACTCATGTTTTATTGCCACTCCATAATCAAAACAATATTTTCCTCCACCAGTTCAGTTTATGTACAGGATTTATACAGTGGACTGTGACATGCCAAGGTCACAGTCCTTCCCACCTCCTTTTAGGTATATGCCATCGTCTAGGGAATTATCGTTACTCGCTGGCTAAGTTGAGAGGCGGGAGCGCCACTATTCTCCTCCACGTGTAGCGCCGTACGCCGCGGGATATCTGGGGTTTTGGGCATCTAGGCGCCATCTCCTAAGGTTCCTGGAGATGGGCTCTAGCGGGAAGACGTTGCATGCTCTATTGTCTGGTGGGGAGTCGTCGCATGCCTAACGGCATGGACTCTTTAAGTCCCTAAAAGATATAAAGTAGACTAAGTCCGTGTCCAGGGTTTCCTTATTTTATTTTTAAAGCGTTCAAATCAATGGTCAAACATATTATCTCTAATGTAATGTCAAACTGCAGTCGCATCGGTGTCCGTTATCGACGGTACGCACACGCAGAGGCCTACTCATAAGGATCCGAGCTTACCAGTAAAAGCAAGCCAGAAGAACCAATGATTTTAGCCCCCTAACGTGCACGGACAAATCGGCGACACCGAAACGAATGGCATGCTTGACATTCCTTATTTTACAAGGAATAACGTTTGTCAAATGATGACAAAATATATGAATGCCCAAAGAATATTTTATAGAATTAAAATTAACATAACGCACTCACGCACACGACGGTTCCAATCACAATCATGTATATAAACTTTACTAGAAATATATCTTGCAGGTCATTTTACTGAAATTAACTATCAAATGGCTAGCTGCCTATATAATGGCAGACGCTACCTTAATATCGAAAGAACACTCGCGGATGTCGACATGATTGTACGTAACCGCCGCCCATTCTTACCATAATGCTAAGATAATTGTGAGACCACACTCCCCCTTTCAAATGCACTCTATATTACTAAGCTATCTATGCCAATATTATAATTTATAATTTCATTACTACGCTAGAATGTTCCATTTTCCTTAATAGGGATTTCCATTCGAAAGACAAAAGTATTTCGGTTAATATTAAGCTTCTATGATTATAAACAGTGTAGAGCTTTATGAGATGACACTTTCAATGTCATCTCATTTGGGTCTACACTGTTTGTCCACCTCACACAGCTGGGAGGCCAGGCATAAATAGGTTGAAAATAAAATTGAAACAAATACACGCTCAGACTGTTCCTTTCGCACTGTTAGGTTAAATTTAAATAACATGAATTGAATATCTATACTAATATTCAACTTAACCCATATATGCCATATCTTCTTACGAAATTGTTGGGATCTCCCATTATCCATTAACAGGGGTCTCAGGTTGAAATTTTTAAGATAAATAATTTCACTTAATATTAACATTTAGCTTTTAGCTTGTATGATCTCAAACAGTGCAGAGCTTTACGAAATGCCATATTCAATGTCATCTCGTCTGGGTCTACACTGATTGTCCGCTTAGCATATACAGGTTACAGTGAAATGGATACAAATATACCCATACCATTACTACCAAAGGAGTATCTCAAATTGAAACTACATTTACATGCTTCGACTCAATAACTCGGACATTCTCCGTCCGAATATAAATTTGACAAATTCTAATTAAACTGACTTAAGAATTCTTTAGTCTCGAACTTTCCAAAATTTACTAAGTTTATATCAACAATACTTTTCTCAAATAACGATGCGAGATTTATGCTGTACTCTACAGACTTTCCAAGTGTACAGTTAGCCGATAAAATGGATCCAAATTTTGCGACAAATTGGTCTTTCTTCTGTATAGGAACGGTCAAACTCTCGACTGACTAAGTGATATTCTAAGTTCAAGGTTTGCCCGCCTGTACACCATTCTATTACTGCAAAATAATCTTTCCTTTTAGGTTTCATGGCATGAGGCCAATTAATATGCTTAAAACTGGAAAGTTCAGGATCTTATTAGATTTCATCATTTGAAATAATATTTCATATTTTCTCTTAAGTTTGAAATGTGTTTGCAACTAAGTTGGACATTTGCAAAATACATACATACTTTCTTATACAATACAAAATAACAAACAACTCCACTCACCTAAAAGATATAAAGTAGACTAAGTCCGTGTCCAGGGTTTCTTTATTTTATTTTTAAAGCGTTCAAATCAATGGTCAAACATATTATGACCTAGGAAACCGCTGGACAGAACTTGTCCGAAATCCGCCAAAGCGTGACGATGCGCCGACCAATCAAATGCCTTCTCCATAAAGGGTATCCCTCTATGTGGGCGTGTCTGTCAAAACCAAGACTGCGCATGTGCAAATCCTATTACCCACAAGTTATGTTTGTTGTGTGGTCCTGTCTTATGAATCTTAATTAATTATATATTTTTAAAGCATTTTTCTTATACCAAGTTCCCCTTATTTGAACCAATGTTCAAGAACTTTAAATTCCAACTTTCTGTATTCCTAAGTCATCCTATACCAATTTCAACTTCCTTGATTATAATAATATTTTTTTTCATTATTATCATTATTATTATTATTATTAGTGGTGGTGGTAGTAGTAGTAGTAGAATTGTTGCTGTTGTGTTGTTGTTGTATCCTCACCATTGACTTAGTTACTTGCCTTTGTTTATCGTTGTATGATGTTGCAGTAGCAGTGATAGTTGTTATCATTCAACAACAAAGTAACGCATTTTGGTAGAAGTAATGATCATAGTAGTAGTGATTGTGGTTGTTGTTGTTGTTGATGATGTTTTTGTTGTTGTCTCTGTACGTGCTTGCTTCAGTAACTTGCATTTATCACTGATTTGCCAAGCTGTAGCGGTAGTTGTTCAACAAAGTACCACATTTTGGTAGTAGTAATGATAATAGTAATAGTGATTGTAGTTGTTGTTGTTGTTGTTGTTGTTGTTGTTGTCTCCATACATGCTTGCTTCAGTAACTGGCATTTATCACTGACTTGCCAAGCTGTAGCAGTAGTTGTTGTCATCAATATGAGATTTGTGTAGTAGCAGTCGTGATAGTAGTAGCAGTTGTTGTTATTGTTGTTGTACTTTTCGGTTGCTTGTGGTTTGCAGTACTTACTTAGACCATTTCGGACTTTATATTCAGTTTATGAAGTTGGTACTTCAAATTCATCTTTTTACATCGATTGAAGCTGATACCATAAAGTTTAGTATAAAAATGATCGGCATGTGCGCGTGGCAGTGAATAGTCATGCTTTACCTGTTCATAAGAAAAATAGAGTAACCTCATTACTATGCATCTTTGAAACTATAATATTCGTTTATTTGATGTCGCGTGCCTGCCATTAGCATATTTCTAGTGAATACAACAAAACAATTTTAATAGTTTCTCTGAAGATCAGGTAGTCACATTATGCGGAATTTCAGCTTGTTAGAAGTCATCTGACCAGAGTCCCTGGTTTTGCTTAGTAGTTCAAAAACCAATGTAATTGAGTGTATGACAGCAGATTCCGCCTGCGATGTCAAACGTATCGTGTTACTAATTATATTTTCTACGTTTGATCCAATAAACCTTATGTGACTAATAAGAAATAAACGTTAAAATCAAACGTTCCCTCAACGTAAACAAAACGTTTACACAACGTTTCCACAACCATTTTTAAAGGTTGCAGAACGTTATATCAAAACATTTAGGAACCCAAAAAGGGGTACGTGTATCAAGAGGCTATTTTGGCCCCATGTAGAGTCAAAAATTGAAAGTTGCTTTTTCACCAATTTCATCTTATTGGTTTATTAGAAGGATAGCCCAAGTGTAAAATTCTGGCATTTATTTTACTTTTACTGGTTACTATGGTAACCAAAATGGCCGACAAAATAGGCTTAAAATAGAGAAATTGCCATTTTAGGCCAAATTTGAGGCTTTTGGAGACCAATTTTTTAAGAATTAGATATCAGCACAAGCAAATACCAAAAAACCTTTCAATATATTGTGTGTCGTGATAATTCTCAACATCTGTTAAAATATTTTTTGGTATTTGCTTGTGCTCTATATTTATTCCCCTGTTACATGTCTCAAATTTGCTCCAAAATGGTCATTTTCCTATTTTCAGCCTGTTTTGTCGGCCATTTTTGTAACCATAGCAACCGTAAAAGTCAAATCGATGCCAGACTTTTACACTAGGGCTACTGTTTTAATAAACTAATAAGAAGAAACTTGTGAAGATCATCTTTTACTTTTACACCTCATAGGGGGGGGGGGCAAAATAGTCTCTTAATGCACGTACCCCTTTGATCGCGAAAAAAGAGTTCCTAAACTTTAAACTGAAACGTTCCCGTAACGTAAACAAAACGTTTACACAGCGTTTCTTTGTTAGCTGGGAGTATAGCTTACTGTTTGTGTATCTAATTTAAATACAACATGAATATTAAACATAATTAGATATAAGTAGCCTTAATCAAAAGAAAAAACTAGCTGTGCCAGGAAACGCTTCTGGCTAATATGCCTCAGTGTACTCGTTAATGAAGAAACAACCTCTGAGACAGCAAACCAATAGCGTCTTATTTAGGTACCCAACTGCACGATTCCGCTTAATGTATCATGTTTAACCGCCATATGAACCGTATAGTTTCATTAGTACGAAAGAAACTGACAGAAAAACGCTTGCTATTTGTAATTTGAAGCCAATTATTTACCATGTTCTATCATTTCTTCGGCTGTTGGTGAAAGAGTGAGTGATTCAGGATGAGATTAAAGCTCTTACTTCCTTTTACAGACATTTTTCTTCTTTTTAGAAATATGCAGCATTCTTAACTCGTCGAGATGGATATGAAATGCACTACACACCCTCCTACATTTTATACTGTTATTCTCCAAATTTCCAGCTGTAAGCATGCGTTTTCACTTTGATTGGAAAATAAGGTACTGATTGAGTGTTTTCGTGAAAATAAGCTCGCTGAGCTGATTCTACACTTTTTAAAAAAATAACTGTGTTCCACATTAGTGACTCAAAATTTCACCTTTGGCAAACAGTAAAGACCCAAATGAAAACACTGCATTATGCAGCACTTCATTAGTGCCTAAACAAAACGTTCTACAGAGAAAGAACTACAAATTTTTTGGGGAATTATAACCTGTGGCCCTTCGAATTATACAATGTACTATCCCAAGTTTATTGCATCAATGCAGAAAGAAGGATCCATTAGGGAGTGAGGTACCCTGACTTGAATACTTTATGGTCGAGCCAGTTTTCCAGATTTTACTGAGAAACCTTTTTTTGTTATCATTTTTCTTCTCATTTTTGCGGTTGGACCATCCGTTTGCAAATTTAACATTCTCGATTTTTACTCCCGTAATAATACTCTTTCCTGCTGAACATTGCAACATTATATTCTCCTGCCCTATTTTCAACGATATGCGTTGCATGGTTTCAGTTTTTTACAATTGATTTAGAGGCTGACTGGAAAACAAGGTCGATCATGATCAATTGGCTTCTTAATTAATAATTCGCTGCCAATGTCGCCGTTATGCGACCAACGGCAGAGTGCCTATGTCGCATTAATGCGACTTGGACATGTGGCTTGTTTCAGTGATGTGTATTACCCTATTTTGCGACATGTCGTTGCAAATAAGGGAGATAACCTAAACAGAGGACCTTTTTTTGGCAAACAAACCAGGAAATGACAAAAACAATCGTAAACAATGTTATTTTCTCAATTTTAAAGATAGTTAATCTGATCTGTTCCTGATCTTTCCGCCCTTACTTACTTAAATCAATTTTACGGACAATTGTGGCTGAATGGCTGCTGCCAGCTTCACCCTAGATGAGGTACGATAATGGAACATAATCGTTCCAGTGATATAAGTGATATGAAATATGCTATTTGGAGGATTTAAATTGCATAAGGAAAACAACTACTTACAAAAACGTGTTTGAGGTACTTTCTACATTATATTGATCAAAATATGGTAAATTAATTAAAAGTAGGTCATATAAGGTCAGTGTCATTCTAAGTCAAGGTCACCTGATCCGTCTACCCATCAAAACTTATCCTGTCATGCTAAAC
This sequence comes from Loripinus fragilis, assembly GCA_964019695.1. NCBI lineage: Eukaryota > Metazoa > Mollusca > Bivalvia > Lucinida > Lucinidae > Loripinus > Loripinus fragilis. Next base: position 50,977,428 of record OZ026524.1, read on the forward strand.
AGTATATGTGCAATATTTAGTCAAAGTTTCACCATGATATCCAACCAAATAATGATTTTATACTATTTAAATAGCTTGACCCTCTGTTGTGACATTACCCAAAATATATTTGGCACTGAGAAGTACGTTTCCCCAGAAATTTGGCAGCAAAAGATTAAAAGCAGGTTGTGCTGGATCTACATTGCTTTACAGGCTATATATAGGCTCAGTAGGATCCCAGCGGGCACGAGTATGTTGATTCAATGTTATGTTGATTTAACGTTGACAATATATGTTGAAATAACGTTGAAAATATATTTAAATTTGAAACTTGAATAAAATCTGACATACAAACGTTGATTCAACGTTGACATATAAACGATGATTCAACGTTGACATATAAACGTTGATTCAACGTTGACATATAAACGTTGATTCAACGTTGACATATAAACGTTGATTCAACGTTGACATATAAACGTTGATTCAACGTTGAATCAACTTTGATTCAACCTCACCTTCAAAACAAATACAACACTAATTCAGCTTTAAAAAAAGGTGCCAAATAAATGCTGAACTTACGTTTCTTCAAGCATATCATGAGCCTAAATCAATGCAGATTCACAATGTATTGCATCTATCCCACAATTGGGGTGCAGCAGGCATAAACTAGGGGTTAAAAATAAATCTGCAACAAGTAAATGATAAAAAAAAATGTGAGGACTGAACACTTGAAAACGTATGTCTCATTTTAAGAATTGAACCACATCATGAGAAAGCCTTTTCAGTAGGGACAGGTCATCTACATACATGTAGTAACAATGCAGCTGATCAGAGTCAGAGTTCTCACTAGGATTTTGAAAGAAGAAGTTACAGAATCCATTCCTGGAAAAAAATTGGGAGCCAAAGCTGAAAAGTTGGAGTTTGATCCAGAAAACTTGGCAGAAAACTGACATGAAACCTTGAGTTCTACAGATTCAGTTTCGCCATAATTTGAAAAAAAAAAAATGTCTAGATTATTTCTGCGTTTATTTGAATTCAAATTAAGCACTTTGGGTTAAGCTGTGACACTTTTAAGGGTAAACCCAAAAATAGGGGTTGGTGTATACAGGGCACCGTAGAAATTCAGCAAAATGACCAAATGACATTCTGATATGTTCAGCAGACTAAAGGAAGACTAGGGTAACAACATATTACAAGTTGATTGCTCTTCTGAAGATATTTGTACACGAAAAACGTCTCTGAAATAATGTTTATGTGATGCTTAACTTATGTCTGACTGTATATCATGTAAGCAAACACTATGAACACTGATCTTTGTACATACTGTTTGAAATATGTGACGCGCGTTCTGCCGTTTTGGGGCTTGTGGAGGTACGACGTCATTAGCAGAAAACGTGACTTTAAATGACGTAAATAAATTTCAATTTCGACGCACGTTATTTTTGACAAGCGCACACTTGCTACGTTCAACAATAAGCAAACGTTTCTACCATTTGCGTATTGACACGGATTTATCGCACTTTATTATTGATTTACATGTTATTTACAAAGTCGCGAAACCGAAACTATAATTACATGTTTAAAACACTGAACACAGCAAAATGAGATTATCTAGGCTTTCTTGTGATGTTCTTAATTACAGAATGCACGGCACCTACGATTCTGAGCCGCCCAATTTTTTTTAGAATCAAGACTAGAAATTTGTTGGTGAAATAATCACTTACGGAGACCCATCTTACATGACATCCCGGCATGACATAAGCCAGTTTGAAACTTATCGCAACTGCTTGCAGCTAAGGCTCAAATAAAGACTGTAACGAATGCGTATTCTCGCCGAACATTCGCATAGTAAGGCTAGACCAGAGATTAGACCTGCAGCATCACTAGATGTGACCCTATCGGCGTGGCGGGTTGTTTTGCGCAAGTAAAAAACTTCGTGCGACAAACATGTTTAAGATTTCAGTTATTGAAGAGCCAGATCAGATTGTGCACTGAAATGCACACTGTCAAACTGATATGAATTTCAGCACCAATTATTAATGTGCCAGGTAGCATAGAAATAATTCCTGCTACAAAATGTATAGGCTATGTACAGTGTGTGTGTGTGTGTGTGTGTGTGTGTGTGTGTGTGTGTGTGTGTGTGGCAATTATATTTGACATCTGCATTCACCGGACATAATTATTCGCCAACATTTGACGTCGCCGTTTAAATCAATCTATTTCTAGGTTTTATGCAAAACTACAGAAGCTACAACTATGAAAATAGTACCAAAGGAAAGCAGGTTGGCTACGCAATAAACATTTTATTGTAGCTTCCTGATGTCTGTTGTTATCGTATGGTAGTCATTTAAACACAACGACACATTAAAATGTCATTTGTTCGGTGACGTTAACGTTAGCGTCAGTGGGAATAGCGGATATTTTAACATTTACGTTCACTTTAAACTCATACTACTGTAATTATTTTATAATTTTATTGTATAGTGCCAATTTCTATTTTATTTTCATCCTTGTAAGGTAAGTGATATGGCACCCATTCACTTTGACATGGTATTTTTTTTCAAAAAAATCTGGACCTGCACTAATTTAAACGACGACGTTACAATGTGGCGAATAGTTACATGTATGCCTCATGCACTATGCATTTAACGGAGGTGCAAGTCCGGTTGTGCAGATGCGCAAACTGTAATATATATCTCTGATGCTTTCATTGCAGAAATATATATTTTTAAAACTAATCAGATCCCAGCCGAAGACTCACAATCACTGTTTGATTGTCGGATCACATGACCGTCGGTGTATATCTATATGGAAATTAAGGCAAACAGATGTTCAAATTCGACTGCTCAGATGCACAGCTATGTTTTTACATTGTACCAGCCGAGCCGATGGTCAAATATCAAATATGCGTTTAATTATACTTCATATTCAACCGGGCTAGAGGTATGAATTTGGACTGAACCTGACGTTGTGTATGCGGGGCGAGACTGCGCATAATAATGCGGAGGCTCGTCTGAGCCACCGCTGCTTGCCTGTGCCATAAGTGCCGAAAATCCCGCGTACTAACTAGCCAATTAACCAGCGAAGCCTCAGACCAGACTGTGCACAAATAGAGCAGTGAAATTTTCTTTCATTTTTGTCTCTCTTTTTGACAAATTTGTGTACAAAAGGAAAAATCTCGGAAGGCATGTTCACGTAGTTTCGTAAATAGGACAGCTCACAGATAACACCGATTTAATTGCACGTCAAACTCATGAATGTTTGTGCGCAAGAACGTTTGTATTCGTCGGAATCTCCCCGGTGGTGTGATGTCCATTTCATTTGCACATCAAAAGGAATTAATTATTTGCCTAAGCAAGACGAAGCTCCTAATCAGAATTTCAAAAGGAGCGCATCCCCTGATCAGACAGTTTTGAGAGTCTATAACATTGACTTTGTATTTTAGTGTATGCAATGCATGCTGCTTAAACAGATTAATTCATGTCTATACATTGGTTTGATGAAGAAAACACAACATCATCAACACCAACACATTATAAACGAAGCAATCACTTGGCATCCGTAGACTGACCTTTTTGACAACATGATGCACGTCACACATAGCTTCCACAGCAACAAACGTATATGCTTATGTATGTAGCATGCCTAATCGCAGGGTCATTTGAAACTTAGTCTAAGAGCTCGTTTTCTCATACGCACCTTTAAATTATCTGTACTAAATACGAAGAAATGGACCAACTTACATAAAGGTTAGAATTTTAAATGGACCCAATCAATGCGTTTTTTTTTTCATGGCAGGTTTTAAACATTGATTTGTTTCATGCATTTGTCAAGATTACAAGTAGAATCAACTTCATTTTTTATAGTCGGGCATATTTTGTTTTTCACGAGGTAACTTTCCTCCGGAAAAATCAAACTTCAATCCGAACGCAGCATTTATCGGAATAAAGACAGCGATTGAACGCCATTAGTTTTGATGTACATTACATCACAGGAGCTTGAAGTTCGATCCTTAAATCACCCCTATAGCCTCAAAACCAAAATACACCGTGAGCTTTTGGTTTTGAGGCTATATAGGTGATATATGGACCGAACTTCAAGCTCCTTTGGTTACACGTACCTGGCCTCGAACCAAAGGGCAAATTTTCGGGTAAGGTCTGATAATGAATAAGCATATTTCAAAATAATCGATAAACTAATATAAGAAGTGAACATATATTTTCTTTTTAAAACGATGTGTTTTATTTTGTCACTGAACGAAGCTGTGCACAACGGTATTAAATACACTTGCGTTGAAGTGTCAGTGGCCATATTGTGTCCAAAGACATATTTTGTTCTAGTACTAGTACTGCCCGAAATATATGTTAACACCATTTCAAATTATCATGTTATTTAAGAAATATAGCATTTTGCATGTACATTACTTTCAAATATAACAACAGAATGATTACTTGACTTAATAGTTTGTTACATAAGTACACCGTATGCTCTTGAGCATTGAAGCATTTGCGGCTGAATGTGTAGCAAATTCCGCCAAATATTCCGTAAAAGGTTACATCATTAAAACATTCTTAACTCTATGAATTTTGACTCAACGAGTCTAATATTTTACCTGTGTACTTCAAACATATCAGACTTTCAAAAAATGTAAACACCCAAATTTCGACCAGGACCTCCATAAGACCCAAAATGCCAGAGCCTGTCACAAATATAGTTCATATAAGAATATCAAATGCATCTATACTTAAACGCAAAAGTTTCGCAACCATTTAATATCTGTGTTTTCTTCAGTATGGTCCATGTTAGAATATTCATATAACCATATTTTATGCTCTTGCACAATGTGGAATGATTTACCATTATTCGGTTTTGATCATACTCTTCATTCTGACGTTATAATGACGTCAGTGTTTTTCAACAATTTACGTCTAGCATAAAGACAGTTATCTCGATTTGAAAACAAACGATGCGATGTGATAGCCAGATGTCGTATCTGACGGAAAACATTTCAAGGTTTAACAATTAACGTTTATCAACGCTCATAGTCGCTGCGTTTATTTGTTAACGTCAACCAATTTATTGAAATTGTTCATTTTATTCCGTTATGTCGCGCGATACTTCTGTCTTCTATGCAATGTGTTGAAGGCTTTCACTTGTGACATTAAAAAATCTTGATTATTGACATTCAGTTGTGCTTTAACGACTAATTACGACAAATATTGAAGGCTTTACGTTGACGTGATGAACGTTAACAAATGCATAAAATAACCTGCTTTGACTTGTCTGTCCTTCTGCTTTTGAAAACAGATAATGGTTAAACACCTTTTCCGAATAAAATGTAAGGTGGTGTAACACTGTGCCTCGATTAGATGTAAGGTACTGTAACTCTGTGACTTTTCAAATTCGGGTTGCCTTACATTTCTTGTTGAAGATCGGCAATCGTAAGTGTCACTAGTCTGATTTTCATGTTTTTTGGACGGCATATCATTGGCCTTGTTAATCACAATATCATGGAGTAAAATATTTGGCTCAAAAAAAGGTAATAGCATTTTAGTAAGAGTAACGAAACTTTTGCGTTTAAGTATAAAATATTTTACAAAACTTATTGTGCCTGCTCCAGAATAAATGTATAACTACCAAATATGTGTAAGCAAACACTACAAGCCCTTATTAGACTGCTTGTAATCCGGGTCCATACTGTTCATACTCAAAAAAATTCTCAATGAGACGGTTCTTCTGAAGACCCCAAAAATATAATAAAGTTTTGGATAAAAAATAATCACAAATTTAAGATAAAAAAATCACTAATCTGGACCTATGCATGTAACCAAAGAAACCTTTATGCCATATGCCAACAATGAAAGGTAAACCTTATAGTCTGATGGACTCCAGCCACCCCCCCCCCCACCATGAAGATTGTTTTTATCTTAACAAACAGCACATACCCTGAGCAATCGCCACCTTATGGTGTATTTCATCTGGGACTTCACTGTTTGCCAAAGTACCTGTTTACTGGTATCCAGAATGAACACAAAAGGGTTAATATAGTATACTATATATGCAAACAGACCTCCAGATAAGAGTGAGTGAATATATTTTTTATTTATTTCTCATCCAAAACATATGCTGTGGGTACTCAAAAGAACCGTCTCAATGCTCTTTTGAGCATCCAAAACGGCTGTTAAAACTGATGGGTAAGAAAATATTAACAGATTTACTCTTTAAAACTATGAATCTAATCACTAATCTGATGTCAGCTCTTCTGTTTCCTCAAATTGTCAGTGTACTCAGCTCTGAGTCCGTTTTCTATGAGTCATAGAATTTGAAAGAAAACAGCCATGAGCAAGGAATTTGCCGTAGTTAGAGAAAATTTTAAAGAGTTTGCTGGCTGGAACTGACTGTTATTTCCTGCTGTGACCTGGTAAACTTGTCCTTCCTGAATGACACGATTAATATTGGTTAGTGTATTCTTTCTATGCTGAATCCAGTCTGACCAAATGTAAAAGCTGGTACTTCAGTGCCTGCTGAATGTCTGAAAGTAAAGGGAGCCTGATAAGTTTAGATAAACACAATTTTTGAGCATAATATTATAAATATTTTCTTACCCATCAATTTTAACAAATGTTTTGGGTGCTCAAAAGAACGGTCTCAATGAGACGGTTCTTTTGTGTACCCACAATATATGTTTTGGTTGAGTCTGAGAAATTTAAGAAAATTAAATTTTTGGTATGAACTCTTTAACTTAAGGACTGAGCATGTTAAACCCATTACCGAAGTTTATACCACCGCTATTAAAAAGTCGTGGCACATGCAAAAAATAAATTAAAAACAAATAATGTGTACTATTATAGTCTATAATAAGTGATATATCAAAGCGTAGAGTCATTTCTTTTACTTCTTGCCCATATAAATGCCAAAGTAATGATTTCCCAAAAAAAATAAAAATACATTGTGGCCTCTCACAGGATTTAGGAGCAAAATTGAAAAATAAAATATTTCTGAAATCCTCTTATATGTGTACAAATTGAAAGGAAGACGCTGCACCTTTCTCGGGCATTTGCTCATTTAACACCCATACAGATATTATGTCATTTGATCCCAATTGGAAGAATTTTGTATTTATTGCATTAGGAGACCATCAAATGCTCAAACGAGTCTGAGCCGATTAGCTTTTGGACCTGATGTTCACACATATTGTGACATAATATGGATGTTCATGAAGATTAAAGCCCATACCAGAAATTAAACAGCATTGAATAGCTTCTCATGCATATTTAAAGAATGTCATTAGACTCATTACTGTGCAGATATATATCTCATTGACTGTCCATCTCAATGCGAGAAAAATAGTAAGACCTGTCTTCAGGAGATTGTGACCATGTAAGGCTCAAACCAGCCTGTTCAACTACAGAGACTAGCTAGAATCTTAAAGTTTGGGTACAGAAAGTGTAGCCAATTTACTTTTCTGAAAGCTAATAACAAAGGAGCTGCTCAGACTGTGCAGATGTGCAGGCTAGTCTGCACCGTTGTTGTTTTTCATACGACAATGTCAGGTTTTCTTGCGTCAAGACCAGAGATAATATATCATATGTGCTTCTATGTGTAATGAATTACAGTAAAACCTGTGTAAAACGGCCACTAAAATAAACAAAACAAAGATCTTAATGACAAATAGTAGCAAAATTAATATCCTCCTCATTCTGCAATACTTTTTACCTGCATTAAGCAATAATTGGTCATGAAAACCTATTTTTGACCTTCTTGAGAGTGGCCATTGTACACAGGTTCAGTGAGAATTAATCGCCCATAATACAAACCTGTTTGTGATCCTAGTTCTTGATTTTCTCTGACTTGGTATGCCATTGACATGTAAAGGTCTTCACTGTTAGTTTCCTACTTCCGACACTTTGTCTGATTTGAAAGGTACTTCAAGCTCATAACTGCCAGCAAACTGAGACAAGAACCCATCTTTCTCTGAAAATATCAATTTTGACCCGTTTGTACCATACTCAACATAATAAGTAGGTCAAGATAAACACAATTTTTGAACGTAAAATTTTGAAAATTTTTAGGGTGCTCAAAAGAATTATTTCATTGAGACGGTTCTTTTGAGTACCTGCAACTAAAGTTTCGTTGAGAAATAAGAAAGTTGAATTACACACTATTATCTAGAACTCTTGATAATAGAAGCTTTACTTATTCAAAATTCTGAATAATTGTAACCTCAGTCATTTGAAAACAGTGTTGATCACAAGCAGCTTCAGGCTTTAATTCTGAAATTCCCAAAATATTTGCTACCATGTTGCTGCATGCGTCAGTCCCTATAGAAAATAATTTCATTTTTACGCTGAATTTAGAATGGACATCAAAGAAAAACGTTGCAATGATGAAAATACATACTTGCTCTACGCTTAAAGGGAATCAATTGAATGGATAACTCATGATGTATTCTGATAAATGTTGACTGGAACATAAATCTCAACACAACCAAACATGGCAAACTCATCTTGTTTGTAAGTGTGTTATATTTTACGCCACTGTCAACAGTTTTTGAGTCAATGTATGTATGCTGCAAAGACAATTTAATTATTTCCCCTGAAGAGAAACTAACTATAGCTATATGTTGCAATAAAATTGTTCCACCTAGAATATCAGAATATATTCACGGAAAATAAAATCAGTAAAAGGGCAGTTAAATTCTTAATATGCAAACTAAAATCAAAATCAAACTAGAATTGGGAGGTTGATGTGTCTCTTGGCTGGGGCGGGGCGGAAGTGCATGTTATCTTGCACGCCCAACTTGTGTTAGCAAGTAACCCAACACATCTAATTGGATTTTGTCCCAATGGTTTAAGAAGATATATACGCAGAACCAAAAATAAGTTAACACTTGTATTTCTTTTTTATTTTACCTAAAACACATAAAAGATATGGAGTCTAGATTGATATCAGGTGTGACCTCAAAATGCATAATATATATACGGAGGGATATATAGTGAATCAACTGAGCCGCTAGATGCTGTAAATATTTTGCCTCTAGCGAGATTCGAACCAATGACCTCAAGAACACCGCCTTACACTACACAAGATATCGAAGCTACCAACTGCGCCACTGAGACATCCCAAAAAAAGGATGTTCAAGTAGCGCTGATATTGACCACGACCAATGCAGTACACGTCGTATATTGGTTCATTTTCAATGCATGGCATCGATTTCGTTCACAAGTGAAAGCCTGATGAATCCAAGGATACAAGTGGAATTAGATAAATATCAGAAGTGCGGAAATATTATTTTACAAACATCAATGCTTTCGAGCTACACAGGATCAGAAACTGATGCAGATTCACACAGTAGATAAATATGGAGGGACATATAGTGAATTAACTGAGCCGATAGATGCTGCAAATATTTTGCCTCTAGCGAGACTCGAACCCACGACCTCGACAACACCGCCTAGCACTACACCAGACATCGACACTACCAACTGGGCCACTGATACATCCACAAAAAAAGGATAACCAAGTAGCGCTGATATTGACGATGACCAATGCAGTGCACGTCATATATTGGTTCTTATTCAATGCATGGCATCGATATAGTTTGCAAGTGAAAGCCTGATGGATCCAAGGATACAAGTGAAATTAGATAATATCAAAAGTGCAAAAATAATATTTCACAAACATCAATGCTTTGGATCGAGAGCTACACAGGATCAGAAACTGATTCAGATTCACACAGTAGATAAATACGGAGGGATATATAATGAATCAACTAAACTGATAGATGCTGTAAATATTTTGCCGCTAGCGAGATTCGAACCAATGACCTTGACAACACCGCCTAGCACTACACCAGACATCAACGCTACCAACTGCTCCACTGAGACATCCAAAAAAAAAAGGATGTTCAAGTAGTGCTGATATTGACGACGACCATGGCAGTACACGTCATATATTGGTTCTTTTTCAATGCATGGCATCGATTTCGTTCACAAGTGAAAGCCTGATGGATCCAAGGATACAAGTTAAATAAGATAAATATCAGAAATGGGGAAATAATATTTTACAAACATCAATGCTTTCGAGCTACACAGGATCAGAAACCGATGCAGATTCACACAGTAGATAAATACGGAGGGATATATAGTGAATCAACTGAGTCGATTGATGCTGAAAATATTTTGCCTCTAGTGAGATTCAAACCCACGACCTTGATAACACCGCCATGTACTACACCAGACATGGACGCTACTAACTGTGCCACTGAGACATCCCAAAAAAAAGGATGTTCAAGTAGCGCTGATAATGACGACGACCGATGCAGTACACGTCGTATATTGGTTCTTTTTCAATGCATGGCATCGATTTCATTCGCAAGTGAAAGCCTGATGGATCCAAGGATACAAGTGAAATAAGATAATATCAGAAGTTCGAAACTAATATTTCACAAACATCAATGCTTTCGATGGCAAGCTACACAGGATCAGAAACTGATGCAGATTCACACAGTAGATAAATACGGAGGGATATATAGTGAATCAACTGAGCCGATAAATGCTGTAAATAATTTGCCTCTAGCGAGATTCTAACCCGCGACCTCGATAACACCGCCTTACACTACACCAGACATGGACGCTACCAACTGTGCCACTGAGACATCAAAAAAAAAGGATGTTCAAGTAGCGCTGATATTGTCGACGACCAATGCAGTACACGTCGTATAGTGGTTCTTTTTCAATGCATGGCCTCGATTTCGTTCGCAAGTGAAGCCTGATGAATTCAAGGATACAAGTGAAATTAGATAAAAATCAGAAGTGCGGAAATTATATTTCACAAACATCAATGCTTTCGAGCTAGACAGGATCAGAAACTGATGCAGATTCACATATTTATACAATAGAATGCACTAATTCTTATTTATATGGCTTACCTGTTTCATGCTACATGTATTTTATATGGCTAACCGGCTATATATATATATATATATATATATATATATATATATATATATATATATATATATATATATATATATATATATATATATATATATATATATATATATATATATATATATATATATATATATATCATACGGGCTGGATATTGACCCCTCCCCAGGACCCCTATTTATTTGTTCCAGTTGTTTGTGAGGAGATAGCATAAAGAACAAATATACCGACCGACGCTTTCACCCCCTTCCCTGGGTCTCTGGGTGAGCGGATGCAAAAATAAATATACTCTTGCATACCCCACGTCTGAAACAACTTGTTCAACCAATTTTGTTGGATTTGGTCCAAAGGGTTTGCGGAGAAGATAGCAAAATGGGCAAATGTTCAGACAGATGGACAGATAGACGGGCGGAAGTGGGCAATAACAAATTCTTGGTGCATTTCAAAAGTCTTGGGAATAATTAACCCATGTGAATATGACAACACCCATACGTTCATTTTCATACTGGAACACACAGCACAAGCTTTTCATGATGTACTTATTTTTCAATAATAATGCAACCCAAACTTGGTAGAACAGGGCGAGTATTTCGGGACGCCCATGGTGTACTTCTCTAGCCATGGGGCGGGCCTGTAGCTAGGGATAGGGAACTGTACAGTCGGTAGAACTTGATAACCGAATGAGAAGACACTGCATGATATGATGATAAGTGTTCTCTGTCTCATCCTCACCCCGACTCACAGACAAACTACAACAGTACAGAAATAGCTTCCTATCCAGAATTACAAGGTTATGGAATGCTTCCTGGAATTTTACACGCCTTTAAAAACGTTCTAGACACGTCTGTAGACCCAAAATATCCCTTTTCAGCTGTTCCTTGGCAGAAACCCTGTACTGAGTCGAGGGGGTTTAATTTTATGTGTGATTTTATTTCTGGGAGTATAAGAGGGCTCAACCAGCAGTGGTTCAGGTTTAAAACATATTAGCCCACAAACTGTTGAAGCCAAGGAACGAACTTGCTGCTTGGTGGTCAACCCAATCACGGTTGGCAATTTTGCTTTCCTCTTTAATTGCACGCCGGTGGGTCGGACTTCAGACTCTATGATGGTTCCGACTTAAAGACATATCTATTGATGAGATGGTAGGGGCCTGATGCTTTGGCTGTTTGGCGGGCCCACCGGGGTTTACCTGTTGGATTTCTTTTGCTCCGGTATTCAGTTTTATTTACTGTTGAGTCCTTATCTTTGCTTTATCTCCTTGTTATATCTTGATTTATATGTTTTAGGAGATGATGCATTGATAAGTTAGGGGTCTTTCACGCAAACCAAATATCTATGTGTCTTGATCCACATCAAAATTAAGGGTGAGGTTGGCGCGCAGTTAAACCAGTTTAAGCCCTCCAGTGAAATATTTTACTGACCGTTCCAAGGCAGTACTTCTTTTGTGGATCTTTTATGTTTTTGTTCTGTCTTGTGTTTGTTATTTCTTTGTGCGCGTCTGTTTAAGTGTTCTTTGTGGTCACCTGCTGGGAAAGGGCTGACCTCCTGGCTCATGTTTGTGGTGTCTAACTGTGAGTTTGTCACTTTCCCATTGGTATCCTGGGTCGGGTGTGGTACTTGATTGTATCGATTCCTGATCTTTGCACCCTTTCTTACTTTGAAGACCCTACAAGGCGATTGACTTATCTACTTCCATATCCAGCAGTGGTTCAGATTCAATACGTCTTGGCTGACAGATTGTTGTAGCCTGGAATCAAACTTGGAGACCCTACAAGACGAGTGACTTTTCTACTTTCCTATCTGATTTTCATTGCACTTTTTAGCGTTAATTTGCAAATATATGAGGTGACCATTATGATGTGTTGTTTTTGTGAAAAAGACAAAAGAAACCTCCATTACGCTTAAACTTCTTTTATTCATATCCATAAACAGCAAATACAATTGTAAAAAAAGGTTATATTCTATAATACATCAATGAAAACTAAATAAAATACAGCTGTAACATTAAGTGAGGCAATTTGAAGGTGTTCAAGACATGACAGTATTGCGGTAATGTGGTAATATGTGTTTTCTGCCTTAACTTGGCGCTCTGACCCAGTAATACATATATCGGTGTGTCCAAGCCTGGCACTACGAGACGAAGTTTTCTCAAACAAGATAAATTCGACGAAGCTATATCGCCGACGATGGGTAATTTAAGAGATATGTAAATCACAAAACATAAATTCCATTTATCTAAACCTAAAAGTCACCTTCGGTATCATTCAGATCATAACAAACGCCTGACAAGTATATTTTACATGTAGTGCTTAGTTTAATAAAAAATATATACTTAAATCTACATAAATTCTATATCTGACCTTTCAACCCACCCCTAGAGAACGTGGGGTGCTTGTGATGGCACCCCATCGACTACGGGATTACAAGTACTCTCATTTTCTTAGATGTTTCAAAATTCGGAGATGGTTGTTCGATTGCTCATTTAGCTTCTCATTTACACCAATAGTTCGTCTGTGGCATAATGCCTGCGCACTGGATTCAATGGAAAGGAGTGTTACATAAGAACGTGTGAGCTTTCACAGCATTGGATTCAATTTGACTATAAATGCCAAGGGTTATAATTAAATTAAGAAATTGAAGAGAAGCTTAGGCAATAAATTAAATAAACATTTTATATTAGTGCGTGATATACATTTCAATACAGGAAATGACATTTAACGCAAAAAAATGACACAGCGTTTTTTAAAAGTCAATGAATGGCAATGCAGTAAAACGTGTGTGCAAACCGCCAGACTGATGACCATAGTCCTCATTGTGCAACACACTGAAAACGACACATCATTTAATGCATGAACAATAAATTCACCAGTTAGACTCCATGCACTGAAAAAACAAGAGGTTTTTAGTGGAAGCTAAGCAGCTACTGGTAGAGGGACCTCAAAAGCTTTAGTCTATAAGTTTGTATTGTTTCGGACAATGAATAGAGCAACACAGAAAGTTTTTTAAAAGAGAAAGTGCAATGTTTAATAAAAAGAAAAATATAGCAGCTTAGCCGTCACCTCTATTGGTACCAGCTCACACATTCCATTCTACAGTAAAACTGATCAGATTGATTTTGGACTTCGTACAAGCACATTTAGTTAAACACATATCGCATCAGATCCTAGAGCTTAGTTGACAGTGATTGTATAAAGGGAAGTATGATATAATGCAGAAACGCAGAAAGCAGCCCTCACAAATGAAAATGAAGTCATGCTATAAATTTTACATGCGGAATCCTGCAGATGCCTACAGTCTGGTAGAGTCTCTGTTGACTGCTTAAGCAAAACTCCTTAGACACTGAAAAAAAGGAATTTGTCTTAAGTGCACTTACTTAATTAAGTATATACTATTGCAATCATCCGGATGAAGTAGAGACAGCTGGTTGCTTTATTGTACTTGCTGTCGTGTGGCTGCAATTACATTGTGTCTCTTCCACTTGTTGCCATGGATCAGTCTGTTGTCTGTGAGTGTGGCATTTGCTAATTATCCCCAATTGCTTATGGTAGGACTGTGATGATGCTCAGGCTGATCAGAATCAACTCAGGGAATGCATACTCACATTAAGCAGGCCCTTACCAATAGTGCACCATTAAATCTTTATTTTCTTATTTCTCAAGTAAACATATGTTGTGGCTTCTCAAAAGAACCGTTTCAAGAAGACGGTTCTTTTAAGCACCCAACACAAATGTTTGGACCGATAGATATGGAAGTATTCACAATTATACGCTAAAACCCTGCCAATCTAGAGCTCTGTTTAGTAAGATAACATGGCTTCAGAATTTGCGCTATAAAAGCTCTGTAAAACGCACACACCATATATGAGCCAGCACATGAGAGTATGACACCTCTCTCATTATAGAGCAACAAAAGCTTAGACGAGCATGTACAAATGCATATACTAGCCTGACATTTCGCTTCTCAGTCAAAGACCCACACCAAATTTGAGATCACCCGCTTAGCTGGAAAGGTCTGTCGGCGTTCAAAGGAGGTTCTAGGTATAAATACAACAAGTACCAAACACTCAAGTAAGAATTAGAGTAGTACTTGTTCGGAACGCTAAACCTACCACCTCTTTGAACATGAACACCTTAAAGGCTGGAAGCACCCAAATCAGTAATTTTCAAACAATGAAGACTGCCGAAAGATATGAAATTTTATTTGAAATATGGCCTTTATCTAAACTATTTGTTAACCTATGTTGCTGAGACAAAAGTGATCTTAAGAGAAATATATTCTATATTAATTGGAAATGATAGCCTCTTAAAGCGCCCACAGGTAATTGAAGCCTATGTCATTGGCCCATCAAATAGCATTCTCCGGGGTTTTATATAATAACTCTCAAAGTGCAAGATATAGATAGTGACCAGAGAACACAATATTACCTATTATAGGACTTCTGGGGTACTGTAAAAGCGGCACCTCATGAATGGGAAATTAGGACTGGTCAACATTCTAAAAACATAGGTAATAGCTGAAAACGAGGCGTGGTTTTATTCGAAAGTAACTATCATCTTTGCGCCAGAACACTTCAGCGAAGACACAAATAATATGAATTAACCCTTAAAACACCAGCAAAATAACTGAATCGAAAAATGTCTGTTTATTGGTTAACATAAATATAGAAGCATACAGTGTGGACCCAGACCAGACTGATCCTATAGAAGCAGTCTGATCTGGATCTACACTGTATATCGAAGGGTCTTCAAATATTTCAGCAGACGACATAGGCATACGATTTTTTGTAATATACACTTAAAGGGTTAATTAAAGTAAGTTCAGTGTATATATGGTCAGGATTTTCATGAAAATCACGCTTGTTTGCATTGCTAAAACAACTTAATAACTCTTTACCAATAGATAGCACCTGATTATCCTTTTTGAGCAGATGAAATAGCCAAACCACGCCCGGATATGAATATTAAAGTTACCGCCTTTACAGAAACCAAAAAGCTCCATTATACACAAATCTCCGCTCATGTTTTGTATTCATTGTATTTGCCAAAGAAGGAGATAGATTAGTGGACGTGTATGTAAACTTACTTACCTGTATAACTGACATGTATATTGTTGTCAATGGCTATTATATATGAGTGTTAGGTGTTATCGGATTAGCAAGAAAAGTGACCTTGTGAATAAAATTTTGTAAATTTTAAATTCCAGCTGTACTAGATCACAGATCACACTATATGTTTGTGCAAAAAAACTTAAATTTCTGATGGAGAAAAACAGGAGAATTCTGTGTGCAAAAATTGACCAAGTTCAAGGTAATATTTGACTTATTTACTTTTTGTGTATATTTCATTTAGCAGCAAAATCGTAAACTATATTACATATATCTTATTATTATTTCTGAAATTCAGAGCGAAATTGGACATTATTCTTGTGACAGCGCAAAATTCAAAGCACCCACAGATTTGAGCCACCACGCCATATTGGCCAGACGAATATCCTTAATTTGATATGTAACATGACTATTTTCACAAAAAATATGGTTTGGCCTTTTGGTCCCACCCCCTGGGTCAAGGGTGTGTCTGCGGGCAAAATATTTGCTACCATGTTGCTGCAAACGTTGTCAGCTTTAATTTGATATGCTACATGACCATATTATGGAAAAAATTGGCCCCGGCTCCAGCCACTAAATTCACCCCGGGGCTTGAACCCATGCCTTTAAACTTAAATCCTGTTTGATATGTTTCTTATCTATTGCTGTTCTGCCTGCATGCAAAATTTCAGCTAAACTATTGACAACTGCCTTAGTAACTGCGAAATTTAAACAATTGACCTTTGACCCCTTAGTTGGAGTCAAAGTGGGTGGGGTAAAACTTTGACACTGCCATGCTTATCTACAGGCACTTGGCAATCATGGTCTAGAATGAGAAGTTGTTAAATATAATAGCATTGATGAAATGTGAAGATTATCATACAAAAAGCTAATATAGGTTTTGCATCATACTTGCCTATACTAAAACAAGGGCAATAACCCAAGTGTTAAGGGTCGATTTTGACGATACTAATAGGATATCGAGAGTCTATGGTACTCATCATGTGTACCAAGAATGAATCAACTCAAACCAATAGGTACTGATATATGGTTCATGATGGCAAAAAGTGAGGATGGACGGAATGGACGGACAGACTATACGACACAAAAACTATATCCCTCCGACTTCGTCAGGGGATAATTATACATAGGGGTAATTTCTAGGTATAGGGCGGATTTTTAAGTTAAAAACTATCCATAACACTGTTAGCAGCGAGTGCTACTTGCATGGGAGAAATTATTAATTTCCAATAAAATTGATGCTCCCTCTGGCGTCAAAATACTTAGCATATTCACTTTCGTATTATAACAACCTAACTAGTTCTGCCGTTTGACAACCTAGCTCTGCCCTTTAACAACCTAAACTGAAACGTTGCTCTAATTGGTCACTTTTCTAAGTCATTAGTTCTTCCAAGCGCTAATAAAAATATAATGATTTTTGTCTAATAATGTGCATTTTAATAAGCAAAATTTTAGCGGTGTTTTGGATCATTTCTTTTCTTTCTCCAAAGTTTTTGGGTTAAAAATGAAAAAATTAAAGTTTTGAAGGAAAAGGATTTGAGTGTAGCTTTTTTATGAAATTGAACTGTAGGTGGTTACAAATTAGTCTGCCCGAATTGAAAAATGCCAAACAATTGAAATTTTGCTTAGGGCAGATATTTTACGCATTTCAAAAATGTTGCATTTTTTTAGATATTTTCAATTTTTTTGAAATTTATCAGTAGCTCAAGCTAACATGGTTAAATGCACTTTATTTTATCCAAACACTGTAGGCCATATGTAATAGAACTCAATTAGTCCATATTTTTGACGATAAAGTGTCACCACTGCTGAACACTTCCGGTTTCAATGTGCAAATTTAAAACTCGAATTTAATGGCATTATTTTTTTTTCCAATTCTCAAAAAGGAACGGTGACGTCTAGTGCTAATAAATAATCGCTGAAAATATCGATGCTGTGTAGTTGAAAATAAAGTGTACAGAGCATTGCTAATGTTGTATGTAAACTGCAGGTTTTATGATTTAGCTGCTAACATTGTTTTTGTATGTTATTATGTAGAAAAACGAAGAGTCTTATCGAAACATAACTTCAGAGATTTATTCTTCGATAGTCAGTAACATCTTCAAACCATCAAAAATGTAAATTTGTAACGCCACTGTGAAATTTGTTTTATCATAGAAAAAGAGTCACTTTTTAAAATGAGGGTACCTTTACTCTTACTTCGTCAGTGCAAGAAGTACACATCATTTTTAAATGAAATAACCTGCAGAGTCACGGCAAAGTATTGCTTTATTTACAAAAGCATGAGTTTTATATGTCATAGTTTCTAAAACGATCTTTCAACAGTAACTAAATGTAAGTGCCAAACAGTTTCGATCGAGACTAGCCCCGAAGTTTTTGTCTCAAACGTGCAGGCTTGTCTGAGCCTTAGCTGTTACTAAAATCTCTTTCCAAGCTGCTTTTACTATGGCAGTATCAATGTGATGTTGAACATTGCGTATGTACACGCAGCACATACACCATATGTCATGGAACACTACCATCAAATAAGTCTGGTTTCAGACCACGTGTCCAAGACTTCTAACTACATGTACTTAACACATAGAGTATTTGGTACTGCATTACTGCCCCATGGTCTACAATAAAGTACATTAGACATTTTTGAAGATATTGGTACAGTTGTAGTGGGGATTTGCATACAGTAGTTGTGTCGGTATATTTTTGATAGTGCTTTATTTACTGGGCTGATACATGTAAAGATAAACCAAAAGCATTGAAGCGTGACTCTATTTACAATATTGTTGTTCTAGAACAATGGGTTTTAGTCATGTATTTACATTTATTATAAAAGCTTTGACATGCACAGATGTTCCAGCCCGACTGGCTCATTTTACGCATTCTGCATCAATCTTTTGAAATACAAAGACCCAAAGGTCATTGATCAGAGGTCGTGGTACATCTAATACTAGTATACTATCATACTTTTGTATATACATTTGACAATCTCAAAGATCTGTGACTGGTCATATACTGGTCGTATACACGTCGCAGGACCTTATAAATACTGTTTGGAGACTACCTGTGATCTTGGATCGCGCTCGCAGGTTTTTGGACATGTTCAAAACTCTCCGCCCCTCCTTTTTTCATGCTTTTTGCTCGCACGATCACTCCCAATCAATAAAAACCAATGTGCGACAGTCTTGCACCTTATTTTGCATTTTTATCCAGTTTAATTGTGAAAGCACCAAAAGACTTTTAAAGACATGTATACATCTGCTGCTACCATCTACTGCAGAACCAGGTTCATGAAAAGGGTCAAATACCTCTCTGGAACCTATTTTGTTAATATTGCTGTTCTCAATCACTATGACCTGTCGCGCGCTCGTATGAGATCTACTTGCGATTTTACCACGTGACTGGTCTTACACATGTCGCAAAATGGTCCTAAACCCTCGTGTGACCGAAGTAGTAATGGGAGGCACTCTGGCACAAATTTTTTTTAAGCCTGAAAAGAACTTAGAATTTTTCAGGCTAAAAATTTGTGCCAGAGATGCCGTCCCTGGTAAGCTTGAGTGACTAGCTGTGAATAACTTAGTTTATTTTAGGGGTATTTTGGTTGGGCCTATGATTGTGATAGTTTACTGGGTTGTTGAGAATAACTTAGTTTATTTTGCGCAAAAGCGCTGGCTGATCTGTGATTGTGATAGTTTTCTGGACTATTGAAAATAACTTAGTTTATTTGCGTTGACAAATTCCTACCTGGTAGGCATATTGTGGTCATCTTTTTATAAAGACTGACCTTACTTGCATCACAAACAACAGGGTTCCTAATTTGCATATCGTACATCTAGAACGTTGCAATAGCGAATTATATTTTACGTAAGCAATTTTGGGTTCATGAAGTTCTGCGTATCTTATAGTCTCTTTAGAAAAATAACTTAGATATTCAAGGCTAATTTCTGTAGCTAAGAAATATTACATTTAGCACAACTTTTCGCTTTTCGCGACTTTCAATGATAAGTTACGTCATATAGATTATACATGACGTCATTGAAAAGCAAGTAGTATCTTCTAAAAGCGACAACAAGTATAAAATTTCGAACCAATAGATAACTTGGTCATTTTAAGAGGAAAGGTATTCTGATATGATGGGCCTATTTATTATTATTTTAGCTTTACATTTTGGTCAGACTCTTAGCTTGATTTTAACTTAGTACTTTTAATAGTTGATTAGGGTAATTATATGCTAAAAGTTAAGTTGTATAGAATGTCGCTTGAGGTTGTATCTCAAGACCTCAACCCCTAGATGTATTACTCTGTAAAATCTGCTAGGACTTTGAAAATTACTGAGTCATTTTTTATCTAGAGTAGGTGTGTACTTAGCAATGATAAGTCTGCTTGAATGTTTCTAAGGATTATACTTTTTCAGGTTCTTGCATGGTGTCGTATTTGATAGCTAGTATCAATCTTTTGATTAAGTTAGAGCTTCTGTTGATACGCTAGATAATCATCATTGGCATGTAATAGTATTGGGGTTTAATGATAAGATGTTGATGAAAGTGCCCATGTCGCTTGATATGTGGATGCAATGTGGACCTTCACACGTAAAATGTGGATGCAATGTGGATCCACCACATCTCCACATTTTGAAGGTGGATGTAATGTTGAGCAATGTGGATGTATTGTGGAGCAATGTGGATTTCCACATTTCAAATGTGAATAAATGCAGATATATTGTGGGTCAGCATATTGGAAATTTACGTTAATTCTTGGATAAATTCGAAATTAATGTGGACCGCCACACTAAAAATGTGGATCCACCACATCTCCACATCTTGACAATGTGGATCCACCACATCTCCACATTTCCACAATGTGGAGTTTCCACACCTACACATTCGACAAATTGACTTATACCCTCTCTTCAATCAATTCTATTTTCTCTCAATCTCTCAAGTTGATAGTAGCATGGTACATTCGCTATGACAGCTTTCAGAAAGATTATCCACCTCTTTACACTGTGAATTTTCCACATTTACATATTTGACAAGTTAATGAATATGTCTAGGATTAACAAAATGTTCATCAGTACACGCAGGATGCTAACTTAAATAGTGGTACCCCCATTTTCAAAATTCGCATTTTGGCACGATTTGTGAGTCATGACTTTTTGAAATGACCCCATTTTACACGCAAACGTTTTCATGTCAAAAGCCAAACACATATTGAACACTTAAGTGCTGAAATGAACACTCCATATGCATGAAACTCGTTGCTATTGGCTAAAATGTCAAAAATTACCCCACCATCCAATGCAAATTCTTGTGAATTTTGAAATTGAGGGTAAGTGTGTTCGGCAAAGCCTCCCGGATACAATTTAAAGAGATTTTCTTAGGCATTTTCTGTTATTGATGACTGATAGACTGGCCTATTCGGGAATGCAAATTAAATAAATATAGTTCTAATAGCTTTTTCGAAAATCGTTAAAAACACACGTGGCCGGTTAGAACTTTTGACTAGTATATATGACGTTAAGCGAAGTCTAATTGTCATTATATTTCTATCAAGTGTGGTGGTTGTTTCACGTATTAGATCATGGATGAATTTTATCTGAGCTTACTAAGTGATAGCTCTATGGATATTTTCCCTAAAAATAAACAGTTCTCATTTACCACAAAGCTAAATCATCCTATTCAAGTCCAGAAAGAACAATGGGTTGTAGCATTGGTAGAAATTATGACTCCTTCGGAAGTATATAACATTTCACATAACAGCAATTATTTTTATGTTCACTTCTACGATGAGAATGTTTTGGAAAGACTGGGGAAAAGTAAAATGAATACTGTATGCATGAAAGATGGAAGTTGTCCTGAAATAAAATTGTTTATCCCATCAGGAAACTATAATTTGCCTCAGCACTTAGTAGAGCAAATTCAGATTGCAATTGAAGAAAAATGTGGAGCTATTCTACGTCAAATCCACAGTATGATCACATTAAGTTATAAGAAATCAGGTAACCGTGTAAACTTACATGTTAAAAATCCAAATAGAGCCCAAATTAGATTTTCAAAGTCTCTTGGAGAAATACTTGGATTGAATCCTGATCTTTCAAATAAACTGATTGGGAGTGATAATCAGGTTTTTACATATGCTGTTGATTTGAACATGACTCTCTATGTCTTGTACCGCATTTAAGATCACTAGATGACCTTATTACTTTCACCATCAGATGTTTGTTTATTCTGATGTTGCAGATTACACTTACGTTGGAAATATAACAGCTCCTATACTGAGAATTGTTTCTTATAAACAGTCAAAATCTAGCACTCAATCGCATCAAGAATTTGTGAATTTGCATTATGTACCTTTGGCAAAATCTTATATTGATCAGGTTCATATTGATATCAAAGATGAAATTGGCAGGTCTGTCCCTTTTGTTGGTGGGAAAACTTTAGTAAAATTACATTTCAAACGTATAAAAAGTTGAGCAATGTTGCTATCAGTATAAATATGATGGTTTTGGTTAACACTTCGTATTGTTCTTCAAACACTACAAGAGGAAGAATGGATCTCTCAGCAAGACAAAAAAATACAAGCTGCAATGATGATATGAAAACACCTGCATCTAAAAGATCAACTAAATATTATATGAGCTATGGACAAATTCGATATCTGATGAAAAGACTGAGCACAGCGTTGGATAGTAAACTCAAGCAAGGAAGACCACCAAAGTACTGTAGGATGTGTCATAGAGAACTTCGTAAGCTAATAGGAAACCAACTAGAAAGAATGCCATTAGAGAAGAAATGTATGAATGGAAGAAATATAATTGAGCAAAGATGTGATAAAAGAAAGAATTTTTCTTCTGCAAAAGAGAGCAGTAAAACAAGAAAATGCAGTCCTCTCTCAAGTGTTGCAGCAAAAGAAGTACATGCAAATAATAAGACAGAGTAGAAAATGTCATATTTTTGTGAGAAATATTGACAAAACTGTGGGTTTTTTATGTCACTACAAGTATAAAAGGACACAATCAGAGAGAAGCTAATCATTTACCAAAACGATTTCAATGGGTCAACATCAGTGTCCAAAGTGTGAACGACAGTTTGGAAGATCAGACAGTTTGAGACGACATCTGACAAGTGGTATCTGCAGTGAAGATATGGAGTCAGAAACAATGTCAGAAAATGAAGACTCTACTATGTCTGACGAATCGGATGCAGAGACTTCTAAAAGTCATCAAAAGGAAGATATCTTTGGGAAATATACAGACAAAGATTATGGCATTCTAGATGGTAGTGATACAGACTATATGGATGAAGATGATGAAGACCAACGTTATTCTAGAAAAAAGAGCAAGTTTGATCCTTGACAAGTTTTTGTTGGTGGAGCCCATAGATACCTACAAGATACTTTCAATGAAAGTGTACAACATACAGTAGAGAAACATCCAGACATGGACACAGAAGAGGCAGAGGAGGTCGCTTTTGATAAACTAGAACCTAGATACAGAGCAGAGGTCATTGATCGCTACCAGAGCTTCCTTAGAGTATCTAAGGCCATGAAGAAAGATCCCTTGCACAAAAAGATAACAGCTACAGCAAAGAGACTACGAGATGACGAAGAGTTTGATGAGGATGAAGCTTTGAGATATGCTATTAAAAAACGAAGATACCTCTTGGATGGAAAACTTGAAGAATATGATCCACCATCCTATTCTTTAGGTGAAGATGATGAATCAGATTCATTACAACAGAGTTTAGGATCAAAATATGCACCAAGTCAGCTGCAACAGAACAACATTGGACCAAAATATACTCAAAGTCAACTAGGCTCTGGATCAATGTTTAAAACAGTCTAATTGAATTCTACTTTGTATGATGGCATATATTCTTTAATTCCTCTTATTGTAAACAATGAATAGAGGGACGGCCCTAATCCTCTGTCATTGTAATCAGTTATAGTTAGCGGGGCAATAAAGTTATAGAAATGTTCACCAGTCTTTGTTGTTCTTTCATTAAAAAGTCAGTAGTAGTAAGCTTGCGATGGCTAGCTATACACTAGTTAATGCTACAGAGTGATGCCTCTAGGAGATGAGGTCTTGATTGACCAAGAGACTCTTAAGACGCATAGAACTTAGTAGCCTTGACTATTACACACACACATATGACACTCTATAAGTGTCTAAGTTATTTTCAAAGCTGAATTTGACTAAGTTATTTTATATATTACCACAGCAGGACTAGGAAACTATCATAGACCAACTAGTGGATACGACCAGAAAACTATCACAATCATAGTTATTTCAGCTCAGCGCTGAAGTTTACCTGAAATTGAGAGAGGGTATAAGTCAAATTGTCGAATGTGTAGGTGTGGAAACTCCACATTGTGGAAATGTGGAGATGTGGTGGATCCACATTGTCAAGATGTGGAGATGTGGTGGATCCACATTTTTAGTGTGGCGGTCCACATTAATTTCGAATTTATCCAAGAATTAACGTAAATTTCCATTATGCTGACCCACAATATATCTGCATTTATTCACATTTGAAATGTGGAAATCCACATTGCTCCACAATACATCCACATTGCTCCACATTACATCCACCTTCAAAATGTGGAGATGTGGTGGATCCACATTGCATCCACATTTTACGTGTGAAGGTCCACATTGCATCCACATCTCAAGCGACATGGGCACTTTCATCAACATCTTATCATTAAACCCCAATACTATTACATGCCAATGATGATTATCTAGCGTATCAACAGAAGCTCTAACTTAATCAAAAGATTGATACTAGCTATCAAATACGACACCATGCAAGAACCTGAAAAAGTATAATCCTTAGAAACATTCAAGCAGACTTATCATTGCTAAGTACACACCTACTCTAGATAAAAAAATGACTCAGTAATTTTCAAAGTCCTAGCTGATTCTACAGAGTAATACATCTAGGGGTTGAGGTCTTGAGATACAACCTCAAGCGACATTCTATACAACTTAACTTTTAGCATATAATTACCCTAATCAACTATTAAAAGTACTAAGTTAAAATCAAGCTAAGAGTCTGACAAAAATGTAAAGCTAAAATAATGATAAATAGGCCCATCATATCTGAATACCATTCCTCTTAAAATGACCAAGTTATCTATTGGTTCGAAAAGTTATACTTGTTGTCGCTTTTAGAAGATACTACTTGCTTTTCAATGACGTCATATATAATCTATATGACGTAACTTATCATTGAAAGTCGCGAAAAGCGAAAAGTTGTGCTAAATGTAATATTTCTTAGCTACAGAAATTAGCCTTGAATATCTAAGTTATTTTTCTAAAGAGACTATAAGATACGCAGAACTTCATGAACCCAAAATTCCTTACGTAAAATATAATTTGCTATTGCAACGTACTAGATGTACGATATGCAAATTAGGAACCCTGTTGTTTGTGATGCAAGTAAAGTTAGTCTTTATAAAAAGATGACCACAATATGCCTACCAGGTAGGAATTTGTCAACGCAAATAAACTAAGTTATTTTCAATAGTTCAGAAAACTATCACAATCACAGATCAGCCAGCGCTTTTGCGCAAAATAAACTAAGTTAATCTCAACAACCCAGTAAACTATCACAATCATAGGCCCAACCAAAATACCCCTAAAATAAACTAAGTTATTCACAGCTAGTCACTCAAGCTTACCAGGGACGGCATCTCTGGCACAAATTTTTAGCCTGAAAAATTCTAAGTTCTTTTCAGGCTTAAAAAAAATTTGTGCCAGAGTGCCTCCCATTACTACTGACCGAGGCTTAAGGCACTCAAGCAATAGGAATCACGGAGACTAAAGTTCAAATAATCGTGTAGTTGTCATGGAAGCGTATTAGAATATATGAAACGGTATAAATGCTTCTTTCTGCTATCGATAGTGGTCAGTGGTGAAAGAGACACACGCTCTTACTTCGGCCGCGGAGGCTATTTGTCACAGCTGTTATTGGAAATATTGTCGGAACATAGTATGTTTTATTATTCCGTTACTTACCCGATACCATTAGCTTATATCTTACAATTCGAGCCTCTTATGGGGCAATGGGGGTGGTACATACTCCATTTTCAATAATAGATGCAGGTACAGTCTGTAAACTATAGTTACTGACAGGTTCTATAGGGCGTTTGTGAAGAAAATGGGGAGCAAATTTCTTTATAATATTTTTAAGGACAACTTTCATGGTAAAAATGAAAATATTTTTCAGCGTGATTTTTGTTTTCGATTTAAACTGCAGGTTATGCACAAACAAACATGGTCAGATGGATTTTGGGAAATGCGCATTTTATTATATATGCCTTTTTATTAGATTCTGTAGAAAGCAATGATAAGATCCTAGGTCTGTCTTTTGGTTCCAATTTTAGATTAGCTCAATAGCCTCGCATATTTTAAGTTTTGAAAGTACTAGTATAATTAACACTCACATTTGATTCTTGATTTTCAACGTAAACGCAATTGTGGAGCGTATAACTGTTTTGATTTCTTAGCCATCAAGTTAAATATATATTTATGTGCTCACACAAATCATCTCATGAAGACGATTCATTTAAGCACCTACAAGATACGTTTTGGTTAGAAATAAGAACTTTCAAAATTAAATCTGCAGACAGCTGTATTCGGCATCAACCCCTTTCCCGACTTGTGTCATCTGCTTTACATCTGCTTAAAGACCTAGGCAGGCTGATTCTGAGGTGGTTTTGGGGAGCTTTGCTGATGGTTTGGGGTGGTTTGCCAGCGGTTTGGCCTTGGTTTGGGTGTTTTGGTATGGTTCGGGGTGTTTTAAGGGGTGTTCCAATGGACCAGGTAGTCTATTTTTGTATTTTGGTCTATTTGTATTTTTAAATTATTATCATTTTGGTTTTAACTCTTAAAGCGCCAATCCCCACTGCAGTAGAGGACAAATTTTGCGACATCTTTCCCAATTTTTGAAAAAAATAAGTATGATATTTCATGAGAATCGTCTGCCAGCAGACGATACTAATGAAGTATCATGCCTTATTTGTTATTTCCGAAAAGCGGCAAAGAAACTGTCGTCTGCTGCAAATTATAGATGGCGCTTTAAAGATTAAGAGCGAGATGTGGCTTTTGATTGCTCCAATTCTTTTTTATTGCTTTTCTAGCACTTACAAAAGTCATAGCTTATAATGTGATTGTAATGCAAACAAGCAAACCACGTCTATTTGCATGTTTGCCATTGATTAGCGACAACACTGCATTTTAGTCAGTTTTACGTACTCCCGCACCACCACCATTTCCCTCCTTTTTCAAACTAATTATTTAATAATCACATAGAGCTGATTCAAAGTAACCAATGTCATTTTATGATACATTTCATCAAATTATACCATTTTAGATGTTTTTAATTGCTTTGTATCATGTAAAATCTTCATTTCCTGATCTGACGTTTTTTTGCGGGGGCCATCTTGGATTTTAGTACTGACATCTTGAAAATAGGCCAATTGTGATCGGCTAATGATAAATATTAAAATGGCTCATGCTCATGAACATTTTACCAAGTTTCATGCGTATATCTGCACGTGCCTTCTTTTTGTCACTTTCCGCTCTACTTAACATATGAATTTGGCAGCCATCTTGAAATTTCCGTTAGCCATCCTTAGAATGGAAAAAAAAATTGCGATGGCTAATAGTCCATGGGCCCAGAGGGGTCACCATGCACCCCCCTAAGGACCCTCTGGGAGTGGTATAATATTGTTCATTTGACCCCTCTGATTAAGAATCAAGATGTTAATACTCGATATCTTGGGTCCTACCCGCCATTTTGGATGATTTTCAAAATGGCCGCCGTGAAAAAAAGATACAATAACTATATAGTGTAATATCAGCCTCCTACCATCTGTTATGTTTTCTTTTATGAGCAGAACATCTATTATTTAAGAACCTCAACTTCATTTCTGATATTATAAGTTTGATGTTTGGTATTAACATAATATTTTCAAGATGGCCGCCACTTTGAAGTACATTTTGTCCACGTTTTTGTTAATCTTCAGAAAAAAAACGCAATGATTTGTTTTGATAATACAATTTTTAGTTACTTGTTTGTGTCATTATTTATTTTGGATATATATTTACTGTCAGCATTTCTAGTTATGTAATAAGACAGCAGAGATGGGGGTCATAAATGACAAATAGGTGCAAAATAGACAAATGACCGTAATAGGTTTACTTTCTAACTTTTGAACAATAACACTTTTCATAAGATTATGATCGAATACTGGTATTTACAGATCTCATTGGCAGCTGTTAGTGACTTACGTTCACAATGTCATTTCAGTCCTCATCACCAGAATCGTCAATAAATCACACAAATTCATCATCTTCATAATATTGGATAGACTGCGTTCTAGGTTACCCCATCTTTTTTAATAATTAAACAACTTTTCCTCAATAAAAAACATAATACACTTCTGCATGCATCTGTCTTCCTGATATTGGAATGACCTTCAATTTGCTCTCGTCAGATTCATCATTTATTGCAGCATACGTTGTTGAAAGTTTAGGATGTAACAAACGTTACATTTTATATTAAACCCAGCAAAACAGGCATCAGAGCCCAAAATAGACTACATAATCCATACGATGTAGTTTTTCCAAATGAGTCAATACTTTGCGTTTACCTGATAGACAATTGATTTTGTTTTTCACAAACTGCTGAGATTATTTTTCTTTTTTCCATAATGTGCCAGTTATTGATCTTTAGACTTGGTAGCACAATGTAAAAATGCATATCAGAAAGGCCACTACATCAGTAAGTAAAACATGATGGTCTGCTGTAAATGTAACAAAAATGACATACAAGTCTGTTTGTTATTTCTTCAGGCTTAAGAAATTACCAAATAATATAAAGTGCAATCAGCTAAGACATTTCTCAATATAAGCTATGTGCAAATAACATATGTGACATACATAACATCAACCCAATTTTAATAAACTATCAGCTTTCTTTACCATTATGGGCTTCTTGATCAATTTTAAGGGTTTCTAATACGTTTTTATAATGCCTACCACTGATTAAAATCAATTGAATGAGACAAGCCAAAATTCACAGTAGTCTAAATACATTTTTGCTTTATTAAACTTTGGATGAATTTTTATGTTAAAGAATAAATGTACTTACCAAAACTAAGTAATATATAATATGTTGAAACATTCTGAATGTTTTAAGCTAAAGTATTCGCTTCTACTTCACCATATGTTAATAGCCCATTTATAATATGACTCGAGATCCCTTTAGGATGTTTTTTCCTAATTGTGAAATGTGTAACATACACAACAGGCAATATCATATAACTTTTGCTTAAATTAACGTAAAATATATTCTCCTTACAATAAGTTTTAATGATAAAAAATATTGAATTATCGTTTATGAGTGCTATCTATATTTCAAACGTTTCAACCATACACGTGTACTAAGTCCAAACAAAGAAGTACCCAGTATTAAATGATATGTAGTATTCATTTTTTGTAGCTAGAAATAACCAGATATTCCAAGAAAACTGTATATTTACTTATTTTATTTTGAAAGAAGAGACAAACGACAGAAAGCTGTGTACTTAATTCCAATGAGAGTTGTAGCTTGATTTCCCTTTCCTGCAATGCTCTTTTCCATTCTACACTGCCCTGCAATCACTTCTCCTAGCTTACCCAATCCTACACTAATCTGTCCAATACAACCCACCCTATGGCTGTCCTGCACTTATCTTTTCTTACACATAATTGTACTATCCTATGTTTCCTACGCAACCCATTTAACTACCCTATCATTACCCATACCATCACCCATCTTACATGATCAACCCCCTCTTTACCTTCTCAAATGATAACTCTACCTTTATTTATATCATATGATAACAAAACCTACTCATACTCACACCCTTTCCTACCCTGTTTCACTCTAACACACATGTACTATAATCCATCTCACATTACTGTACCATATCGCTACAAACTAAACTCACTATTTACCTAGCGTTATTACTCCTATTAAAACTCTACCCTATTCCAAATAATGCCCTGCTATGCACTTCCCCTAATATAATCTGCTGCTATAATGTCCTACTAGGTCCTATGCTTTCTTGTCCCTTATATTAATACCCCTGTTATATCCTACAAATCCAACTAGCACATACGCCTTCATACTAATACCTATCCCTACTCATATCCAAGGGGTATGAGTGGATGTATGTTTAGATGTACATCTGGGCATAGATTGGGTGAGAGTATAGGTAAAATAAGGTATGAGTATAGTAAGGTAGGCTACTCTACACATATACCTGCCTTACCAAAGTCCCGACCCATACCATACTCATACTATATCTAACCCTGCTTATAAACTACCTGGCAGCTACTCTTTTCTTTCAATGTATTTGTAGGGGATTCTGCAAGTAGGGGTAAGAGATGATTAGGTAGAAACTTTAGAAACATATAAGGGTATGGTAGGGCTAAAGGTAGGGTATCCCATCAATTGCATTGCCAAACCTTAACATATACTCATTCCCTACCCCTTATAATACTCATAACCTACCCTATCCAGCCATAACTCCTACCCTTGTCTATCCCTATAGCCAAGCATATTTACCTTAAACCTTAGCGGAAGAGGTTATGGCTCCATATAGGTATGGTTTGAGGCTACGTTGGACCCAGATAGCGGTTTTGCTCAGTTTAATGTAACATATGTTACACCCTGAACCACCCAAATAAACTTTTAAAAATGTATGCTGCAAATAAGTGATGATTCTGACGAGTGCAAAATGAAGGTCATCCCAATATCAGTGAGATAAATGTATGTAGAGGTGTATATTTAGGCTAATTTAGAGAAAACATTGTCTACTTATTAAAATGGGTGGGGTAACCTTGTATGCAGCCTATCCAATATAATGAAGATGATAACTTTGTGATTAATGGACGATTCTGGTGATGTAAAAAGTCCGACTGAAATGACATTGTGAATATAATAGCCATACCAATGAGATGTATCAGTCACATTATTTGATCATAACTTATTAAAATCGTTATTGTTCAAAAGTTAGCAAGAGAAATTATTACAGTCGTTTGGCTATTTTGGGCCCATTTGTCATTTGTCATTTATAACAGCCACCTTTGCTGTCATACTGTATGCATATATACTGAAGACAGTAAATTTATCTCCAAAATAAATAAATAATGACCCAAACATGAAACTTTTAATTGTATTATCAAAAGAACCATTGAAACTTTTTCTGAAGATTAACGAAAATATGCAATAATTATACTTAAAAGTGGCGGACATCCTTAATACACTATGTTAAGACCATACATTCAGCTTTTAATATCAGAAATGAAGATGAGGGTCTCTGATATATATGTTCTGCTCATAAAAGTAAGCATAACTGATGGTGGGTGGCTGATATTACACTATATACGCAGTTCGCCTTGTTTTCATGGCGGCCATCTTGAAAACCATCCAAAATGGCGGGTTGGACCCAAGATATCGAGTGTAAACATCTTGATTCTCAATCAGGGGGGTCCAATGAACAATATTATACCACTCCCGGAGTGTCCTTAGGGGGGTGCATGGTGACCCCTCCGGGCCCATGGACTATAACGAGAAAATATTTATAAGGTTTGAAGAACATAATCTGAAAGTCTCATGCTTTTATCCAGAAGTGCATGATCGTCTCAAAAAACAGACATTTCCCGCTTCACTATAGCCTGTTTTGAATACAATGTGTACCCATATCAGGTTACAGTGTTTGCTGTCATAACTGTTTGTGCAGAATGTACTTTTAAAATTTGTAAAAAAATTGCAAAAAAATGTCAACATCAAACCTTAAATTCAAATGGGTTTCGTCTGCTATGGGCATTGCTTTGATAACCCTTTTCATCCTGAATACCCAAAAACTGGAAGTTAGGCAAAATTTGAATGCCCAGATGAAATACCACATTCATCAAGATCTGCACTGTTTCTCAATATCAAAACAATCTTTAGGGTAATAAAAAATCTGTTAAAATATTGTTTTGGTATTTGCTTGTGTTCTATATTAATTCCTCTGTTACATGTCTCCAATTTGCTCCAAAATGGTCATTTTCCTATTTTCAGCCTATTTTGGCGGCCATTTTTGTTACCATAGCAAGCGTAAAAGTTGAATCAATACCAGACTTTTACACTTTGGCTATTGTTCTAATAAACTAATAAGAAAAAAACTTGTAAGAGCAACTTTTATTTTTTGACCTCATAGGGGGACGGGGGTGGGGGGGGGGGGTAGGGTCAAAATAGCCTCTTAATGCACGTACCCCTTTGCCCCTTAATGCAAGTAGCTCTTTTCATTTGTGGAGTTTTATAGTCAGATATACGGTCGGAAAATTCCGACCGTATATCCGACGATATACTAGTACCTCCCAAAATATATAAACAGTTATCCCCTTAATATGCTTGTGAAATCCATCAGAATAATAATGACTTTCTCCCATCTTTGCCCATGTAAGATAGGCTTTCAGCTCATGTAAGAAATTTCTATCTTACATGACCACGTGACTGCTTTCTTACATGGGGAGAAATAAATATTCTTTTATCCCGAAAAAGAAAACTTCAAGGACCAATATATTGCGCCTAGGTAAGCAAGGTTAAGCGTTACTTACTGACGTCATATAACGTTAATGACGTCACCGAACGTGCACCGCGTGTCGAAAACGGCAATGTTACGCTAATGGCACAGGGAGCCAAGCAGGAATTTATTTTGCATATTGCAACTTAACTAATGCTCCAAGGGTGTTTCTCTGGCAATAACAAGGTGCAAACCACGTTTACACCCATTTTAATGTCCGATAAAAACACTGGTGAACTCAGAAATAATGTAAACCCAACGGGTAAAAAAGTAAGAAATTTCGGGTTCCGTGGAGTTTTTATGTTCTGACAAAAACCCTTCGAAAAGTGGGAGAAAAACGATCCATCATGAGCCTGTCCATGTAGGATAGAGAAATCTCACCCTCGGAGTCAAAATTTAACCAGGGACTCGGCAAGCCTCGTCCCTGGTTAAATTTCCGACCCCTCGGGTGAGATATCTCTATCCTACATGGACGCTCATGGTGGATTGTTATATTCTCTTATTTTTCAGGTTACCCATGTGTTTTAATCAGAACTAGAAACATGACAGAGGCAGCTATGGCACTGCAAGGAAGCGGTACAACGCTTAACTATTCAGACATTGATCCCAACATCACCACTGAAGCAACTCTTGTGACTGAGGAAATATGGACTCCCGACGTGATTCAAAGAGTCGCCTCCCTTGTCATAATAATGAGCCTGACTTTTTTAGGAAATACAGTAATTCTTACGGCTCTCACTTGTAGCAAATATAGGCAGAGAAACAATCGTGTGAATATCTTTATCATCAATCTTGCTATCGGGGATTTAACTGTGTGTTTTGCTACTATGACGACGGAGATACTGTTTGTCGCCTTCGGTGAGTGGGTTCTCGGAGCGTTTGCTTGTAAGTTGTTGACTTACTTACAAATAGTCACCTTGTCCAGTACAACTTTCATCTTAACTGCTATGGGCTTTGACAGATTTATGGCGATATGCCGTCCCCTGCGGTTTCGCTCATCTACCTCAAGAGCTAGACGCACTATTCTGGTGTCATGGTTGATGGCCTTTTTGTTTGCGATACCTCAAGTATTCATCTTCGTGCAAACTGAGGATGGGACCCGTCAGGACGGGACGATCAAATACGGTTGTCGCAGTCACGGATATACGGCTCAGTGGCAGAGAAAAACCTACATCACATTTATGACTGTGTGCATTCTCGTTGTGCCTGCCATCATTCTATCATATTGCTATATCAATGTAGCACGTGTTGTGTGGAAACAGGGGAAGGCTGATCAGATGAGTCACAGTGATAATTCCCTCAGACGCTTTATTGTCAA
This sequence comes from Loripinus fragilis, assembly GCA_964019695.1. Lineage (NCBI taxonomy): Eukaryota > Metazoa > Mollusca > Bivalvia > Lucinida > Lucinidae > Loripinus > Loripinus fragilis. Next base: position 51,011,401 of record OZ026524.1, read on the forward strand.
CAAAGGAATAATATCGCTGGCAAAAATGAAAACTGTTAAAATGACATTCTGTATAATTATAACATTCATTGCGTGTTGGACACCATATTTTGTGACAACGCTGGTACGAATATACAGCAATTTACAATATAAAATTCCTCGCTCTGTGATGACATTCGCAGAAACAATTGCTCTACTACAGAGTGCAGTCAATCCTATACTGTACGGAATTTTCAATATCAAACTTGTCCGTGGTTTAATAGAAGTATTTTGTCCACAGCGGCTCCTCAAGAAACGGGTAAACAGCTTTGTAAACTGTAACGGGTCCAATAATGGATACTGTTCTGGAACTGACAAGAATAGACAGGCACATATTGTGTGGACAAACCGGTTGTCTGTCCGGTGTCAAGAACAGATGTCAGGATCGGCGTCATCGAGTAGTGCTACAACGAACCGTTCCAACAGAAATAGCTATATAATCGCAGAGGCAAATAAGAACGGATTCCGTTTACATGTACGTATTCGATTCACCACCAAGGATATGATGCATGTTCACGACACACATGGCAAGTGCCTTTATCCTGTTGTAAAGTCACAGGACGCAATTAACTGCGAGTGTTCTTTATAACAGATACTATCTATAGTGGTGCATTCTTATTGCACTCAGTAGTGAAACGCGATAATATTTATTTTTTTAATCAATTGATTTCGTATTTGGCCCAGTTACACGTCCATTGTCACTCTACATATGTTTAGAAAATCAATATTTTGAGCGTAGAATTGTCTTACCCATATTGTAGCATAAAGAAACGACTCATTGAGACGGTTCTTTTGAAAACCCACACAATTTTTTGGGTTGCGAAATAAGATTTTTTTAGAAAGGTCTTAATCTATAAACCCCGAGACCGAATGTCAAGGGCCAATAAAATTGATAAAGGTTCTATAACTGGGACAAAACGAAATCACATGAATAAATAAAAAAGCATATTACTTCTTGGTTACAGCAATTTAACATTTGATTTGACCTCAGCCGAATACAGCTGACTTCAGACTTATACCGATATAATAAAGGGAAGATCTCATCATATGACGTAACTGTTATTCAGTGGATAACGGCATGTTATAAATGATGTTATGACCTCACGTTACATAACACTTTCGGCGGGAACAAGTAGCGTCATTACGACGTCTATTACCGCGATGCAATTTGCATGGAAATAATCAACTATTGAGGTGATAAACCGCATTTAAAAGGTCATATGATAAACAGAATCTTACACGAATGATCATTTCATATGAAATTTATTAAACTCGTCAAAGGCTCGTTTAATAAATTACATATGAAATGATCAATCGTGTAAGATCCTCTTTATATTAATAAAGAAATAGATCAGCTCTAGCAGTGAATAAGCGAGTGATTTATCTTCCTAAAACTGACCGACAAACAGTTAATTGTTACTCAACAATTCACGCACTGAAGCTGATCTATTTCGAGTCCAACACACGATAAACGACGAAAACACACTTGAAGTCTTCAGCTTCTTCCAACTTTCCGCCATTGCACTGAAGAACTCCCGCCAATACTTAGACTACGTCGCATTCGTTAACGTGTATTTGTAACGTCTTTCAAGCGTAAAAAGGACGTTTTACCGTCTAGCGCCATGAATGACGTCATTTTCTAGTAACAAATGACGTCAGCTAGCATGCACTACCTCGCGCTTTCACAACTGTGAATTATTGTTCGATATATCACATTTTTAGCATTGACTCTATAGGCGAGGTGTGTTAGAATTATCTGCATTGTACTGTCGAATGTGACTTTCAGTATGCCTATCAATATATGACTACTGGTCTTAAGTAAGCTGTATTAGGCTGACGTCAAACAGACCCACTTGCCTTTTAAAGTGCTATACATCAATTAAGTGCATGTATGAAATATAACAAAGTAGCTCCTCAGTAAGAATTCAGGTACGAAACCTCTAAAAGTTAAAAAAAATACATGTAAATCATTTAAAGCAGTTAAATCCTTTTTACAACAAGTGCAGAAGTAATCTGTTTGAGTGAAAGTTCATTTTCCATCTTCATATTCTGGATCTATTGTATTTTTCAAGATCAAACGGTTACGTTATGTAATTTTATCTTAAAAGTCCACATATTACATAACGTAACGATTATGCAATAAAATCATGTACGCATTGTCTATATATTTCGACGTTATGTCTTTAAACATCAGAAAATAATCCACTTTAGTGGTGATGTTGGGATCAATATCTGCAAAACATTGAAAAAATATGTTTATTTGAAAAATAGTTATATTTCACAAAAAACGTCGTGTAAAATTATAAAAAAATATTATAAAATCATATAAAAGTGTACGTTTGTGGCATCTGATCTGGGTTTGCACTGTGTGCCAATATCTTACAATTAGTACGCTAGGAGCCTATAGACAAACAAAAAACTTTGAAGCGTGACTATGAAATAGAGTTCTAGAAAAAGGCTTTCAGACATTTATTTATATTTACTATAAAATATTTGACAAACAGCCTGACTGGCTCATTTTACGCGTACGGCATCAATTTTTTGAAGAAGAGATACCCGAAGATAATATATAAGAGGTCTAAATGTGTATCATGTGTTGTACGAAAAAAGAACAACAAACACTCATAGTGAAGTGAACAAGTGAATCAATACGTGACCTAGGCGTACGCAAATCGAACTATAGTCCCTACTATAGTAACTAAAGTTTGATTCGAAAACCTATAGTCGCTACTAGGGTGACGTCACGAACCTACTGGAGATGGTCGGAGCACCGTTACTCTAGTAGATAGGTTCCCTAGCTGGTTCCCTACTCTAGACCTATCTAGCACGATGGGTTCAAGATCTAGCACGATGGTCAGTAGCCTCAAAATGATATGTTTTTGTAAAATAAACATAGCTTAGCATAATTTTTGGTCCCACTTATTCGCAATTGATTATTAGAAAGCGCTGTGCAGTTTATAACATCCTTTTTTGTCTACGACGAAGAATTGAAGTGGAGCATACAGGGCTATTATTTTTGTTTACTTGCCAACCAACTAAAAGTTCCAACTTTAGTCGTTCGGGTGTAAACGTGCGTGCACATCTATTACGTAAGAACTATAGTAGGAACTTTAGTTCGATTCGAAGTACGCCCTAGTTACTCTTGTAAGTTGTTCATACAGTTTTGTTTTATTTTATTTTGTGTTTTGTCTTCCGTTGTTCGATTAATTGATATTTATATTTTGTAATTGTTCTTCGGTTGCTATTTGCGACAAAATGTTGTCTGCCGTGTGTCGTCTGCTGGGCCTTTTGAAACGTCTCTGTAGCAAACTCTATGTACGCAGATCAAGCTGCTCCTCTTCTAGCAGTCTGATTTGGGTCCACATTTGGTTTTGCCAGAATGCTAAAATCAGTCTGTGGTGTAAACAGCTGGATGCAGCAGACCATTTTGGCAGACGACAGTTTTGTATGCATTTTCAGTAGCAGGCGAAGTGTAAAAATCGTTGAAACTCTGGCGCATGCATAGAAAAAAATTGAACACAACATTGTTATCATATAGCGATTCCGTTGTAATGAAAATAAGACGTGTTTATACAGTAAAACCTGTCTTAAGCGTCCGTTCAAAAATAGACAAAACAAAGGTCTTAATGGCAAATGATAGCTTAATGAAGGTCAAAAGTATTGCAGAATCTACATAAGGGATAATTGGTCTTGAAAACCAATTTTGGCCTTCTTTTTGAATTGCCGCCTTAGTCAGGTTTAACTGTACGTGTAAGTGCCTTTTGATCTACATGTAATTAGAGTTTCCGCCATTCAGTGATTTCAAATCATACATGCTCCCATTGGAGCACGTTATTTTTTTCGGTATGCGAATCCCGGAGGGCGGCGCTTTGCATTTGCGCACTTCAGTATATTTTATCCGCACTTTCTAGCCTCCATCTGCGCGCACATTTGCACATCTTTTCCTCACTCTTTTCGCACATCAATTTTAAGAAGAAAGCAGTGATTTTCTTCGTTCCCTACATATGGCTACGGAGAGACATTTTAGGTCTTGACTACGAAGGTTTTTTTTCTTCTGTAAACGCTACCAGCTGCCGTTAGAACAAAAATACATTGGAATCACATTTCATGATTCTTGAAGATAGAAACAGGCCCCCAGATAATAGTACTTAACTGAAAATATATTTTTTTTATTTCTCAACCAAAACATATGTTTTGGGTACTAAATAGAACCGTCTCGATGAGACGGTTCTTTTGAGCACCCAGTACCCATGGTCAAACTGATGGATTAGAAAAGTATTGCAATTTTACGCAATCCTTTTTCCTTAACTGGCCCTATGTAGAAAAGAAAACATCACTTAGTCTGTATCGCATCTGCACGGTTCATGTACAAGCCATTGTTTCAAGGCCAAGAATCACTAATAGCTCCTGAAATGGGTGTGAAAACAGTGCGCAATTAATATCATCAAAAGTACGGAGATGCAATTGCAAAAAAGCACAATTGCAAAACACCCCCAGAAGGACCATTTTTTCTGTATTTTATAGAATGGACCTTTTAACAACACAATTTAAACATCTATTAAACAAATAATATCTCGTTCAACTTGAAATAGAATGGAAATTAATAAAAGAAGATATCAAAATAAATTTGAACTAGAGCAGCAGTCGATGGTAGACCATCGCAAATACCCGCTTTGGGGTCAAGGTCACACAAAATGTAGCTCAGTACCTTCTACATAATGTGACCTATGCACCTGTGAAGTTTGAAGTTGATATGTCCAATGGTTAAGGAAGAGATGCATTTACAAGAAAATACATTATATGACCTTGACCTAGTTGTTAAGGTCACACAAAATGTTGTCCAGTGCCCTCCAAATCATATGACCTATGCACATGCCAAATTTGAAGTTGCTACGTCCAACAGTTTAGGAGAAGATGGATTTACAAGAAAGTAAATTATATGACCTTGACCTTGGAGTCAAGGTCACACAAAATGTTGCCAAGTACCATCCACATCATGTGACCTATGCACCTGTAAACTTTGAAGTTGCTATGTCCAATGGTTCAGTAGAAGATTCATTTACAAGAAAATACATTATTTGACCTGGGGTAATTGACCTTGACCCCTAGGTCAAGGTCACATGAAGTGTTGCCTAGTACCCTCAACATCATGTGACCTGTGACCTATGCGCAGGCAAAATTTGAAGTTGCTACTTCCAAAACATTATGAGGAGATGCGTTTTCAAGAAAATACATTATTTGACCTTTGACCTTGACCTTGGGGTCAGGGTCACACGAAACGTCGCCCAGTACCCTTGACATTATGTGACCTATGCACAGGCAAAATTTGAAGTTGCTGCTCCGAAAAGATTATGAGGAGATGCATTTACAAGAAAATACATTATTTGACCTTTGACCTTGACCTTGGGGTCAAGGTCACACAAAATGTCACCCAGTACCCTCTACATCATGTGATCTATGCACCTACAAAGTTTCAAGTTGCTACGTCCAACGGTTTAGGAGAAGATACAATTACAAGAAACGTGACGGACGGACGGACAGACAGACAGACAGACAGACAGACAGACAGACAGACGGACAGACGCACGGACGGACGGACGACGGACCGACTTTGGTACGAAATTAATATACCCTATTTTTCTTACGAAAAAGCGGGTATAAAAAGGAAGCAAAAACAGAATGAACATTAAAACAAAATCTAGAGCCAAAACTAAAACAAGATTATTAGAAAAGCATTTAGAATAAGAAACTATAATGGTAGTTTATTTTCACGACCTATTTCGCCTATTTTCAACTTACATGGCAGATCTCGCTTAAATAACATGAATCAAATGATTTGTTTTTTTTTTCTCATCTGTCTACCACAATGCAAGTCTCCCATTGGTTGTGACATGAACCCCCAAAAAATGTTAGGACAGGATTTTTTTAACCAGATCTTTAAACTTGAACAAACAACATAACTTTCTTGGCTTTATTTCAATATTGAATACTTTCTATAAATATGTTTTTCAAATACTTTTCATTGTTGAAATTTCTTCTCGATAGATAGGGCAGAAAACCATCCATTCGGGATTCCATAAGAGTTGGCTAAACCATAGTCTAACCCACGCTGAACTAGTCAAATCTAGGTTGTGTTAATTATATAAAAACATGTATAATTAGTATGACGAAACCCTTGCATCACTTTGGGTGCGAAATCCGTACATTTGCATATTGCGCACAGACTCTTAACGTACGACATTTACACCGAAAGTAGTGCCTAGAATGCAACGAACCTGTCTGCACAGCGTGCACTGTACATTGTAGGATCAAAGAAAAGCTGTAATAGAGAAAAAATCAATAATTCGCTCAAATCAATCGATTTTGTGCAAAAGGGAGTTGGCCTGTACGCTACCGCTCGAGTATTTGTACTTGTCCATTTTGCGTTGAAAGGCGCTGAAAACGCGGAAAATACGTATTTAATTTTCAACTGGAATCCCGAAAGGTCATTAGACACTCGCTACCAATGACGCATTGAAATGGGCTGTAACTGTGAACCAGGATTCTATCAATTCAGCTGATATATTAACACAAACCAAATATTACCATCGCAAATCAACGCAATTAAACGCAGCTTTGCAGTGAAGCGCGTTGCTGCATATCAAACTAATTAACATGTGATAAATTATGTTTAAATCGATAACAAATTCAGATAAAACTGATATTGTTTTGCATGCGGTGAAATATCCACTTAACAGTCAAAAAACAGATGAAGCCTTCATAGAGCATCGATTGTCAATATCTATCTTTTAAAGCAATCTAATTGGTTAACACATCAGTTGCACTGCGTTGTTATACGCTAACTAGCGTTTTCAAAGCAATATACCATCGCACGTACAACATATTGAAACGAGCACCTAACGCGTTTTTAGTAGTACAAATACGCGTTCGGGAGTGTAAAAAATAAACACTAATTATATTAAGAAGTATTTATATTAACATATCCATTCAGATATGTTAAAGTTATACTATGGTGTGTTCGGCTGAGGAGATAATTAATGAGCTTTAGCAAGTGGATTTATGCCGGGGCGCGGTGACTCAGTGCTAGAGTGGATGTCTAGAGGTCGAGATGTTTTGGGTTTGAGCCTCACCGGCGTCACATCGTTGTGTCCTTGAGCAAGACACATTAATCCTTGCTTAGTTCTGGCTCAACACAGGAAAACCCGTCCCGACATAAACTAAAATTATTGACTGGGACGTAACGAATCAAATCAAACACACAAGTAAAGTGGATTATCTCCCAATGTATATATATATATATATATATATATATATATATATATATATATATATATTTAAACTTGCCCACTTATTGGGTCTGTGTCTCAAAAACCACTAATTGGGACCTACCAGAAAAAACAGTGATATAAACATTTACATGAATGGAAATGTGTCCCCTTTGTTTTGATAGAGCATGTATTCCTATATACATCAACAAATCACGGTGGGACAGCTAAACCTGACAAAACCAAGTTAGTGGGTCTGACCCAATAAGAAATTGGGGTTTTGACCCAATTATCTGTATAAATATGATGATCCAACATTTCTATATGCATATATATAAGATAAACAATCCCAACACTGTTCACTGCGGCTTCTTAATTCTGAAAATTTATCAAAATAAACTTAACCGATACATAAAGCCTATAGCCATTTTATTGTTGAAAATCACAAGTGAGTCAGCACCCATGAGGAGCAGAGGATTGAACCATTGACCTTAGACTTGCAAGGCAGCACAATAATAGCTGTCCCATGACCAATCTGATTTGTTCCAAGAAAGTTTCTAGGAGCATTTCTAAAGATTAAAACAAATGGGTATGATGGTAATTTGAGAAACCTTTAGTCTCTCCACCCGAGGAAATTTAGAATCTACAATATTTATGTATGTAGGTCTACTAGTAACAAATAACACCAGAAACTGTAGTAACCATAGCCATAAAATAAGTCAAAGTCAACCCAAGGTCATCATCTAAATGTACTTCATATACGTTGACCCAATATGTGTGAATAGATAATGCCAAATATCTATATAAAATGGTACAATATTTATATATAATGACCCAATACTTGTACATAATGGGCCAATATAAAAACAAGAGCTTCGCAAGCGGCCCATAATTCGCCGTTTTATTGTCATGAAGAAGGTACAGAATGAATAGGATCCTTTATAGAAGGATGGACAGGCAGACAAACATGTGCAATAACTCTGTATACAACTCTATAATTAATGACTTCAATGTTATTAAAACATCGAATACATCAAATACTTTAAGTATACCAAAAATCAGTTTCCAGGGTGAAGCACCTCAGAAGTTTAGTAATGTCAAAGTCGAACACGGGAGATAACTCACAAACTAAGTAAACTAGAGTACCATGATTGGTCATAATAGTTTTAATACATTCCATTGGCAATATACACATCACCATACAGTTTAGTTAACACATTTCCAACGGTTAAGGAGTTACAAAGTAAAACGGGAATTCATGCAAGGGCAGGAAATTCATAAAGTAAGTAAGCCAGAGTTGTAGTTCATGCACATGATACATTGCCCCATTATTATACACAGTATCTCTACCTATATATATAGGCAAATCACGGTGGGACAGCTAAATTTGACTACACAAAGTTAGTGGGTCTGATTCAGTATGTTACTTGGGCTTAACCCAATATATATTTATATATACGAGGGCGAGTTAATAAGTAACCAGCCCATTTACGATTGACTGTGACGGTCAGGAATTTCATGCCTTGTTTCAATACATATTTTATACATGGAGGCAAAATTGCACACGTACCGAGTTATTCTTTAATAAGATATTGAATGTCAAACATAGCTAGTAATGCAAAGGCATGCTTTTCATCTAAAGTTGAGTACCGAGCTGTAATTCGGTAATTCAGCACCATTGTATGCTCAGGTTAAATTCTGGGTAGGGGGAAACGTCTTTAATTGACGAAGCCAGGTCTGGACGCCCACTGGATTCCACCGAAGAAGAAATGTGTAACAAAGTTCGGGATCTGGTATACTCTGATAAACGAATTCAGGTGGAAGAAATAGCGAAGGCATTAGGCATTTCTCATGGTAGCGTTTCAACAATCTTACATGATCGTTCAGGTATGCGCAAGCTAACAGCCCGTTGGGTCCCCAAATCCCTTAGCGATGAAGCCAGGCCGGGTAGCGCAATGGGTAGGGCACCTCACTCTTAAGTCAGATTTCCTGGGTTCGAATCCCGGTCTGGCCAAATACTTTCGTTTCTCCTTCCGCTGATTCAAGAAGGGCAGTGGTCAGTTACTGGCAAAGTATGTGCACTTAGTACTGGTTAACCGCTTAGGAGGTCTTAGCCTGCCCATGAATAGTGTGGTTCGGTTAACTGACCGTCCCGACATCACCTTAGTTGTTTACCGTGGACGTTAAGCATCAAATCAACCAACCAACCAACCTTAGCGATGAGCAAATGGCAATCAGAGCATCAATATGCAGCGCCTTGTTGAAGCGTTTTAGGTCAAAAGATGATTTTCCTTTGCGTGTTCTGCTGGTCCAATATTTCTATACAAATGCCAATAATCTGTATAAAATGACCCAATATTAATATATAATGGCCCAAGCTTTGTATATGATAGCCCAATATTGTTGTGTAAATGTGACTGTCCTATATCTACATTTATGACCCAACGTTTATATATAATTTCCGTAGGTCTGAAAACAAACAATGACACAGTATTTGTATATAAACCATGACCCAATATTTGTATTGTTTATGGGATTGCAATTCCCTTGTCTGTTTTTCTCTTAGAAAGTTATATTCCTCAGTTCTTTTAATTACTGTATTTCTGTCCTTAAAATGGAGCAGTTTGTTGCATCCCGGAGAAGCAAATGAAATGACCAGCAATGTGGGCCTTGGACAGGCTGCTCTTTTATGCCCCAGTCACACACACATATACCGATTCTGCAGATGCTTTGGATGGCCCGTCCATATCTATTCGTATCTATCCATTTAATCCGTAATGGATCCGTATCGCATCCGCAGAGTCCGTTACTGTCCGTATCATATACGCAGGGTCGGCAGGATCCGAGTCGAAATCTTGAAAAGGTTCAAATTTCGGGCGCGGATGAGTAAACCGTAAAAGTCCGTAACTGAACGAATTTATCTGCATCTCTCCGTATCTAATCCGTTTCTCAGCCGTATCTATTCCGTATCTTATCCGTAACTGAATCCATCATTCCGCAGTCCCAAGTTGAAGACTGATACGGTTTCATACGGATCTTTACCTTTAGTTACGGAAGTTATGGGTCATTTCAGGGTCATTAATGAGGGTCTAGTAATCGTAACCTCAAAGTATGGCCCTTGCTTCTGCTCTCGAATGTGTTTAGTGTTCTGTGCTCATGAAGGATTAGATTTTTATTTAAATTTGTATACCTGGATCCAAACTATAAATTGGGTAAAGGTAAAGGTTTCCTATAGCCTAATGACCGTAGGGGCGGTTGCTTGGGTGGGGGTGGGGGGGAGTGGTAGGTGGTTAGGGTCAATGCATCTTGGGCATTGCATATGAAAGGCGAAGCCCATCTCTCTCCTTTTGCTGCCTTGTCCTTCCCTGATTTGAAAAAAAGAACCTATTTACTGCTTGGTTGACATAGATATTCTGTCGGCAGTTGATAAAGTAGATATTATTCTAATCCTTCAAGAACACTGCACACATTCGTAGGAAGGTACATGGACCATACTTCGAGAATTTGGCTACCCAAACCGTATCAGTGACCCTGATATGATTTGGTTACGAAAACCAGAGAAAGCATAATGTAATATCTTAATTTTGATATGGCAGTAAATTCAAGGACGAATTTGTACCATAAAAGGTCTAAAAGGAAAAAAAGTAATAATCTAGACTATAAATCTAAACCAATCAAAAATTTCTGATTTCTCAGAACATTTTCTTGACCTCAAAGGAATATTAAAAAAATCTGCACTATAGATGACGTACGGGGAGACGTTTTACGGTCGTGGCACGGCACGACACCAGTGGCACTGAAGTAAAATATAAATCTAAAAGAGTTCATTCAAGAGTACAGAACACATTCGAAAGAAGGAAGATGGGCCACCTTCGAAGTTTTGGCTACTCAAGCTTGACCAGTAGATATTTATTGCTTCATTTCACCATTAAACTTTGTCCTATATTGGACAACTATGTACATGTAATTGGAATTGATAAAATAATTACTTTGTCCTATATTGGACAACTAATTCGAATTGATAAAAGTCTAATAAGTTTATGAAATGATGGCCCTACTTCAGCCGTTGGCAAGTTCATGAAAAGATGACCCCACTCTTACAAATAACAAACATAACGTCTTCCCATAACTGCACCATACGTCACTGGCATTGCACCGACCCAGCCTCTCTGTTGTCGTAGTCCTTCAGATACAGTTTCTGTCTCTTTGCCCCCCCCCCCCCCGTTACTGGTGTTGTTGCCGTACAGCCGTCTCTCCAAACCATCCTGTAGGTATCTGTAAGTATTGGAACGCAACCTTTTTGTATTGAAACGTTACTGTAGAAAACGGTCCGTTACAGTACGCCGAACGAGACCTGTAACTTCCGTAACTAAAGGTAACGATCCGCTTGAAACCGTATAGGTCCCCAACTTGGAGTGGGACTGCGGAATGATAGGTTCAATAACGGATAAGATACGGAAGAGATACGTATGCGACACGGATAGATACGGATAGATGCAGATATATGCGTATAGTAACGCACCATTACTGTTTACTCGTCCGCGCCCGAATTATGAAACTTTTCAAAATTTCTACGCGGATCCTGCGGACTCTGCGGATATGATACGGACTTTGCGGATCTGATACGGATCCATTGCTGATAAAACGGATATATACGGATGGGACATCTGTAGTATCCGCACAATCCGTATGTGTGTGTGTGTCACTGGAGCATACAAGGAGTAGATACAGATGTGGACGTCGCAGTTAATCTTTTCTATTCTTCTATCCGCTAGGCATTGGCAACAGTCGGCATCTGAAGGTATTTATCCTCATCTGTAGGTTACAGAAGGTTACGGAAGGTTAGTAGTTCGTACCTATTCGTATCAATACGCATCTATTGGTAACTATATCCGTAAATTCATTAAATAAAATTAGGCCACGCCCACAAATTCTGCGGATAAACTAAGGATTTTATCTGCAATTATCCGTAATGTGTGTGTGTGACTGGGGCTTTATGAGCTGCCTGGTCTGGACCTGTGCTGCTTGTTAAGATCTAATTGTTCTCTTAATTACCATATTTCTGCCCTAAAATGGGGCAGTTTGGTGCATTCCAGGCACGCAATTGAAATGGCCAGCAGTGTAGTCCTTGGACAGGCTGCTCTTCTATGAGCTGTCTGGCCTGGATATGTGCTGCAAGTTAAGATCTATTTGATCTCTTACTTACCGTATTTGTGTCCTAAACTGGGGTAGTTCGGTGCATTCCAGGGAAGCAATTGCAATGGCCAGCAATGTTGGCCTTGGACAGGCTGCTCTTTTATGAGCTACCTGGCCTGGATTTGTGCTGCTGGTTAAGATCTATTTGATCTCTTTAAAACCATATTTCTGTCCTAAAATGGGGCAGTTTGGTGCATTCCGGGGAAGCAATTGAAATGGCCAGCAATGTGGGCCTTGGACAGGCTGCTCTCTTATGAGCTACCTGGCCTGAATCAGTGATGGTATTGGATTCTTTTAATCTCAACAGACCAGGTATGATCATTTTTAGGGCAATTATGATAATAAGGAAGGTAAAAGAAAACATTATATAATTCTGATTTTGGTATTTAATGTTGTTAAAACATCTGTGTATTCAGAAAACGGAAAGTAAACGGGTCATTGTGGGTACATTAAATGCAAAAACAAATTCGTGCGTGACTTTAGTACCCACAGAAAAAGCATGTTCTTCAGCTCAGAAGACAAAAATGACGCCATGTTTTGAAAACAAATAGTGTAAACATTCTATGTGGACAGGAGTATTTTATCTTTTTAGAACTAATCAGGTATGCATCAGCGGCAAACTAAATAGCAAAATATAGATAAACCTATAAACATACAAAATGGAGTAGTGTTAGAGGAAGACACTGTTTGGAAATGTGTTTTCAACTTGGTTTACGTCCACGATAACAGTAAGGGAAAAGATAGAGGCTTAAAAAATCAGGGCTATATGATAACATAAATTAAAAATCCATCATATCGCCCTGAATTCAGTGCTACCACAATTCCATTCAATTTAATACTTGTCCTGGGTGCTCAAAAGTTTTTAACAGCCCTTTGACTGTATTGTCTCGCAAGTAGTCAACTCTTTCACTCAACTCAACACAAATTTATTTGCAAATCACAGTTAATCACTGGTTATTTTCTGTCTACAGAGGCAGGGCCAGGGGGTGGGGAACTTGTCAGCTTTTATGCAAAATGAAAGAAGCTAAAAGCTAATTAACAAGGCAAAATCAATTTACCTTTCATCAGCTAGTTGTCAAAGTGAACACATTCCAGTAATACTTTTTCTTGTAAATCTCGCCATACCCTTGTAACAATTAGAAAATAGAATGCTAGGCAGATTTAGTAATCATGTCTGCCATCTTAGTTTTTTTTATTCCCAATCCGTACTCCCCAGGAGTCTGGTGCATTGCTATAGGCGCCACCCACGTCATGGACCCTTGGATGCATGGAATACACTGTGGAGCTGAAATTAGTACATCAAGATCTGTGAAACTGGCATGCTTTAGACCAGGATCTTTCTATAGGATACTCACAGGGTTGTAGAAAAGACCCAAATTTCTTGATGCCCAACCCATACTATGAATTCTAAACAATAAATGTAGACCATGATCAGATGCTACATTCTGCTGCATCTGATCCTGGTCTGCACTGTCTGTCATGTACTACATATTAACTAGTTTATAAGATTGCAGTTATGTATGACCCGTACTGCAATGGCCGTTATTAATTTTAGTGCCTTTATCTGCTGTTAGAACTGTTTCAACCCATAAGACGCATCCTAACATGACGGATAAATGGTTGACTGGGATGTAATGAATCATGCTAAACAAATAATATCAGTGCTACCTGAACAATATTTTTTGGGCAGTTCGGTGGTGCAAACTTGGTAGTGATCACCACTGATGCAGTGCATGGCGGATGACGGGGGGGGGGGGGGGGGGGGGGGGGGGGCGGACGAGTGGGGGGGGGCATAGAGGGAAATGTTTTATGGCCTTTAATCACTGTAAAAACTTAAATTATATGAGCTCTAACTGTATAACTGATCTCAATCATTAATAAAACTGATAATTACTCTTTGGTGAAAACCCCGCAGGGTTTTTCTCCGAATTCATTTTGTGGGGGAAAAACCCCATGGGGGTTTTCCCCTGCGGGTTTTTTTTTATTTTGCTTGAAAGGCTTCAAATGATGAGAAAAACTTCAATTCAGCTTCTTTATTGTTTTGTTAAGCAATACAATTGAAAACAACCCTTTTTATTTTTTAAAAAAAAACCCTGCGGGGTTTTTCCCCCACTATCTGAAATGGGAGAAAAACTCCGCGGGGGAAATTAAAGGTTGGAATTAAGCCATACCTAGACTGGCTCCCTGTCGTATGTTCATTGATTTAATAAGGATGTTCTGACCAAGAGAAACAATCCAAACATTGTTTTCCCATCAGAGTTGTCTTTTCTTTCAGCCCTTAGAACATACGACTGGTTAAAATAGAGAGTGGGTGTCTCAAGGATTCTTGAGACGCTGTAAAGTACACCTGCTCCCAGATATATAAATAGCTACTGCTAAGAGTTTACAGATGTTAATGTTGATAGTGGTAATGACCCTTATCTAATTTAGGATCAGCAGTGAAAGGTACAACTCATTGATAAGAATGCTGTACACAGCAACACACACATATTATTATTCTGTTTGACATCTTCTACATGGCTATATTTTGTAATTTCATCAGACTCTGCACTGTTTGCTAGGATAAAATTGGTACTCAAAGAAAGAAATACAATGTGTTATTTGAAAATTATAACCTGTAATCCCTTGATATTTATAGTTAGCCACCCCAAACTGTTGTATCAAAAATAGATGGAATAATTCATTACATAACATAATCATAAAAAGCATGCGCGGATCCAGAAAGTTTTTTATCAGGGGGGTCCAACTTTGAGAAAGCTTTTTTTAAGTTAATGAGTGGATCCAAATACCACTAAAATCGGGCCATTATCGGCCCGCCAGCGAAGCGCCATTTAAATGGCGTTTCGCTGGCGTGCCGATGGTGGCCCAAACATTGAATGCTGGCTTGGAAGCTTTGTGATTTTTCAGGGGATCCGGACCAGTATTGCTAAGAAACCCTATATTTTTTCTGATTTTTCAGGGGGGGTCCGGACCCCCTGCCCCCCTCCCCCTCTGGATCCGCACATGAAAATGGTTAAGCTGTTTATCTGCCACAGAAAAAAGTGGCTTTCGCTTGGATGGCCCGGTCCTATCTCTTGACAAACGCTTTGTTACCTTATGGCCGTGTGTCTCTTTGAGCTGTTGTTGTGTAGACGTGTATGTTTCTTTAAATGTTTCTAAAGACCTATTAATTGTTTGCAATCTGAGTGCACAGGTTCTACAACATATGCCACTGTGACCGTCAGGTGATATTTTTATTCCAATTAACCTTTCAATTAAAATAAACAGATCAGTTTCTGTATCCTTAGCACTCTCCGGTTTGTGTCTATCTTTACGGTTATGTTTCACTTCACCACATAAAATGCACATGAACT
The DNA here is from genome assembly GCA_964019695.1 of Loripinus fragilis. Lineage (NCBI taxonomy): Eukaryota > Metazoa > Mollusca > Bivalvia > Lucinida > Lucinidae > Loripinus > Loripinus fragilis. The sequence continues at coordinate 51,027,233 of OZ026524.1, forward strand.
GTTTTTTTTGTTGGTGTAAGTTTTATCACGATCGTTTCTTTAGTTGGTGTTGCTGAATCCATTTTTATAAACTTATAAATTTGTCTGAGACTTTTAAAAACAACAACAAAATGACTGCATCAAGCTAAGAACAGGATCAGCATAGGCATCCTCACATTTTGGCAGTCTTCACTGCCCACATGAAGAAAGAGTGTGTCCTTGTCTACTTTTTTAAAGACAGTGAAGGCTCAGGTTATACTGAATTCATGCTCGGGCTGATCAGCCCAGGCTAAGCTGATCCTTCACCGAGCACGCCCTTTTTTTCATATTTTGTCTAAATTTAGTATTTTACTATATAAATTATTCACTCCACACTGGTCTTATGCTCTGGCTGATCTGCTTGGGCTTATCAGAGTCTTCACAGGGCAAACACTTTTTTCATGCTATGTCTCAAGTATTCTAATTTATTAGTTCCATTTTTTCTCCCTGTCCAGAAAATAAAACATGTGTTCTAGCCAGAATACTCTCACTCAGCTCAAGGTAATAAATCAGGAACACCGTATCAAATTTGTTTCAGATGGAGGATAAAGATCTGTTTATTTTATGGCACCTCTAGGTTTCTCCTAAATGATTAACAGTTAATCTCTGTTTAGTTCATGTGTACTTTATAGGTGTTTTTCTACTTATAATACCAGTCGTCAAACTCAGCCATCATTAGATTGAGAAATCAATGAAAAAATATTTTTGAGTATGAATAACCAAGTTTGACGAAGAGAGCCAGTCTAAGCCATACCAATCATTTTCTGAAATAATAACAATCAAACAAACTTATTTCTTGAACTTATTTTGATATTATTTTTTTTAAAAAAAACCTGCGGGGTTTTTCCCCCATTTGAAAATGTGGAGGAAAAACCCCGCACAAGGTTTTAAAAACCCCGCGGGGTTTTCGAAAAACCCCGCGGGGTTTTTAACTTTGACCTTTTTTTTCACTATGACAGAATTTTTATTTTGGGGTCTAAATGCATATATTTTACTAATTTAAGACTGTATTTATGTTTTAAAGTGGTTTTGAGTATTCTGTACCACTAGAAAGGTGATGTGATTTTGCCAAATTCTGGTGCGGCAAAAAAAAACTGGTGGCTGTTACACGTGGTCTGAAACCAGACTTATATTATGGTAGTGTTCCATGACATATGGTGTATATGCTGCGTGTACATGCGCAATGTTCAACATCACATTGAGCTTATCGTACTCAAAGCAGATAGAAAAGAGAGTTTGGTATTTCACATACGTGAACAGCTAAGGCGCAGACAATCCCGCACTTTTGAGACAAAAACGCCGGGTTTGGTCTCGATCCAAACTGTTTGGCACTTAAACATCGTTTTGCTAGAGTGTGCTCTAATGTTGATGACCTCAACACTTAACTGCTAAATTATTAAAACAAGGTTATAGATATCATAAAATTCGAAAAGCATTTTCTAAATTTTACTACAGACACTCAGAGTTAATTGTTAAATACAAAATTGGGTTAAAAACTCTTCTGCAACAAGGCATATCAGAACCTATGGTGATTTAGTCTATAAATTCAAACGAATTGTTGGAAAACCTAATTTTAGTGATCAATTTAAAAAGATAGTAAAACGTTATATAAGGGTTTGATATAATTTAGATATCATGCGACAGTCTGCATGCCTAGTTTTAAACCCAATCACGGTTTATAGCTATGGTTTCCTCTTTAATTGCACGACGGTGGGTCATGCCTCAGACTTTATGACGGCTCTGACGTAAAGCTTTAATCGGTGGGTTGGTGCCTGATGCTTATCTGTAGCATGACCCACCATGGCTCAACTTGAGGTTTCTTTTAGCTCTGACTATCTGTGAGTCATGAGCCCTCTTCTTTGTTTCATCATGGAGTGATAATTTGATTAGAGTGTTTTCCATGATGATACATTGCATTAGTTAGATGGCCTCCATGCGAGCTGAACATTTCTTGTACTTCAACAACAGCAGATTTTAGGGCGAAGATTTGGTACCAGTAAAATGCATTTAAGCCCCCCCCCCCCCCCCGGTGGCTTAGGCTGCTGTCCGTTCTAAGGCGGTGGTTCTGTTGTTGTTGACTTTTTGTTTATTGTTACTCCCATTGTGGGAGTCTGTAATTGTTCTATGTTTTGTTGTACGTTACTTTATGTCCATTCTAGTATTGCAATCATCTTGATGGAGAAGAGAGAGCTGATTGCTTTGCTTAATTTGTCTTCCTGGTGTCTCGTGATGGTTGAGCGGCTCTTCCTCGCGGTGCCACGGGGTTGTCTGCAGTTTGTGATTATGGTATTTCCTGATCATACTCACTTACTATTTTTTATCGTTATTGTTGAAAGATTGTTTTAGAAACAGTTAATCTGAAAACACCTCGAGATAACAAAATGTCCTGATTTTTTTTTACCATGAGACTAAGCTCAGCCGCACCAGAGCTTCCGTGACTCGGTTTGAAGTATGAACGTGGCGGTAGAACCAGATCAAAAAATGAATAATGCAGTCCCACTGGATAGTTGAGCACTGCAATAGTGCGGCTTTCGTAGCGCTGTTCATATTACATTTACATATTATTCAGAAAAAAAGGAACAGAACAGATTATTTATTTGACGTAAACTATACTGTTTCTAGTCAATCAAATACAATTACAAGTATTAGCTTTTCAAAAAAGCTGGCGGTCGTTTAGCCCTATCATTGTCTGTATTCTTGCCCACTGGATGCTCCCATTTTGAACTTCTGATGGCAGTGGTAAAGGTGTGTGACGCTCCATGACCTTAAATGCATTAAGACACGAGTTTGGCATTCCTACTTAAAGTAATATAGGAGATATACTCCGGATATGATACGAACATTCAAACACTTAGGACACTAAGGACAGGCAGTTTCATTACTATATGCCTCCCTTTGGGGGCATAAAACCTGTTTGTCATGACCGTAATTAGACAGTGCCTGAATTCATCGTAAAGCTGTGTGATCAGATATGGATGACAATCACATAAGTACGTTTACTGATGTGAAGTTCGCTCGCACTCTTTGCCAATCAAGGACGTTTTGACTTTGGGACGTTTTAATTTAGCCAGCTTTTTTGAAAAGCTAATACTTATTGCGTTTATATAAGCGACAGGGCAAATTGACGCATTCTTTGTGAAACAAGCTTGCCTCGCGCTATAGGTAGCCCTACAGATTTCACGGACAGTTTACTTCGCGCTGTAGGTCAGCCCACGATATTTGGTACCCCACTCGTTGTTCGGCAGCGAATAAAATATAGCATGAGCATGGCATAAAGGTTTGGTCGAAACCTGAATTTGATGTGTGTTTTGAATGATGTTTATATAAGCGGCCGGCCATGGCCGACCGCAATAATTTACATATCAAGCTCACAAATACTTTTAAAACACTTTAATCAAGTTGTAGTGCTTATCTAACGATCTTGGCCTAGCCCATATATGCCAATAAAACTGCGGCATTTTGGGTTTAGGCGTATGTTATGACTTATTCAAATGTTAGACTTTTTGATAATTTCAAATCAAATCAGTTCCATCATCCATTTCAATAACTGGAGGCTGAGCCCCATTCCATCATCCAGTCAGCTCCCAACAACACAAAAAGTGCCTTTGGCGTCCCTTTCGTGCAGATATGGTGCTGACTCAGTTCTGTATGGTAGCTCAGTTGGACCCTACAGATTGGTATATCATATAGAAAAAACTATTATATAAAGCTGACAATTATATAGGACGAAAAAAATGTCATTATATGTTATATGTTATGAACTCATAACATTGCAAAAAGATACAAAAATAAAAATTCGAATTGTATCGTTTTAAAGTGTATCTTTTAACTATGCTGCTGCTGCATGTACTCGATTGGGCAAATATATGATTTTCAACTGTAAGTCAGGTTCGTCATCTCACTGTGATTGTGTACAAAGTATAACAGTAGAAAAAGTGGACGCATTTCTTGAACTCAAAATATTTAAGAACAATTGTTCAACGATGTTGAGAATGCACTTTCAACCAATAAAGCAATGTCACATGACTATATGGACAGGTATAAGGGATAGCAACCTAAAGGAATAGCAACCTATCATCTACTTTATGTAGGGAGTAGGTCAATAGGGGGCGAGGTCATCCTCCATTAACCATTCAATCAAGCCATGCAATGCCATTCATAACCTCTGACGATACTTTGGTATAAAATGTCTGAACTGAAAGAGAGCCAAAATCATAAAGCCTTCGGTGACAAAATGTTAAAACGCAATATTACAAAAATCAAGTATCAACTCGAGAAAAATAAATCTTTACATGTGGGTAAAGTATGACTTTTCAAAAGTGTCGCCTTCTGACTTTCTTCAAAATGACATTTTTTTAGAAAAATAACACAAAAAATCAGGAATACCTCAGTCAGGATCAAACAATCTGGATCCAGATCAGGTCCGATGTCAGTGATTTTATTTGGCCATTTTTAACGCCTTATATGGGTGTCATTCCCAGTCCAAAAATGGCCTTTTTCCCAATTCCATGTATTTTAGTACTTATTTTCCCATTTTTATTATATATATTTTCCCAAATGTGAAGGAAAAGGTAGCTTCCCAAAATCCCAAATAAATTCACTGGATGTGATTGTTGGGACCGATCTTGGTCTATTTTAACTGTTTAAACGCCAAGCCTGATCTCGATCCAAACTGTTTTTGGTTGACACTAGCAGATACATGTAGTTTCTTCATTTTTGCGGCATTCTATTTGCTTTAACCCTGTTTTCACTTAACGGATTCTTCCTTCTGATTAGATGCATTAATTTTGGAACGGTCCATTATATATATAGAGGGGTCAAAGCTTATAATTTAAAAAAAATACATTTCTTTCTCTGAGGATCCCTTTTTGTCATACATGTAGCAAGCAGTGTAGACCCTGATGAAATGCGTTATTTCGTCTAGGTATTCACTGTTTGTCAGACGGTACGCATTAATGTGTCACCAGTATAAACGGTTCATCAATTAATTTTCGAAAAAAATAATTTATTTGTCTGCTGATATGATAACGATGCTTAATATGTATCCCCCAAAATCGGTCCTTGTATCTAAAGCTTTGGTCAATAAAGCGTACAAACTGTCTTGCAGTCAGTTACAATGTATAGCTGTTCAATAATCAATATTTTACTGTGATGAACCTATGGTTACTATCCTAGTTGTCAGTCAGCGCTGAACAAACTCATATGATTGATGCTGATTGGATTTATCAAAAAAGAAAGCAACGCTTGGATGTGTGTACATATCCAACGTGTCAGCTAGATTTGGGTGTCAAATATCATGTAAACAAAGACATCCTAAAATAAAACTTACATCCGCTGCCCCAGTCATGTATATTCCATGTAACAAATAAAATTGTTCATATTCCTCTATGTCTTGTGACCTTCAAAATTTTGACTTAAAGTTTTCAATTTCGTTGCCATCTTTGAAATTAAATGAAAGATGGTTCTTCATGTGAAGATGATTCATATGAAATATCAAGCCTTATTCTAAATGATGTATACTGGGTCCGGGTTGAAAGTCAGTAAAGAAGAGTGCAAAAGCCATCATTGTGAGATCAAAGTGGTACTTTCAAAAGACTAGCGGTACTTTCAAGTCTGATGATCTCCAGACAAAATGATAAAGCTCATTATCTATTTCTACTCAAAGCATCTACATTTCATACGCACTTGATGATGAGCATTTTTTCATGAGCCATACATATGATGATCATAAGATGATGATGAATATTTTTTCATGAGCCATACATATGATGATGATATGATGATGATGATGATGAAGATCATTTTTTCATGAGCCATACATATGATGATGATCATTTTTTCATCAGCTATACAGATGATGATGATGATGATGATGAGCATTTTTTCACGAGCCATACATATGATGATGATGATGGTGATGATGATGATGAGCATTTTTTCATGAGCCATACATATGATGATGATGATTATGAGCATCTTTTCATGAGCCTTACATATGATGATGATGATGGTGATGATGATGATGAGGATGATGATTGTGAGCATTTTTTCATGAGCCATACATATGATGATGAGCATTTTTTCATGAGCCATACATATGATGATGATGATGATGATGATGATGATGATGATGAGCATTTTTCATGAGCCATAATTATGATGATGATGATTATGAGCATTTTTTCATGAGCCAAACATATGATGATGATGATGGTGATGATGATGATGATGATTATGAGCATTTTTTCATGAGCCATACATATGATGATGAGCATTTTTTCATGAGCCATACATATGATGATGATGATGATGATGATGATGATGATGATGATGAGCATTTTTTTATGAGCCATACATATGATGATGATGATGATGATGATGATGATGATGAGCATTTTTTCATGAGCCATACAGATGATGATGATGATGATGATGATGATGATGATGATGAAGATGATGATGATGATGATGAGCATTTTTTTATGAGCCATACATATGATGATGAGCATTTTTTCACGAGCCATACATATGATGATGATGATGATGATGATGATGATGATGAGCATTTTTTCATGAGCCATTATACATATGCTGATGATGATGATGATGATGATGAGCATTTTTTCATGAGCCATACAGATGATGATGATGATGATGATGATGATGATGATGATGATGATGATGATGATGATGATGTTGATGAGCATTTTTTATGAGCCATACATATGATGATGAGCATTTTTTCATGAGTCATACATATGATGATGATGATGATGATGATGATGATGAGCATTTTTTCATGAGCCATACATATGATGATGATGATGATGATGATGATGATGATGATGATGATGATGATGATGATGATGATGATGATGTTAATAAGCATTTTTTCTATGAGCCATACATATGATGATGATGATGATGATATTCAGCATTTTTTCATGAGCAATACATTTGATAAAATCTGTTACATTTCATTGAAACTTTTAACTAGATAGCTATGGTTACAAGAGTGACTGGTCATCTGAGGCTGGACAAAAGATATTTCAAGGAGCTGTCATTCATCCAGGTAGCTTTGACAGGACTGTGTTTGAATAATGTCTATAATAAACTTTAATTTATTGACTGTTGAAAGGAAAGTTGTTGTGACAAGTCAAATAATTGTAACCCGGTTCAACAAAGTTTGTACGCTTAACTGACCGCTGCTGTATCTATTTTCATAATGCGTGTATGACAGGAGTGAAGTTTCACATATACGGAGGTTCAAACCTTCGCTGCCTGCCTTTGCGATTAAGATTATAAATTCATGAGCTGGGTCACATGACCGTTCTGATTATATCACAACCAATCATAGAATGCATTTTTCCAAGTAACATTAACGGTAGGTCGTAGATAAATCCCAAAGACTGGTCCTTAGTAGTCGCGACAAGTCTTACATCTCCGAGATTCGTGACTAATCGCGCGATTCAGTGATCGCGCGATCTCGTGTGACCGAGGCTTAAAATATAGGGTCTCACATGTGATTTAACCTCAGCTAAGTATGGTGACCTCAGGCCAATACTATTGACCATTCCTCTATATTAATTTGGCTTCGATCAATGCACTATAGTTAATTTATAAAATATCATACAGAACGGGATGATAAGAATGTATGCATTGTCTTATTACATAGAAATAGCTTTGTCACAGTTTAGGGCCGATATAAGTTATTTTCTTCACTTGACAGCTCTTGGGGAGACCGACTTAAATAATTATGGAGTCGGTATGCACGAATGTATTACTAAGCTATTTGGGCACTGTAAAGGTGGTTTCTCACGGAAGAGTAATTAAGACTTGTCTAACTTTAACAAATAGATGCTAAAAATAGAGCACGTTTTTTTCTCTCGAAAGTACCTGTATCATCTTGCACGAAACAAAACATATTATTTGCACGTAACTCTTAAAATGCCAGCAAATTAGCTATATCCAAAAATGTATGTTTATTATAATAGCCTTAAAAGCATCAGGGCGTGAATGCACTAACAATAATGAACTGCTCCATAAAATAGGGGTGTTACAACGTTATGCCATGCAGTTATTCGTATTTACAAGTGAACTTTTACAATCGATTCGATGGCGCAGTAAGTATAATGGTCTTAAAACAGAGTTGAGGGCTTGAGCCCAAGGTTGAGGGTTCGAGCCCCCGTTAAACCGTTTTTTATTTTTTTTATTTTTTTTGCTTTGGCAAAGAAGCAGGAATCTTTCGCGATTTACATGTTTGCGAAAAAGCATGTTCTGATGTAATATGCACATGTAAAGCGACTTCACTCAGTAAAATGGCGAGGCGTGTATGGAGATAAAGCGACGATGCAGGAGCTATTATTGAAAAAGTGTACAAGTTCTGCATGGAAGAAAAGAAATCTGGAATCGTGTATGGTACAGGACTGCAGCACTCACTGGCGTTAGCAGGTCTACCGCTCAGAAAATTGTGGAAGAGAAGTAGCAAGCCTGGGTCGAGTCGTCAATATTTTGGCAATATTTTCTAATGCTAATATTCTAAAAAAATAAGAGAACAAAAAGATGCCACATAAAAGGTATCGGTTGTCCGTTAGTGATTTCGATTAATATTGACATTTTTGACCAAGAAACAGAAAAATAAAAAAGAAGAAAAAACGATCAGACTGGAACCCAGGCTAGACGAGCAGCACCACCGTCATCTACGTCGAAAGTGTCACTGGATGGCTATGACCAGGGTGTTGTACAGTGGACCATCGCCAGCATGTACTCCTTGAAGAAGGTTCTGTCAACCCTTGATAACATCAGAACAGAGCTCAAACAGAGTATTGGTTACACTGGCAGCAAGGGTCGTCTTCGCAAAGATCTCCTTCATACGAAGTCTGCTTACACACGCTGTGGGGTGAATCAAAAAGTGCTGATGGAGAGACAAGATGTAGTCCTCAGCAGAATCAGATACCTTCGCATGGTCAGGGAGTTGAGAGAGGCGGGTTACACAGATGAAACTTACGTTCATACCTGCCACGCTGTCCCAAAATGCTGGCAAGATTCTAAAGGTAATTAAAGAATAGTGGAATTGTACGACCCTTGGGTCTGCACTATAATCACTAATTGAGTTCGTCTGCTCGTCCGTCCGTTCGCAGTTCGTGAAAATATTCATAGCTCTTGACCACATAGTATATTTTGATCACATTTTGCATGCATATGTCATTCCATAACTACTGCCATGCTACGCCACTTTTTTTATGGAAGAGGGTTCATTCAAATTGGCAAACATTCAACGTTGGCCGTGCATATAACTGTCTGTTAGTTTCACTTTACATAAAATTGATTTATTCTATGTACAAAATATGCTTAACTGTTATATTTCCAGGTTAAAGAATGATCATACTCCATGCTGGGTACAATGAGGGATTCGTAACCAACGCACGAAAAATCGTTTTACTTTCCTATATTAAGATAATTAAACATCAATAGATGCATAAAATTGCAAGAAAAAAAGCAAGTCCGAATTGAGGCTCGAACTCACGAATTCGCTTGTTTCAGGCGAGCGTTTTAACCTCTGAACCAATGAGACAGATATAAATTCAATGTAGCTTTTAAGAATATAAAGATTTTTTACAAACAGTTTACTGTAAATTATAACAGTTAACGGTAAACTATCTGCTCAACCCAGGAACATGGACTCGACCATAGGTCAATACTGAGAGGTCACAAATGAATAATAGTTAACGTACCGAGGCAAAACAGTTTGGACCGAATCATACTAATCCTGAAGGAGAAGCCTGATCTGGATCCACACCGTTTGGCAAAGTGGCTTCAAAACATTTACGCAGACGGCTAAAACAGACGGCCTTTGTTGTATTGGCGTTTAGAGGGTTGATAAAGGTGAGTTTCAGTTTATATTCGTTCAAGATAATTTTGATAAAACACATGCACGTCTGCGCGGCTGCAACCACTTATTAATCAGGCTTACTCTAATACTACCTGATATCCCAAATAGCCGAGCTACGCCCAGATATGAATATTAAAATTGACGCATTTACAGTGACACAAAAGCTCTGTTATGCTACACTTCGAAAATCCTAGCTATTTTTCCCAGTGCGTTTTCAATTTATCGTATGTATTGTTTTTAATAGCAATCAGCTTTTCAGTCTCAAGGAATTAATTCACGTAATTTTTCCAAGCCGTGATATTTAAATTGGAAGAATTTATTCGGCATGTATATATATAGTGTCGTGTAAGTATTAATATATAGTTTAGTGGTTGCATCGCTGCTGATGTACTTGGAATACCAAAAAGTGCTCTATGCTTGTTAACATTTACCATATAATGACATTTATCAAAAATCCATTGTTCCATACTGTCCCAAAATTGATTGACGACATGACAGTGCCAAAACAAATGCTCGATTTTCTCGTGGTCTAAGTTGCAAAAGGAATATAGATGATTTTGTCTTAGTTTTGTTTTAGGAGCATGTTAACATACCTGAGGGGGTAATACCATGCTCATACCGTTGTCATGAGATGATGACAAGTGACTGAGCATATTTCATACCTGGCATGGGTATCACCATGCTCTGACCGTTGTCAGGCGACGATGGCAACTGACGGTGAATGTTTCATATCTGAGGGGGTATTGCCATGCTCTGACTGTTGTCATTAGGCGATGACAACTGACGGAGCATGTTTCATACCTAAGGGGTATCAACATGCTCTGACCGTGGTCATGAAATGATGACAACTGACGGAACATGTTTCATACCTGAGAAGGTATAACCATGCTTTGACCGTTGTCATGAGATGATGACAACTCACGCAGCATGATTCTTACCTGAGGGGATATCATTATGCTCTGACCGTTGTCAGAAGACGATAATAACTGACGGAGCATGTTTCATAACTGAGGGGTTGTATCACCTTGCTCTGACCATTGTCATGAGACGATGACAACAGTCAGAGCATGTCTCATACCTATGGGGGGGTATCATTATGCTCTGACCGTTGTCAGAAGACGATAATAACTGACGGAGCATGTTTCATAACTGAGGGGTTGTATCACCTTGCTCTTGAGGGGTTATCATTATGATCTGACCGTTGTCATGAGATGATGACAACTCACGGAGCATGTTTTTTACCTGAGGGGGTATCACCTTGCTTTGACCGTTGTCATTAGATGATGACAACTCACAGGGCAGGTTTCTTACCTGAGGGGTATCATTATGCTCCAACCGTTGTCAGAAGACAATGCCAACTGACAGAGCATGTTTCATATCTGAGGGTGTATCACCTGGCTCTGACCGTTGTCAGAAGAAGATGACAACTGACGGAGCATGTTTAATACCTGAGGGAGGAATCACCTTGCTCTGACTGTTGTCATAAGATAATGACAATTGACGGAGCATGTTTTATATCAGAGGGGTGGTATCACCTTGCTCTGACCGTTGTCATGAGACGATGACAACTGTCAGAGCATGTTTCATACCTAAGGGGATATCATTATACTCTGACCGTTGTCATGAGATGATGACAACTTACGGAGCATGTTTCATACCTTAGGATCAAACACCATGCTCTGGTCGTTGTCATGAGACGATGACAACTGACGGAGCATGATTTATAATTCAGGGGATATCACCATGCTCTGACCGTTGGCAACAGACGATGAAAACTGACAGAGCCTGTTTCATATCTGAGGGGTGTCACCATGCTCTGACCGTTGTCATGAGACGATGACAACTGACAGAGCCTGTTTCATACCTAAAAGGGCATCAATATGCTCTGACCGTTGTCATCAGACAATGACAAATGACAGAGCATGTTTCTTGCATAGGATATAAAGGGCATATATAGCAATGCTCTTACCGTCGTCATGAATGATAACTTAATAGTGACCTTGAGTACATGTACCTTCAATGGAAGGCTTTAGAGTGACCATTGAGTACTTGTTCCATCACTAGGAGGCTTTATAGTGATTCTTGATTTCCTGTACCATTACAAGGAGGCTTTATAGTGAATCTTGAGTACATATACAATCACAAGGAGGCTTTATAAGGACCCTTGATTACTTGTATCATCACTAGGATATTTTATTGTGACCCTCGAGTATACATACCATCACAAGGAGGCTTAAAATGATCCCTGAGTACATGTACTTGGAGATTTTTAAGTGACTCATGAGTACATGAACCATCACAATGAGGCTTTATAGTGACCCTTGAGTACATGCATCATCACTAGGATGCTTTATAGTAAACCTTGAATGTTCATATGCCATCACTAGGTGGCTTTATAGTTATCCTTGAGTACGTGTACAACGACTAGGAGGCTTAATTGTGACCGCTGAGTACATGTACCATCATTTGGAGGCTTTATAGTGACTTTTGAGTAAATGTACCACCACAAGGAGGTTTTATAGGACCCATGAGTACATGTGCCATTACAGGGGGCTTTCTAGTGACCCTTGAGTACATGTATCATCACTAGGAGGCTATATAATGATCCTTGAGTACTTGTACCATTAAAAAGTAGCTTTATAGTGACACTTATGTACATGTACCATCACTTGGAAGCTTTATAGTGACCCTTAAGTACATGTACAAGCACTAGGAGGCTTTATAGTGATCATTGAGTACATGTACCATCACCATATGAAATCATAGTGACCCTTTAGTACATGTACCATTGCAAGGAGGCTTTATAGTGATTTTTGAGTACATATGTCATCATTAGAAGGTTTTATAATGACCATTGAGTACATGTACCTTCACAAGGTGGCGTTTTATTGACCATTGATTACATTTACCATCACTAAGAGGCTTTAAAGTGACCCTTGAGTATACAAACCAACACTAGGAGACTATATAAAGCCTCTTTAGTACATGTAACATCACTAGGAGTCTTTATATTGGCTCTTGGGTACATGTACCATCACTGGGAGGCTTTTTGTGTCTCTTGAGTACTTGTACCATCACTAGGGGACTTGAGTGCATTTTTCATCGCTAGAATGCTTTATAGTGACCCTTGAGTACATGTTCCATCACCATGAGGATTCAAAGTGACCCCTACGTACGTGCATTATCACAATGAGACTGTTTAGTGACCCTTGAGTACATAAACCATCACTAGGAGGCTTAAATGTGACCCTTGAGTAAATTTATCATCTCAAGGAAGCTCTATATTGATCCTTCGGTACATGCATCATCACAAGGAGGCTTTATAATGGTCTTTTAGTACTTGTACTATCACTAGGAGGCTTTATGATTGACTTTTGAGTACATGTACTATCACTAGGAGGCTTTGTAATGACCCTTGAGTACAGGTACCATCACAAGGAGGCTTTGTAATGACCCTTGAGTACATGTACTATCACAAGGAGGCTTTATAATGACCCTTGAGTACATGTACCACCACTAGGCGACTTTATAGCGATTCTTGAGTACACGTATCATCACTAGGATTCTATATAGTGGATATTGAGTACATGTACCATCACTAGGGGGCTATATAGTGACCCTTGAGTATACGTACCATCACTAGGAGGCTTTAGAGTGTCTCTTGAGTACATGTACCATCACAAGAAGGCTTTATAGTGACACTATTGTACATGTAACGTCACTTTATTGTGACCATTGAGTACATGTACCATCACTAGGTGGCTTAATATTGACATTTCTATACATGCACTATCACTTAGCGCCTAATTTCGAAAATTTAATTCGCCTTGCTCGCCCCCATTTTCTAAAGCTGCTAATTGTTACCTAGTGAATGCTCCATGAAATCAAAATGTTCAGAAAATGCCATATTTACAGACTACAAACAACTCATTAGCTACCAGAGGAGGAAATCGCGATGCTGGTCGAAAACAGATCAAACAAATAATTAGTAATACCCATTTAGCGCCTAAAGTCGAAAATTTAATGCGCGTTGCTCGCTCCCGTTTTCTAAAGCTGCTAATTGTTACCTATTGTCCTGCCAGCCAAAAGTGACAGTGACGTCGAATTTTGCTTACATTTTTTAAGTAAAACATTAACTTGTACACTCCACTTGAGTTAATGCGAATCGATATAGCACTTGTGTATTAATCATATCCTGCTGATAGGATTAATACACAAGTGATCTATCGATTCTTAGTCCCTGATAACTTTGTAAACAAAACCGCGACGTCATTGTCACTCTTGAATTGAAGTTCAGCAGTAAATGCACACTTAAATCAAAATGTTCAGAAAAGGCCATATTCACAGACCACGTACATAGTCAACCCATTGGCTACCAAAGGACGAAATCGCGAGACTGGTCGAAAAATAGATCAGTCACCTAGCGTCTCAAACTCAACTTGCGTTGCTCCCTTCCCTTTGATTAAATATGCAACTAAATAAGCGCTAACTGTTACTTAATACAAACTTAGTACAAACTATCGTCTAAGTAAACATGGCCAGGAAACTCCACACTAAAACACCACAGACATGCGCGGATCCAGAAAATTTGGGCAGGGGTTTTTGCAACGTATTTTTCGGTCATCAACGTATTTGCTAGTTGCTTGAGTATTCTATGACTGTTAAGCTACTGACTTAACATCATTAGGGGTTTCTAAGCCTAAAAGGAGGTTGTACAGGCTCGTCTGAGTCTACACTTGTCAAAATGCCACATTCATGGAAATCACATGTCAAAGCGCATTTCTAATGTAACCTATAGCCACTTGTGATTTTCAAGGTGGTTCCAGACCCCTGTCCCAACTCTGAATCAACGCTTGCCATGCAACCCCTTGGCTACCAGAAGAAGTGGCACATGGTCACAAACAAACCAAGGCATAAGTGGGTATTTAGAAATAATACAACACTTATAGCCACTGTTTTTCTCTTTCGCCAGACCAGCGACATTAAGTAAGCCTATAAGATTATTTCAATTTCAAGTTAAAATGGTCAAATGTTTTTTGATAAATTGAAAATAAATGAAAAATTCAATAAGCAATAGTAAGTCAGTGAAAAAACTTGGCAAGTTATAGTTCAAACCAGCAGACAATAGTTTTGAAAAGAAGATTTCATTAGAATCTGTGCAAAAAAAAATATATAAACTCCTTCATGCATATGTTCAATGTGTCTACACTGTATCGGCAAAGTATCAAATTGCTCCATCAAAAGCTGTGGTAGGAGTTGATCGGCCAATTAAAGGCACTATCCATGCATTATACAAAAGCCAAATAGGGGAATAATCGTCTAA
This sequence comes from Loripinus fragilis, assembly GCA_964019695.1. Classification (NCBI taxonomy): domain Eukaryota; kingdom Metazoa; phylum Mollusca; class Bivalvia; order Lucinida; family Lucinidae; genus Loripinus; species Loripinus fragilis. The sequence goes on from OZ026524.1 coordinate 51,042,466, forward strand.
GTTCCCACAGCTGTCATTTTGTCAAAAAAAATTTCAACCAAACTCCTTCATGCATATGTTCAATGTGTCTATATTGTATAGGCAGAGTATCAAATTGCTCCATTAAAAGCTGTGGTAGGAGTTGATCGGCCCATTAGGTCACCATCTATGCATGTACAAAAGCCTTATTAGGAAAAATAGTCCAAGTTCTCACAGCTGTCATTTTGTCAAAAATTATTTTTCCTGAACCAAACTCCTTCATGCATATGTTCAATGTGTCTACATTGTATACGCAAAGTATCAAATTGCTCCGTCAAAAGCTGTGGTAGAAGTTGATCGGCCAATGAAGGCACCCTCTATGCATACGTATACAAACACCTTATTAATGAAAAATTGTCTAAGTTCTCACTGCTGTCATTTTGTCAAAAATATTTTTTGTGAACCAAACTCCTTCATGCATATGTTCTATGTGTCTACATTGTATCGGCAAAGTATCAAATTGTTCAATCAAAAGGTGAAGTAGGAGTTGATTGGCCCGTGAAGGCACCATCTATGCATAAACAAAAGCCTTATTAGGGAAAAATTATCTGTCTAAGTTCTCACAGCTGTCAATTTGTCAAAAATTATTTCTTCTTAACCAAACTCCTTTATGCATATGTTCAATGTGTCTACATTGTATAGGCATAGTATCAAGTTGTTCCATTAAAAGTTGTGGTAGGAGTTGATCGGCCCGTGAAGGCACCCTCTATGCATATACAAACACCTTACTAGGGAAAAATTGTCTAAGTTCTCACTGCTGTCATTTTGTCAAAAATCATTTTTTCTAAACCAAACTCCTTCATGCATATGTTCAATGTGTCTACATTGTATAGGCAAAGTATCAAATTGCTTAATTAAAAGCTGTGGTAGGAGTTGATCGGCCCATGAAGGCACCATCTATGCATATACAAATGCCATATTAGGGAAAAATTGTCTATCTAAGTTCTCACAGCTGTCATTTTGTCAAAAATTGTTTTTTTCTGAACTAAACTCCTTCATTCATATGTTCAATGTGTCTACATTGTATAGGCAAAGTATCGAGTTGTTCCATTAAAAGTTGTGGTAGGAGTTGATCGGCCCGTGAACGCACCCTCTATGCATATACAAACACCTTATTAATGAAAAATTGTCTAAGTTCTCACTGCTGTCATTTTGTTACAAATCATTTTTTTCTAAACCAAACACCTTCATGCATATGTTCAATGTGTCTACATTGTATGGGAAATGTATCAAATTGCTCCATCAAAAGCTGTGGTAGGAGTTGATCGGCCCGTGTATGGCCTATAATAGCATAAGCATAAAACCCTAGTTCTTACTTAAGTATTTGTCTTGCATATATAAACATGTGTGCAAGGTTTGATGAAAATCCAACAATTACTCTTCAAGATATTAAGGAAACAAAACGTTACGGACGGACGGACGCACGGACGCACGCACGGACAACGTGAAAACAGTATACCCATCACAAACAAAGTTTTAAAAGAAAAGTTGTTATGTTTGTGGTTTGTGATATGGCAGGACTGAAGCCAAACAACGGGGCCACAGAGACTGGCTAGTAGTTTCCGTGGTACTTAAAAAGTGCTGACAGAAAGCACAAAACTATCGAAGAAAATGTCTTTTTGAAAAATATTCAAATAAAGCAATCGTAATTCAACTGAACATTTATTTTCAATGGAATTCTTCTTCCCAGACTTAACTTTTTTGAAGCTTACCAAGACTAAGTACTGTCCGCCATTTTTTTAGTTGATTTACACATTTTCGTTAATACGATCAAAAGTAGCGATAATTACAGTAGTACCACCACATTATAAATTCATCTTGTAAACAATTAGGGGATAACTGTATTCAAAACTTTAATTTGGGGAGGTATATTGTCGGATATACGGTCGGAAATTTTGTTTTACCGCGACGCGCGAGCGGAGCCGTAAAACGTGATTTCCAAACGCATAAAGCATAAAGCCGCACGTCATCCAACGAAGTGTGACGTAATCAATGCCGTCAAACTATTTCCTGCAGTATATCGCAGGATATACTGTCGCAAATTTTTGACGTTATCCAATCAGACGTCGCTTTCAAAAAGAAAGTGCATTTGAATGTATTTTGTACAAATAAGACATGAATGAAGAAGAAAAATCATTCTTTTATTTTCATATATTAAAGGATAACTGTATTTAAAATTTTCATTTTCGGGAGGTATATTTTCGGATATAAACGGTCGGAAATTTAGTTTTACAGCGACACGCGAGCGGAGCAGTAAAACGTGATTTCCGACCATATATCTGACGATTTACCTCCCCAAATGAAAATTTTGAATATGGTTATCCCCATTCTTATGAACTTCAGCAGTTTTATCTCAATTTTGAGCGCTCCAAGCCGCATAAAGCTGCATGTCATCTAATGGAATGTGACGTTATTAATGACGTCAAACTATTTCCGACAGTATATCGCATGATAAACTGTCGCAAATTGTTGACGTTATCCAATCCGCATTACAATATCGAGTGCATTAGAATGTGTCAAGTGTATGGTTGTTTGCCTATCATGCCAATTTTGTGATGACCACCTGATCACGTGACAAAACATGCCGTGTGCATAATTACCGGTTATATCATTCATAAGGTTGACTTTTGGGCCAGTTATAAAAGAAAACCCCCCAATAAAAAAGTTGCGAAAGGTATTATACGTAGTAAAATACATGTGACTAACAAAACCTGTTTATACCACGAAAACTTGGTGGTGGACGATACCGATATATTGAAATTTGGCATTAGAACGTTAAGCTCTCATAGTCTTAAGAGAGTGAATAACAAGTGCGCTGATCAGGCTTCACAAATGCACAGACTGATCTGTGCCGTTGTTGTTAGTCAACATAAAATACAGTCATTCTTTGCATGCATAAAAAGGCCTCGCAAGAGGTCCAATCAACAACTATTGAAAGACAAGGAAACGTTTGGCACATTTAATTTTTTCTCCAACTAACAAGCTAAAATCACAGGTGTTCTCAGCTTAACTCAAATACAAATATGTATTTCTTTTATAATCATAATTATGAGCCTCGACATGAGATTTCCAACAGTGTGGTATGTACGGCCAGCAAAGACTCAGACCAGCCTGCACATACGTGCAGTCTGATCAGAGCCTTTGCTAGTCGCTTTTATGAGTGCTAAGCTACTGATTTAACCTCATTAGGTGTTTCTAAGATTAAAAAGAGGCTGCACAGGCTCGTCTGAGTCTACGCATGTCAATATACCCCATTGTTAGAAATCACATGACACGGCTTAACAGTATCAAAGAGAGCATAACCAAAGAGTCCAGGTAAGAGGGCACTTTTGAAAATTGCTGTTTTAATTCTCAACCAAACATATGCTGTGGGTACTCAAAAGGACACGCCTCCATCAGACTGTTCCTTTTTGCACCCAAAACAAATGTGAAAATTGATGTTAAGATTTTTTTCTCTATTTGCTTGACCTATGAAAACACACATAAGTTTCTGATTCGAGTCTCAAAGGAAAATAATTCCACCAATTTTCAATATAAATCAAAAGGTTTAAAAGTTGCTACCAACATACTTCCTTAAAAATAGTAAATGAGTATGATCAGGAAATAGCACAATCACAAACTGCAGACAAACCGATGGCATCACAAGGAAGAGTTACACATCAATCATCCGACACCAGTAAGACAAACTACGCTAAGCAACCAGCTCTCTATCTCCCCATCAAGATGATGGCAAAACTAGAACGGACATAAAGTACCATACAACAAAACATAGAACAGTTACAGAATCCCACAATGGGAACAACAATATACAACAAATCAGCAACAACAGAACCACCGCCTTAGAATAAACAGCTACCTAAGCCACTGGGGGGGTCTTAAATGTTTTTTTTACTGGTACCAAATCCTCCTCCTAGGTTCTGCTGTTCTTGAAGTACAAGAAATGTTCTTAGATCATTTAAGCAAACTATTGAGAGTAAAATTGATATTATTTACTTTCCACCAGTTTAATGAGCCACAACATGAGATTTCAACAATGTGGTATGTGCGACCAGAAAAGGCTCAGACTAGTCTGCGCTTATGCGCAATCTGATCAGAAATAGTAGGTGAGTATGATCAGGAAATACCACAATCACAAACTGCAGACAACCCCGTGGCACCGCAAGGAAGAGCCGCTCCACCATCACGAGACACCAGGAAGACAAATTAAGCAAAGCAATCAGCTCTCTCTTCCCCATCAAGATGATTGCAATACTAGAATGGACATAAAGTAACATACAAAAAAACATAGAACAATTACAGACTCCCACAATGGGAATAACAATAAACAAAAAGTCAACAATAACAGAACCACCGCCTTAGAACGGACAGCAGCCTAAGCCACCGGGGGGCTTAAATGCATTTTATTGGTACCAAATCTTTGCCCTAGATTCTGCTATTGTTGAAGTACAAGAAATGTTCAGCTCGCGTGGAGGCCATCTAACTAATGCAATGTATCATCATGGAAAAACACTCTAATCAAATTACTACACCATGATGAAACAAAGAAAAGAGCTCATGACTCACAGATAGTCAGAGCTAAAGAAAAACTCAAGTTGAGCCACCGTGGGTCCAGCTACAGATAAGCATCAGGCACCAACCCACCGATTAAAGCTTTACGTCAGAGCCGTCATAGAGTCTGAGGCCTGATCCACCGTCGTGCAATTAAAGAGGAAACCATAGCTATAAACCGTGATTGGATTTAAAACTGGGCATGCAGACTGCCGCATGATATCCAAGTTATATCCAACCCTTATATAACGTTTTACTATCTCTTTGAATTGATCACTAAAACTAGGTTTTCCAACAATTCGTTCGAATTTATAGACTAAATCACCATAAAATATAGGTTCTGATATGCCTTGTTGCATAAGAGTTTTTTTCCCAATGTTGTATTTAACAATTAACTCTGAATGTCTGTGGTAGAATTTAGAAAACGCTTTTTGAATTTTATGATATCTATAACCTTGTTTTAATAATTTAGCAGTTAAAAATAAGTTTCTGTTGTTGAAGTCATCAACATAAGAACACAATCTAGCAAAACGAATAAGCTGAGAAATATATACACCTTAGGGAGGAGAGCGAGAACATCTCCACCAAGAAATAGAAAAGGACGTGTAACGGTTTTGCATTACAAATGGCCCACTTTTACAGTACAAAATCGATTGTAAAGAAATCCTTCCAAAATATTACCAAATGATACCTAAGAGTCTCTAGTTTAATGTCCACAATTTATTTTCTTCATTAAAATGTATTTTATGATGAATTTCGTGGTTAAATGCATGCTCTATCAACCACACTTAACACTAAGTCTATGGTAAAACCAAACACCCTCGTGTACTTCGTGACTCAATTACATACATGTCCACATGCGGAACCGGATAAAACTATTTCTTATTTTATTGTGCATATAATATTACACCATAAAATGGTAACTTTGAGCCGGTTCCGCATGTGGCAAATACTGTAAAAAGACTTTTTCTGCAAATTTTATCCTGAAATGTACTATTCAATTCATACTAATCAAAGCACTGAGAGTACTAAAATCACTGGAGAGACATAAGATTCCCGTACAAAAAATGGAATACAATGTACATATTAGCAAGCTCGTATCAATATTATTTCTTACAAACAGTCCTCGGATATATTGCGTTTGAAAAGCAAATACAACAACATTTCAGTAAATGCGAGTCTTATTTGAGAGAGAGAGAGAGAGAGAGAGAGTATAGATTTCTGGAGACAGTTCATTGGTACAATCTGCTCACCGCCACTTCTGCTTTGGCATGGCCCATTGCTTTGAATAAAGATTGTCAAAAATGGCAAGTTATGTGATCATTCTTTGGAGCATGAGGAAAAAATAATCAATTATTGGTATTCTCAAATTACAGGGCAGACACTGTTTAATATGGCCATACTAGAGTAGTTAGGAATGGAAAGTAATAACATTAGATAGAGTTGTCCCCCACCCACTTAAGGGAGTTATGTGACGCTGATGATCTTGGAATTAAGGTCATTTTCACCGAATTCTAGTCATTCATTGAGGTCTTCCCAATGAGTTATCTGTGTCAGTTTGATAAAAATCTGGTCATTGTTTAGGAAGATAGAGTACAGACATGCCTTTTTATATATGTCCCTGGTGACCTTGTAAATAAGGTTGAGGTCACCAAGATCTTTTAATTCGTTTTGGCTGTCCCAGATTAGTATTTGTGCAAGTTTCGATGAAATTCATCTAGCGGTTCATAAGGTAGAGCAAAAAAGCTACTTCACAGCACAGATATAGGAATCATTTGATATGATTCCAAAATTTTGATAGAACTGTGTTAGTTTAATGGTAGTATTATTAAAGTAAGGTTATTTGAACAAAAAGGAGCTGGTGTGATGTATACAAATGCACCCTCTCAACATATTTTGTAACTGACCCTCAAAACTAACTCCTATCTATATTTTTTGAAGTTCATAACTTCTCATGTACATATATGATGTATATAGGTGGCGCAGATTTTGTCGCAAATAAACCAATGTAATTCTTTGATTTAGTTTTGTTCTTTTCAATTCATTGTTATTTATGCAAGAAAAATAGTAAGTGAGTATGATCAGGAAATACCACAATCACAAACTGCAGACAACCCCTTGGCACCCCGAGGAAGAGCCGCTTAAAGTATGTATAAAAACAGCCAAAGGCCTGAATACGAACGCCACAAGCATTTTCTTCCTAATGCGTGTAATGCGCTTTTCATGCTTACATGTGCACAATATCTGTGCTAAACTGTTTGTTTCCTCAACGAATATCGCTCTCGTAAAGTGTTTGCTAAAATAATGCAGTATATATACAACAACCACTTATCTGCAGATGGTAAATAGTCACTGGTACCAACAAACACATACATTTAATATTCAAGGATCGAAATACTCTATTTTAGATGTTTATTCACCTTTATCAAAACACAATGTATTTTGTTCAAACGGTCCGGAAATCCCTGCATTGACGGAAGTTGTCACCCTTGAAATCGATGTCAGCACAACAAATGCTTGAAAAATGACTAAGTGTTTTAATATTCTAAGTCACTGCTCTACGTTACAGTGAACCATATTTCAATCATGACGTTTCCTCGGTTGAACATGTATTACGCAATAAAGATGAAGGGTCTTGCACAATGACACAAAACATATGTTTCTTAGGGATTGTGAACTGCGAACCCTTAGTTACACGTAAGATAATAGGTAAGTAATATAGACCACAGCGCTATCAAGACTGTTGGATATCTGAGCTGGGACATGCGTAAAATATGGAGCAGATATGCATTCTGTACATGTAACCTATGACCGCCTGCTTCAACATGGCCTTAAAGTATTCATTTATTCTGCATGTTCATCCACAAAGGTGCACAGTTTTGTGAATTAAATCTTATAATCGAATCAGGTGTTTGGAAGATACGTCACAGACACAAATGTGTGACAAACATACGAACTGACAGATAAACAGACAGATATACAACACTCACATGTATCTATTAAATAGTTGTGGCTGTGGGCAAAAAAAGTGTTCAAAGCTTCCATTATCATTTCTGTTGCTTTATAAATATTTATATTCATGTTTCATACTAATCCAGCAAAAAGGTTGCGCATGTAATGCCGCGTTTAACATGTTACATGCACGCTTGTGTACATGTCGTACTGATTATATTGATATGAATAAACCAGAATAGGCTTGTTTTAGCTATTGATTAACTGTAAAAAGCGATAAAACACTAAAGGTTCAATATATATTACACCTAAAAACAACATATCATCAAGGTAATCGTAAACACAGTATTTAGCCAAGTTTTAGCATAATTTTTAATTAATGATGGTAGTGTTAGCTCAAACTACGACATAGACATGACAAGTATAAACATACGCATGTTTGGTATTATGTTTGAGGTCAGTTTGCTTGTTGCATCTTTAAAAATATCCACATTCATGAACAAACCTCTGTTTATACACACTAGTGAGAAACTTTAATTCATGTGACTGCATATGCCGTCGTTAATTCAAAAACATGCTCATGTGAAAGGGCAAAGATCAAAACACCATATATTCAAATTTCAGCCAAATCCATCGTGGGCCAAAAAACGGCCAAACCGTTACACGTCCTTTACTATTTCAAAATTAAAATTATCCGGTTTATCATAAATTTTAGAAGAAACTATGCCATTTGTTATTGACAAGTTCAAGCCAAAAAACGGAGCTTCAGTATCAGAAGAATTTGCCTTATTGAACTGAAGTTCAGTGGGATATAGATGACCTACCATTTGTTCAAAATAAGGATTATCAATATTAAGTAAGTCATCTAAATATCTGGAGGTAGAGTTAAAAGCTTCAATAATTTCAGCTTGTTTATTGTTAGACAGAGACAACATAAAGTCTCTCTCAAAACAAAACAAAAACAAATCTGCAACAAGAGGAGCACAATTAGTACCCATTGGGATACCGACAATTTGTCTACATAATTTTGTGCCAAATCTTATAATTATATTGTCAAAAGATAATGGAGCTGACATGACCACAATTTATATCGTTTAGGTGGTTAAGAAGTAAAAAAGGCATTTTATCATTACAAGCCAAATAAAGTGAGCCCTCTCTGTTAAATGTTTGTTCAATTAATTCTGTTAGTTTTTCTTTTATTAGATTATGAGGCAATTATTCAACCAGGCCAGATATTCAAGCCCTTCAATCACCTCTTCTCAGCCCATTTCAGCCGATTGGATTTTCCCACTATCATAAACTGGGCCAGTCCATTTCCGTATTAAAGGTTGTGTGGTGGTATTCTTAAAATAGCAAGCCCACTGTCGAGACCCAGGTCAGACAATGCGTTTTGCGGCATCTGATCTGGATCTGCACTGCATATGCATAAAAAAAGACGCTATGCTTCATACATGGGTTAAATCAGTTACTAAATTTTTGCAAGGTTTAAACATCATTTATTTCGAATTTTAATTGTAAGATATACAATAATGACCTATGTACACTGTGGTCCTCGTCTCCACCTGTTATAATCTTAATTATTACTGCAGACGTTGCAGCAGTTCATTAAAAGCACTAAAAAGGGATGCCATAAAGTTATCAGTTGTAGTATAGAGAGTAGAGAAATCATATGTAGACAAACCAGATGCTATAAAACCTCTAGACTTCAATTTATTAAGAATTTCACCTGAATTTTTAATAGACCAAAATGATTTTTTACCATTTCTTTCATAAACTGTTGTGCAATATTTAATGACATGGTTTTTAATTGCTGTGAGGCAAGAAGTCAAAAGAATAGACAACTCAGTAGCTGTACATGCACTAGAATTAGCAATAAAACGCGACTTATAGGGCCGTTTATGAAGTTTAGGTAACCAGTATAACGTAGGAAGCTTGCTATGGTCCTCATCAACAAACAACCCAAACTTAGCTGCCATATGGCATCGATGCCTATCAACGATAGACGGCTCATCAAGCCTGTTATGCTCATATGTTTGCAGTGCTAAGTTCTTGCTTTAGGGTGTTAATATAGTATATTTTTCAAACGACCACAACATTGTTAGCAGCCTTATCTGCGGGGGCCAAAACAAACTTCCTATGGAATTCCTGGATCCCTTTCTTTAAGTGTCTAAAAGTGAATTTAAGTTTAGGTGGTAGAAGATCTAAATTGTTTTAGATTGTTTGCTAGTGTCTTGAATATTTTATGACTCTTACGCTACTGATTGGACATGATTTGGAGTTTCTAAGCCTAAAGGGAGGCTGCACAGGCTCTTCTGAGTATACACATATTAAAATACCACATTGTTGGAAATCACATGTCGCGGCTAAAATATATATGTTTTGGCTTCTTAAAAGAACAGTCTTACTGAGAGTGAGATGGTTTGTCTGAGCACTCAAAATGCGAAATAAAAATGATAGTTATCAAGTATGCACTCTTATCTGGCGGCCTGCTTAAATATAGATCTAGAAGCTTTCTAAATAATATTTATTTGTCAATTGACGAATTTCTTAGGAAGTCTTATGAAACATGGAAAGGGGGTGGTGGGGTAGCAATGGAATTCATATTAAAGAAACATTTGATGCAACCTTTTATCCGGGCACCAGTAGGACAAATGTAAGCACAGAATTTAAAATCAAGATTAATGTTAGCCAGTCATGATGAAACATGATTAACAATAGCACTGAGCCACTGCATTCCTACTAAATGAATTAATTTTCTGGACCGACTCGCCACAAGAAAAAGTGAGTATGAGCAAGAAATTTACAGACCAAAGACCAACTAAAAGACACTGCAAGGAAGAGACACAGCACATTAACAGCCAAATGGCAGCAAGAACACAACCAAATTAAAGCAAATCCAGATGAATGCAAAACTAAAAAAACGATACTAAGGAGTCCCCCCAGGGAGGTCTGTGCTCCCTAGCTCCCAAAAGTAGTGCATTGTTCTCCCCAAATCCCTTAAAATAATCCTCAGCTCTCTGAAAGTATTTTGCCTTTGCTCCCAAATCCCAAAACTAATTTAGCTTCTCCCAAAAACCTCAAAATTATAACTATTCTTAAAATTATATTATTCTCACTAAAATGTATTTTTCTATCCATAGGATTAAATTTACATTTTTAAAAACTATGAAGCTATACTTGGGCGCGTGACTTTATGTTCACTTAATATTTTGCAAATGTATACATGTAAAGACAGGGCTTAGCAATGAAATACATGACACATACTTATTGTAATGGAATACATGATATATAGCTCAAAGTATGAGGTCATCCTGAGAATGCTTTTGCAGTACCTGGTAGAGTAGGTACGGAGGAATAATATCCAGATGTGACAAGCATCAGGCACCAACCCACCGACGAACGTTTTAGATCAGAGTCGTCATTGAGTCTGAGGCCTGACCCACCCAAACCTAATCAATAAGCAAAACGATATGCTTCATTTATGAAAGATTTAAACGCTATATTAAAATTTATCAGTCATCCCTAATATTAACTGAATTGTTTCAACATAACCTAATAAACGTTTCCTATCTCACGGCATATTAACTTTATCAGGTCATGATGACGTTGCACTTTTTGAATGACGTCGCCAATGACACTGAATCAACACAGAAATAAAAAAAATTACGTCATAATCGCTAGTTTAAAGAGTGTTTAACTATGGGTAAACTGATAAATAGAATACCAGGTTCGCGTCTTTTGATATCAAGTTTACCAGGCTCGGCTTTGAGAACGCATGTTGAATCGCTCGGCAAGCCTCGCGATGTCAACAAGCGTTCTCAAAGCCTTGCCTGGTAAACTTGATATCAAAAGACACTCACCTAGTATTCTCTATTTATGTTCATTAGAGAGGTATATACTCGTATGAGCAAGAACATGATATTTTGGTTCTTAAAGCATAATCAAGCAGTGAATAATCTGGTGAGTCTGCATGTTCAGATCCTTCACTGCTTGAACACAAAATGTGAATGAAGATGAAGTACGTCAGTATGGGGTTCATTAAAGTTTTTATGCATATTTGAAAGCACCAAAATTTCATGTGCCGGCCCATATGCTGTTCAACTTGGTTTAATGTGTCCTTTTTTGCTTGCAGGACATGCAAATGCTATGTGAATCACTTTTTGATGGCGGATTTATGCATTCGCATCAAGGCGAATATCTTGTGATCTCTTGAGCTGTTACTGCTAAGTCACCCAATGTAAAATATATTTCATCACAAAAACACACATGGTGAAGTAAATTCCTATCTTGGTCTGTAAAGCTGAAAGTATATAAAACACAAGAATGAGCTGATATGAGCCGTGACATGTGATTTCCAACAATATGGCATTTGGGCAAGTGTAGACTCAGACTAGCTTGTGCAGCCTTCTTTTAAGCTTAGAAACTCCAAATTGTGTTCAGGCAGTAGCTAAACACTCATAAAATATTCAAGCGACTAGCAAAGGCTCTGATCAGACTGCTCATATGCGCAGGCTGATCTGAGGCTTTGCTGGTCGCACACTGTTGGAAATCCCATGCCATGGCTCATATGTTTAAAACATAAACTGCTTAAACATGTTATATATGCAGTTCCACTTGACAATTAAAAAAGCGTAAATGTACAAAATAAAAAAAAAATGTGCAACATTGCACATATTTCATTTTTGGGACTTGGCGCGAGAAAACCTCTTTTGGCCTTTGGTCCGCTCCTTTGTTATTTGAGTTTTGGAATGTATCAGATCTAAACTTGCTACAATTGAAATCTAAGTTACTGTGAATTCATATTTTTAGTGAAGATTATATTTTTGCGAAATGTCGCGGATGTAAAAGTAAGAAAAAGGACAAAGATCAGGAATCGATAACCCAGGATACCAATGGGAAAGTGACAACTTCACAATTAGACATAACAAACGAGAGTCAAGAGGTAAGCTCTTTCCCAGCAGGTGACAACAAGGCATCAATAAACAGGCGCGCACGAAAGCATAACAAAAACCAGACAGTAATAACATAAATGATCCAAAAAAGAAGCACAACCTTGGAACGGTCAGTAAAATATTTAATTGGCGGGCTTAAACCGGTTTCACAGCGCGCCGACCTCACCCTAAGTTCAGATGCGGATCAAGACTCAAACACAAAACAAAGTTTCTCAGAAATAAAACCCTCGCGAAATTACTCTGCCATTTACTGATGTAGGTAACTCATGCTCCAGTGGTGTGTATTCATTGTTGCATATATATGAGCCGCCGCATGTGATTTCCAACAATGTGGCATCTTGACAAGTGTAGACTGAGACGAGCCTGTGTAGCCTCCTTTTAAGCTAAAAACACGCCAAATGATGTTTAGTCAGTAGCTCAATAATCATAGAATACTAAAGCGACTAGAAAAGGCTCTGATCAGACTGCGCATATGTGCAGTCTTATCTGAGGCTGTGCTGGTCTCACATACCACATTGTTGGAAATCCCATGCCACGGCTTAATTATTATGTCTTTTAATGCTATTGGAGAAAATTAAATTCACACGATTTTTTTGAATTACAGAAATCCACGTTAGGGAAAATACGTTATTGACAAGCGATTACATACAGATACTAACTGGACAACACATATCCTTTTGTAAGCACAATCCCGTTGTCAAACATCTATGTTTGTTACGGTTTGATAGCTCGATAATTGTGGTATTACCTGGCTATATTTAGCTCAAACCTAATTAATATACCCTGACTGGTCACTGACATACAGGTAGATGTATACATTTGAATTACGTTGTCGAGAGCTGAGCTTTCAAAACTGAAACAGTTTGAAGATTAAACAATCATACATCGATCGTTTCTCTGCATATATGTGATTTTTCTAAAAAAAACAATGGTTCAATATACTATCTTTAAGACTATTGAAAGTTTATCCGTCTTATGAACATCAGCAAGTAACCAACTTGAAGGTATCCTTTTTAGCTATTTTCAGCACCGTCAGAAATCAACATAAAAAGATGATAAAACTTCAGTTTTATTTACTGTAACTTCAAATATTTCAACTTCGCATACCAGGAATAACTTCTTAAAATCTGGGGTTTCATCAGAATCAATATTATTGCCTGTAGTGCTTTGAAATAGCACCAAAAGAAAGCAACAAAAACATAATTTTGTATTTCCATCAGTGGTTTATACTGGGTTCGACTATTCAGTTTAAGCTGATCTCATATTCAGGCTACGATAGTTTATAGTTACAGCTAGACTAAGTCTAAACTGGCTTCAGTCCTTAAAACAAGTTTTCATCAATATGTCATATCAAATAATTGTAGCTAGTCTTACTCTGATGGCTCTGTTTAACAGAGCCATCAGAGTAAGACTAGCTGCTACAAGAATATGATATGACACATTGATGAAAAATTGCTTTAAGGACTGGAGCCAGTCTAGACTGAGTCCAACTATGTGAAAGAAGGATACAACTATAAATTCAGAAATTTTCGTGAGGGTACTTTTTGCCAAACTTTCGCAGATGCGAAATTTCTTGCAAATAAACCCTCAAGAAATCACTCTTCCATTTACTGATGTAGGTTAACCATGCCCCAGTCACGAATCTGTATCATCGTAAACATGTCTTTAAATGTTATTCGCGAAAATTAAATTATCGCCAAAATTTACAAATTTATAGTATTATAGAGTTGGGCAAAAATGAAGCAGCTTATTTACTTTCTCCTAAATTTCTTTCACCACAAAACGTGTGTAGCTGGTCACTGCAAGCTCCCCAGTCAGGGGACTCATCGCTGCCATCTTCACAATCAAGCTCACAGTCACAGCGGAAATCCTGCTCTATACAGGAAACACCTCCGGTTCTGCAGGCAAAATATCTATCAGGACACACCTGAAAATTAACATTAACTTATATATTGGTCAAGATATTCAAAAGTGATTAGCGTAACATTGTACATGATTCCCAACAACGTGGCATTTTGACAAGTGTAGACTCAGACAAGCCTGTGTTGCCACCTTTTAAGCTTAGAAATTTCAAATGATGTTTGGCCAGTAGCTTTACAGCCATAAAATAATCAAGCTACTAGCAAAGGCTCTGATTAGACTGCGTGTATGCGAAGGCTGATCTGAGGCTTTACATGTCGCACATATCACGTTGTTGGAAATCTCATGTCGCCGCTCAAATATTTTCTATCAGATTAAGTATCCTATTGATAGGGTTCTATTGAGCCCCCACAACAAGTTTTAGTTGCTGATTAAGACATGTAATAGACCACCACATTCAATAACGTCTAAAGGGGCTACTGAAAGCAGGAAGGGTCAATATATAAAACGAGAAAATCTTCACAGGCAAAGACTGTCAGATACCAGAACATTCTGATATGAAATGGCACAAGATATGTATTAACTGCAGCAAGGGGAAATAAATGATGCTCCCTAAAATTCCTGATGTTCCATAGACATTGATATAATAGTACAGTTTCTACTGTAAGTATTCTGCTTGGAAATGACGTTAAATAATACAACACAAGTATTTCATCCTCATGATACTAAAGTTTTTCAATCAGTTTTGGAACAATATAACGAAAATGAGTATAGGCTCCACGACTGTCAGGACATTCAGCAAGTCTACTTCCAGTTGAATTTACATCTACTCGGGAATATGCCTCAATTGCTCTTCGATGATACGTTAAAGATCATTTATCCAGCTGTGTTCAGTCAAATGTAAAGAAACTGCTCGCCATAGAACATTTTTTACATGTTCAGTGCAACTAAGCTTGCTCATGATAAATGACTGTTAGTTTACTTGAGTATATACTAGCCAAAAGTTCTAACCGGCCACTATCATTTTATTAATTTTCTTCACAACGTAAAATGATACGACTACTCTTTTTGCATCTCGCAATAGCCAGATGTGTCCTATAGCCTTGGAATTGAGGTTATTGACAAAATGTTCAACAGTTTATGCAGGATGACACTTTGAGCAGTAGTACCCCCATTTTCAAAATTCGCATTTCGGCACAATTTGTGAGTCACGATTTTTTAAGATAACCCCTTTTCACACGCAAAACGTTTTCAGTTCAAAACTCAAACTCCTATTGAACACTAAAGTGCTGAAATGAATACGACAATCTGCATGAGAATCGCTGCTATTGACCAAAGTGTCAAAAAATTACCCCACCATCCAATGCAAATTCTTGTTTATTTTAAAATTGAAGGTATGTGTATTCGGCAAAGCCTCCTGGATACAATTTTATGACTTTTGCTTAGCCGTTTTTTTAGTATCGTTTACTGATAGATTGGCCGATTCGGGGATGCAAATGAAATTGATATAATGCTTATAGCTTTTCAGTAAAACGGTAAAAACATACATGGCCGGTTATAAAACTTGATTACAGTCTCAAACTCAAAAAAAAGCTCAATGATTGGCTGCTTGCGGACACATGTCCGCACGCAGCCAATCACTGCGCTTTATTTTGAGTTTGAGAATGAACTCAAGTTTTATAACTAGCATATCAGAAAGCATGCGAGGATCCATAAAGTTTTATAAGAGGAATCCAACTTTGAACGTTTTTTTATTTGGTTTCTTTTAGTTTCTGAGCGGATCCGATCTGACTAGCAGCTTTGGCTTCTGTGCCGGTGTTGGCCCAAGATAAAATGCTGGCGTGGTAGCTTTGTAATTTTCAGAGGATCTGGACCAGTATTGCCAATAGACCCTATATTTTTTATGATTTTTCAGAGGGGGTCCAGATACCCTACACCCCCTCTGGATCCGCCCATGGATTTTTAGACGCTTCCCTCAATGTCTCTTGTTGCCACCAATACAGCTCTAGCACCGTTTCGCTTCAGCACGAACTGGTATCTGACACACCTTATCTTTGAAGATTTACTCATCATTCAGAATTACCTTTAATGTCTTCAACAGCCCCTAGACGAATTTCTTTCGTAAAATGATTTTTAAGCAATACTCTTTCTGATGGCCAAGGGTTGCTGAACGGAGTGATATGTTGTTTTGGAAAATCAATGAAGTACACTACTTTGAATGACGTCATCTATAACTGTTTTGCTATGTGTCTGAACTAAAGATTTTAAGGGCAATGACTCCGCAAGGAATGAGCCATTTATGGAGAAAGCGTTGCCCATTCTGTTTTGTGTGGGCTGTATGTTGGTCTGTATGTTGTAATTGAGACATTTCCTGGTCGCACTCACTTACGTTTGGACATTTAAAAACGTCAATAGCTCTAAAATGATTAGCATTAAGTTGAATGGTTAGTGCAAACAGTATTAGTCACCATGTCCCATAAGGGCAACGACTTTAAAGGGATTGACTCAGACTGCCGCTTGCTTTTCTAAAAGTTCATATTATTCATAGATTTAGACAAACACAGTTTCAGTGTATAATTAAATATTTCTAATCCATCATTTTAACATATGTGTGTTTGATGCTCATAAGAACCATTCAATTGAGACTGTACTTTCGATCATCCGCAACATATGTTTTGGCTAAGAAATAAAAAAACAACAACTTTTTTTTGGTTATGCACCTTCAATTAATGGCATGCTTATTGACTAGTTTACTACATAAATTGATTATTATACAACAATCTATCATAAGCCAAGGTAAAACATGTAAGCATACAATTGTTAATATTTCTTACCCATCAGTTTTTTAACATATGTTTTTGGTCCTCTAATGTTTGTTCTTAGTCTTTACCGGCAGCACTACTTTGTGTCGACAGCAATGGCACAGGCGTGTCTGTGCATATGCACAGACTCTCCTTAGATTTTATAAGTCAATAAAGTAATTAGAACCACAATCATGTGTCCTGGCTGATCACCTGCCACAAGTAACAGTACCATTCAAGCTATTATTTACAACTAGTTAACGAGAAGTCGACCAGGAGCAAACTAAGAATAGACATCAAAGTTAACTAGAATTGTTTTTCTACGAAAAAACAAATGTCTCCCCCCTTTTGATGTCAAAAGCATCAGTCATTAAATACAATTACAAACAGAAACATTAAATACAATTTCTAACCAAAATTCCAGTCATTTCATGCAGACAATCAGCTCATATCTAGTAAAGATATATGTCAATGTAGTTAACTATAATTACACAATCATAACCTGGTATAAAATAGTCATAGATAATTGTTTTTGTGATGGATAAAGTTCCAAGGGAAATAACTCAAAGAGTATAAATGACAGAGTTACTATTCTTGCTTTCTGAACATCAACTCAGGTTGGGTGATACTTGTATAAAGTTTCGTGAATATAGCTTAAGCGGTTTTCAAGTTATAGAGCGGACACGGTTTTTGTGATGGACAAAGTTCCAAGGAAAATAACTCAAAAAAGTATAAAAGGCAGAGTTACCATTCTTGCACTCTATACGTCATCTCATGCTGATTAATATTTGTATAAAGTTTTGTGAATATAGCTTGAGTGGTTTTCAATTTATAGAGCGGACACGATTTTTGTGATGCACAAAGTTCAAAGGAAAATAACTCAAAAAGTACACAAGGCAGAGTTACCATTCTTGCACTCTGCACATCATCTTATGCTGATTGATATTTGTATAAAGTTTTGTAAATATAGCTTAAGTGGTTTTCAAGTTATAGATCGGACACGATTTTTGTGATGCACAAAGTTGAAAGGAAAATAACTCAAAAAGTATAAAAGGCAGAGTTACCATTCTTGCACTCTGTACGTCATCTCATGCTGATTGATTTTTGTATAAAGTTTCATAATTAGAGCTTAAGCGGTTTTCAAGTTACAGAGCGGACACGATTTGTGACAGACAGACAGACAGACAGACGGAAAGACAGACAGACAGACGGACAGACAGACGGACGCACGGGGAAAAACAATATGTCTCCCGACCATAAAGGGGGGAGACATAACTACAAGTAAACATGGACTTAAGTTTTCTCAACTGTTTTGATAAACAATATTTAACTAGTCAGTTGTCTAGTAGAACACCTCGAATACCTGTAGTTGACTCCTGGCCTTGAGGTTATAAAACTTGAGTTTATTCTCAAACTCAAAATAAAGCACAATGAATGACTGCTCGCAAGCAACCAATCATTGCACTTTATTTTGAGTTTGAGAATGAACTCAAGTTTTATAACCTCTGGGCCTGGTCAACAAGGGTATAAAATGATGTGAATGGTACTGTAATTATTTCTACAGGATGTTATAAGAGAACCATGACTATGCCCCCACCCCCCCCCCAAAAAAAAAAGCAACACAAAAACAAAATACTGGTAAGTATGGTATACATACACCAAAATTGTGTCCACCTGAGGTCCAGCTCAGAAATCCACTACAGGCCCCTGTGTTTACTAGTAAATGTGCTATACAAAAGCATATTCTTTGATCATCTGAGGTCCAGCTTAGTGATCTAGTACATACTCTTGTGTAAACTAGTACACATGCTATACATACACCATATGGCCATCTGAGGTCAAGCTCAGTGATTCAAATTAGACTATTGTGTTAACTAGTATATATGCAATACATACACCAATTTTTTGACCATCTGAGGTCCAGCTCAGTGATCCAGTACAGGCTCTGGTGTTACACATTTCAGACTCGATAGCATCACCTGAAGAAGAAAAATCATTCAATTGATGAATTGGACCTGTTTTCATGCTGAATAGTTTTTATACATTAGGCTCATTCCCAGTTTGTATCATGTTAAACTGAAACATTCTATTTGTAAGCATACTTACAACATGATAGCCATAAAAAGCATAAACATAGCTGAAATAATTCCAGCACCCTGCCTGGGAATCAATCCCGGGCAATCTTGATACAAGTCTGATAATCTAAGAACTTGGGCAAAAAGTCAACTCTCTGATGCAGTTATCAATGATTTATTATATTCTAGAAGCTATGGAAATCTTCGTTGTTTAGGTATGTAAGGTGAAAGCGCTGGCACATAACGCTTCCCCTCTTCAAATAAGTGAACATTTTTTGATGACGAAAAAACTTTTTTTCAGAGAAATAGAGTCCAATCGCGGATGTGACCTCCATCGTACGACATTATAGACATAGTGATGTTGAGCATTGCACAAAATCATCCCCACCCTAGCTGGGAATAGAACTTGGACTGTCACATCTAACCGCTGAGCCAAATAGTCAGCTCTCAGGCACAGTTGACAGAGATTACTTATTTTCAAGAAGCTATGCGAAATCCTAGTTGTGAAGAAATTTAAGGTATGAGTATTACTTGACTTTTTGGTTACTGTAAAGGCGGCACCTCATGAATGCGTAATTAGGACTAGTCAACCTTAGACATAGATAAAAGCTGATAATGAGGCGTGGTTTTATTCAAAAGTAACTGTATCATCTTATGCCATTACCTCAGTATAGACGCTAAACACTTTACTTATACCCCTATATAGTTCTTAATACACCAACAAAATAACTCGATCTAAGGATCAGTCTGATCTGGGTCCACACTGTTTGTTTATGAGGCTTCAGATATTTTAGAGGACCACAAAAACATACATTTTGCGATTATGCGCTTAATAACGGTTAATTCTGATCAGTAAATGTGAGTTCAGTGTGTATACGGTCAGGATTTTAATGAAGTTCACGCACGTTTGCGCGGCCAAAACAACTTATTAATTATTCACCAAATTATAAATAGAACATGATTTCCCTTGTTTAGCAGATGAAATCGCCAAACCACGCCCAGATATGAATATTATAGTTGCCACCTTTACAGTTAGCGAAAAGTCAAGTAATACTAGCCCATAACAGCATGTATTTTCAATCTGAATAGAAAACAGTGTGGAACCTAATCAGATGGCTTCAACTGATCTTGATCTACAGTGGTTTTTAGAAATGAATACATTTGAGATCAGAAGTACAGGGTTAAAATGTGTTTGATTTAATTGACCCATTCAGCAAAACCTTATTAATTGGAATTCAGAAATCATTAGGTGGAATTTGGGCCATGGTGCAAGAAAATATGTCATCATGGGTTTGCAAACAGCAAAGGGCGCAGACCAGTTTGCGCTTTCTGCAGTCTGATCAGCGCCTTTGTTATTAACTTATTGTAAAGTATCATATCTAGACTACTTGCGAACGAAATTTCAATTTTCTATCGGGTTCTGTTGTTGTTGACTTTCTGTTTATTGTTGCTCCCATTGTGGGGGTCTGTGGTTGTTCTATGTTTTGTTGTACGTTACTTTATGTCCATTTTAGTTTTGCAATCATCTTGATGGGGATGAGAGAGCTGATTGCTTTGCTTAATTTGTCTTCCTGGTGTCTCGTGATGGTTGAGCGGCTCTTCCTCACGGTGCCACGGGGTTGTCTGCAGTTTGTGATTGTGGTATTTCCTGATCATACTCATTTACTATTTTCAATAGCTGAGAAGGCTGGTTTGAATATCAATTTGTGGAAATGCTGAAGACAGTTTTTCTCGTGACAAGGCCTATTTGTCATTTATTCATTTGCCCTTTATATTTGCCCTCCGCCCTCCGCAGGTATGGATGTTTGTGATCTTCATAGGGGATGATATGAAGAATGCCACATCATGATATATGAGCGTTACTTGATATGTAATGTGAATTATCTTAAAAAGGAACCGACTCAGATGGTCACATTAATTTAACAACCCTTCAAAGTATTCTTTGTGTTGGAAATACATAACAAGGTTTAAGCCTTCCAGTGAAATATTTTACTGACCGTTCCAAGGCGGTACTTCTTTTGTGGATCTTTTACGTTTTTTTCTGTCTTGTGTTTACCATGCCTTTGTAATCGTCTGTTTATATGTGCCTTGTGGTCACCTACTGGGAAAGGGCTGACCTCTTTGCTCTCGTTTGTGGTGTCTAACTGTGAGTTTATCACATTCCCATTGGTATCCTAGGTCAGGTGTGGTACTTAATTATATCGATTCCTGATCTTTGCACCCTTACCTACTTCAGTCCAACAATCTATCCACTTCTGGTATGCGTAACGATACGCTGATTTGGGTAAATGGATTGATGCACTGGCTGCAGACTGAGCCAAGGGCTTGTCTGGGGTATACCGCAGACAAGAACTTATTTTCAAATTTCAAATACAAATGTTGGGGGGGGGAGATCTGGAGAGAATAGTGGGTGTGAAAAGACAGTCACCTTCTCTGACTTAGGATATTGCTTTACAATTTCAGATGGACGTGCTGGGGCTTATTGACATCCTGTCACTAGATGAAATCGTTCCTGACAATATTTTGTTTAGTTGTTCCAATACTACACGAAGTAATTTTGCCAGTGACACGTTTGTCTTTTTGAGAAGATTATAGCATAGAGGGCCTTCTTTTTTGCCCAGTGTCCTTTGGTAACTACAAATCTTCTATTGTGTCTGGTTAGCTTATCCTGTTTCCAATTTTCCTAACTGGCTTGAAAAGGTGCACCCATGTATGGCCTCTTATGACAAATTACAACATGCAATTATCACACCAGGCAAAACCTTCATTAATTTAGTAGAAGGCAATATAGATCTTGGCTTATATTAGCTTAATACAGATTTTTAGAAACAAGTGCCAGTATTGCTTGCTTTAAATGAATATTTTTTCCAGTAATGATTGATAAGTCTGCCTATTTTACTTAAAAATGGGTTGTACTTATAGTGTATTATATTTGGTATATAGCATTTATTGAAAGTTAGTATCTTCTATGCGTTAAGAAGAATATAGAACATATTTATCGAAACATGTATCTCTTCATACGCAAATTGATCGTAATGGCATTTTAAGTGTCCAAAATATATTATTTTATAATTAACGCTTAAAGTCAGGCAAAAAATTTCTGTTGTTGCTTAGCAACCAAGAACGTTCAAAGCAACTAGGTTAATGTCATAGTGGTATTTGCTCTTATGGGTCAATTGTGTAGTCGGACAACATCACCAACCACTAATATTACTTTCCAATGAAACATTCTGCATCTTTATCTAACTCTACCCCAAGCAAAAATTAGTTAAAACGTGATTTTTCGCGGCCATGGGCCCTAACAGTGTTGTTTAGAAATTTGTATAGCATATGATCAGGTTGGGATACAAACTCCATATTTCAAACATGAATAGGCAATACCCGTGGCCACATGCAATGGGTAATAGAATTCTGATTTCAAAAACAGTTTCTGAGATATGAAATCATTGTCAGAACTTATTGGATGACCCACGTAGCTTATATTAGCTTCATACATATTGTTTGAAAGAAGTGCCAGTATTACATACTTAAAATGAAAATTTTTCCAGTAATTGTATTATAAGTGCAAAATGTTGTATAATAAGCTCTTTTCCACTCGCTGGTTATCTGCCTGCTATGCTGATAACCGGAAGACATGCTGACACAATAGCAAGTGCGATTGCAGGAGAACAAACCATTATAAATCAAGTTCATGTTTTTTAGCGGTGGCATATTTTATTGAAAAATCATAAAGTTCATCTTGTGTAATAAAAATGGATTTTGATAGGACTAGAACCACATGCTACAGTAGTATTTTCCTTACGCCAGTTCTGGTTAACAACATGGAGCTTTTTCATACATAGTACTATGCCTTACATACACCCAAGACTCGATTCCTGAATTGGTTCTCAGGATTTTCCAATTTGTAGGTTAGCCTGTATTATTCATCTATGGCCATTGCATTTGTGTGTGAGTATTGGCGACCCAGGCGAATAATAATACAACAACTGCATTAGCTGGCTCATACGTATGGAGCATGGTGTTTTTAAATAACAGCACTAAGAATACTAAATGAGCCTTTTGTAAACTGGAGACCTCTAAACAGGTTCTTTTACTTACAGTGAATACCCAGATGAAATTCAGGAAAAAGTGACATTTTTTATAAGCGGCTGTCAAGTGCTGTTTGTTTCTCAAAAACGATCATAGAAGAAAAAACACAATCTTTTTTTGGAAATCATAACCTGTGAACCCAAAATATATAGAGGATCTAACATGAGTGCTCATGTTTTATTGAATTTATTAAACGAGTTGGGGAAAAGAGATGAAATGCGAGGCTTGCCGAGCATTTAATCTCTTTTTCGCAACGAGTTTAATAAAATCAATAATATAAGAGCACGAATGTTAGATTCTATTTATCATATGACAAATACTTTGAAATCTCATTTCTGGCGTAAAAACGTTATGATTTTGTCATCATGTACGCAACGTTGTTATGGACGTCATAACGTTTCCCGTAAATCTATAAACCACTAGTGGTTTATCGATTTTATTGCATGGCGTTATTTCAATCCCAGACACTACGTCATATGATAAATACAATAAACCACCCGGGTTATGATTTGTGTAACTTTATGAAATAATCATTTTTCTGTTAAGGGTTAAAGTATACACACCGAAGCATGCTCTTCCATCAGGTGTGGGTACAGGAGTGTCACATATTCTTACACGGAGTCGGCGGCCACCATCACAGGAGTGTGTACATGAAGACCATTCATCCCAGCTGCCCCAGCCACCATGAACTGTAACATGTAATTATAAATTTATACCACCATAAACTGTAACATTAAATGTTAATTAATATACAAGACACTGACAAAATCACAAATTATAGCCTCTTCTCATTACAGCCTGAAATATAAGATTGTGGTATTTATTGAATATACAAACTTGATATAGCATGTATGTTAACAAAGGATCTGAGTATATATCAGAATTTTAGTTTCGCTTGGCAAGCTAGCTGTAACGTATATTTCAAGAGTGCATCTGTGCATATACACTAAAAAGCATTATTTCCTGAGCTGGAACATAAAAGATAAAGTGAATAACATGTCAAGTCAAAATTTTGGCCACCTCTTATACCTAAAACAGAAAATAAGATTTAACATAATGCTTTTGTATGAATGCCAGACGAGTCGGGAAAAAGAGATAAAATGCGAGGCTTGTCGAGCATTTTATCTCTTTTTCACAACGAGTTTAATAAATTCAATAATACAAGAGCACGAATGTTAGATTCTATTTACCATATGACAAATACTTTGAAATCTCATTTCTGGCTTTAAAACGTTATAATTTTGTCATAATGTAAGCAACGTTATTATGGACGTCATAACGTTTCCAGTAAATCTATAAACCACTAGTGGTTTACAGATTTTATTGCATGGCATTATTTCACTCCCAGAAGCGACGCATATGATCAAACCTTTTATTTTACACAATGACTAGTATGTTCAGTTAATATCATGTAAAATGGCCGAAAAGGCGCTTTTTGGGCAAAACATAAGCTTTTTGGACAAAACTAATATTGAACAAACCATTGAAAGGTGTACGGCTACGTGGAATGTACAAAATATGAAACATGTGCATTTGCACAGGTTTCATATCCATGGATGTACAATGAAACAACATAATAGAACCATACAATAGGTTAGAGTGTGACCAGCAAATCCACTATCAAACACAATGTAGACCAACCCACTGGCAGTTTTAGAAAGCTCATGATATGTTAATACTTATCACAGAAATGAGCAGCGAGAGCTTTGACAAGCCTGCACATTCCCACAATCTCACAAGGACCATTACTGCTCGCATAGTCACTACCTGAATGGAAGTAAATACTCAGATTTAAGAACTAGATCAGCACTAACAATGAATTGTGGAGTAATATTTCACTGTTTGGAGGTTAGTTGGAAAGAAGATCAAATCATGAGTGTGTTAGAGCTGATCTATTTTGATTCTACCACACAATAAACGATGAAAAAACATTTGAAGTCTTTAGCTTCTTCAAACTTTCGGCCAGTGCATTGAATGATTCCCACCAATAGTTGGACTGTGTTGCATATGTTTACTTGTAATTGTAACGCCTTTCAAGCGTAAAAACGACGTTACATCGTCTAACGCCATGACTGACGTCATTTTGCATTCAGCTAGCGCGCTCTGTTCTCCAGCTTTCAAAACTATGATTTATTGTTTGATATACTATGCATAATAAGTTTAGCAATTGTTTTGTATGGGTGAGCCCATCTACATCAGTTTCATTTGATGTCATGAAGATACAAGCGTCGAACATCTGACAAGAATTTCCATTTAAAAAAAAGATGGAATTACAAAACGCAGTGGCCATGCTAAAGTTACGTTACATTTTAAGACTAACGGGTAATGTGGGTATTTCTGATCATTGGGGGAAGCCAAAAACATTTTCATGCGATTGTTTGGTCAAACCAAACAAAGCACAGCAAATGCTGCAATTTTCTGAACTTTCTAAGAGAAGTAAAGGACCAATTTTTCACAATTTGACGTTTTTATTAATGGTTTTATGTTATAGCCTTTAAACGGCGTTTCTATTAGGTTTTTCTTGAACCACATTCACAAGTGAAACTGTTTGATGCCTTCCAACACATTCAGAAAAATAAATTTGAATGAAACATCTTCATGGCTATAGAGCACGAGCCGAAAGATAAAATCTAACGTCATCATTATCTTGCAAATGCGTCGCACTATTTTCCAGCAACTTATGGTTTCAATCAACCATAAGATGAGTTACATTGTAAGCCTATGACATCTTTGTAAACTGAGTCTCTGTTTAACTAGCGTGCCAATTGACATTAGAAGTGTAATCAAATGATGACTACGTTTTGACGTCATTGATGGCAGCTGATTTTTCCAGCATGAAATCTCTATCACATCTGTCACATAACCAAAACTGTTTATAGGCGTATGATGCATGAGGAAGATGTTAGACCACCAACAAAAATTACATGCTTATCATTTTAACATAACTTACAACGGATGTGATTGTTGCTTACTGATCCCTCCTGCAATTCTTGCTCTCCCAAAAAGCCTATTTAAAGGATGGCGTCTGTAAATTCGAGGGTTCATTTGCCGAAGATCCTGTTCTCGTCAGTGCATTTGAAATTGTTCGATATTGCACAAAGCTGAGCACATAAAGATGCGAAACATAAGAAATTGCTCAAGTTATTGTGCATAGTAAACATCGCGTTTTTAAACCATTGGTTCTATAGGCAAGGTGTGTTAGAATAAAGTTTATAGACCTTTAGCCACTCCTCTAACTTCAGCATGGGTATTTAGGCATTTAGCACTAAAATATCACATGGCGGTTCAATCTGTTGCTGCTGATTCATGATTTATTTTTGCTTGTGGGGATTCTGCGTTCATCCTTCTTTTGTTATTCAGTTCTCAATTTCCTTCTAGTTTTGCAATCATCATGGGGTAGAGGGGGCTTGATGATTTACCTTAATTTTTACCCTGATGCTTTGTCACTGTTAGTGCATGGGTGGAGCCAGAGGGGGCAGGGGCAGTGGACCCCACTGGAAAATCACAATTGTTTACAGGTTTGCTTAGAAATACCAGTACAATCATCATGACGGGGAAGGGCTTGATGCTCACTTTAGTTTTTATCCTTATGCCACATGGTGGTTCTGTTGTTGCTGATTTATTGTTTATTGTTGCCTGTGGGGATTCTGTGATCATCCCTTGTTTTGTTATTCAATTTTAAATTTCCTTCTAGTTTTGCAAACATCATGAGGGGGAAGAGCTTGATGCTTTACTTTTATTTTTATCCTATCGCCTTATCACAGAGTGCATTGGCAGATCCAGAGGGGGGCAGGGGTTCAAAGAACACCTGCAACATCACAAGTGGTTATAGATTTGCCTAGAAATACTAGTACCGACCCCCCCCCCCCCCCCTTCAAGAAGCAATTGGACCACTTGGGTCCAATTGTTTCTTGAGGGAGGTTCGTATAGCCTTCTGTAAAATACGTTGACGCCTAAAATGTCACGACCCCCCTGACGGATATTTCTGGATCTGCTCATCTAGAGTTCTGTGGCTCTTCCTCACGGTGCCGTGGTTGGATTGCAAAGTACTATTGTGGTATTTCGTGATCATACTTACTTTCTTTTTCCTCACATACCTGAACATGTGCCAGTACATACAGCTGTCTGTGTGTCAGCACCTACACATTCAGGGTTATATGGATCTGGATTACCACAGGTGCGACTTCTTGTAGACGTTCCTGCGCCACAATCGTTTGAGCAACTTTCCCACGTGGACCACTCTGACCAACCTAAGATCAACACTGCTCCTAAAAGAAAATGTATCTCAAGACTTTAGTTAAGAGTGCGTAACAAAAATTAAATTTCCTTAATTCTCAACGAAAACATATGTTGTTGGTACTCGAAAGATTCGTCTCAATGAGACGGTTCTTTTGAGCACCCATAACATATGTTAAAATTGATGGGTAAGAAAATATTTACAATTTTACACTGAAAAATGTTGTTAATCTAAACCTGTGTATCTGTTTTACAAAGTTTCAAAAAGCATATAAGGTATTTTAGTACTAATCACATATGCGCAAAGTTATTCTACTGTAAACAACTTAATATTCGCAGCATCAAAATCAGGCTATGTGGATAAAATTCTTTCTCTTAGTAGCACCCCTCTTTAAAACGTGTTTTTCTATCATATGTTGAAACATTTTTTTACCGTTCAAATATAGAGATACCAACATTCTAAGGATGCGTGTTTATTTATTGCTTATAATATAACTGAATACGATACAGTACTTTGTGGTCTCATATTTTGCCGATAATTGTTCCTACCACAAATAAAGCAAAAGAGCAATGTTTACAGTAACCTATGCATATATCATTTTGTCATTTTAAATAATGTATGTTTCAGGCTTTATGCATCTATATGGCAGATATAGGCAGCTTTCTAATGTGCCTAATGTACCTAGAAATTAATGGTGAACTGCTAGCCAACGCAATTAGAGCCCAAATCTCATGCATTAGCCCATATGGTATCAGCTTGGAAAAATTTAAACCTAAACGTTTAAAAATAAGTGTAATCGTACACCAAATTTAATGGCAGCTTAACTGCCACAGGCTTTGGTTTGACATTTTGATTGCTTGCAAAGGTATGTTCTGTTCTAATGTATTAATCCTGAGACCAACTACAAAAATAACATGAAGAACTGGTTACTATTATGTATTATTTATTTATCGATGAAGACATACTGGCCTCCAGTTTGTGAAGTTGTTAATTAAATATAAATTAACACCAAAAGCAGCTCGGCTGCCATCACTTTTGGTGTTTACTTGCACCTACATGTATATTTTACAGTGTAGTTCTTTGTGATTCATCATATTACCTAAGCAAATAAAATTACCTTTGAACAAGCGATTTTACTCTGCCAAACCGTTGAATGATTGCAGCTTTGTTTGTATGTTTGTTTGAACACGCTTAAACAAGCAGTTAACCAGTACTTCGTGCACATACGTTTGCTTGTAACTGACAACAACCCTTTTTGAATGATTCAGCGGAATGGAGGAGAATGACCGTAGAAATTATTTCATGATCAAACTCCACGAAAGTATTGGACCAGGCCGGGATACGGGGCCTGGTAAATGATTGTAGCTGCTGTTCATTCTAAAATAGAGCAGCTTTTGTTGTTGTCGCTATTTGTCAAGCCTCGTTATCATGCAGATTATTGTCCAGCTTACATGTAATAAACTCAATATGGACCAGCTCAGCTGAGATTTTGGTATTTATTACATATGCGCAAATACTTTCTTTAAACACCTATGTGCAGCTATATACCGCGACTAAAGGCCTTGACTTTGATATATGTCTTCATCTGTGTCCAGCCTGTGAGTTTGTCACTTTCCAATTGGTATCCTGGGTCAGGTATGGTACTTGATTGTACCAATTCCTAATCTTTGCACCCTTACTTACTTTGTATGTCTCTGATGAGATTGCGTATATGTGAATGCCCATTTGAGGCTTTACTAATCGCTTCAGTGATAAGAAAGACAATGTAATGCAGTGGCTTGTATTCATATACACTATCATGGTAGCCTCTGTATATAAAAGAATAGAGGCTACAGTAGACTGACCAATACAAGAGGAACTTAGCCCGTGACATATTCCCGCAAACAAAACTGCATGTGTTCAGTCTCACACAAATAATCCGTGGTTTACCTTATAATAAGTGGATTGACTCTTTACATCCTGGGTATTTTTTTATTCGTTTTGTCGTCTGCTGATTTGTTTTTAAGAATACAATCAGAGTATCCAACAGTTCGGACCCCATTTCGTTGGAACTGTTTGCAAAGGTTATCAGCAGGCGACATTAGTATCTTCAAAGAGTTAAAGTAGGCCAGCTGACCTCGAGGTTATAAAACTTGAGTTCATTCTCAGACTCAAAATAAAATAAAATGATTGGCTGCTTGGGAACACGTGTCCGCAAGCAGCCAATCATTGCGCTTAATTTTGAGTTTGAAAATGAACTCTAGTTTTATAACCGGAGGGGAGTGAATAACCTGGGCACATGGTCCCTGAATAACAGTCTGTTGACTCAGTATCAGAGCCAACACAATTTGTTCCATTATATTGTGGCAATGGTTCTGAACACGATCGGGTGCGAACAACTGTTGAATTACCGCAGGTGACCCCACAAGATGACCAAGATGACCAGTTTGTCCAGTTTCCATCAATTGCTGTATGTAACAATAAACAAACGTTTAACCCCTTTAAGACCAATGCATGTTTCTATAATATGAGCCGTGATATTTGATTTCCTACAATGTGGCATTTTGACAAGGATATACTCAGACGAGCCTGTGCAGCCTCCTTTTAAGCTTCAACACTCAAAATTATGTTCAATCTGTAGCTTATCACTCATAGAATATTCAAGCGACTAGCAAAGGCTCTGACCAGACTATATGCAGACTGATCTGAGGCTTCGCTGGTCGCACATACCACATCGTTGAAAATCCCATTGAACGGCTCATATAGTTTGATACAGTAAAGTCAGGATGGTCCACTGTATATATTGAGGGGACACAGGGTATAATAAAATGTATCATTTTTTTTCTTTGAAGATCGACTATATTTTAGCAAACAGTTTGATTCCGATGTAATACCACATTGTGTGGTATTCATCTCAGTCTTCACTGTTTGCCAAAGTAAATGTTTAGGACTTTCTGGTCTTTGAATGGTTAATTGCTATCGTGATAGAGTAACGAAATATAAACTGCCAAGTATAATTAAAATAGTGACACATGTATATAAACTCTCAAGTATTATTCAGCTATTAGGTCACTAATCACTACGTGGTATGCAATGTCCCAATCTTTTGTTTAGCTAATGGAGATAGGAACCAGAGGGACGTGGCTAGACAGTGACCTAATAGTTAATTGATATATTGATAATGTTAGGTATATTGATCATAGTGACATATCAAATATTAAGTATTGATAATAGGGGTATGTAAAATATCAAGATTATTGATAATAGTGACATGTAAAATGTCAAGTATATTAATAAAAATATACATGTAAAATGCCAAGTATATTGATAATAGTGATATGTAAAATATCTAGTTTTTATCATAGTGATATATGTAAAATGTCAAGTATATTGATAATAGTGATATGTAAAATGCCAAGCATATGTATCATAGTGATATGTAAAATGTCAAGTATATTGATAAAAGTGATATGTAAAAAGTCAAGTATATTGATAAAAGTGATATATAAAATATCATGTATATTGATAATAAATTAATAATATTGGGTTTTAGTTCCTTTCTAGCGTAAACATATATTATTTGTATTTTTGGAAAACGTAACATACATGTTACTGCCGATTGTTTAAGACAAAAAAGCGTATTGCATATCAGATAAAATTATCATGTTTCAGGTTTATCAGCATACACCAGAAGCTAAGCATCACATTAAAAATATTATATTCTGTAAAATTATCTTTGAGCAGTGGGTTGCAACAATATATCGCTTTTGTATCTATACTGAAGTAACTAGCCTCTGACTCATGTTAAGGGTATTTCTGAAATACCACAATCGCACACTGCCGACCAACCCACGTAATACAAGGTAGAATCACAGAACACTCACATTCAACAACACCAGGACGGCAACAAAAGTAAAGCAACCAGCTCTCTCTTCCCCATTAAGATGATTGCAAAACTAGAAATGACGCTAAGTACTACATAAAACCATAGACAAAACACAGAACCCCACAACAATAGGAGCAACAATAAACAATGAATCAACCTTAACATAACCACTAACTTAGCTTAGAATGCAAAACAGCCTAAGCCACTGTGCAGGAGTCAAATGCATTTTATCGGTACCAAATCTTCTCCCTACATTAATAATGTAATTAAAAAACACAAAAATGTTTAACACACTCACAGGCAAAGTATCACCCCAGAATACCTATCTAATCAATTTGACACACTAAGTATTATAAAACAAAGAAAAGGGCCCATGACTCACTGAAAGTCAGAGCTAAAAACAACCTCACGTTGAGCCATGATGGGCCATTACTATTACAATATATGCATGCAGAATTATTTTGTGATCCGTTTAAGAGACTGTACTAGAACAAAACTAACCAAGTTAGTGTTTCAACCAAAACAGATTTATATAAGGGAAATAAGTTGAGGTAAACACCTAGCCATGAGGGCAAACAGATACTATAATAATTGAGTGAGTACATTTTGTTAGGCTTGTTGATGTGAACATTTTGCAATGTAAGGTAAATAAGTCTAGGTAAACACCTAACTCTGATGACGAACAAATACTATAATAGGAGTGCACTTAAAGACATGCTAAGTAAGTACATTTTACCAGGCTTGGTGATGTACGGATTTTACAATTATACAGATTTATAGTTATGAGCCTGTAACGGAAATATAATTTCCTTATATCTCTACCAAAGCATATGTTGTGGGTACTCAAAAATCGTCTCAATAAGACAGCTCTTTTGAGCAAACAAAAAATGCGTTAAAACGGGTGGGTAAGAAAATATGAACAATTTTACGCTCAAAAATTGTGTTTATCAAAACCTGTGATTTTAGGTAAATAAATTGAGGTAAACACCTAGCTCTGAGGGCGCACAAATGCTGTAATAGGAATGCACATTAAGACATGCCAACTGAGTACATACTTCCAGGCCCCAATGCTATAAAACATTTTTCATGCTCAAATCAAATGAGCATGATATTTATCTTGCGCATAAATGTTAAAATGCCAACAATTTTGGGAATCTTAACATTTATAAATGAAAGATATTCTGCTCATAAATGTTAAATGCCAACAATTGTTGGCATTTTACATTTATAAGCATAATGAATACAACATTTACATCAGAGAGTTTAAAAGCCAGAAGTCTGTATTTTTCAGCATTTTATTTTTATGAGCAGTTGAAATTTTATGCTCAGTTCAGTTGAGCATGAAACAGTCTGTATAACTTCAAGGCCTTGCTTGTTGATATAATTTTTTTACGAACCTGAACAAGGTCCAGAACAGGCAACAGTCTCTGTGTCAGCACCTACACAGTCAGTGTTTAGTGGATCAGGATTACCACAGGTCCGATTTCGTGTTGATGTTCCTGGGCCACAATTACTTGAACAACTTTCCCACGTGGACCAATCTGACCAACCTAAATTGACAAGGAACACGTACAATGATTCATTCGCAGATGAGTTATTATGCCACTATTATTTACACTATGTACAATAAGTTTAGCAAGTGTTTTGTATAGATGAGCCCATCCACATCATATTTCAAGTTTCATTTACTTAAAGAGACTAAGTCTGCAACTATGAACATTTTTCGAAAAATAAGCTTTTCTTTTTAAATCATTTGTTAAAGCAGAATTAAGTTAAGTTTTCACAATAAATCTGTTCACTTTAGCTGAAAACTGCATGAAAAAGTGAATTATCTTATAAAAACAGGTGTTTTTTCTCTTGTTGGTAATTGTTTGCGTCCCTCCAATAATTATAGACAGTCAACTTTTAACATAAATCTGGTTGTTTTGATACTGATAATTTGTAAAGATTTACGCAATTGGTAAAATGTATACCTGAATTTTATTTTTTACTGTGTTTTTGAAAAATCGAAACATTTTTTAAAAAATTAAAAGATCAAAAGTTGCAAACTATGCAGCTTTAAGAAATGAATTCAATTTTTGGTCTGTTCATGGAATCATGAATACTTCGGGTCTCATGCAAAGTAACTTTGCAAGAGACCCGAAGTATTCATGATTCCATGAACAGACCAAAAATTGAATTTATTACTTATATTTACATTTTATATTATCAGACAACTATCAATTTTCAATTATCACCTAACTTGGCTGGTTTTCCAGATATATTGAATTAAATCAGACATGGCGTAGGGTTTGGAGTATCCAAAACGTCAAATTTCCGCGCTTAACGTCATGGCGATACGTGTTCAACGTCACACAAACGTCAGTAAACAAGCAACGTTATTGGATGGATTTGACGTTAGCCCGCTCAAATGGCGCGTATGTGGGTGTGGCTGAAATCGATTTGTTCATGAAGGTATGAACCACATCTCAAATGCAAAGGTTCATTTAAAGATTCGCAGTGGAAATGTAAATATTGTCATGAAGATAGAAGCATTAACAATATGACAAGAATTTCCATTTAAAAAATACGGAATTACGAAGCTCAGCGGCTGTGCTAATGTGACGTTAATTTTAAGACTAGCGGGAAACGTGGGTATTTCCGATCATCGGGGGAAGCCAAAAACATATTTAAGCGATTGTTTGGTCACTGAAAACCAAAAAAAGCATAGCAAATAATGCATTTTTCTGAACCTTCTCATAGAAATAAAAGACAACTTTTTCACAGTTTGACGTTTTATCAATGCTTTTACATTATCGCCTTAAAACGATGTTTCTAGTTGGTTTTTCATGAACCACTTTGACAAGTGAAACTGTTTGATGTCTTCGAACACATTCAGAAAAATAGTGTTAAACGAAACATTATCATGGCTATAGAGCACAAGCTGAAAGATAATTACAACGTCACCTTTATCTCGCCAATGCGTCGCACCATTTTCCAGCAACTTCAGGTTTTAATCAACCATGAGTTATATCATCTTTGTAAACTGAGTCTCTGTTGAATTGAAACACCAATTAACATAAGAAGTTTAATCAAATGATGACTGCGTGTTGACGTAATTGATGACAGCTGATTTTTTAAGCATGGAATCTCTATCACATCTGTCACATAACCAAGTTTTATAGGCGTATGGTGCATGAGGAAGATGTAAGATCGCCAAACGAAACAACACATGCTTATCAATTAAGCATTTTATTGTACTTACAACGGATGTGAATTTTGCTTACTGGCCCCTCCTGAAATTCTTGCTCTCCCCAAATGCCTATTAAAATGATGGCGTCTATAAATTCGTGGTTTCATTTGCTTAAGACACTGTTCTCGTCATTGAAATTGTTCGACATTAAACAAAGATGAGCACATTAAGATGCGAAACATAAGAAATTGCTAAATTTATTGTGTATAGTATATCTAAGTCCAAACATGAGAAAGCCAACGCAGATGACTGTGCGCCCAGGAAAGAATCATATCCCCATGTGCATAGCTTGATGGTTTAAAATCCATTATTGTCTAGCATGTCTGATAATACTTTGATTCTTAGAAAAGTGCAGTGTTAGACTTTGTTCCCGAGTTTTTACTGGACACACATATGATGAGGGTGTCAATGGGGTTTACTGATTAGCGATTTATGGCCCTAAAATTTAACGATTGGCGTATAATGTTCCTAAAATGTAACAATTAGCGATTTTTATGGATAGTTTTAAAGAATAGTGGAATGAGCATTGCTAGTGATTAGCGAATTTTAGAGACTAAAATATAATTATTTAGCAAATTTTGCACAGAAAAATACCAAATAGCGAAATGGCGCATTTAACTTTTAGCGATTCGACAAAACCTCCATTTCACAGTAGGCCTTCTTAAAGTTTAACATATAATGAATATTGCTACCCAAAAAGAAAAGTGTTTAAGTATATTTCACTAAATTGGGCCATTTTTTATTGTATGCGGATTTTTTTGCATTACTCCTTCTAAGTACCAACTTAGACATAAATTTTACCGATCACCAATTTTTGGGCCTTAATTTTACTGATTACCGATTTCAGAGGTACCCCATTGAGAACCTCATATGATGTGGGTTTTTTTTTGCCATATGTGTATGTTTTTGTGCAAGCTCATGAAACGTTAACTAAATCCAAGCAAATTTTATTTTTATATCGTGTAAAACAACTTGTAAAAGTAGATTTCTCACATTTCAACTTACCTGGACAGTCAGTCCCAGCATAACATGACGTTGACTCTGAGTCAGATCCCACACAGTCTGTTCCATTATACTGAGGTTCTGGGTCTGTACACGATCGGTTCCTGTAAACTGTTGATTCGCCACAAGTGACTCCGCATGATGACCAAGACGACCAGACTGCCCAGTTACCATCAACTGTTAAAATGCATAAAATTCAGATGCAATTACAATCTAGCTCTGATTCTACACCAATAAAGCCAGAATACAGCACAAGGCTCTAGTTGGTATGTACACACAGCGGAAATTTAAGTAAGTCTGCACATCCACACATTTGGATCAGAGTCTTGGTTTTCCACCTGAGGAAACATTGAACCTTTTCTTACCTCCAGAGTGCAAATCAAAGACGCTGATCAGACTGCGCCGATGCACAGACTGACCTGCGACTTTGATTTGCGCGCATCCCAACTTTTACCTACTGTAAATTCAGAAATTTTCGCGAAGGTTTTATTCATACGAAACTTCACACATGGGGAGTTTCGTGAAAATAATATCCTCGCGAAAGGGCGAAATCACTCTGCCGTTTACTGGTGAGTAAATCGTGCCCAAATCGCATTTTTACATTGCAAGTATGTCTTTTAACGCTATTCATGATATTAAAATCCGAATGTACATTATTCCTGGACATCAGCTCAATTAACCTGACAAATGAGGTGATGACGCTCTTTATCACATGTATATTTCTTACTTCCTACAAAAATATCTATATTGAATGGTTGGTATTTATTACATACGTAAAAACCTCAGAATCTTATTTACTATAAGTGTTGTGTCTTTGAGCAAGACTTTTACCCGCTGCTCATTACTTGTTCAACCCAAGAAGACCCATCCTCAGATTACTGAAAAATGTTCACTAGGATGTAAGCTACAAAACCAAACGACCAACAAAACATACCTGGACAATTAAACACATTACACGTAGTTGTCTCGTGACTGTCCCCCGTACAGTTTGCCCCGCCGTATGCTGGTTCAGGACTGTCACATGACCTGTTTCGCACAGAAATTCCACCAAGAGATCCACATGATACTGAACAGCTCCCCAAGGTGGACCAGCTTCCCCAACCACCATCAACTATAGTCAGAAAAAAGATTAATATAGCCAAAACATTTTAGCGATCTATTCAAATTCCGAAACTTGTTTCACTAACATGTAGCTTTGTTGATTTTGAAAGTACCGTCAATAATCTGTTGGCTTTTTAGCAATTATCAGCACGAATAACAGCAATTGGATGCTTTATACACGAAAACGCTTTATTTTTTAGATTCTTATTAATAGCTGAGCCCGCATGCTTAGTTGTGTTGAACATGCAATAAGTAATATAAAATCGGGTACAGATGATGGGCGGATTCTGATAACTCCGTCTAAGAGGGGGGGGGGGGGGTCCTTGGTTGTTTGTTTTGTTGTTGTTGTTTTCATGCGCAGATCCAGAAAGTTTTGTCATTTTTTATTTCTAGTTTGATTAGGGGAGGAATGATCCAAATACCATTATAAGCGGGCCATCAACGACCCAACAGCGAAACACCCTTTTAAATGGCGTTTCGCTGGCAGGCCAGTGATAGCCCAACATTTAATGTTGGTTTGGTAGCTTTGTGATTTTAAGGGGAACCAGATCAATATTACTATGGACCCCAATATTTTCGTGATTTTTCAGGGGGAGTCCGGACCCCCTGTCCCCCCTCTGGATCTGCACACGTTTTTTGTTTTTGTTTGGTTGAGTCATCAACGTATTTCACAGAAGGCCGTTAAGACCTCCCTCGAGATGAAATTGGACCCAAACGAGCCTCGACGCGACTTAACCTGTCTTCGGTGTTTCTGAGTAAGCGAGACTCAACCCAGTCTCCTCAGCTACAGAGACTAGCTAGAAAATTGAAATTACGCTTGTAGCAATTCTAGATATGGTACTTTCTAACAAGCGTATAACTAAGGCGCTGATCAGTCTGCGCGAATGCGCAGGCTGGTCTGCCCCTTTGTTGTACGCAACCCCCCTGAAAACAGGTTTCCTCGTGCCGAGGCCAAACTATTAGTTATCAAACAGCTTGGCAGCGTAAAAGGTTAGAGTGTTCAATTCCAGCTGATGACTAACGCCTACCTTTTTACTCCACGCGGACCATGTATCACCTTGTTTAACCATGGTTAGCATAAACATGGGTCGACCCTGGCCGACCATGGAATGAGCATGGTGCCATATACCGACAATGGTCAACCTTGTTTTGACCATGGTTTGACTATGCTCTTGTGAGAGGATGTTTTCGTTTCTTTTACATGTATTTATTTCCTTTCACAAAATTCTAATGTTGCACTTTAAGCCAGTTACATAAAAGGGTTTGCGACTTTTTTGTCTTATAATGCTTAAAAGTTCACTAAGGGTGGGGGTGCGCCTTGAGGTAGAGAGGCCGTGAGTAGAGAAATTGTAAAAGCACGCCCATTAAAACTTCGAAAATGTGTTAAAAAGATAGTCTATCCTGCAATGTTTTATTTGGGCCTCGATGCGAAAAAAAACTGTCTTCTGGGGTTTGCGAACAACACAGGCGCAGACCAGCCTGCGCATACGCGCAGTCTGATCAGCGCCTTTGTTGTTCTCTCACATTTAACGGAAAGTTTAATGTTTAGACTTTCTACAAGCGAAATTTCATTGTTCTTGCTTGTCACCGTAGCTGAGCAGACTAATTTGAATAACACTTTGTTGGAAACCCAGAAGACAGGTTTTGTCGCGACGCGTCCCATTTATAGTTTTTCAGTCAATAGCACCTTAATAACGCATATGCTGACTGTCAAAAACTTTGAATCTTGTTAGCAAATATTGAAAACGTATATCATAAATAACCAAGCACGCCCATGCAAACATTTATTTGTCACACATGAGCCATCACAAGATGTGCGGTATTTATCACATAAACGCAAAACCATTCTTTAAATGTCCTTGCTGTTGTATCCAGAATTGACTAGAGGTCTCAATTTTGGTCTGATTTTTCTTCTTCTTCCTTACATTGAGTATGCGAGTCATGAAGGCTCTGGCGAGTCTGCATGTTTGCACTAAATCGTCTGAGCTTTCGCTGTTTGAGAATGTGATAAGTACCGAACTGCCATGTGTCGGCTTACATTGTACATGATGTCACTATGATACACATGCATATTATAAAATACGTCAAACGCCCAGGCATAGCCTACAAGTGTAGTTAGCCTAGATTTTGGACTGTACTCGTATCCACTCTCATACTTATTTAAGTAAGTATGAAACGTTTAGACTTTGACAAAACTATGTAGACACTTAGGCTTATCTGAGACTTCGCAGGGTTTTTGTGCAATTGGATAAAGACATATTGAGCCAGTTATATTGACATGTGAACAACACATTCACAAAGAGTCAGTGCCTTCACTGCCCGCCCTCATACACAAAGTTGGGATGTAGATACTAGGGTGCCTGGTCCCACTAGACAGCTACTAGATGTTTAGATAAACAAAACTTTTCACCCTCAAAATGTAAATATTTTCTTTTCCTAAAACTTTAGGCATGTTTTTTTGGTGCTCAAAAGAACCGTCTCAATCACAAGAACCGTTTCATTGAGTCGGTTCTTTTAAATACCCATAACATATGCTTTGGTTGAGAAATAACCAAACACATGATTACGCACTCTTAGCTAAAGGTCTAATAGGATGACTTTATGCAAGTGCGCTATGTATCTGAATCTCACGAAATGGTTCTTAATTGTCTTTGCTTTTATCGTATTTAATGTAAATTCGGGAATTTTTGAGATAATTTTGTTTTCGCGAATATCGTTAGAAGACACATTTGCGACGTTAATAATTCATGATTAGGGCATGGTTTGCCTATATTAGTACTCGATAGTGTTTCACCATTTCGCGAAGGTTTTATTTTCACAAAACTTCGCATATGGTGAAAATAAACCCTAGCGAAATTTCCCAATTAACAATATTCCAGGTAAAACTTATATCTTCATCACATGAATCAATTTACTGTCCTGCCAACCAAGAGTGACAGTGACGTCGTGTTTTACTTACAATTGTTAAGTAAAACATTAACTTGTACACTCCACTTGAGCTAATGCGAATCGATAGATCACTTGTGTATTAATCCTATCCTGCGGATAGGATTACTACACAAGTGATCTATCGATTCTAAGTACCTGATAACTTTGTAAACACAACATGACGTCGCTGTCACTCTTGGCTGGCAGGATAGTAGAATGGTTTGTTATTCATTTTAAGGATTGCTGGTAATGATATTTCGAATGGTTTAAGTTAATTTTAATGATACTGAGTAAATGATGCTGACCATGAGTATGGTTATGCTAGAGAATGAAATCAAATCTGACTCTACACCATTTGCTGATGTTTCATTGTAGGGACATTTAGCTATAGAAAGCGTAAAGTGCAAAATATAAATACATCTCACTCAGATATTATGTATCATTTACCTTTGTTTCAACAATTAACAATAATTAACGCAAATACAAATGTAGGTGGTATGACGCAATTAAAAGTTAGGGAAACAAAATCAGCCAATCAGACTGCTACAGCACAATTAACACAATACTCCTGTCAGGATCGGTCCCATATGGGCCTCGATGAAAGACAAATGGACTTTGTTGCGTTCAAACAACAAAAGTGCAGACCAGCCTGCGCATCAGCGTAGTCTGATCAGCGTCTTTGTCATCTGCCCTCTAGAAAATATCGTGTCAAGCATGCTACATGCAAAAGAACTACGTGCATTTAGAGGCTATTTTGGCCCCTATGAGTCTAAAAATGTACTTCGCTTTAAACCCAATTCTTCTTATTTGATTATCAGAACAATGGCCAAAGTGTATAATTCTGATATTAGTTTGACTTTTACCGTTGCTATGGTAACAACAATGGCCGCCAAAATAGGCTGAAAATAGGAAATTGACCATTTTGAAGCAAATTTGAGACGTTTGACAGAACAATTAACATAGAGCACAAGCAAATACCAAAAAAGATATTTTAACAGATAATGATAATTATCATGACACACAACATATTAATAGGATTTTTAGTATTTAGCTGTGCTGATATCTAATTCTTAAAAATTCGGTCTCAAAAAAACGTAAATGTGGTCAAAAATGGCAATTTCTCTATTTTATGCCTATTGTGTCAGCCATTTTTGTTACCATAGCAACGGTAAAACTTAAATAAATGGCGAAATTTTACACTTCAGCCATTCTTCTATTAAACCAATCAAAGGAAATTTGTTAAAAGCAATTTTCGATTTTTGGCTCCAAAGGGGGTCAAATTTGCCCCTTAATGCACGTACCCCTTTCAATATTCAAACTAGTCACTGTACATGTATCTGAGCGACTGATCTGTGCCTCGCATTGTTGGAAACCCTAAAGAAAGTCTTTCTCTTGTCAATGACCATATCTTAGTACAATCACTCCTACTTTCAATTCTTTAATAAAGACGATTATGCACAACTTATATAAAATGTCTGACAAATGTGTCAGAAAGATGGCTCTTTGGCTCAGTGCTTAGATCATTGGTCTCGTACGCGTACTACCAGTGTTCTATTGCCAGCCAAGATTGGATGATACTCTTGCTATTATTCATACCTCATGTCATTAAATTGGGCGCGAATTTAAGTGGCTTTAAAAAATCGAATTTAGGACGTCATAAATTATGACTTGCTGTTTAAGGGTAGTGTTACATATAATGTCGCCTAGCTTTGCACAATTACCAACCACTTCATTTGGTTATCTGTAATAGACCATTTTGCATAGCATGGGATTTATACGCAAATTTGGTCAACTTTATATTGAAATTGGCCTTATGGCCTTAAGACCAGCGCCTAAATTGTTTCTATCTGAATAATAGTAGTATAGGAGACAGACTTGCTACATGCAAAATTTCAATACTCTAACCAGTCACTTAAGCTGTACAAGCTGGTTTGCGTCTTACTTAAAACAAACGTTTTGTAGTAGTTACCTTCTGGCTAACATATGAATCTTTGTACTTTGTTTTATCCTTGATGGGGACTCATGTAACATTCTGCTTTATTTTAAGGTATTGCACCTTCAAGACAAACACACATATTACCTAATCAGTTTATTACCATTTGTCACGTTAACACACCAAACTATGTCACCACAAGAAAGAAATAATAAATTTGGTGGTTACACTAATAAACCTTAAAGGCAAAGGTGATATCAACTTATTTTTTTTTTAATTTGGTCAACTTTATTTTGGAATTGACTTTTTGGCTCAAAAACATCCAAGTCAGTCACACATAGGCCACAACGTGAGAAAATTTGACTTTGTTGCCTGCGTGCAGACTGACCAGCGCCTTAATTCTTTGATCTTGTATTGGAGACAGACTTACTACATGCAAAATTTCAATATTCTAACCAGTCACTTTAAGCCAGATTTTTTTTATTAGGTGATTTACGGGAGGTTTTTTTTTAGATTTCAGGTTGGGGTTTGAATAAAAAAGGCTCGAAGATGACAAGTTGACTTGTCATTTTAACATTTTTAGAGCTGTTTTAGTATCTCCAGAAAAACGAGTAAAACTAGGTAGGTAAACCAACCGTCTGTATTAAATCATTAAATATTTTATCTTTTCATTAAATCATGACAGGACAATCGCTTTTGACAGTGTCACTCTCAAAAATACAATGACAGAACCTAAAAAATATAATATTTTTTCAACAAAACAAATAATATATAGGGTCGGCGGATAAAATAAAAAAAATACAAATGAAATTTTATTTTTCCTCCTTTCTGGAAAATTACAGTAGGAGGGTTTGTAAACTATCAAAAAAATCTGGCGTTAGCTGAACAAGCTGGTTTGAGTCTTACTTAAAACATACGTCTTGTAGTAGTATTATTCTGGTTAAATATCAATATTTGTACTTTGTTTTATCCTTGATACGGACTCATGTAACATTCTGCTTTATTTTGCACAAAGAATGACTCCATCACCAACAATATTATTTTTCTTACAGCCAACACTGGACGTATCTTTGTATGAGGCTCTCGTATATATACTATTGTACATTACACTATGCTTTCAATTCGTATACAACTCTAACAACTTTGTCAGGGAGATGACTTTCTACCAGCTTGATCCAGGTTTGATTTGCAAATGGGTGTGAAAACACTTTTGACAGGTTTTTTTTCCTTTGTGTGGCTTTCATGTTATAAGGCATCAATTATAGAATAACAGTATCAATTGAGCCAGTGCATGAGATTTCCAACAATTTGGCAAGTGCGACCAGCAAAGCCTCAGATCAGCCTGCGCAAACGCGCAGTCTGATCAGAGCCTTTGCTAGTCGCTTGAGTATTCTATGATTGTTAAGCTACTGACTGATCACCATTTGGAGTTTCTAAGCTTAAAAGGAGGCTGCAGGAGCTCGTCTGAGTCTACACTTGTCAAAATGTCAAATTGTTGGAAATCTCATGCACTGGCTCAATTATCATTTTAGACTCCTGAAATGGCATTATGCTGGTGGCAATATAAGGTATTGCACCATCAAGAAAAACACACATATTACCTAATCAGTTTATTATCATTTGTCACGTTAACACACCAAACTGTGTTACCACAAGCAATTACTAATAAATTTAGGGTAACACTAATAAACCTTATAGGCAAAGGTGAGATTCAACAAAAAGCTAGAT
Organism: Loripinus fragilis; assembly: GCA_964019695.1. Taxonomy (NCBI): domain Eukaryota; kingdom Metazoa; phylum Mollusca; class Bivalvia; order Lucinida; family Lucinidae; genus Loripinus; species Loripinus fragilis. The sequence goes on from OZ026524.1 coordinate 51,085,787, forward strand.
GTGATAGTGTTTGTGCGCTTTACTATGATATCATTAAGAGGGAAGACATAATATATATAAAAAAAAGTTCAAATTACCCTAAAGGCTGCACATTATATTGTATCAAGAGGAATTATACTAAAACCAATTTCTAATCGGTCACTTTTCAAGCTCAGTATTTCTGACCAAACGCTAATAAAATTGTAATGAATGTTTGCCTATATAATGTGCATTCTAATGGGCAAATGTATAGCGGTGTTTTTGAAAAGTTTTCTTTTACTTCAAAGTTTTTGGGGTTAAAATGCAAAAATCGACTTATTTTAAGAGAAAATGGTTTTGAGAGTATTTTCTATCAAATTGACGCTTAGGTGGTTACAAACTGGTCTGTCCAACTTGAAAAACACCAAACAATTGAAAGTTTACTTATGGTAGATTTTTTACGCATTTTTAAAAATGTTGCATTTTTTAAATTTTTTCCAGATTTTTGAAATTCACCAGTAGCTCCTGATTTTTAAGAATCGAAACACACAAACAATTATAATATATAAATTGGTCAAAATGCCACGCATATCTTACTTGGACAATTTATCGCAGTATCACAGACCCCAGTCTCTTCGAATGCTCCTGTACAGTTATTCCCGCCATAATCAGGTGCTGGATCAGAACATGACCTTGACCTTGTGTAAGTACCGTTACCACAGGAACCAGAACATGAACTCCAGCTTCCCCAAGTTGACCAATTACCATGTACTGTAAAGTAAGAAAACTCTCAATAAATGCAGGTAACTCAAAATACCTGATTAAGTCTAAATAAATTTAAAATATTCAATAAAACATGGAGTGTGCATTTCTGCATTTCTGAATTAGTTTAGCTCTATTCTACCTTGAGTAATGTTTAGGGTGTTGTTTAATTTGATAGTCAGTTTAATTACCCAGCCTCAGAATATACAGAAAAACCTGTGTAGAACGGCCCCTCAAAAAAAATAGGCGAAACAAAGGTCTTAATGGCAAATATTTCCTGTTGGAATACAGGTCACACTTTGAAAGTCAACCCCTTCCCCCTGCAATATTGGCCACTTTCGGTCCACCAGTGAAACTCCAATCGAATGGCGTTTCACTGGTGAAACAATAGTGGCCAGCTTTAAAAATGCTTATTGGGTTCCTGACTTTAGTAAGGATACGTAATTTCCATAAATCAACATGACTTAGAGCAACTTTGGAGCATTCTGCAATACTTTTGACCTACATTAAGCGATAATCAGTCTTGAAACCCATTTTTTGATCTTTTTGAAAGTGGTCGTTTTACACAGGTTTTACTGTATGTCATGAGATTGTAGTATTGCAAGCAGCAAATGTTAAAGAACAGTCATAAGCATTATATGGTTTAACATGGAAAATCGGGCCATAATTTAGACATCTAGCCCTGCTGGATACATCAGCATAGGTGTTTAAAGAGACTTAGTCTGCAAATATAAACATTTTTCGAATTTTTTATTTTCTTTTTAAATCATTTGTAAAAGTAGAATTAAGTTACACTTTCACGATAAATATGTTCACTATAGCTGAAAACTGCACGGAAAGTGAATAATATCTTATAAAAACAGGTGTATTTTTTTCGTTTTGGTAATTATTTGCGTCCCTCCAATAATTATGGACAGTTAATTTTAACATAAATCTTGTTCTTTTGATACTGATAGTTTGGTTAGATTTACGAAATTGGTAAAACGTACACCTGAAATTTAGTTTTTTTTCTGTGTTCTTGAAAAATAGAAACATAAGTTCTAAAATTAAAATATCAAAAGTTACAGACTAAACAGCTTTAAAAAAGTTTGCTGCGAATATGCCAAAGGTAACACACTCTCGTGTACTTGTTCATATCTTGAGAGTAACTAGTACAATTAGTTAAAACTTTATCAAATTAAGTTTTCTTTAACTCTTAGAATCTCAATGAAACATTAAACAATTCTGGACTTGCGGAAGTGAAGTTCATGAGAATTCACTACAAGAAGACTTATAAATGGGACAGTTAAAAAGATTTGGGCATTACATGCCTATGATACAAGAAATGTCACAAACACGTGACGAATGCCCCCAAAGGAATTGGTCTAGCATAAGACACATTTTAGGAAAGATAGCTATAATCTAGTACGAAAAACCTAGAAATGAGGCCAGAAGTCAATGTCAAGGTCAAAGTGACTCAAAATGGTATGCACCACCCCGCCATCCCAAGAGGAATCACCACCCGAAATTTGGGATTCCTACATCAAATAATATAGGAGATATGCTCTGGACACAATAATTCTTGAAAACTAGGTTAGAGGTCAAGGTCACAGTGACCCAAAAATGGTTTATGACACTCAGGCATCCCAAGATGCATTTACATACAAAATTTGGAATTCCTATTTCAAAGAATATAGGAGATATGCACCAGTTTCTAGAAACTAGGTCAAAGGTCAAGTTCAAGGTCACAGTGACTAAATTATGGTAATTGACACTTCGTCATCCCAAGGTGCATCCACACACCAAATTTGAGATTCCTACCTCGAATAATATAAGAGATACGCTCTGGACATGATTATTCTAAAAACTAGGTCAGAGGTCAAGGTCACAGTGACCCCAAAATGGTAAATGACACTCCCCCATTCCAAGATGCATCCATACACCAAAATTGGAATTCCTCACTCAAGGAATATATAAGATATGCTCGGGACACAATAATTCTTAAAACTAGGTCAGAGGTCAAGGTCACAGTGACCCAAAATGATATGTGACACCCAATCATCCCAAGATGTATTTACACACCAAAATTAGAATTCCTATCTCAAAGAATATAGGAGATATGCACCAGACTCAATGTAGCTTCTAGAAACTAGGTCAGAGGTCAAGTTCAAGGTCAAAGTGACCCAATTATGGTACCTGACACTTCGTCATCCCAAGATGCATCCACACACTAAAATTGAGATTCCTACCTCAAATTATATAAGAGATATGCTATGGACAAGATTATTCTAAAAACTAGGTCAGAGGTCAAGGTCAGAGTGACCCGAAAATGGTACATGACACTCCGTTATCCCAAGATGCATCCACACACCAAATTTGGAATTCCTTACTAAAAGAATATAAGAGATATACTCCGGACACAATAATTCTTAAAACTAGGTCAGAGGTCAAGGTCACAGTAACCCGAAAATGGCATGTGACACCCCATCATCCCAAGATGCATTTACACACCAAATTTGGAATTCCTATCTCAAAGAATATAGGATACATGCACCAGACTCAATGCAGTTTTCAAGAAACTAGGTCAGAGGTCAAGTTCAAGGTCATAGTGACCCAATTATGGTACCTGACACTTTGTCATCCCAAGATGCATCCACACACCAAATTTGAGATTCCTACCTCAAATAATATAAGAGATATGCTCCGGACACGATTATTCTAAAAACTAGGTCAGAGGTCAAGGTCAAGATCACAGTGACCCGAAAATGGTACGCTACACTCCGCCGTCCCAAGATGTATTTACACACCAAATTTGGAATTCCTACCTCAAAGACTATAGGAGATATGGACCGGACACGAAAGCGGGACAGGAAGGACGGACGGACAGTGCGATTACTATATGCCTCTCAAAATTCCTTTGGGGGCATAAAAACTGCTTTTTAATTATATATGCGCAAATACCTAGTGGGAGTATAGCCTAATATTAGGTCAATGTGATTATGTTAACATGGATGGGCCCAGCGGGGTCGGGGTGGGGAGTTCCAGACCCCCCCCCCTGATAAACCACAAGTGGCTATATTTCCTAAGAAATACTGGTACGGACCCCACTCAAGACCCCTTGGTTCCAGTTGTTTCTCGTAGGGCCCTCTGTGAAATACGTTGAAACTTTGATGGCTAAAAAATCGTTGACAGGATCCCCTGACAGAATGTTATGTATTCGCTTATGGCTAAGACAAAAACAATCTAATCTTCAGGACAAATATAAAGCATTTTATAGCAATTTTGCCAGCAGTCCCTTTGAAGGGGACGGCAACCCTGATGATTACTATGTTTTATATAAAAGATATTAATAAACCATGAATTTTGATACCAGTTTCATCTAAATCGGTTGAAAAATGTGGAAGTTGTGGGCGTTTGAATATTTGCCAAAGGACTGTAATGGAAGCGGTCATATTGTAGGCCTAGCGACGTCACTCAGCCTAATTAAATATGCGTAATCAAAATAAAAGACAAACTAATGGATTTTTTGCATTAATCTTTAATGAAATAATTTCCTTATGTATAAAGCTGCATATCTCCTGAAACACAGATGATGTGATAGTAGTGATAACTAGAAATTAAGCAGTTGAAAAAATTCTCAAAACTGATTAAATATTCAAAATGGCGGCTAAATGTTGGCCATATTCAATTCTTTAAATGCCCATAACTTGCCCATTTTTCAACCGATTTTGATGATACTTGTATCAAAATTCATGATTCATAGAGCTCTTTCTGATAAAACATACTTATTATTAGGGTTGCTGTCCCCTTTAAATACAAAATGAACAATTCCAAACTTATTGTATCTATATATATAGGATATCCATTAAAATGAAAAGGATTTTAGTAAAATTACCTTTTCCAGTACTTTTTTTGCAAAAAAATGTTCATGTGCCACATAGTTTGTGTTATTATATGTATTACTCACCAGGGCATGTTGTAATCGCCAAACATGTAGCATTTTCGATATCGTGGCCAATGCATGCGAATCCCCCATATTGTGGTGTTGGATTTGAGCAGTTTCGATAGCGAGACTGTGTTCCCTCAAGTACATTATCACCGTGTGGTGTACAGGAAACGGAGCAAGCTGTCCAGTTAGACCACATTGTCCAGTTTCCATCGACTGAAAATAAGAAAATAAACTGTATAAAATGTTTCTGTGTTGCAATTCTTGGTGTCACCACGTCTAAAATGGAGTCTATGTCGAAACCTGAACACATTAAGGATTTCGTTAGAAACACACAAGAGCTACTAGCTTTCATCCAATGATAATGTTCTAGATCATGAGATGGTTCTACTGAACACCCAAACCGAATGCTAAGACTAATGGATAAGAAAATACGAGGCCAGGTTCAGTCAAAACAAACTGAGCCCTACCTAATAACATTTGAATCAAGTAAAATGGACATATATTTAGATGATATTTCATTGTAGTTATATGTCATATATTTAATCACCTAATTTATTTCTGTCGGTAGGCTTTTTTGTAACAGTTGATAGGCAGCCGAATATGACCTGTCAAAGGGGTGCGTTCACGCTATGATGCATCAAAGTCTAAGCGTTGCTATGGAAACAGTAATGTTAAATCAAGGCTATATTTAATGTCATCAGAATTATCTTTAACATGTACCTATTCAGTGTCACCAAACAGAAACCAACTGACCCCTAATTATAGATGCTGTGGTAGTTTGATTTCAGAATTTATCAAATTTTAACATGCCTGAGGTCCTATAATTTACCCCATCCATATTTGTATTAACACAATTTTAATAGAAAACATGAAATATTAGCCTAATATAAATGATTAACAGTTCTGCATACACAAACCAACCCTCAGATGTATTAAGTTCCTTGATATAAATGCACAATTTTGTTTCCATAGCAGCACAATTCACGTGTATTTGGTTTAAACATATTTTATAAGCATGAACAGTTGACATTATCAAACAGATGTTAACAGTATTAAAGTTGCAAGGATTGGAATGGAAGCAACATGCTTATATAATTCCTTTCCTGTATTTGAAAATTTGTGGAATTTTGGCGTTTTTCTTTGCTAGGCAACGCACACAATACATATTGACCTAAACATTAATGAACAAAGTGTAATGAAAAGACAATCTGATATATGTTATTTTGTTTGTTTGTTTTGTTGCTTTACGTCCCAAGTCAACAGCTATGGTCATTGCGGGACGGTCAGTTCAACTAACCACACTTTTTCCTGGGCAGGCATATGTTATTCAAATAAATGTCAAATATGTCTTTCACAAAAACTATCAATCACACAAGCTTCTTAAAGACATACTGTATATTCCTGGTGGCTGAGATCTTGAACGCATCGATTTGACTGACGACCTTCAGGTTAGCAACAATAATAGAAGCTTGACTAGGGTAATTCTATAGGGTTAAAACATCTATGACATGTTATACTTATAGAACATAATCACATTTGTTGTCCACAATACCTAACTTAAATGTTATGAGGAAGGGCTCATTTATTTTTTACTAACCCTCGTATTCTCAATTTTACACTCCAAACTTCTGCTTAATTCCAGCATAGGGCATTTACTTACTAGGTGGAGGCAATGCACAGTCTTCATCTATAAGACCATCACCGTCGTCATCTGCAATAATCATTGGAGGAATTAATAATCAAATGTCAGTTAAAACCTTTACCTTAAAGAGACGCCTTTTAATACCCTTAGCAAACAGAGCAGACCCAGATCAGGCAGCTCTTGTAAGAGCTGCCTGATCAGGGTCTACTCTGTTTGCTATTGAGATATGATATATCCGATCCTTCACAACTGGACATGAAAAATGTATTTTTGTTCTATGTATCAACATGAACGTTTATTTATATAATTATTCAGAGCCGTAATCATATAAACGGAGAAGCCTATCATAAACGTTTGTGAAGGGAATGGTAAAAAAGATTGTGTTACTTATTGCATTAAATACCTGAATTCTTAGACAATAAAAGTGGTATACTGCTTAAGGGCTATTCCAGACAGATCAAAGGCTAATCTTTATGAGGTGATTGTGACTTCCTCACAGGGAGCAATAAAGTGGTCCCATGAAGGTTTTAGGTAGTTTTCGATAAAATATTAATAATCATCAAATGTAAGAAATTGTGGTGTATACAGGTAAGTCCCCTCTTGAGGCCCCTTGAATCCTGTGAGATACTAAAACTGTCTCTTATCAGTTATTCCGTTATCTCTATTGGACAAGAATACAGGTCTTATAGTCATTTAAATGCAACACTAATGTCTACTGTTGGTTGAGGCCTACAATGAAGCCCCTGCTATATTAGTCCCTATTTTGTATGTGGGTAAGTGAAGAAGGATCTAGCGAGTCTAAATTCATTAGTACCAAAAACCCAAACTCTGCATATTTGAGGTAAAGCCAACGTATCTTACCAACAAACACGCGAATTGATGTGCATAATGTATATGGGATGCAAGCTAAGACAATGTAAATGTGTTTACAGTAAAATCTGTCTAAAAAGTCACTCATAAAAAGACAAAACAAAGGTTTTAACGACAACAAGTGGCTTAATGAAGGTCGAACGTATTGCAGGATGCTCTCTTGGAGCATTCTGCAATACTTCTGACCTGCATTAAGCAAAAATCTGTCTATAAACCAAATTTTTATCTCATTTTTGAGTGGCCGTTTAAGAGAGGTTTAGGGCTTGATTGTATCGATTCCTGATATTTGCCCCCTTTCTTACTTTTACTGCACGTCCTTGTTAAATGGAAGCAAGAAATAAAATTTGGTACCAACCTGTGCCATTATTCTCAGGAGAACAAATTTCCTCATCTATCAGATCATCACAATCGTTGTCAATACCATCACCATCTGTGGGAGTGTATGAAATACCGCAGTACTAGAAATAATGAATGGACGTGTATGAAAGATCAAAAACTAAAAGAAGTAAATGGGAGTGTTAGAACTATCACAAAAATAGTAAGTGAGTATGATCAAGAAAAACCACAATTACACACTGAAGAAAAACCCATGGCACCAAGAGGAAGAGTCACACAACAACCACGAGACACCAAGAAGACAAACTAAACAAAACTAAAATAAGAAAATGGGTGCAATGAAAGTATGCAATGATTAAAATAGTTAACATGAAGGTATGAGAGATTGCAATACGTAAAAAAGTTTAATGGGAGTATAATAAAAACCAAAATACTATTTTTAAAAGTGATCATATTATTGGAAAAGACTGAAAATTGTTCCATACAAAATCCCATAGGTCCAGTTAGATGAAATATTTTAAGCCTAAAATGTGAACATTTTCTTACCTATTAGTTCTAACGTGTGTTTGTGGAGCTCAGAAGAACCGTCTAGTTTTGATGGTTCTTTTGGTTACCTATAACGTATGTTCTGTCTGAGATATAAGTAGAATAATTTTCAAATGCGGATACCTATCTCGATGCCTGCAAACCGTCTCTAAACAGTATGCGCTGGATAAGGTATATAATAAGTTGAGGTGCGTGTTGGTTTAGCGATTGAGTGTTAGACTTAAAATTAGAGGGTCGCTTGTTATAGATTAAGCTGAATGTACTGCGTTGGGGCTTAAACAAGACACTTTATTCTCAGCTTAGTACTGGTTTAACATAGAAAGCCAGCAAACGGTACAGACATGACTGAAAACTTGCTAACTAGAACATAAAGCATCACCGCAAAAAGTAAAAAGTTAGTTGCACGTTTGAGAGACCATTGAATCAGTTATCACGGAGATTGAGAAGAATTTAGAAATGAGCCGTGACATGTGATTTCCAACAATGTGGCATTTTGACAAGTGTAGACTCAGATGAGTCTGTAAAGCCTCCTCTAAAACTTAGAAACTCCAAATGATGTTCAGTCAATAGCTCAACGGACATAGAATGTTCAAGCGACTAGCTAAGGCTCTGATCAGGCTGAGCGTATGATCAGACTGATCTGAGGCTTTGCTGGTCGCACATACCACATTGTTGGAAATCTCATGTCACAACTCAAATGTCATTTATGAGCTTTACAAAACAATCAATGAATATGTTGGAGTGTAGTTATATCCATTGTGATCCTTCGACAAGTTGACATACCCCATTTATGTGAGCAAGACTAAGGCCACCAGGCATTCCATAGGTTTCCCATTTGGCTGTGCCATACATAAATAGACCGAACACTGATTCGTCTACATGGCGGAAGTTGTGTGTACCGTCTGATACCTGTAATACAAATAAAACATTTTATTTATTGCATTTACTTATTTGCTTCTTTAAACGCAACAGTCTTGTTGATAGTGCTGCAGTTTGGCAAACTATTTGCCTCCTGTGTTGCTTGTTTTAAGTTTTTTTTCAGGAATATTATCATAGTGTTACGTTTGACACTCCAGATAAGGACTTACGTTTAAGTATGTAAGTACGAGTATGTATGTATGTATGTATGTATGTATGTATGTATGTATGTATGTATGTATGTATGTATGTATGTATGTATATACGTACATACGTACGTACGTACGTATGTATGCATGTAGGTATGCATGCATGCATGCATGTATGTATGTATGTATGTATGTATGTATGTATGTATGTATGTATGTATGTATGTATGTATGTATGCATGCATGCATGCATGCATGTATGTATGTATGTATGTATGTATGTATGTATGTATGTATGTATGTATGTATGTATGTATGTATGTATGTATGTATGTAATTGTTGATCATGGTCAGGTATTGAAACTATTTGGCACACAAAGAAGCAATGATCAGACAAAATGCCTAGTACAAGTACATGCACTATGTTGGTATCTTCTTTAATTCTCTGAATTCTTATGGCTTTCCCGACCATATTACAGGTTATGAATTTTTATTTGACGATATGTCGACGTCTATGGAGCAAGTTGCAAATTGTTTAGCTATTATCATAGAGATGGGTGGTCAAATTTGTTGTCTAGACTCTCTTTATATAAGTTTTAATGGCACCAAATGTTGTCATCTATTTGTTGAATTAATCTGCCTAGTTCAAGTAATAACTAAATGTTTAGTTTAGAATTGTTAAGCAAGCAAACAAGCATGATCTTTTATGATTCATTCGAGACAACATATTTATTTTTAAAACAATTGACCAAACGACAGCAAAATATCATATACTCAGATAAAATAACAAAAAGTAACTTGTCCTTGTATTAGTCCTAAAATAATTTTGCACGAAGTTCATTTTAAGATATAAGTGTCTATTTTGCCAATTATGTAATATTAAAGAAAGTGATTTAATCTGTTTAATTGTCCAAAAAGAATTAAAAGTCTATTTTTTGCGATGTTCTGTTCATATTAAGTTAGCATTTTCTAATAAAATAAATGTAATAGGCATGATAATTCTTCCAGAAAAGCAATGTCCATGGCGTGAAACGTTTAAAGGTTTGGTGGTTTAACTTGAATAATCATAGTTGAGATAGTACTGCATTTTGTCAAATACATCTGCGAAATTTAATTTCACGTACAGTTATATTTGGGCTAGATAAATTTCATCAGAAAAAAATCGACGTGCATCCCCTTCATGTGAATGCATATAAAATTATTATTTATGTACCAACAAATCTGAGACCAGGAGGCAAAGTGTAATTTAATCCCCTGACACCAGCATCATCTATTCTCAGACCTTCTATACTATTACTAAACATCATTCTAATGCGCTTACTTTTGTAACGCTACTTCTGATTGGATAACGTCAAACATTTGCGACAGTATATCCTGCGATATACTGTGGGTAACAGTTTGACGTCATTAATTACGTCACATTTCATTAGATGACGTGTTCCATTATGCAGCTTGCAACGTTCGAAATTGCAAAATTGCATTAGAATGGGGATAACCATATTCAATTTTTTTTATTTGGGGAGGAATATCATCAGATATACGCTCGGAAATCACATTTTACGGCTCCGCTCGCGCGTCGCCATAAAACTAAATTTCCGACCATTTATCCGACGATATACGTCCCCAAATGAAAATTTTGAATACAGTTATCCCCGAAATATATGCACCAAAAACTGTAATGTTATTTCTGGTACCTAGAACTGTAATGTTATTTCATACCCTGACAAGGGTATTAATTGTTTTCAAAAATGTTTGAGATTTTTCTCCACGATTACTATACCTCAATATATGAACCAACAAATCTAGGAACAGGAACGAAAGTGTATTTAAACCCCATGACAAGAGCATCATCTATTCCAAAACCTCTTAGAATTATACTATACCTCAATATAATGGTGCAACAAATCAGGATCCAGAAATTAAAATATAACTGAATCCTCTGACATAAGCATCATATATTCTCAATCGTTTTCTTAGAAGTATACTATCCCTCAATAAATATACCCTCAAATCTTCTGCCAAGAACTTAAATGTTATTTAATCCTCTGACACAGGTATCATCTATTCTCTAACCTTTCCTTAGACTTTTCTCTACCATTACTGTACCTCAATACTATGTACCAACAGTTAAGTTACCTGGAACTAAAGTGTCATGTAATCCCTGGACACAGATATTCTCATTTCTCAAACATTTCTCAGAATTTTCTCCTCTATTACGTACTATACCCCAATATACATGAATGAACCTACAAAGTTGGTATGAGGAATTATGGTGTAATTTAATCCTCTGGCACGGGTCAAACCTATACATAGACGTTTTTATAATATAACGTACTATACCTCAATGTGTGTACCAACAAATCTGGTACCAGGAACGGATGTGTAATTCAATCCTCTGACACGTAAATCATCTATTCTCAAACCTTTCCTTAGATTTTTTTCTACAATAATCATGGCAAAGTTCTGATAAATTCCCTTGGAGTATTTTGGCGTGGCTAGAGTATACTCTGATGCGTATTGTTCTACTGGTGGGATGGTAATGAGGGATGGATCTGCTGGTTCGCTGAAGGAAAATAAAAGGAGAATATTAACCCATTTACGCCAAATGTATTATCCTATCCTTATCGAATGGTGAGTCCATTTCCAATTTTAGGAATGTTGGTTGGTATTTTTCATTTTTATGCAAATCTTAAAATAAGCATCTGTAAGCAAAAAGTAGACAACCTGATCAGACACCGCGTTTTGTTGCATCTAGTCTGCTTTTGCGTTGTTTAAAGATGTCCTACAAAAAAGACGGCAGGCTTATTTGGGCTAACATTGTAGAGTTAGTAAATATATTACATCGACTGACATGAAATTAAAATTCAATAACTGATGATGGCGGACTAAAATTAAGACCTCTAACTTATATGTTGGATTTTTTATAGATACTGAAGGCAAGAAGCCCAATGGGCAACGATCGCTCATCTGGGAGCCAGAATAATGTTTGGAAATTCCATAATTTATGATGCTCAAAGACAGGTAACTTTGATCTTGGAACAGTGACCAGGAACTAATTCAAACATAAGACGGTAGGCGAGTTTGGTTATCTGCAAGTATTAAAAAGATCTGAATAAATAACTAGAAAATATATTTTTCAGATGCTCAATGGCAGCTTATTCAGTAGTCAGTGATTGGATCTTACTGACCCATACTTTAATGTATGTCCTGATAACCTACAAGGATGGAAAAAATCAAATATAAAATAAAAGTGATAGAGTGGTCACAACATTATACAGCTATATTTTAGACCCTCAAGTGCAACTAACGCTATAATTGCTGATCCGGTGTGGTGGATAATCAAACTCATTCAAGCTTTTATGGGTGCCCTTGTTACCTGCAAGAATGAGGAAGATCAATTTGAAAATGAAGGTGCTAGAGTGGTCTCAAAAGATCTCCTGTTGTAAGTCTATGCACATTTTTTATGAAGCTCAAGGGCAGTTAATTTCACAGTTTAAGGTTGGTTATACTTGAAATTCAAACTCATCCCAGCTTTTATGATTGTCCTTGTTACCTGGAAGAATGAAGAAAATCCAATCATAAAAGAATGCACTAGAGTGGTCACAACATTATCCATAAATTTTAGATGCTCAAGGAGAGCTAATTCCATAATAGGTGTTGGAATCTTGGCGAAATTCAAACTAATCAAAGCTTTTATAGTTGTTCTTCTTAGCTGCAAGAATTAAGAAGATTCATTCAAAATTGAAAGCCTTATAGTGGTCACAACATTTTTACCATTATAAGTCTATGGGGATTTTTCAACCCTCAAGGGCAGCTAACTCCACAGTCCAAGATACAATCTGGCCGAATTTTGAACTCATCCGAGATATTATAGGCTTCCTTGTTGTCAGCAAGAATGAAGAAGATCAAATCAAATATGAAGGCGCTACTGTGGTCACAACACTATTTATTGATTTTTAATATGCTCAAGGGCAACTAACTCTGAAGTCAGTGATAGAACTTTCCCAAAATTTAAACTCACCCAAGCTTTTATGGTTGGTCTTGTTGCCTGCAAGAAATAAGCATATCCATCCAAAAGTGAAGTCACTAGAGCGGTCAAAACATTTCTTCCATTTAAAGTCTATAGGGATTTGTCCAGCCGCTCATGGGGAGCTAACTCATACGTCCTTAGTCAGATCCTGTCGAATTTTAAACCCATCTGAGGTTTTATAGTTGTAATTGTTCCCTGCAAGAATGAAGAAGAACCAATCTAAAATGAAGGAGCTAGAGTGGTTTCAAGATTTAATTATCCATTATAACCCTATGGGAGCTTCTGTTGCCATGGAAACCAGAGTTCTGATATGATCTTGCCCAAAACCTAATGCAGTCAATCCCCTACCCCAATAATGCTCAAGATGTAATTTGATAACGATCGGCTACCTGGTCTCAGAGCTATTCATGTTTGAAAGTGTGGACGCACGGATAGACACAAGGATGCCTCCTTGATTCCCATACTATAAGCTCCCCTGGACCCTTCGGCTCTGGTGAGCTAAAAAAGTTATTGATCAAATACGTTTTCATAATAACTCATTTATAATTAGCACAGCCATTTTGAATATTTGTTGAGATGGTAATGAGATGTATAAAACCTTACCTTGAAAGGTGTATTGAATCTTTTTTTCATTTTAAAATCATGTGATTTCTATTATATTGTTTTACTTTCAGATATATTCAAAACTTGATGAAAATGCCTTTTCAAATTGTATTTATTTGACTATTTTAATATTTGACACGAATCACCATACAAACATTGAATCCTATGTACTCTTGGAATAGTTACACTTGGATTACACAGGCTTTTTTAAATTCAATTTCTTTTTAAGGTACTTTCCAACAATTTGAAGAACTTATACATACAAAAAGTGATTCACAATTTATATTTAAACTCTTGAACTGGTCTGGGTTTTCATTAAAAGGATCAGGTTTAACAGAAATTAGTACAAGTAGCCCAATGGGTAACGATCGCTCTCTCTGAACCAGAATAATGTTTGGAGATACCATAATATATGATGCGCAAAGGCAGGTAACTCTGAACCTGAAACAGTGACCAAGAATCAATTCAAAAACATAAGATATTATGCCAGTTCTGGTTATATGCAAGTATTAAAAAGGTCTGAAAAAAAATATTGAAAGTATATTTTTCAGATGCTCAAGGGCAGCTAATTCCGTAGTCAGAGATCAGATCTGACTGATCCATACTTTAATGTATGTCCTGATTACATACAAGAATGAAAAAAATGGAATGAAAAATGAAGGCGTTAGAGTGGTCCCAGCACTATACAGCTATATATTATATGCTTAAGTACAGCTAACTCTGTAGTTGGTGGTTGGATGTGGCAGATAATCAAACTTATTCAAGCTTTAATGGGTGCCCTTGTAACATGCAAGAATGAGGAAGATCCAACCAAAATGTAAGGTGCTAGAGTGGTCACAAAAGATCTCCCATTGTAAGTCTATGCAGATTTTTTATGACACAAGGGCAGTTAACTCCACAGTCTATGGTTGGATCTACTCGAAATTCAAATTCATCCAGCCTTTGTTGTTGTCCTTGATACCTGAAAGCATGATGAAGGCACTAGAAAGGTCACAACATTATCTATCATTAATTTTCTAAGATGCTCTATGGGAGCTTGCTCTATAATAGGTGACGGTATTCTGACGAAATTCAAACCTATCCAAGCTTTTATAGTCCTTTTATCTGCAAGAATGAAGAAGGACGATTCTAAATTGAAAGCACTAGGTTGGTCACAATATTTCTCATATTTTAAGTCTATAGCGATTTTTCCAGACGCTCAAGGGCAGCTATCCCACAGTCCAAGGTCCGATCTTGCCAAATTTTAAACCCATCTGAGGTTGCTTTGGTTTCCTTGTTGCCTGCAATAATGAAGATGATCCAATCAAAAATGAAGGTGCTATAGTGGTTACAAAATTATTCATTTATTTTAAGACACTCAAGGGGAGCTAACTCTGAAGTCAGTGATGGAAGTCTTACATAAATTAAAACTCATCCAAGCTTTTAAGGTTGTTCTTGTTACATGCAAGAATGAAGAAGATCCAACAACAAACTGAGGCACTAGAGTGGTCACAACATTTCTCTCATTAATAATCTATGGGGATTTTCCACCAGCTCAAGTGCAGTTACTCCTCAGTCCAAGGTCCCATCTGGCCTAATTTACAGCACAAAATACATGTATGGATGTGTATAAAGACTTGAATCAAACTCTTGACCTCAATCCCGCTAACTATGCCATTATGAAGGATTTCAGGAGGAATTGGCACATGTTGGGCCAGTAACAAAATTGCATCTGCTAGTTTAAATACTTACTCGGGCGACAGTTGACTCAGCACTATCATTATCACCATGATAGACCTGTTAGACAGAATGCTGCAACACTCATCAGAAGGAAGAAGATATTCTGCAAATTCCCTTTCCTCCAAATTAAAATGCAAACTGAAATATACACCATTCACACTGAAATAACTATTGTGATGACTTATGTTTCCACTTGACCACACCGGGTAGGCGGCAATCAGAAACGCCAAATCGAGGAACGTAGATCAAAAATCGTTATAAACCGAGTTTTCTATTCCCATTTGTCGCCACACTGGCGACAAATGGCAATCGAAAACACTGTTTCTATCGATTTTTGATCTGCGTTCATCGATTATTTATAGCGTTTTCGATTGCCGCCTACCCAATGTATTGACGTTCAGCTGAATTTTAGGCTACATGTACATGTAGGCGATAACGCTATCCATATTATACATTATTATTATTTTTCTGGTGTTAGTGCCACTGGGGTTCCAACGTATTACTCTAGCGTGCTTGGTTCTTTTCGCTAAAATGTCAAGAAATTGACAGATGCCGATTAGACGTCAGAATAGAATGCCAAAACGTGGCATTAAGTGGTATCACTCTCTGGCATTTTAACGTGTCACATCATAAAGAACATTTGGCTTTACGTTAGAATCAAAACAACGAGTGGCATTTGGAAAGTTCTTAGCGTGGCCTTTTATCTTAGTAACCGATTTACAAATCCTATCATGTTTGATATCATTTTAAAGAACTAAATTTCGTCTAGGTCATGGCATAAATTTAAGGAAGATGTTATAATGCAGGCACGAATAATATCATTGTGAATACATGTACTGTTTGTATACTGGAAAATGCAAAATTTTAGTGGAAAGTATAACAGTTTACCTTTTGAAAAGTGTGCAGAACATTAAAGATAGTGCATGCAATAAAGATAATTTTGTACCATTTGGTAGGCCACGATCTAGTACAGTTAATACACTCAACAAAATTTCTAATTGGTCACTTTTTAAACTCATTATTTCTGACCAAGCGCTAAAATCATTGAAATGAATTTTTGCTTACAATGTGCAGTTAAATGGGCAAAAAATTTAGGGTCCTTTAGAAAAGTTTTCTTTTAATCCACAGTTATTTTTGGTAAAAATGCAAAAATATACATTTTTAGGTAAAAATGGTTTAAGTGAAATTGTATACCAAGTTTAAGTGCAGTTGGTAATAAACCGGGCTTTCCAACTTCAAAACACACCAAACTCTTGAAATTTTGATTAAAGTGGATTTTTACGCAATTTTTAAAATATCACATTTTTCGAGATTTTTGAAATCCATCAGTAACTCGTGCTTACTCGTGCTAAAATTGTTGTATGTATTTTATTTTATTTGAACAAGATAGGTCAAACAGAATAGAACATGATTCGTCCATTTTTTGTCAACATTTCACTGTTGCTGTGCACTTTCGGTTTAAATGTGAAACTTAAAAAAATCATTTTGACAACGCTTCGCATTTTTTCCCACTTTCCAAGCTAGAACAGTGACATCTAGTAGTAATGAATAATCGCTGAAAATTTCAATGCTGTGCCACAGATAATAAGGCGTACAGAACAGTGCGGACTTCCTATGTAAACTGCATGCATAATTTTTATGATTTAGCTCCTGGTAGTGTTTGTCTTAATGCTATTACGTAACGGAAACGAGAAGTCCGAATGAAGCAAATCATTTGAAGCGTGTTTGTCTTAAATCTCAGCAGTCAGAAACATCTTAAAACAAACAAAAATACAAATGAATAGCGCCTCTGTGGAATATTTCATTTTTTTTATTATTATTTTCGTTGAGTTACTTGGAGAGTGCTTGTGTTTTTGTGTCGCTCTGACAATTTTGACATTCGTTATAGTTTCTTTGAAATCAGTGAAAATTTTGAACTGGAATTTAAGGATTTAAGGATCAATATAGCCTGTGAGTTCTTTCCTCTTATAAAATTTTCGAGTATTAACGGTCTTATACCATGGTCATCAGTTTTCGTGACTTAACATACGCACGAGGTGTCACGCTCGAATTATTCAAAACTATACTGAACTAAAAAAGTAAGGTGACATGAAACGGTTTTGATATGCCGACGGGTTAGGAGTGAAGAACCTTTTGATGAAGAGGAAATAAACCAAAGATAAGCTAAACTGAAGCAAAAAAAACATAAACAATGGAGGGTATGGACATTTAAAAGGAATATTTCATATTGTAGGAAAATGTGACTTTTTGAATTGAGGGTACCTTTACTCTAGCATCGTCTGTGCAAGAAGTATCAGTATTTTTTTAAATGGAATGACCTGCAGAGTCTAGGTAAACCTTTGGTTTATTAATGGAAGCATGAATTTTGTTTAACCGACTCTTACTTTCAAAATTAGCGTAAAAATGTAAGGTGACCAATTAGAAGTTTTGCTGAGTGTATATAATTGATGACGGAGTTGGATTTTTCTAATAACTAAATACCAGAACAGCAATAACAAAACCGTCAAGAAAGCAAAGCAATAAGCTATTTTTTCGACTCATTTTGAAAATATTTAACCGACAGTAGTTCAAAATGACATGCGTTGCTATTTTTGTCAAGCACACTTTATGCTCTCTGTATTGAAACCAAAATAAATTTTGTAAACCAGAGCAACGAGAAGATAACTCTTATAATCTTCCCATGGGGCGGAGTAAGTTTAGCTTTGAGTTGATGTTCTGGTTCAATTCAAATGAATACGGTGGCAAACAAAAAAGTAAAAATACATTGAGAGTAAAAATCAATCAATTTAGTGATGGTTAACGCGATACCATGAGAAGTTCTTATGCCAAAGCCAAAATGTGAAGGGCTAATTTACCTACCCAACCCACTTCTTGAAAAGTAGGAGTAGTGTTATTAGGAATAATTTTCTTGAAAACAGAACTAAACAAGCTACACTTTTTGCGCGACGAAATAATTTTTATGCTTTGGTTGAGTTGTATACTACTGAAAAAATCATCATGAAATCAAATGTTAGTCTGTGTGTATGAAACACTGTAGACAGCATGGAATCTGATTAAAATCCGCGTCTCATCAGGCTTCAAAATGAGTGCCTACAATAATTTGTATATAATATTTCAGTCATTTTCAACCACAGTCCCTTGGCTTGGGATAGCTGGGGCATAGTGGGGCTTAAGTACCGTAAGTGTACATAAGTGATGTCCCCCACAGTGCCAAGGATATGCTGGGCTTCTGATTCGCGCCAAAACAGCAGTAACTGTTCCTTTTTGTGTAGAATGTTAGTATAAAGTTTATGTTTAGCAGGTCATTTATTACCAGGTGTTTAATATTAGACCACTTCTTATATCTCTGACAATTATTAATGAAAATTCAACTTCATTTCAATCTTATTTTTTCAAAATATGGAATTTTATATATGTTGTCATGGGGCAGGGTCCTTCACCAGTAAGTTGACATGATATATGTCCCCGCAGTCCAGGGTTATCCCCCCGGTCCCAGGGCAGGCGTGTTTACAAATGACTGCTGCATCATGGGCTGATCCAGAAGGGGGCAGGGTTCCGGATCCCCCCTCCCGAAAAATCACAAAAGTATAGGATTTCTTTGCAATACTGGTCCGGATCCTCTGAAAAATCACAAAGCTACTTTTTACATGTATCTGAATAACTCTTTGAAACTGTCAGATATTGTACGTGGTCTTTCCTGTCAACAATCGTATTGCAACTAATTATCATTATACAAACTCATCATCATCTTTCCTTTTATTCTATCTTATAAATTTTTACTTTTTCCATCTTGATCATGTTTAGTTTAAAACCGCCTGACGCTAATGACCCACAAGGGTTGATGCGTCGTTAAAGCTAGTATCTCACTGGGATGCGAGCAATTTGCGACTATTTCGAGACTAATTTGAGACACGTTTTGGCGACAGAAATACGACTTTGCAACCATAATCACATTGCGGTCACACCGAACGGGTAATTAAGACATATTTGCGACAGTCGCACGAATGTCGTACGATTGTCGCACGAATCATTGGCGAATGTTTCACGATATTCGCGCGACATTCGTGCGACATTCGCGAGACACTCACACGATGTTCGCCCGATGAAATTGCGAGCATTTATTACCATCGACCGCCTCACGACGTTCTCACGGACGTCGTGCGACTGTCGCGCGAAGGTCGTGCGACTGTCGCGCGATGGTTTTGCGAGAAATGATAAACCAAGAAAAAATAAACATTTGAACAAGCATTGAAAGTTCAGACTAGGAAGGTCCTACGTTGTTAAAAGGAACTTGAGGGCCTGTTGGAAGGTGTCAGGCTGCTTGGTGGTGTTGGACTGTTGAAATGTAGCAAATATTGAGTTAGGAAAAAGTTATCTCGTTTAAACTGCACAGTTATGATGGCCCATCATCTTAAGAAAGTCAGTCGAGAACGCACATGCTCTAACTGCCCATGCGTATGGCATGATGAGCCCAATCAAATCAAAATTGCAATGAGTTGGGATGAGCCTCGTCCTGCGAAAATCTATTTTATACAGTTATGCGCACAACAAAGGCACAGATCAGATTGCATGGATGCGCACTCTAATCAGAATCTTAGTTGTTCGCTGCAGTGATGATTTTTATAGGGTTCTATATGCCAAATTCAAACCTTTGAGGGGCTGCTGAGACTAAACAGGCTGTTGTAGTCTAACCAAGACACAATAATAATACCTTTATACCGTAATATAAATTGTAAACATTTAAGTAGGCCTTATAAAACATACTTAACAAAATTATCCTCTCAGAATGCAGAACCATTTTAAATACCTGAAATTACTCCAAACACTATACATGTAAGTAAGCCTAATCAATACACCGTACTTATATGAAACTATACTCTCAGATAGCAAGAATACTTGACAACTGGAATTAGTCAAAACTGTATACTTAAGTATGCCTAAACAAGATCTCGTACTAAGAAGGAACTATCATCTCAGATAGGAGGAACTCTTTTAACGAACCTTTGGCGACATAATTGCGAGTAATTTAAGAAACTCGCGCGATAGTCGTGACACGTTCGTGCGACTGTCTCACGACGTTCGCCAGAACATTGCTTAGTTTAATTTACTCGCAATGTTGTCGCGCAGTGTCTCATTTATGTCGCAATTGGTTCGCAATTCAGTCTTATTTATCTCGCAAATATGTTGTGTTCCAAAATGATTGCGACTAAATTGCGAGGGGTCGGCGACAAGTTCGCGACGGGTTCGAGACACCCGCGATCACTTTACGACCATTTTGCGAGGAATTTTGTCGCATAAAATTTTTAAACATGTTCAAACTTTTCGCAACTACTTTGCACCACTTGGCGACACATGCGAGGAAATTACGAATCACTGGCGACTGTTTCGAGACTACTTTGCGAGCCACTCGCCATGTCTGTCAGCAGTTGTCGCAAAACAGTCGCAGTCCAGTGAGAAAGGGGCTTAAGAACCAAACAAACAAACAAAATCTCAAAGCTACCAAGCCAGCACTACATGTTGGGCCATCATCGGCACGCCAGCGAAACGCCATTTAAATGGCTTTTCGCTGGCGGGCCGTTGATGGCCAATCTATAGTGACATTTGGATCCTCTATCCCCACATCAACTAAAGAATGTTATCAAATTTGGACACCCTCTGACAAAATTTTCTGGAGTTACCAGTTAAAACAGCTGAAAACCATGAGAGGTTACCTGAATCCACCGCTACAGTCTACATCCACAACCGTGTCATTCTCAGAAGCTATGAACTTCACCTCGTCACCTGTAAAAAGAAAAACATCAAAGTTCTGAAAATTCAGAAAATTTCGTGAGGATTTTATTTCTGCGAAAATTCACTCTGCCATTAACCGATGACGGTAATCACATGCACATAAAAAGTTGTAACACGGCTGACAATCTGTCGAATGCGAAACCGGCGGTTCAGCAAAGACATCCGGGCGATTGATTTCCGGTTTCGCAAAGAGGATCCGCAAAAGGTAGACAAAGGTACCTGTTCCAATTTTAACAATGGATATTTACTTATACCGAAAGTAAATCAAAAATCTTAGAATGCTATTTTGTCAGTTAATAATTAGTGTTTTGATACGCCAAAGTAATTAACTGGATTTCGGCAAGGCTTTCAAGGAATTTATTCCCTCCTCCGAAACTCCTGTTTCAACACGGTCATGGTTCCCAAAAATACAAAAGAAAATAAAGCATTTTGTCGTTATCAGTGAGTCTCGATGAAAAAAAATCACTGTCAAATTGTTTGAATTATATTTTCGTAAGTCTGCGATTGCGCCCCAACTCACACAGCGTTTAGCATATTTTAGAATATTGATTGAAAGTGAAGATTGTTCCTGGTTCGGCATGTAATCATTAAAATATGAAGGAATTATTTCAACCCTTTCAACATTTACATGCGAAACCAAAAACTTGAGACCGAATTAGCCTACAAACATGCAAAATGAAATACCCAAAATATGATGTGGAGTTATTACAGACCCCCGCATTATATACACACTCAGCATGGCGTATTTTTTGTAACCCACAAGGCAATAATTGTCAGAACTAGCAAAATATCGTCGTGTTTATCCCATATTTTCCTCATCTTAACAGGTGTTTCACGGGACGGAAGAAAAATCACAACAACGAGGAAACACCTAACCATATACTTTGGTGCACGAAGAAACCGATATAAAACTGACAAAAAAGCATTCTTTAATTTCAAAAATATTCATTTTAGTTCATATCAACGGCTTTCAAACGCAAGCACTCGTTGTTTGTCTACCTTTTGCGGACCCTCTTTGCGAAACCGGAAATTAATCGCCCGGATGTCTTTGCTGAACCGCCGGTTTCGCATTCGACAGATTGTCAGCCGTGTGTAAGCATAATTTGTGAAAACACTATAAACCTCCAAAAATCAAACTTTTTTCGAAATACACTCTAATTCAAAATAGATTTGAGACACGCCGGATTTAGAGAATATGACATATTCTTGTTTGTAGTAACTGTCAATAATAACATAGGTTTTGGGTGCTTAAACAAGTTATGCACCCAAAACTACTTATGTTTGATAGAAAAAACTGATGACAAATTTTGAGGGGTTAATATTTTAATGTCTACCTCACAAAAATTCGAACTACTGTCAATAATAACATAGGTTTTGGGTGCTTAAACAATTTACGCACCCAAAACTACTTATGTTTGATAGAAAAACTGATGAAAAATTTTGAGGGGTAAATATTTTAATGTCTACCTCACAAAAATTCGAACTACTGATAAATCGAAATAAAATAGTCCTGATAACTTCGAATTTACAAGAATTGACTTTAGATTAATAAAGATTACCATTCTATTTGGCAGGAATCTTTAAGACCCTGTGATGACCCGAGGCTGCACATGGTCTGCGTAGGCGGCAATCAAAAACGTCAATACTACCGACAAACGTAGATAAAAATCAATAGAAAGATAGTCTTTGATTGCCATTTGTCGCCATTCGGGCAACAAATGGCAATCAAAAACATTGCTTCTATCTATTTTTGATCCACGTACTTCGATTGTTAAGAGCGATTTTGATTGTCGCCTATCCGATATGGGCCTGTTTCATTATGGCCTACAGCATATGATAAAGCATATGAAACGATGCCAAATGCAACCCCACTAATTCATTCCCTTCATTGAGTATACCAATCGGGTTAAACAGTCTGTTTGCTGTTTAAAAATATTTGAAATGCTATTCGATGAAACCCTCATTGCATGTTTGGAGACTGATATCGTTTTTAAAATGATATATGGTTGTTTTGTAACGAAGAACTTCAAAACAACATTGTTCCATGGCACTATATTTAAGGTATGTCGAAGGTACACGTTAAGATCCAGGCCATCAAATAGCATTTTCGAAATTTTAGTTTTATTGCATCTTTGGACCATCTCATTCATATGAAACAGGACACTTTTTGCCAAAACACAGTATTGATCTTATGCTATGATGTACAGTTAATTTGGTAACGAGACAAAGATCAGGAATCGATACAATCAAGTACCTAGCCTGACCCCAGGACGCCACATGGGGAAGTAACAAAAACACAATAAAACATAACATACAAGAGGGCCAAGAGGTCAGCCCTTTCGGGCAGGTGACCACAAGGCTGCAATAAACAGACAGGAACGCATGAGAAACACGAAACATAAATGATCCACAAAAAGTGCCGCCTTGGAACGGTCAGTAAAAAAATACTGGTGAGCTTAAACATTTTAAAACCTGTGTAAAACGGTCATTCAAAAATAGACAAAACAAAGATCTAAATGACAACTATACTGAGCGAAACTTCCAAAACGCCACTCGATATTTTCGCATATATCATAACATATAGTATACATACATGGCTAAAATTTACACTCAATATGAAAAAATCATTATACAGAACTTGTCAAAATTCCATTTTCATAAACTGAATATAACATGCTCAATTGATAGATTTTATAAGGGCATCATCGCATTTTATTTTCACACAAACGCTAGAATTTGAACTCATCGCTTAAACCGAGTATTCAAGGGACCTAAAGTGAAAAACACCAACTTTATGGTGTTATGAATTGACATTTTTGAACTTTTTGGGGTTTCGCTTTTGATAAGTAGCAATTTTCAGGTAATCCACAATGTTCCTATGGAAGCCCATATGACATAAAACAACACAAGAATGCTTTATGGAGATGACATGTTTTTGTCCACAATATTATTGAAACTTTCTGGTGCTGTAAATGGTTATAATTAAATTCTACCATGTTTATTTTGTAATAAAGTAGCAATTTCCATGCAATTCAGTGCTCCAATGGAGACCCATATGGACTCAAATAACACAGAAATGTGTTTTTGGTGATGAAATGTTTTTGTCTACAATATTATTGAAACAGCCGTCACCTATTTACTATGTACTGCACATCAATCTCGGCACTCCCGACGTTCCAATGCAGCATTTGTGCATCACCGCACCAAAGTATGGTTGGCTATACAGGACATTTTATGACATACGTAATACTCGGTTTTTGTCGATTTTACTCGTCATACGAGTGCAAAAATGACCCACAGGTTGTGGTGTAAACTTTTTGTTCTATCAAAACATGCCAAACTTTATGATAAATTATCAATCAGTCTCAGCAAGACCCCGTTTTCAATTGAACCCACTGCCTGACCCCTCTAATTTATACTCATAAACCCAAACGTTGGCATTTTTGTGATAAAATAAAGTTGTTTGATAGTTGTCGATGATAATACGAGTACACACAAGGCGAAAAACATTTAGCATCGTGTGCCACGTGCAAAACCGGTATAAGTACTCTATAGTTACGCATAAATGAACATCCTTATTAATCAAACTTTGTTATGTTCAATCGAAGGATCCATGTGGACTGCCCAAATATACTGTGTCAAATATCATTTCAAACAGTTTAATGATAAATGAGCTGTATTGAAAAAATGTGTTTGTTAACTGACGGTTTAGAAGTTTCGTTCAGTATAGTGGCTTAAAGAAGGTCAAAATAGTGCAGAATGCTCCCTTTGGAGCATTTTGCAATACTTTTGACCTGCATTAGGCGATAATTGGTCTTGAAAACACTTTTTGGTCTTTTGTAAGTGTCCGTGTTACGCAGGTTTTACTGTAGATGGATTGGTAGGGTATTTCACCTGGCTTGACAATCAGTCTGTCTGGGATAGGAACCGTCACGAACTGTTTACCCCATGTTTGTACTGGTAACATCTGATCGACAAGATGATCCCTTGATGTTCCCCTGACACTAGTCATTCGGTTTCCTGAATATACCACCACATCTTTGTCAGCCTCGATGTGAGTTCCGGTCAAATCCCCCTCCGACTGAACCTGTAGTCAAGAATACTTATAGGTCTAGATTATAAAAAAGAGCGTTGAGATTATAATATTTTCTTATAAATCTATTAATGTTAACGTGTTAATGGTGCTAAAAATAACCGCCCCGTTGAGATGATTCTATTGAGTATCAACAACGTATGTTTTTGATGGTAAAAAAAACTTATTGTAAACTTCCCATTCCTATCTGTAGGTCTGTTCTTTAAGTCCAAGTCTACAATTTTTCAGTCATTCCGGACGTTCTCTGGGTGTAAGCAGTACTTAGCATAGGATAAAGCGTCATACGTCTCGTACGTAAAATAATTACCAGAAATGTGTCCAGTCTATACTTAAGGACTTTGAAAACGCATCACCAGACTAAATCAGTTATTGCTTAAACACTAAATAAGACAGTGAGATCAACGCCATTGCATACCAAAGTCTGACAAGCTTTTAATTCGCCCTAGAAAATTCATGACTGTGAAATTAATTGAAAATATATAAATGGCAGCTTTTATAAGGCAGGTGTAGGCGATCATGAAAAATACAAACTCAACAGCAAGTAAACCCTCTTTAGTTTTGTTTTCTGACTCAACAGATATGTGTACTATGCCTCTTTGATGGTTAAACATTCTTTATAGGACGATTCCAAATGTATTGGCAGCACGTTAAGCTCAAATTATTCCCCATTTAAAGGTTCAGACATACCCCAACCACTCTGATTACTATAGTCTAGCGATAAAATTCAACATCTTGAAAGTACGTAAGGGTGCAAAGATCAGGAATCGATACAATCAAGTACCACACCTGACCCAGGATACCAATGGGAAAGTGACAAACTCACAGAAAGACACCACAAACGAGAGCCAAGTGGAGATTCACAAAAGAAGTACCACCCTTGGAATGGTCAGTAAAATGTTTTACTGGAGGGCTTAATACAATTTCACGGCGCCAGCCTCACCCTTAATTCAGATGTGGATTTATTTATTTTCGTTCGGTTTTGTATGCAGGGACAAAGATTATTTAAAAATGAAAGATTCTGATTAAAGGACGCGGTGTATACCGTTTCTTCTGCATTGTGTAAATGACGTTAACGTAAGTTTTTAAGACGTTCTCAATCACGTGACAAAAATTTTCCTGACATGCTATGCATAAAATCGTTATTGCTATATTAGTCCGGCAGATGTTTCAGTGAATCTTGGATTTGGAGTGCGTACAAAATGTTTTGAAATATTTGACTAGCTGAGACCCCCTACTTAAAGAATCCAGTGGGTGACACCTTGTCACTCCTGAGCAATTTGAGAAATACAAGCTAGCGTCCAAGAGGGCCGCCGAAAATCGAAAAATTGATATTTGGCATATAGTCTCTATTTTACTGTGTCTTTGGTGAGCGGAAAGATGCAGTACATGCTGTCTATTTGTGACCATAAGCATGTAATTTATTCCCAAAACACTTTAACTTCTTAAAACACTGTTTGGTATTACACGGTTTTTGGATCCCAAATGATTATTAACGATGGACTTTCTTATTTGAATATACATTTTACTCTTGTTATTCATAACAAGGAGTAGATAGCTAATATGCACCTTGGCTGTGATACCAATAAGAGTGTTATAAAGAGGTTGTGGTGCATTCAGTTTGAGGGTATCCATGACCAATTTACCAAAAGATTATATCAATAATGAACAAAGTCTGCAAATTATCTCAGTTGTGCGTATTCTTAGCAATTAGATACAAGCAATTATAACCGTGTGACTAGAAGAACAAAGTTGTGAGAACACATATTTCAAAATGTAAATACATAATGTATGACTGTCGTCTCTGACACAAAACATGCCAGGGAAGTCAAGACTAGATACTTTGTGTGTAAAACATGAGTAGAACTGAATACTGTTCGAGTACCATATTATTATTGAAACAATATGCCACAATTATACAATGTAAACAGTCATTGTTTTGTGTGTTTTTGATTCAGAAAGTTTGTTGAATATTATCTGCAGTCATATGAACGGTTATGAGAATGCCACAATCAAAATATGATGTATCTACCCGAGCCAATCCCTATCTACCCAAAGACAACACACATCAATGCGAAATTTCCCCCTTTAGTCTTTGCACCTTCTTTATGCTAATAGTTTATGTATCTAATTACAGGAACATAAGTGTTGTCCTTATTTATAAAAGCAAAAAGAACAGTCATCTTTCATAGGCACACGCAGCTGCAGAGTTGTGTGTCCTTTTGATATGAGCATTATCAAGAGAAAACTTGTCTTTTTTGTTGCCAACCAGATAAGACACAAACAGGTCAGCCCCATGTTAGATGTTAGCAAAAGGTTTGAAAAATTTGATATAGAAGCGAAAAACATATCCTCATCTAACCAACCAACAATGAAAAAAACGTTGAACAATGAAAATACTTGGCGGACTGTCCATCTGCGTATCAAAGATAATGTAGGCTGGCTATCAGCTTTGGCATTGGCATGGGCTTAAGGAACGCTTACTCAATATATGGCTCAAATTATTGTAGTATGAATAACTGTTTAGTTCGTTGCAACACAGTGCTGTGCCTTGGCATGGCACGCACTAATTACTGTACATGACAGTTTTGTCTTATTACATGTACATCTCAAAGACTCACGGGGGGACTGACTTTTACAGGAACACTTAATTAATTTCAGAACATTAACAGGTGTGAGTTTGACATATTTTTGCATCATCACTTTGACTAGAGACTAGTTGTCTCATCTCTTGTCCATCCAAACTGCACTAGGTCTAAACGAGGAGGGTCAGTATCAACAGCGTGTCTCCAAGTGCATGTCTGAAGATGGACTCTTTTGACATTTCACGAAATTCTTCTTACAGGGCTTGTGAAATATGCACACACTAGTTTCAGTTCTTTGGTGCAGTCTTTGCTTCCAAAGAATACCCTTTTAAGAACATATTTGAATTCACTAAAGCTGGTGACTGGGACTGTGAGGCGGCGGTAAAACGTCTCCCTTCCCTTCACAATTGTGTAGATTTTTATTTTCCTGTCCTTTGTGATCATGGGTTTCATTGTGGAACTTTGAAACTATAAGAGGGTCACTGATGAGGCCTAAATGGCCGAAACTAGCCAATCTGGCCAAGAAATTATGCACACTCTAGTTTATGTTCTTTGATGCATTCTTGCTTCCAGAGGTTACCCTTTTAAGAACATATTCAGATGCAGGGCAACTATAGACATACGACTAAATGTTGATAAGCACTAAGATATCATCCTGCATTTGCTAGCTGCACATGCATTATCATGATGTGATACAACTGTCTGTCTCTATGGAATAGGTAAAGCTAATGTAGTAAGTATTCTAAGAACACAGTCAGTGCCACTTTCATGCATTCGTGATTTATCATCTCCATTTGAAGATGTACTGAAAGAGGCAACAGACTTTATAACAGCTTGTTATACATGAGGACAGAGGGATCAGACATGTCATCAGTGAGACTAAAAGGTTTTGGCTTCAACGGTTGGGAAGGCATCATCTTGTGCCCCAAAAGCTCTGCTCCTTGCCTCCAACATCTGAAGCTTTTGTGAAAATTTCCAAAGAGTTGATCTTCAGACATGCACTTTGAGATATGCTGTAAATACTGACCCACCTAGTTTAGACCCAGTGCAGTTTGGATGGGTAAGATATGAAACAACTAAGACTAAAGCCATAGTGATGATGCCAAAATCTGTGAAACTTGTCCCTTAAGATGTTCTGAAATTAATTAAGTGTTCCTGTGAAAGTCAGACCCTGTGAGTCTTTGAGATGTACATGCAATAAGACAATACTGTCATGTACAATATTCTGTGCGTGCCGAGGCACAGCACTGTGTTGTAACGAGCAAACAAAACCATGATGAGTATGCTACCTCAAGCAGATACTAAACAGTTATTCATACAACAAACAATTTGAGCCATATATTGAGAAAGCGTGCCTTAAGCCCATGCCAATGCAAAGGCTGATAGCCAGCCTACATAACTTGGATCCGCAGATGCACAGTCCACCAAGTATTTACATTGTTCATTGTATTTTCATTGTTGGCTTGTTCAATGAGAATACGTTTCTTGCTTCTTAATCAAATCTTTAAAACATTTTGCTAGCTTCTAACGTGGAGCTGACCTGTTCGTGTCTTACCTGGTTGGCAACCCAAAAACCCCATAAACTGGAGTGTACAAAGTACACCTGTCGATGATGCTCCCAAGCAAGTGTCTGGAAATATATAGAGGAAGAATGTAAATACAAGTTTTCTCATGATAAGGCTCATTTCAAAAGGACAGTCAATTCTGCAGCTGCGTGTGCCTATGAAAGATGACTGTTCTTTTGGCTATCATAATATATTCCTATAATTAGATACATAAAGTATTAGCACAAAGATGGTGGAAATACTAAATGGGGGAAATTTTGCATTGATGTGTGTTTTCTTTGGAAAGATAGGGATTGGCTTGGGTAGATAAATCATGTTTGGATTGAGGCATTCCCATAACCGTTCTTATGACTGCTGATAATATTCAACAAATTTCCTGAATCTAAAACACACAAAACAATGAAAGTTTACATGTATATTTATGGCATTTTGATTATCACCTAAGTCCAATGTTTCAAGAACAGTATTCACTTATACTCATGTTTTACACACAAAGTATCTAGTCTTGACCTCCCTAGCATGGTTTGTGTCAGACACGACAGTCATACATTATGTTTTTACATTTTGAAATATGTGTTCTCACAACTTTGTTCTTCTAGTCACATGGTTATAGTTGCGTTGCTTGTATCTAATTGCTAAGAATACGCACAACTGAGATCATTGCAATCTTTGTTCATTATTGATATAATTCATAGGAAAATTGATTATGGATGCCTTCAAACTAAATACACCACAATCTCTATTTGACACTATTTTTGGTATTAAAGCCAAGTTCCATGCTAGCTATCCACTCCTTGTTACAACAAGAGTAAAATGTATATTTAAATAAGAAAATCCATCGTAAATATAATATTTTAGGATCCAATAATGTTATAACAAATAGTGTTTTGAAGAATTTTAGGTGTTTTTGGAATAAATTACATGCTTATGTTAAAAATAAACAGCACTTTGAACTCTCAAAAGTACTAGGACGAAATCCTGGAATCTGGTGTAAGATCACCCTTGGACTCGCTAGATGGCCAGAACATGGTGCACGGAGATCACATATCAAGATCTCACTGTACTCACATCAACAAAGTATACAAAAATCAACATAACAATGCCAGCCTTCCACAGTGGAGCTTGTTGCCAGACTTGAACCCTATCAAACACATGTGGTACAAGCTTGGCTGACGAGTTTGAAGCTGGGAACTAGCCGTACCAAAACCTTTGTTAATTTTGCTAGACTCTACTGCATGAGTGGGACAGGATTTCATATCTTGAACGCATGTACCCAGTAAATCTAATGATGAAAATGTGCCAAGTTGATATGCGACAGTGTGAAGGCTATACACAACATTAACCGGAAGTAGGGGATTATTATGAGCCATTTCGTGGTTTTTGCACCAGATCTTGAAAGTGTATGCTCCAGAAGAAAGTTTTGAAGAAACTACAGCTATCGCGACTTTATTGTAAAAGTTCTGCTGAATGTTGGCCTCCATGCTGTTCTTATTGAATTTTGTAAAATCTATGGGTATTTTTGTAGTGTGTTTGCAGCCTATAAACAAGTCAGAGAATCCTCGGCTTTTCTTTATCAAATCGCTGGCATTCTGCTTTTGTTGTCTACTACAATAAATTTTTGGTATCTCTCAAAAGTTTCTGTTCTTACAGATTCTAAAAACTAAGTGGTGTTATCAAATGGAATATACTTAACTTTATGGCAATAGTATAATTACATGAACAGTGTCCGTCTATTCGAAATTTGCTGTAAGATAAATTATTACATGAAATGTGTCCAGTCTATCCATTGTAAGTTGAATAATTACATGTAATATGTCCAGTCTACCCATTGTTAGTTGAATAATTACACAAATTGTGTCTATTCTATTCGTTATAAGCGGATTTATTTCCTGCAATGTGTTCAGTCAAATCCTTGTAATTTGATTAATTACATGAAGTAGAATTTGAAATGCAAAGACTATCTTGTATATTGATTAATTACACGAAAGGTGTTTAGTCTATTCGTTGCAAGTTGAACAGCTATCTGAAACGTGTCTAGTCTATTCATTGAAATTTGCATTGTCTTTCGATAGATGACATTCTTAAAATGCTGATCGATCTGAATTGATCATTCTGTGTCAATTTGACATAGTTCTAGTAATGCACATCGGGTATAGCTAATTTCATACTGAGTTTTCCCGACATGTTCAGATTAGCTCCAAGCTGTCCGGATTAGAAAAATATCTGGCCAATCAAAATAATTTCCCAACAACGTGACGTATAATTAAATAAGCATTGCAGATACCCAATGTCAAAAAGTGAAAACTTGCGAATTTATGTAATTTTCGGTTATATTAGGGATTTTTATCTGTAGATTGACTTGATAGCCCGATGCCACATTACCAATGAGGTTTTTGACGATATTTTGAGTCATTCTTCAAATGGTGAAATGTTTACATAAACACCGACTCAGTCAGTAACACCGGTGCTGTGACGTACTAAATACTGATGTCATCAGCCTGTAAACAACCAGGGGTGCTGTTTTGGCTTTCTAGGTAACAATAAACATACAAAGCGGCTCTAAATGGCCCTTACAACTAATCCTCACTTCGTATGCAATTTTACAAGCCTGTTGGCTTACAAAACAGAATTTCTTTTGGTGTTTTGATGCTGGCCTCGAGCACATGGCTGCTGGTCTCGTGGTAATGGAACAAATTTCGATTGGCTGAGAAAGTCATGTGATATAAGTACATGTGACTTGAGTCCTGATGGAAATCCGGAAAAGTACGGAAGGCCTATGAAATCAGCCATAACACAAGTAATGAGATGACTGTGATGCTCATAGCAGACTATAACAATCCACCATGAGCGTCCATGTAGGATAGAGATATCTCACCCGAGGGGTCGGAAGTTTAACCAAGGACGAGGCTTGCCGAGTCCCTGGTTAAATTCCGACCAGGAGGGTGAGATTTCTCTATCCTACATGGACAGGCTCATGATGGATCGTTTTTCTCCCACTTTTCGAAGGGTTTTTTGTCAGAACATAAAAACTCCATGAAAACCCGAAATTTCTTACTTTTTACTCGTTGGGTTTACATTATTTCTGAGTTGACCAGTGTTTTTATCGGGCATTAAAATGGGAGTAAACGTAGTTTGCACCTTGTTATTGCCAGGGAAACACCCTTGGAGCATTAGTTAAGTTGCAATATGCAAAATAAATTCCTGCTTGGCTCTCTGTGCCATTAGCGTAACATTGCCGTTTTCGTCACGCGTTGCACGTCCGGTGACGTCATTAACGTTATATGACGTCAGCAAGTAACGCTTAACCTTGCTTGGTGCCTTTGGGTTACCTAGGCGCAATATATTGGTCCTTGAAGTATCAATTTTTTGGGATAAAAGAACATTTATTTTTGCCCATGTAAGAAAGCAGTCACGTGGTCATGTAAGATAGAAATTTCTTACATGAGCTGAAAGCCTATCTTACATGGGCAAAGGTGGGAGAAAGTTTGATCTTCGTAGAACATGACATGCGCAGACAATGTTGAAAGTTGAATAATACCTGCATTGTGTCCAGTCTATTCATTGCTAGTTGAATGAAGTCATTGCTGTAGTACCTCCTTCTATTATATCTCACGGTGATATTTGGATGGGTGCCTAATCGTATAGTGACATTAGTGGAGTCGTATACGCCAACCACCAGAAACTCGCAGTCATGCTCGGACGGATAGTGAGAAACAGTATAATAGTTGTTGCCCAGGACGTCCACAGGGAAGCCGAGGAAGGCATCGTTTGAGTATTTCTCCATGTTTGTACCGTACACCACTACCTCGTCTGATGCTAATAAAGATAATGGAAAACATGTGCTGTAAATACCCTTAAAGAGACTAGGTCTGTAACTATGAACATTTTTCGAAAAAAATTCTTTTCTTTTTAAACCATTTGTAAAAACAGAGTTAAGTTATGTTTTCACAATAAATATGTTAAGTTCAGCTGAAAACTGCATGGAAAAGTGAACTATCTTATAAAAACAGGTGTTTTTTTCTTGTTTGTTATTATCTACGTCCCTCCAATAATTCTAGACAGTGATTTTTAACATAAATGCTGTTGTTTTGATAGTGATAATTTGTTAAGACTTATGAATATGGTAAAACGATGACCTGAATTTGAGTATTTTTACTGTATTCTTGAAAAATAGAAACTTTATTTCTAGAATTAGAAGATCAAAAGTTACAGACTATGCAGCTTAAACGTTTCTACACTTGTAATGTGTAAAACCGCAGGTAATATACAAACTTTCGTAAAGATTACCTGAAGGGCAATAGTTATCAAACCTGAAAATATTCAAATTACATTTTGGAAGCGACACTGTAGGGTAAAGTTGGGTATATTCGGACAGACAGCTAAATTCGGACAGCGACCTTGTTTGTTTCATATTACAAATATTGGAATAAAAAATAAATTCACTAAGCAAACAGTGAAAATCCTGATGAGACGGCTTATTAGGAGCCGTCTCATCTAGATTTACACTGCTTGCAAATGTGTGTCCGAATTTACCTGAGGTCCGAATTCACCTGACTTTACCCTATGGGCTCCTCCAGCAGCTAGTACAGTACAATTCCAAAATTAATGGTCTAATCCTATATACTAAAAGTTTGCAGACATTTAAAAATGATTAAACCCCATTTTATTGTTTTTAAACCTTGAAAAATGGCTGAAAATCATTGCCGGCTTTCGTTCACACGTTTGACACCTATACTACTACTCGTTGTCAATGTTTACTCCCAACGTGGTGTCATATTGGCTCTGTTATGCCCTATGTATACATATTTGGAGACGAAGATTTCGAGTTATCAGATGGTATTGCTGTTAAAGTGGTGTGGAAACTGGCATGTGGTAAAATTAAAAAGTAAACAATGACCAGGTCCTGTTTTCAGCCAAAAATATAAAATAAATGTTATTGTTTTACCTTTCGGTAAAGGGTTGTTACACTTTGCGTCTTACTGTAGCATAGCCAACGACTTGTAAATTGCATTTCACTTGTTTTCAATTGCATGTTGATAGTTCAATCAGATACATTTTTTTTTCAAACTGAATTAAATCTTAACAATTCCAATATCTGCGGGGAGGTGAAGTTGAGTAGGGTATTCTATTTTGCATAGAAATCGTACGTATTTACTTTTAAAATGTCAATACGGCTTGTTTTCTATTTGTTCATAGGGGGGAAGGCATCTCTTGTTCACTGTCTTTACAAATTTGGCGCTATCCAGCTCACCATTATAGCATATGATCAATTTTCCTTTTCTAATGTCATTTTAGGAGCAGAAAGTCCCAAGAATCTTGTTTTAATGTATGCATTGACCTGCATCTTGCTGATAACATCCATAAAATGTAGATATTTGGATGAGCACAATAAAACTGCGCATTTTAATGGCTATGGAACGCCTCTGCTGCATTGCTAGTATTTCTATAGTACTCAAGGGAAGATGCCCATTAGAAGCTTTCCAAGCCATTATGCTCAGTGGTCAAGGGCATAATATACTTGCGCCCTATCAATAATTGCTCAGTTTGTGCCGTTATGATGCGCAGAGATAATTACCCCTTACGCTGATTTTGATAAAACACCAATGGAACAATATACCTGTTACAACAATCCCCTTTGTTTCCAATCTGGTCCCTACTGCTCTGATAGTATTATTGATGAAAAGTTGTTTCACTTCTCCCGAAGTTACGTTGAACACTTCGTTGAGCCCTGCGAACAAAAAAGATAAGTCTAGTAAATGTATTAAATTTTGTTTTCTGTAGGTCTTTGGTGACAACTCTAGGTATTTACCCTAACTGTTAGAATATCTGTGT
The DNA here is from genome assembly GCA_964019695.1 of Loripinus fragilis. Classification (NCBI taxonomy): domain Eukaryota; kingdom Metazoa; phylum Mollusca; class Bivalvia; order Lucinida; family Lucinidae; genus Loripinus; species Loripinus fragilis. The sequence goes on from OZ026524.1 coordinate 51,121,110, forward strand.
TTTTGTTCTGCTGAAATAAATTGTACTATTATGAAAATACCCTATCATAAATGTTTCTATCTTTAGAGTGACCAGATTTTATATAGTTTGTGTGTCAATTGAGTTCCAAATCCCATATATTTACACTTTCGAAGCAATCTTTTAATGAATCTCTAGATTTATGCAACCGTTCATAGCCTCATGAATTGTGCAAATGAGGTGGTTAAAATGCATTTAACTGGTACCAAATCTTTGCCCTGGATTCTGTTGTTGTAAAAACACAAAACATGTTTAGCTCGCATGAAGTCTTCTTAACTTATGCAGTGCACCATCACTGAGCAAAAAATCTAATCCAATTAATGGTGAAACAAAGAAAACAGACATGACTCACAGACAGTCAGAGCTTAGAAGAAAACCTCAAGTTGAGCCTCGGCTTTATTTTTTTTTAAGTACAAGCTTGATATCCATTCGTAGTTGCTCAAGGTTTTGAGAAATAATAGCTTTCAAATTTGGTGGATTCTAATATTTGTTTTATATTGACACTCGCCTTATATTTATTCCGACTGTAATTACTAACCTAATACAGTAAAATCTGTATAAAACGGCCACTCAAAAATAGACAAAACAAAGGTCTTAACGACAAATAGTAGCTTAATGAAGGTCGAAAGTCTTGCAGAATGCTCCCCTTGGAGCAATCTGCTATACTTTCAACCTGCATTCACATATAATTGGTCTAAGAAACCAATTTTTACTTTTTTGAGAGTGGTGTTGTACACAGGTTTTAATGTAGATTCAAAATAACCTACCAGCTTCTGGAAACATTGGAGCTGTCACTGTGACATTTACTGGAAAATCTCGGGATGTCGTGACAAACAGCTGCACCGGCATTTTCAATACATCGTTCGCCATATAGCCAACTATAAACTCGACACCCCGACTGTCAGGGTATACAGGGTATGCCTGGGCTAAAAATCAAGAAGTTCCCCTATTATACCTAATGGAAATTCGCAATCTTATCAATTTGACCAGTCCATTTCCGTTTTAAGGGTTGTTGTGCGGTATTTTTCTTTCTTTTTTAACAAATGTTAATAGAGCATTCTGTAAGCAAACGGCGCAGAGACCTATTTGACGATGTCACAGAAACAGAACGCTAGTATATTAAACACTAGGCCTCACAGCTTAATGTCGGATCCTACTTATAACCATGAACTGATGTTTCAAAGAAAGATGAGAATCGTTGTAAACAATCACTGCCGAGTTTACCTTGTTGTGGGGCATACGGGTAGTCTCAGTTTACAGTTATTATGAACCTATCACAGAATACTGCATATGCACTTGGTAGTGAATACGTAGTCTTTACCTGTTTATAAGAAGTATAGAATCGCCTCATTACTATGCATCTTTGAAACAATAGTACCAGGAATTTTTCAAACACAATATTGTTTAAACCAATGTAAATGGCTGTCCAGCCAGTCAAGAGTGACAGTGACGTCGTGTTTTTGTTTACAATTGTTAAGTAAAACATTAACTTGTACACTCCAATTAAGCTTACGCGAATTGATAGATCACAATTGTATTAATCCTATCCTGCGGATAGGATTAATACACAAGTGATCTTTCGATTCTAAGTTCATGATAACTGTGTAAACAAAACATGACGTCACTGTCACTCTTGGCTGGTAAGACAGTAGATGTCATAACTTGCCACATATAAACAGGGTCAGTGTGTTTTGACAATGCCCCCATTTAACCCATATAAGCCAAGCGTCCTCTTGTGGGATGGAGCCTCTGATCAGGGTCTGCACCGTTTGCTTACAGAGTATTCTATTAAAGTTTGAATAAAAATGAAAACACCACCCAACGACCCTTAAAATGAAAATGGACTGGTTCATTTTATAAGAGTTCGGCTTAAAGACATAAAAAATATTAGCATAAAAAGTGGTACCACTCATTATGACTCTCTGCAGGGGTCATACTGGGCAGACCAAAAGGACAGTCATAATGAGGTGTTCGTGACTTCCTTACAGGGGCAATGAAGTGGTCCCATGAAAGGATTAGGTATTTTGTGATAAAATATTGATCTTTATCTTAGTGAAATAAATTTGTTTTATACAGGTAAGTCCCCTCTTGAGGCCCCCTTATTTCGATGAGATACTGAAACTGTCCCTTATCAGTTAATCCTTCAATGATCTCTATTGGACAGGAATATTATAAAATAACCACTGGTTTCATCTGTGAGGGCTCAAAATAATTGTGAATTGCTTGTGGGTATTTATAATATTTGTGAATGCTTGGTTTGGGTAGGACGCAGGTGTTCAGCCAAGTGCGGTGTTGACATCTGTGATTGACATGTTTATGTTTTTATAGGGAATTCTGACACCAGTTTGTTATTGTTTTTTTCAAATTTCATATTTATTAGCCTGTCAATTTTGATGGGATGTTTTAACACTTTCAAAAGGTCATGATGACAGATGTTACTTAGTTTAGTAAAACTACATAAGCCCAATAAATAGATTGTGTCAATTCTGACATTGATTGGCAGGATTGCGCAATATATTTAATCATATCACCTTTGGGGAATTGCGCAACTGGTGTGACTATGAGTCACTTTTGTATCTTCTGATTGCTTGATATAAATGGAAGCTTACCTATGTAGAGGGCGCTATATAGTAAACTTGAAATATGATTGGTTAGTGATGATGTCATTAGGTGGCGCTGTGGTCAGCTTCTATCACGTGACTTCATGGTATATAAGATGAAACCAAGTGGCAGAGCTTCAGATTTTGGAACTTTGGGTTATAGTTAGTTTCTAGAAGTATTTTAGTTGAACTTAAGAAGATTGAATAAAATTATAAAATTGTGAAAGTTGCTGGTGAAATTTACAAGACTTAGAAATTCTAAAAAGACTTTTGAAACACAACGCGAACTTGAAGATTAGAATTAACTACTACCTTACAATACATGTCTTTAATAGAGTGTATGGTTTCTTGTTGGGAAAAAGGTAATTGACAAAACTGAGATTATTACAACCAAGTTGGGTCATAGCCCAGGGAGAAAGAAAGGGCGCTACATATACACGTGGCTCGGGGTTCCTAAATTTGGGGTTGAAAATGAAACTATAAAATCTCCCCCCCCCCCCAAAAAAAAAATACCTTCTGCACGAATAGCAGGCAACCCACAGCTTTAGAGCTGGAACATTTGCTCTATCACCAGTCAGCCAACCCAATTTTTGCCCTACCTCGACTACTACTTTGTTTTCTCAATCATTGTGTGCTGATTATCTTCGTGATCGCATTGTATTATAACGAAATATATTATGTGTCAAACGAGGATTAACGCATACTTTATGTTATAAGTAAAACTATTTATATGAATGAACTGTTTGTTAATCTATTTATATGTTTTATTTATGCAGAATGTATCAAAAGTCAAGATATCTATAGATAGCTATTTATTTTTATTACATGACGTCACGTCTGGGGGTGATATAACACCATGCAATAAAATCAATGAACCACTAGAGGTTTACATATTTAGTTACGTTATGTAATGACGTCAATTTTACGTTGGTATAAAAGATGACAAAATTGACATTTTTACGCCAAAAATGCATTGTTAGGTAATTTAAATACCATGTGATAAAAAGAATCTAACAATCGTGCTCCTATGTTATATAATAAGCACGATAAAATGCTCGACAAGCCCAGTATTTTATCTTTTTTTCTCAACTTGTCTAATAAATTCTATAAAACATGAGCATCCATGTAAGATTCTCTATATACATTCAATTCCACTTTGACGTGTATGCACCAGTTCAGCCATAGGCCCTAGAGGATCTAGTTCAAACTTTGTAAAACGAAATCCAGCGAGAGCTTAACCCTGGGCCAACACTCGACCCACCAGCCATTTGCAGAACCTGAGGGAACCTTTCAAGGTAGTTGCTAACAAGTCAAACTAAATATCAATCAGAAACAAGCTCTCATGGGTGAACGTTATCAGGATTTTTCCTGAATTCAGGATTTTGAGGCTGATTTTCCATTGAAAGCCAGCCGCAAAATGCTGGATTAGGCAGATAAAAATGGCTTCTATAATTTAGCTATAAGACAAATGATCATTTAAACTTGTAATTATTATTTTTTGTAGGAATATCGCATGTTTTTAAAGTTGACTTTCTAAAATTCAGGATTTTGCTAATTTTGAACTTTCACCCATGGGCTCTGAACCACAATGATATGTAGATCAGGGCCCGGAATTACAATACCTCCTTAAAGTTAAGGAAGACTTAAGTTAAGTATTGATTTTTCAGGATGCGAAAAAATAACGTTTCAAACTGATTAAAATCAAAATAATTTCATTTTTTCTGAAGATCACAATAATATCTTTGACCACAAGTACCACATCGATCCAGGCAATTTATTTAGCATTCAATATATATAGCATGTTGAAATATCAATACTTAACTTAAGTCTCTCTTAACTTTAAGGAGGCATTGTAATTCCGGGCCCAGGGAAGTTGGTGTGCACGCAGAATGACCTTAGTTGTCCAGTACCTAGGTATCCAGTAATACCGTATTGCTATCAATATCAGACAAATAGATACTTTGTCAGTTACTAGCAGTTACAGCAACTCTCAAACGACGAGAATGCCATTGGAAAAACTCGAGAGACAAACTCACTGAACTGAGCTGCAGAAACTACTGGCCTTTATCCCTTTAAATGGAACACTGTTTTTTTTGGCAATAACATTAAATCTAAAATGGGAATTTTAAATTTAATTCGGAATATATATTTTAACCAAAAAACCCTAACCCAAAATATTTTTTTGAAATTTGTATACGTTTTCATAAATGCTGGGATAGGATGGAATTTTAACGTATTTAATGTTTTATGCCAAAAACATCCCTGCTTGTACCTTGAGCGATATGGGCGCACTTCGAATCGAACTAAAGTTCCTATTATAGTTCTTACGTAATGGATGTGCACGCACGTTTACACCCGAGCGACTAAAGTTGGAACTTTTATTTGGTTGGCAAGTAAACAAAAATAATAGCCCTATATGCTCCACTTCAATTCTTCGTCGTAGACAAAAAAGGATGTTATAAACTGCACAGCGCTTTCTATTACGAATAAGTGTGACCAGAAATTATGCTCAGCTAGGTTTGTTTTACAAACACATATCATTTTGAGGCTACTGACCGGTCTTGAATCCATCGTGCTAGATCTTGAGCCCATCGTGCTAGATAGGTCTAGAGTAGGTAACCAGCTAGGGAACCTATCTACTAGAGAAACGGTGCTCCGACCATCTCTTGTAGATCCGTGACGTCACCCTAGTAGCGACTATAGGTGTTCGAATCAAACTTTAGTTACTATAGTAGGGACTATAGTTCGATTCGAAGTGCGCCATGGATCAATGACTATCAGTTGAATATAAAACCATGTATATACTATAGTCCGTACAGAAATTCAGTGAACAACGTTTTTTCTTTTTTAAAATGTCTTTAATGATAAAATTTTGGACTAAATTTTTGCACATACATATAATAAAACACCGCCTAATGTACAATTGCATATTTGAATATTTATGATAGGAAAATAAGTCTGGAATCTCTTGTGAAATAAAATAACTTAGTCGTTTTCGATTTAGAAAATTCCTTATTTTCCCTCAATGTATTTCATATGGGTAACACGTGGTTTATACAGTTCAATGAATACCATGTTTACTTTCGTATTTCAGGTTGTATTATATAGAAAACAGTCAGCGGCAGGATAACTCTTGGTGTATCTACATACACACTGCAAACGCTTTGAAGAGACTGCGCAAATTGCAATAATCTCAGTTATCATATTTCCCATGTTTTCTAAGCGTTCATGGATAGCAATTGGACCGCGTCTGCAAAAACCTGTCTTCGGTGATTTGTAACAATAAAGGGGCAGACCAGCCTGAACATCCGCGCAGTCTCATCAGCTACTTTTTTGTCTGCTTTTTTAGATGAATCATATCTTCACTTGCTACTAGTGAAATTTCAATTTCTAGCTAGCCTGTTTAGCCGAAGAGACTGGTTTAAAAATTGCTTTGTCGGAAACCCAGAAGACAGGTTTTCTCGCGTCGTGGCCTGTGTTGCTTGCTTGACAGCTCTAGGACGCATATCACAAGTGCAACAGATAATAATATTTAAAAAATAACGAGAAGGCTGTTCATTAGATATATTAACAGGATTCACATTATTTGATTGCGCTCTGCATCGTCTAATACACTAGTCATTCGTAACTACGGCCCACAGAGCCAGGGAACAGTGGAGACTTTGATTTCCTGGCTTTGGTTCCCTGGTATGACCCTGTACTAACAGCACATTTGCCTGGCTGGGGCGTGGTTAAAAATGGCTGGTGCGCATATTTTTTTCGCCTTTATTCACTTGTCATTTGTGACCACGCACCAGCCCAGAGGAATGTCGATGACAGTGACTTTGTGTCTGCAGTTCCCCATATTAACCACCACACTGTGGGGACAGCTAACTGGCAAAACCATGACAGTTCTCCCCCACAGTCTGTGATTATACTGCACTGTCATGTTTGTCTTAGTCTATCAAACCCCAACATATCCTCTGCATTGTGGAGGCAATGTAAAAGTAAAAACACAACACATTTACCAGGCCATGGCTATTCCCGTCCTGCTCAGGGGCTGGGGTGAAGCAGTGGTTACAAATGACTGGTGCATTATTTATAGCCTATAATGCACTTCGCATGAAAATTTAGTTCCAAGCCACCCCCAAAACTATATTGACCTCAAACACAAAATATGACATCTGCTGATATATTGTTCAACCTATTTCCAAGCACATTCCCATCCCATCACTAGTTTCTCCTTCCCACCTCAGCATTATTTTTATTGGATGAGTCCTTTTTCACTTGTGATGAGCCCTGTGATTATTTTCTCTTATCTTTTATAATTTCCCGGAATTACGTTCTGGCATGCATATTTTGCATTGTCTGGTGTCAACAAATCAGTATTTGGAATAAACAAATAGAAAGTTCAATTTATTTAATAAAACAAGTTGGAAAATGTTTAAAATCTGATGATCAGATTAGAAGGGAACACAGAAAATCAAGATTTTAAATTGAGGAACAGGGGAACATAGAGATTCATTTTATAGGAACAAGTGGACGGGTACCCACTGGGATTAAGGCCTCAATATTTTCTTGTATGCCAAAATTCTGTGAGCCCAAACTATTGCCATAAATCGCATTTGATGCAACTATTTTGATATAATAAGACACGCTACTTCGACTTATAAAACTGTATAATTATTCATCAATAGTTATCTAAAGGCAGTGATCAGTACAAAGGTGCATTTAGGGTAAATTCAAAAATGCAGATGCTCAAATGAGAACAAATTCCATCATATCATAGCCCATTTGACAGTACATTGTGTAACGAAAAAACTATCACCAGTTAGGCGGTGTATAGATGCATTAAATTTTGATGGTCATTGTGCGATCAGTCCGTACATAACGAAATAAACGCAAAAAAGCGTTGTTCACTGAATTCCTGTACGCACAGTAATATAAGACAATTTACAATGCATCAGTGCGTTTTAAATGTAGCTGCATATTACCTTGCGTTGCTGTTTATCAGCCTAGTCAACAACATATCAGTCATCTAACCATGTCACAAAGACGGTGACCCATACGAAAGACTACATCTATAAATGTCTACAGCCCAAAATGCCCTCTTAGTTGGAAGCGTCCATTTGCCTAGCTATTCAATGAATAGGTCTGCTTATTGATCTCACCACTCCCATATGAAAACAGGCATATTTTTCCATCATATAAAGAAGCAGCAAAAGTTAAATATAAAATTAAATGTAGCACATGTAAGTGCCCGTACATCTGTGATCTTATTTGTATTTTAAGGCCTGTGCATTTCTAGTTGTACACTCGCACATACAGACACATGAACAAAACATACAATAAGGTAGACAGACGGAAGCAGGCAAAATGATGGTACTTGGTAGGCATGAAACGCGGTCAAAAACCTATTATCCGTATAACTACAGTATATATGCAGCTTGGGTTGCATCGTAAACCGCACTGGCCAATGTGATTAGCGTTTGTATCTATATGAACTTTTATGACACTTGTTGGCCCTTTAAATACCACAATCTATCTCCACATGAGGCCATTTCATTTAACCCCTTCACTTAATTAGCATTCTCCCTAAGAATCATGCAGGCCCAGTAGAAAAGCTGATAAGTGACTTTTTCAGAATGCCAAAAATAGTTGGCGCAATAGATTCCTTATAACATAAAAGTAACATAGCCAAAGGGAAACGGTTATTGTCATACCGTTACCATGGCAACTACCAGTTAAAGATTTTGCCTCCAGAAGCATGTTTTCTAGTTTTGGAAAAATGAAAAATTACACTTTTTGAAGACAATGCAGCCTATTTATCTTTTAAAGTCTAATAATTTATGCAGTATGAAAAAAAATAATAAGGTATTAACCTTCAATATCACAAATGAAAAAGGATAAAAACAACTTGCATAGTATGTTTCTATGGCAACGAAGAGGGGCTATCTCTATAATATTTTTGGAGGCTTAAATTGACAAATTTCAATCCAAATTATCTTTTTACAGCAAAGGTGAGATTAAAGGTGTCAGCATAAGGAATATACACTAATGTCTTGTGTCTTAAATGAAAGAATAAAAAAGGTCAAAATGTTTTTATATTCGGTATCCATGGCAACCAAAGTAGCAACATAATAGCAAAATTGGAAAAATGCCTAACTTCACGGAATAAAATGAACAACAGACACCAATGTGTAGACATTATTTATATAGCATACAAAGCATCGATACAAACTTGAAAAGTTGCACACACGCTAGTTTGGTTTCGTGTCTCAATTTGGTTTCCATGGCAACGTGAATATTGCTACTGGCCTGAAATTACACTTTTTGACCATTTTTAAATGATTGTTGTTGAGAAAGGAAATATCAAAAGGGACAAATTTTATTTTAGGGATATCCACTGATGCTAGGCGTCAGTAATGAAAAAATAAAAATGTTCAAAATATTTCATTTTCCTTGTTACCATGGCAACCAAAGTTGGTGGGGTAGCCAGGTATGAAAAAAGCCTATTTTTTTGCATTTTTGAGCTACTACAGCCATTCCCCCAGCGTACATAGAGACATATACAGTTAATGGTAAGTTCTAAATGGTATTAGCTTTCATAAACCACGAAATCATACGTAGATTTCACCACCTTCTGTGTGTAACCATGGAAACAATCAGAGTACTGTCGCAAAATAGAGATTAAATAAATTGCATCTTAAAGTGGTTAAATATTTCCAGTTGGATATAAATCAAGTTTTAGTATGTTTAAAAGATAGTTTTGTTGAGATATATTAACATTATCAATATGATTCTAGCAAAATTAATACGTTAAGTTTGATATAGTAACATTTATAGACTTTAAAAGTGGGTGGGGTAACCAGATATATAACCAAAACCAGTTTTAGTGATTTTTAAACAAGTTTTCCCAAAAGTGGTGGGGACGATGGCATATTTGCATACTGCCAATTCATGATAGGGGCCTCCAAGTTCTATAGACTGTAAAACATGTATGAGGTTTACCTCTTTCTTGCCGTTACTATGGAAACAAATACAGACCTGTTGTAAAATGGATATTAAATATATTGCGCCTTTAAACAGTAAAATGTACAGATGGTTATAATGACAGTTCCAAATGTGTATAAAAGATAGTTGAGTTGAAACATATTAACAATATCAATATGATTTAAGCAAAATTAATAAGTAAAGTTTTAATTGGTAACAATTATAAACGTTGAAAGTGGGTGGGGTAACCAGATATATAAGAAACATTATTTTACATCATTAAAACTTTTCGTAGAAAATATAGCCTTTCTATCTCTAGAAGTGTTAAAGTGATTCCAGCTAATAATAATAAGTTTTGAATTAGCTAAAAGGAGAATTGAGTTGAGTCTTATTGACATTATCAATATGATATGAAAACTGAATAATTTGTATCAATTACAGTCATTTAAAGTGGGTGGGGTAATCAGGTATATAACAAAAACTTATTTCAATAGTTTTTAGCAAGTATGCCAAATAGTGGCAGAGATATTGATATATTTGAATACTGCCAATATGTAATGGGGACCTTTGAGTTTCATAAACTGTTAAACATGAATTTGGTTTTACCTGCTTCTGGTTGTAACCATGGAAGCAATCACAGGCCTTTTGCAGAATGGAAATGAAATTAATTGTATTTAATTTTGGTTAGAATTGTTCCACCTAGCTATTATATTACAGAATTTGATGTACATAAACATAGTTGAGTATAAAATTTTAGAACAAGCTTTGGATAAATCAATTTAAAATGATTTTATAGCTTTGAAGCCAAAACAAGTTTATGTTTTTCTGTATAGTACAGTTATTGTTTCCATGGTTACGACCAGAAAGTAGTAGACCGGATGCAAGTTCTTTTATTGTATGAAAGGTGAATACCATTTACAACTTATCAATAATTGTATGCACCTCTTAGAAGGCAGGGAAAATGATTGTAGTGGTTCAAATATTCAACAAAATAGGGTTTTCCAAGATTGGTTACCCCACCCACTTTTGGTAGTCTGGAATGATTTGTACAAAGATAATATTGGGTTTATTTATTATTTTAATCTACTCCCTTTGAGCTATAATGTTTCAGCATATAAAGATCAGAATCAAAATTGGTGTGTTATTGGATATGTGAATGTGCAAAAAATGTATATTCGAATTTTTGGCCGTTTAGGCCAAATTCCTTCTTTTTGGTTACCATGGCAATGAGCAATAAACTGAGAGAACAGAACATAGCTTACTAAAATTATAAATACAACTAATGTGGCCATCTTAACAGAGCAAGTAGTAAATGTAATCAAAGGAAAACTCATATCAGCCTGAATGGTTTCAATTTCACATTTTTCCTTTGGCAAATCTCAATATTCGCATATTTTTTTGGCCATAAAGTTAAAAACTTTGTGGCATTTTCTGTAACTGTTGCCATGGTAACTCTAATCTGGAGTCTTTAAAACAATAATTTGTGTATTTGTATAACAGATATAGATTGTGTAAAATATGTTGAAAATTATTCATATTTTGTCATGCTGGAAGGAGATAGTTTGCATAGAATATGCCCTTTTTGTTGAATATGCCATTTTTTGTGAAATCGCTGATTATATGATGTTTTGGTTGCCATGGTAACATAAATTGAGATAATTCATTTGTAAATTTGAATTTGATGTTAAAAATCAGGTGCTGGTTACATTGTAGGTGCTAAAATAATCAATTTGTTCCTTTGTTCAGGGAAGATGTTTTGCTTTGAATATGCTCTTTTTTGTAAAATAACTGTCAATTTGATGGTTTGGTTGCCATGGTAACCTTTATTTAAATAATTTCATTATTTTCAATATTTCAATTTTGCTTCACAGATGTAGACTTGCCAGAATGTGTTTACATAATCCATATTACTGTTTGCAGAAACAAGATAATTTGCATTAGAATTGCAGTATTTTGTAAAATTCTGACAGTCAGTTAGTTCCGTTGCCGTGGAAACAAAAATTATAAACATTTTGAGTTATTTTATTCATGACATTTGTAAATCAGACATGGGCTATTTAGACACTATATATGTCGTTCATATACAGCTTTGCTGTAAGAAAGTTATTCAGATTTGAAAAAGGTCAATTTTAGAGTTCTGAAAATTGGTTTCCATGCTGAAAATTGGCTACCATGGTGACACGTTTGCTGCTAGGCAAATGGCATGTTTCATTTTTCACTAAAATTTTGTGTACAACTAATGTTGGTCTCTAAACAGACCTAGTGGTTAATGTTATCAAAAGAACTTGTATCACAAAAGCCAGTCTGAAAAGTGTCAATTTCACACTTTTCCTTGGGCAAACTTCATTTTTCGTAATATTTCTTTGCTACAGAGTTAAACCGTTTTTGGCAATTCCTGTTGCCATGGTAACTATAATCAGGAATCTTAAAAAATATTATTTTGTGTTTGTATTGCAGATGTATATTATGTAAAATATTTTTCAAATTATTCATATTCTGTCGTGCTGGAAGGAGATAGTTTGCTTTGAATATGCCCTTTTCATAGAATATGCCATTTTTGTGAAAATGCTGATGGTATGATGTTTTGGTTGCCATGGTAACATGAATTGAGATAATTCATTTGTAAATTTGAATTTGATGTTGAAAATCAGGTGCTGGTTACGTTATATGTGCTAAAATAATCAGTTTGATCCTTTGTTTAGGGGAGATTTTTTGCTTTGAATATGCTTTTTTTTTGTAAAATAACTGACAATCTGATTGTTTGGTTGCCATGGTAACCTATATTTAAATAATTTCATTATTTTCAATTTTTCGTTTTTGCTTAACAGATGTAGACTTGCCAAAATGTGTTTACATAATCCATATTTCTGTTTGCAGAAAAAAAGATAATTTGCATTAGAATTGCAGTTTTTTTGTAAAATTCTGACTGTCAAGTAGTTCCGTTGCCATGGGAACAAAAATCATGAACATTTTGAGTTCTTTTATTCATGGCATTTGTAAATCAGACATGGCTTATTTAGACAATATATAAGTCGATCATATACAGCTTTGCTGTAAAAAGTTATTCAGATTTGAAAAAGGTCAATTTTTAGAATTCTGAAAATTGGTTTCTATGCTGAATATTGGTTTCCATGGTGACACGTTTGCTGCTAGGGAACATAATACAAAAGGCATGTTTCATGTTTCACTAAAATTTTGTGTACAACTAATGTGGGTCTCTAAACAGACCTAGTAGTTAATGTTATCAAAAGACTTCGTATCACAAAAGCCAGTCTAAAAAGTGTAAATTTCACATTTTTCCTTGGGCAAACTTCATTGTTCGTAATATTTCTTTGCTACAAAGTAAAACGGTTTTTGGCAATTCCTGTTGCCATGGTAACTATAATCAGGAATTTTAAAAACTATTATTTTGTGTTTGTATTGCAGATGTATATTATGTAAAATATGTTTAAAATTATTCATATTCTGTCGTGCTGGAAGGAGATAGTTTACTCTGAATATGCCCTTTTCGTTGAATATGCCATTTTTGTGAAATCACTAATGGTATGATGTTTAGGTTGCCATGGTAACACGAATTGAGATAATTCATTGGTATATTTTAATTTGATGTTGAAAATCAGGAGCTAGTTACATAATGTGTACATAAATAAACAATCAAATCCTTTGTTTAGTGGAGATATTTTGCTTTGAAAATGCTTGTTTTTCGTAAAATCACGGACTATCTGATGGTTTGGTTGCCATGGTAACCTATACTTAAATTATATTTTTATTTTCATTTTTTGGATTTTGTTAATAAGATATAGACTTGCCTGAATGTGTATAAATTATCCATATTTCTGTTTGCATAAGCAAGATAATTTGTTTTGAAATTGGAGTATTTTGTAAAATTTCTGACGGTCAGTTAGTTCGGTTGCCATGGAAACAAAAATTATAAACATTTTGAGTTTTTTTATTCATGGCATTTGTAAACCAGACATGGGTTATTTAGACACTATGTATTTCGTTCATATACAGCTTTGCTGTAAAAAGATAATCAGATTTGAAAATGGTCAATTTTTAGTATTTTGAAAATTGGTTTCCATGGTGTCACATTTGTTGCTAGGCAACACAATACAAACGGTATATTTCATTTTTTAATAAAATTTTGTGTACAACTAATGTGGTCCTCTAAATGGAGCTAGCAGTGATGTAATCAAAATAAAACTAGTATCATAAAAGCCAGCCTGAAAAGTGTCAATTTCACAATTTTCCTTGGGCAATTCTCCGCCAATCTCCAAGAAATCTTAATTCCTGGTTTCCATGGCAACCACTGTCAGAAAAAGGGAATGCTTTGTTTTGTGAAAGTTTTTCAACAAGTCTGATTAAATGGAGGTAAAATTATTGATTTCTGTGACTAGTCACTTATCACCATCTGCATGATTCTTAGGGAGAATGCTAATTAATACCTTAAATGTTTTGGGGAAAATCATTTACTTTAGTTTTCTTTTATCCCCAAGTGTCAGACATTTAACCTTACAATTTAGTTGTAGTTGTTTAACCCATAAAATGATAGAAATTCCACTAATCAGATAATATTTATGCGGAACGTGTTCCTCAGATGAGTATTGGCTTCTACAGAGATACAGAACCGCATATGATCGCAATATCTAGCAGATAGTGTTTTTCATTGGTGCAATACAAGACATAACATGGCATGCGCGGAACCAGAAAGTTTTGTCAGGGGCCCAACTTTGACAACGTTTTTTAAGTTGATGAGGGGAGGGAAGATCCAAAAACCGCAATTGTTTTACTGTATTATTGCACCTCAAATGAAACACAGTTTTTCGTTTTTAAAATTTTACATCAAGGATTCTTCACCCTGAAAATTTGCATGTGCATAGATATAGGAAAACCCTAACTAGATTTTAATTTTGGCGGAGAATGATATCAATCTCACTGCTCTGATATCTTGTAAAAATAAATAACTTCGTTTTTGTTGGAATGAAAATACCCGTTTAGTACCCATTTTTGCATCTCAGGAAATATAAGCAACCAAACCTCGAGGTTATAAAACTTAAGTTCAACCTCAGACTCAAAATAAAGCGCAATGATTGGCTGCTTGCGGACACGTGTCCGCAAACAGCCAATCATTGGCTTTATTTTGAGTCTGAGAATGAACTCAAGCTTTATAACCTCGAGGCCATGGACTTCTGCGCAGATCTTGTTCATGTCAGACCATATAACCTCTGTGCGTGTAGTTCAACGTGATCATTCTTAGTGCTTGGCCATTATGAAGTTCATTAACATTTGGGAGATTTGGATTTCTATCTGAATTCAACTCATTTTCCCCACAGTACTTGCAGAGTTCATAGTAAAACAGACTTGGCCTCGTGGTTATAAAGCTTGAGTTCTTTCTCAGACTCAAAATAAAGCGCAATTATTGGCTGTTTACGGACACGTGTCCGCAAGCAGCCAATCATTGCGCTTTATTTTGAGTCTGAGCTTAAACTTAAGTTTTATAACCTCGAGGCCAGGCTTTACTCAGTAGAACTTCAGATGCTACCAAAAACCACACCAAAACACCATCCTTGATAGTTGAGAGTATGTGCAGAGGTCATTCAAAATAAAACCCGATTTTTAGATTGGTCAGATATACTGTATTTACCATAGAATACTTCTCAATAGCAAACCCAAATGGTTGACCCTGTAATTGTCAAAAAGATTTAGGTTTAATGGACATAAAAGTCTCTTTAGAACAATACTGTTCAAGGAGTCACTGTGTTTTATACCACCCTTACCACTTTTAGCACGAAATATCTCATGATGTGCAAGGTCTACACTGATGTAGGTGGTATAAACTAGTTAAACCATGTTTCTCCACCTGTACGTAAGATAATCCACTCGCTAAAGCTCGTGTATTATCTCCACGTACAGGCGGACAACCCATGGTATAAGTATTACATGTCCTTGAGCAAGACACGTTATTCACTGCTTATAATTGGCTCAACACAGGAAGACAGGAAGTCGTCCGACAATGCTGATAAATTGTTGACTGGGGTGTACAGCATCAACATCAACAGTATGATATCGGATTTAAAATATATGGCAGGTTTGGGGAAAAGCGACCATCTGCAACTAACATTTAATTTTAACTGTTATATAGATGTAAATAGTCATTCTTTTAAAAAGCATAACTTTTTCAAGGGACACTACACAGAGCTGGCAAGAGATTTAGAAAGCACAGACTGGGATGCTGTTTTCGATGGACTTGACTTGACCGATTCCTGGGACGTCCTTACAGAAAATATTACCAGATTAATTGAGAAACATGTACCAGTGAGTAAGGTCTCATCAGGGCAGGGCAAGAAAAATCCATATGTAAACAACAGTTGTATAGAGGCTATAAAGCGAAAGCATACAAAATGGAAAAAATATCAGTACTGTAAGACTGAGGAGAATTATGTGCTATACAAAAATGCCAGAAATAAAGTGAAAACAGAAATGAGAAAGTCAAAATACACTTACGAGAGTGACCTTGCTTCCAAGATAAAGACAGATCCAAAATTATTCTGGAGCTATGTTAGATCAAAACTAAAAACCAAAACCAGCTTAAGTCAGCTAAAATTGCCATGTGGGACCCTTACTAATGACAACAACCAAAAAGCAGGACTGTTAAACGGTTTTTTTGCAAGTGTGTTTGAAACAGAGGGAGAAGAGCCAATACCAGATTTTCCAGACAGGGACTTTAATGAGGCTATAACAACAGTGGACATCTCAGAAAATGTAATCTTGAAGGCAATTTCTAAATTGAAACCATCAAAATCACAAGGGCCTGACAATTTACACCCAAAACTGATTAAAGAATGTTCTCACCAACTGCTAACGCCATTGAAGGAAATTTTCTCAAAATCTTTAGCTGAATCAAAAATACCAGATATATGGAAAAGAGCCAATGTCACGGCAATACACAAAAGTGGAGACAAGACCAATCCGGAAATCTATCGACCAATAAGTTTAACCTCAGTAGCATGCAAACTAATGGAAAGACTGATACGTGACAAAATAGTAGATCATATGACTCAGAACAATCTTTTCAGCCCATATCAGCATGTTTTTATACCCGGCAAGTCATGCATAACACAATTACTGGAGACCCTGGAAGAAATAACAGATGCCATGGATCAGGGATATGATGTTGATATAATATATCTGGATTACACAAAGGCCTTCGACAAAATTCCGCATAAACGCCTACTTAAAAAACTCTGGGGATACGGAATACGAGGGAAAATTTATTCATGGATAAAAGACTTCTTGAAAAATAGAACCCAAAGAGTAGTTGTCAATGGATGCTTTTCAAGCTATGAAAGAGTTACTTCCGGTATCCCCCAAGGATCTGTATTGGGACCGATTTTGTTTGTTATATACATAAACGACCTCCCTGACGTGATTCAAGTAATGATGAGAATGTACGCAGATGACTCCAAAATACTAAGGCGTTTAAATACACCAGATCATGTAAATCAAGTGCAAGTAAGTGTCAACCAATCCGTCATATGGGCAAGCATTTGGCAAATGTTTTACCATTACAAAAAGTGCCATCATCTACACATAGGAAACAATATGGAAGATACCGCATATACCATGGAAACACCCAATGGAATAGTCCCCATCGAGAAAGTGCAAAGCGAGAAAGACCTAGGTGTAACTTTTGACAGTAAGTTAAACTTCACAGAACATATCAGCAGCAAAGTGAAAAAGGCAAACCAAATAGTTGGACTCATATTCAAAACATTCACATTTATGGACAGAGAAATGTTCCTAAATCTATTCAAGTCCCTTGTCCGCCCACATCTGGAATATGCGACAACAGTTTGGGCACCAATATATAAGAAAGATGCAATCCAAATAGAAAATGTTCAGCGACGTGCCACCAGATTTGTATCAAACTTGAAAACCCTTTCATACCCAGAACGTTTAAAAACTCTAGGTCTTCCCTCTTTGGAATATCGACGCGATAGAGCTGACATGATTCAAGTATACAAGATTCTGAATGGGATAGATAAGGTGGATAAAGATTTATTGTTCACAATGTCCAACAATCCAACTAGAGGACATCCACTGAAAATCTTTAAGAAACGGTATCGTCTCCGTGTTAGAGGACATTTCTTCAGTAACAGAGTCGTCGATGGATGGAATGATTTGCCAACGGAAGTAGTCACTGCACCCTCTCTAAATGCATTTAAGTCCAGACTAAACAAATGTTGGAAAGGGCACCCATATAAATTCAACCCATGGTGTTACACCCCGGGTGAAAGAACCAGATGGAGAAACTACCAGAATGCGTCTACAGAGGTCTTCGGGCCTGGATTGACGTCGACTACGTAAGAAACGTAAGAAACGTAAGAAACACAAACACACATCTGTGTCCCTACTCGCCGGTGTCAGTAATTTTGACAATAGTGCAGTTAACATCCAAATATTTACATTTTCAAGGCAAGCCTTTAATGAAGCTTTAGAATTTTGCATCCGTTCATAGCATCATTAACGACAGAACATTTGATTGAAAGCTGCCAAGCTCCGATGTCGGTGCAGTGCATGTGATAGTTGCATTTTGGCTTTGCGCTTGCGAGATATCTACACAATATGAAACCTGTGCAAAGTTACACAAGTTTTATATTTCGTACATTTCATGCTACTGTAGGCGGCAATCGAAAACGTTTATACTATTGACGAACGTAGCCTCAAAAATCGTTAGAAACAGAGTTTTCGATTACCATTTGTCGCCCGACTGGCGACAATTGGCAATCGAAAACACGGTTTCTAGCGATTGTTGATCCGCCTGTGTCGATTATTAAAAGCGTTTTCGATTGCCGCATATCCGATGTGTACATGTACATTTATAAATCCGTATTGGACTATCCGAAACTGGGGGATTATTGTCTTGGCAATTTCAAAAATCTCCGGACATAACCCAAACTGACGTACATAACCCAAAATGACGGAAATATTGTACGTTGGGCCAGCAAATTTTAACGCACAATATACAATTATTGACTTCAATGAGGTAGACATAAGGATTTATCTACCTGAAAAAGTGATAATTTACCGAGGCTGCTAGGCCGAGGTGAATATCACTTTTAAGGGTAGATAAATCCTTATGTCTACCGAAATTGAAGTCAATAACTGTTTTGTTATATGACTTTTCATTTAAGAATGAAAATTTTGCTACTTTCACTTTTGTTGTTAAAGACATCTAAGGACTTTCTCACAAGTTTTAGTAACTTTTATTAAAATATTATAATTTAGTATTTTGCAATTTCAAATGTATATCAATTATCTTAATGGGGAATATAAAATGTTATCATAAAACTGTTTTTACAGTTTGTTTATTCAAACAAAGATAAATAAGCAAACAAAACAAAACAAAACTGTTGTAAAAATTCATGAAAGTCTTTAATTTACCTGTTGGGAGGTGAAACAGCAAATCATGTCAATTTCATGCAGCACATGCTAGTTTCACAATCATCATGCTATTTTTAGCTCTCTAGAGGGTAATATTGCAGAAGTGTCAAAAATATTAACTTCTGGAAACTAGTTAAAGCTGGTTTTCATGCAATATTAACTTGTGGACCGGTTCAGACCAGTTTCCAGGTAGACATAGAGATTTATGAAGACAAATTGGGCCAATCAGGAGACAGGATTCTCTCCAGTCATATAACAAAATTAATTGCTTACCTGATGCAATTCTGGCAAAGGCGACGAAAAGAAACAGTTTTCCGAGGGTCGCCATTACTGAAATATACAACAAAAGACATGTAGTCTTAAAATGTGTGTTTAGAGATCATACAAACCTTATGTTGCTTTAAATGCATCACAATTCTGGTTCGGCGAACTGAAATGTGCATGTTGATCACTATACCTTTTATTTGATTTGGAGCCAAATAAGGTCGGCCGCTTCCTTGATTACCGCACTTCGTTAGGTAATGAATAATTAGAATGAATTTGAAAACGAATGGTTCACACCCTGAAGTCTCTAATAACGCAAAGAGAAGGTAATTTCTGGCTTACGTACTGTTGTTCCTAGGGCACGGTGAAGGACGTCAATTGGCATGCACACCCTAGGTTCACAAATCGCAACAATAATGCAGGCAGGCTTTGATGTCACACTTATGTTAAAGTGCATGTAGCTGTTTACTGCCAGGATACAAAAGAAACATTATATTAAAGTGATTCACACCGTCCGACCCGATTCGTTTAGCACAGATGATGCGTTTTGCACACCTGGATTGAGTTCAATGCGTGTTTAGTAGAAGTAAGTATTGACCAGATTTAAACATTTTCCGCTGCATGTGATCCAAAACAATGGCGCATCTCATTTAGGTATTGTTTAGTTCACCACTATACAAATTGGGCTCCAGTCGGCCTTTTGATATATGAGCAATCAATTGAAATAGGTGCACTTTTTCAAGTAAATTTGAAGAAAAAAAAAATCGCTCAAAATCACATTTATACATTATTTATCGGAAATGTACCTATTGCGTGTACCTATTGCATTAGAAAGCGCAACCCCTTTCCTATCATTATGCCCAACGACAGCCCTCATATACCTTCATTTCCCGAGTTATTGAAGAATGAAGATGGCATATAAGTAAGAATACGATAACGCTAAACACAGATCATAATCCAAAAAGTATACCATACACAAAATATGGTAACATTTAGCACAGTCATATCTTATTTCCATGTCATCAGTTTGAAAAACTTTTTGCTTGCAGCCCTTGCTTTTTGCTACATAAATGATTTGTTTAGTTTTGATTGCACGCCTTATAACGATGCGATCCATGAATATTTGTTAAACAGCTACAATGCGTTCCAAATAGAACCATATAATCAATTATTGCCATCGTCATTGCTCCCATACATGGTATATTCACATTTATAAACACCTCACACTATCAACACCATGTAACACTATTCCACATTTCGAATGAATCAGTGTCCTCTTGATGGATATGCATTGTAAGGGGTTAATCCGGTACCTTCCAATTGGTGTATTTGATTTAGTGAACTTTTGTGGGTCAAATGGTTTAAGGGCCGAATTGGTCATGGGCCAAAATGATTATGGGCCGAAATGACCTGGAACCTGGGAACTTGGGTGCTGGTTCCCTGCTTTATAAAGGCCATATGATCAAAACGCTTGTTATTTCTAGCATCAGTGCCTATTGTCAAAGGTAACGTATATATCGTGTAGGCGAGTGGCTGATTGCATCGAATTATCCATCCGATTTCATGAAAACTAACTTAAAAGGTTTGAGCTAAACAAGATAAACAAATTTTGGCAATTTATCGCATCAATGTCAACAAAATCTCAGCGCAATTACATGTACCTAATATATCAAGAAATATGGACAATATAATGTGATCAAAGACTGTTTGTCTTGCTTCTTAGGCGATTGCAAAAGAGGTTTCCTTTCTCGTGGTCGTTTCGTTCCCAAAAGGTGCACCGAGTCATTTCATTACAGATATACAACTTTACCTCATTTTATTTTGTTTTGAATTCACTTGGTGTACGTTTGGGGAATGAAACGACCATATTTTGTATATGAACTGTGCTAATGGCATATTTTTCGAATTGTGATCTGTGCTTACTGTCGTGCCAGCCAAGAGTGACAGTGATGTAATAATTTGTTTACAATTGCTAAGTAAAATACTAACGTGTACACTTCACTTGAGCTAAGGCGAATCGATAGATCACTTGTGTATTAATCCTATCCACAGGATAGGATTAATACACAAGTGATCTGTCGATTCTAAGTCCCTTATCACTTTGTAAACAAAACATGACGTCACTGTCACTCTTGGCTGGCACGACAGTAGCATTATTATATTTTTACTTATATGTCATCTTCTTTCTAATCAAAGGAAATGAGGGCTGTCATTGGGCATAATGGAAGGAAAAGGGTTGAACATTCTCATGCAATAGGTACATTTCAGATAAATAATGTTTAAATGTGATTTTGAGCGTAAAGACCAGCCTTTTAAGACCACGAGCACCAGGGATTATTTTCACACCTAAGTTAATCGCATATCGCCGTTTGCTTCAGGAAAACAACCGAAGGTCTTCGGAAATTTACCTGTTTGATATCGTTGAAGTACGTAGGAAAATCATTTGTTGGAAACGAAGGGTCTTCAATACACTGGCTGCAGTCCTTAAAACATTTTTTCCGGGCCGCGTAGCGCAGTCGGTAACGTGTCTGGCAACAGATGCGAGTCTGACTGCAGATCCAAGGGTCGCGAGTTCGATCCCGGCCCGGTCCCATACTTTCGTGGAGATTGATCATGAAATAATTTCTACGGTCATTCTCCTCCCTTCCGCTGAATCATTCAAGAAGGGTTGTTGTCAGCTACAAGCGAAAGTATGTGCACGAAGTACTGGTTAGCTGCTTGTTCAAGCTTGCCCAGGAAAAAGTGTGGTTAGGTGAACTGACCGTCCCGCAATGACCATGGCTGTTGACTTGGGACGTAAAGCAACAAAACAAATAAATAAATAAATAAACAATTTTTCATCAATGTGTAATATCATATACTTGTAGCCAGTCTTACTCTGATGGCTCTGTTTTAAATCAGAGCCATCAGAGTTAGACTGGCTACCAGTATATGATATGACACATTGATCAAAATTGCTATTAGGACTGGAGCCAGTCTAGGTCTACAATTGTTGCAAATGGTTCGAGTTTTGTCTTGGACGTGGAGCACCTGCAGTTCTGCGCTGGATGCTTGAGATTTTTTTTTAAAAAAAGATGGCATCCTGTTCGCTGTGTGGCGCAGGCGCCACGGTGCCTGCGCCACGGTGGACAACGTCTGACGTGAGCTCCTATAGTTATATCACCCGAGACATTGAACCGCGGATGCACTTCCGAATTTCCGAACCCTCTGTAGACGTATGCACTTTTGCATGAAGTGAAGACCCAGATAAAAAGCCGTTTAACGTGGCACCCAACCGTTTGCCACAACAATATCGATCAGTAGAATATATTTGGGGAATCCACGTTAAAGCATTACATTGTAGTAAAAACGTCAAATTGTGAAAACTTGGTCCTTTATTTCTCTGAGAAAATTTAGAAAAATGCAGCATTTGCTATGCTTTTTTGGTTTTCAGTGACCAAACAATCGTTTGAAAATGGTTTCGACTTCCCCCAATGATCAGAAATACCCACGTTACCCGCTAGTCTTAAAATTAAACGTCACTTTACATGTAGCACGGCCGCTGCGTTTGGTAATGCTGTATTTTTTTAATGGAAAATCTTGTCAGATAATCGGCGCATGTATATTCTTGACAGCAAATGAAGCTCGAGATCTGGTGTGGATGGGCTCACCTATACAAAACAATTGCTAAATTTATTGTGCATAGTATAGTTATTGTAGTCAATACCTGACAAGCTATAATTGCATGCATTTTGGTGGCTTACACAATGGGTGATATAGTGCTTTCATTACATTTAATATTGTGTTAAGCAGAACGTAACATATAAAAATGTATAAAAAAACTGTATAGAAAGGTACCAAAATTAGTTAAAAAAAATCATACTGCTAGTCATTTTCTTTCAATTAAAAGATAACAATGATAGGAAAGAATGGGAAATGACCAGATATTAACAATATAGGAGTTCCTGTTATTTAAGGGCCACGTAGTGACTTGTGCTGTTGCAGGGTAACGCCTTATCCGCTGAAAAGCTTACGCACTTCATTATGTGGCTTATATAGTTTGGTTTTAGAAAATTATAATCTACAAATCTCATTTCGCGGAGGCCGTTTGGTAGACCATAATCTATTGTTATATGACTCCTATAAAAGACCTCCTCTAATTGGCTGAAACTAGCTTGCACTGGTTGTGACAAATCTTGATGTCAATCAGTGAAGAGCTAAAGACAGGTAATATTACTATCAGAGAGCTAAAAATAGATTGAACTAGATCTAGCCCAGGTGACATTAAGTTTTGTCACTGCTACCTGAGAGCTAAAATAGATATTGCAACACTGACTGATTTCTTATGTATATTTCACAGGTAAAATGTTTCAATTCAGAATTTGTTCATTTTAAGAGAACAGCATTTAACCCATTTATGCCAAATGGAATTTCACACCGTTATCAATTGGAACAGTCCATTTCTGTTTTAAGGGGTGTTAGGTTGTATTTTTCATTTTTATTCAAGTTTTAATAGAAAATTATGCAAGCAAACAGTGGAGACCCTGATCAGACACCGCATTCTGTGGCGTCTAATCTGGGACTGCACTATTTGCCTATGTCCCACAAAAAGGACGCTAGGCATATATGGGTTAAAATGCAATTATTATGCTTATCTCATAAGAGTTGCAGAAATTTGGGAAGGATATTGTTTAAATAATCTTCCTAGGAACATCTGACTTAAGTAAATTTATAGATATGAAAATAAAAGAGAGACAG
Source organism: Loripinus fragilis (assembly GCA_964019695.1). Lineage (NCBI taxonomy): Eukaryota > Metazoa > Mollusca > Bivalvia > Lucinida > Lucinidae > Loripinus > Loripinus fragilis. The sequence goes on from OZ026524.1 coordinate 51,145,145, forward strand.
TGTCATATAACAAAACAATTGGTGCATTCTTTTGCGGTTAACATCAGGATAAGTCAACCCTCGAAAGTGATGTTCACCTCGGCTTCGCCTCGGTGAACATCACTGTTCTCGGGTTGACAAATCCTGATGTTAACCTCAAAAGAATGCATCAATTGTATAATGACATTACTGTATTAAATAGTAATACATTTGAAAGAAAGTAACGTATATAGGTGTAATATCATGTGGTTTAATGGTTAAAAAAATACTGACTGTTTGCTGCATTTCATTTAATGACATTAAGTCTATCGTCATGTCCATATATATGAATGTAGTATAAGTCACAGATACAATACATTTCAGCAGAGAATGTTCACTGAAAATTGTGTTATACACGCATCCCTGAATTGACATTTCATGTGGTATGTTCTTTCTTTGATTTGTAAAAAAATGTAAAACATGACAAACATACTATAAGAATACTGTTTAAATATGATTATAAATATGCTATTTTACTTGATAAATTAAGAATTGGGGATGATTTTATTTCTTTATGAATTAGGAAACATTATATTCAGGGGGTGGGGTAAATCGCACCTTCTGTTGGACATTTTCGCGTCTTTTATACGATATATGCAAAATATTTATAGTGTTTTACTGTCGTATGCCTTTGCATACATGTAATGTATAAATCTAAAGAGACATAAGCTGAAAAGGAAGTAGTGGGTGAACGTGAGGCGTGTTTTCCTCTCAATTTACCTAAGTAAGTAAGGGTGCAAAGATCAGGAATCGATACAATCAAGTACCTCATTTAGCATAGGGTACGTTCAAAGATTAGGTCATACAGCAAAACTGCTACCACAATTTGCCTAGGATTATTGCAGAAGACCTCAGGATTACATTTCTGCAGTCAAACCTTTTCTGGCAAGTCAAAAACTAAGGCCTGTACAGAAATCAGCGCCTGGACTATTGTGCGATCTTCAAATTTCAGCTGACCTGCAGTCAAGTTTTATGCATTTCGAGTGGTAGTTTAAACCCGCTGGTTGGACATGTACCTCAGACCATGTCAATACCTAAGGACACGCAATTTATGTATCATATTGGTGTCTATAGAGTGTTTTTTTTTTTAATTAATTCTTACCTTCGGTGTATATGTGTAGCAAACAAGTGATGAAATAGAACCTCGTTCGAGACAAACTCTAAAACGAGGCTGGTAGTCTATGTCGAATGGGCCAAAAAACGGTCCCGTGTAAATTTCGTGCCTTTTTGACGACCTATCTCTAATTAAACTTTGGAGTATTTGCAACAATTCCAACCAGTTCATCCATCTGAGTTCCGCGTCTGATCCCAGTAATGACGTCATCAAAATGGCGGTCATCGCACAATTATAATGCGTGTTTATATAATTAAAAATCAAAGTACGTTGGCAAAATAGTAGCTTTTTAAAGCTGCATAGTCTGTAACTTTTGATCTTTATTTTTAGAACTAATGTTTCTATTTTTCAAGAACATGGTAAACAAACTAAAATTCAGGTATACATTTTAGCAATTTCGTAAACCTTAACAAATTATCAGTATCAAAACAACAGCATTTATGTTAAAATCAACTGTCTATAAGTATTGGAGGGACGCAAATAATTACAAACAAGAGAAAAACACACCTGTTTTGTAAGATAATTCACTTTTCCGTGCAGTTTTCAGCAATAGTGAACAGATTTATTGTGAAAACATAACTTAATTCTACTATTACAAATGATTTAAAAAGAAAATAAAATAAAATTGAAAAAATGTCATAGTTGCAGACTTAGTCTCTTTAATATATTTAATTCCAGTACTGCTCGAGATTGTAAACACAAACAATATCCACACAGAAATCTACTTTAAAATGCAACAGACCATCTTGCCCATGAGCCTAGGACATGTATATATGCATATTGGAGTATGCTAGCCAGACAAAGTTTGTTCGAATGGTCCTGGTTACATGACTAAGATGGCCGTCATGCCCATATATGGTATAAACCCTTTAAAAATCTTCTTCTCCAGAACCAGAAGGCCGATGACATTGGGACTTGGTATGTAGCATTGAGGGTGCTGGGCCTTTCAAATTTGTTCAAATAATGATACTAGGTTGACCTTGAACTACTTAACGTCAAGATCAAATTTGCGACATAATGCATTTAAATGGATTTTTTATGAGAAGCTGATTTTTTGAATACTGTTGAAGCCAAAGATATTATTCTTACTTGATATGTTAACACTAATGAGACAATGGCTAAAAATAAGTTTCAAAGGTCAAGGTTGACCTTTGACCTTTCAGCCAAGGTCGCTCATATTGTGGTCCCATCAATTTACTAAAACATAGTTTTATCACAAACCATTGGCCCAATTGAACTTAAAGGACGTGTAACGGTTTTGCAATACAAATGGCCCACTTTTACAGTAAAAAATCGATTGTAAAAAAATCCCTCCAAAATATTACCAAATGATACCTAAGAGTCTCTAGTTTAATGTCCACAATTCATTTTTTTCATTAAAATGTATTTTTATGATGAATTTTGGCGTTAAATGCATGCCCTATCAACCACACTTAACACTAAGCCTATGGTAAAACCAAACACCCTCGTGTACTTCGTGACTCAATTACATACATGTCCACATGCGGAACCGGATAAAACTATTTCTCATTTTATTGTGCATATAATATTACACCATAAAATGATAACTCTGAGTCGGTTCCGCATGTGGCAAATACTGTAAAAAGACTTTTTCTGCAAATATTATCCTGAAATGTACTATTCAATTCATACTTATCAAAGCACTGAGAGTACTAAAATAACTGGAGAGACGTAAGATTCCCGTACAAAAATGGAATATAATGTACATATTAGCAAGCTCGTATCAATATTATTTCTTACAAACAGTCCTCGGATATATTGCGTTTGGAAAGCAAATACAACAACATTTCAGTAAATGTTAGTGTTATTTGAGAGAGAGAGAGAGAGAGAGAGAGAGAGAGAGAGAGAGAGACCAGCGGAGAGAGATGGTGCAAGGAGAGAGTTTGATGTGCCCCCTTCTTTAACTGATACATAAATTTCTGGATACAGTTCTTTGGTACAATCTGCTTTTAAAAAGACAGCTCACCGCCACTTTTGTTTTGGCATGGCCCATTGCTTTGAATTAAGATTGTCAAAAATGGCAAATTATGTGACCATTCTCTGGAGCATGAGGAAAAAATAATCAATTATTGGTATTCTCAAATTACAGGACAGACACTGTTTAATATGGCCATACTAGAGTAGTTAGGAATGGAAAGTATATAACATTAGATAGAGTTGTCCCCCACCCACTTAAAGGAGTTATGTGACGCTGGTGATCTTGGAATTAAGGTCAATTTCACCGAATTCTAGTCATTCATTAAGGTCATCCCAATGAGTGATCTGTGTCAGTTTGGTAAAAATCTGGTCATTGGTTAGGAAGATAAAGTACAGCCATGCCTTTTTATATATGTCCCTGGTGACCTTGTAAATAAGGTTGAGGTCACCAAGATCTTATAATTCGTTTTGGATGTCCCAGATAAGTATCTGTGCAAGTTTCGATGAAATTCATCTAGCGGTTAATAAGGTAGAGCAAAAAGCTACTTCACAGCACAGATATAGGAATCATTTGATATGATTCCAAAATTTTGATGGAACTGTGTCAGTTCAATGGTAATATTATTAAAGTGAGGTTATTTGAACAAAAAGGAGCTGGTGTGATGTATACAAATGCACACTCTCAACATATATTGTAATTGACCCTCAAAACTAACACCTATCTATTCTTTTTGAAGTTCGTAACTTTTCATGTACATATATTATGTATATAGGTGGCGTAGATTTTGTCGCAAATAAACCAATGTAATTCTTTGATTTAGTTTTGTTCTTTTCAATTCATTGTTGTTTATGCAAGAAAGCATGTATAAAAACAGGCAATGGCCTGAATACGAACGCCACAAGCAATTTCTTCAGAATGAGTGTAATGCGCTTTTCATGCTTACATGTGCACAATATCTGTGCTAAACTGTTTGTTTCCTCAACGAATATCGCTCTCGTAAAGTGTTTGCTAAAATAATGCAGTATATATACAACAACCACTTATCTGCAGATGGTAAATAGTCACTGGTACCAGCAAACACATACATTTAATATTCAAGGATCGAAATACTCTATTTTAGATGTTTATTCACATTTATCAAAACACAATGTATTTTGTTCAAACGGTCCCGAAATCTCTGCATTGACGGAAGTTGTCACCCTTGAAATAGATGTCTGCACAACAAGTGCTTGAAACATGACTAAGTGTTTTAATGCTCTAAGTCACTGCTCTACGTTACAGTTAACCATACTTCAGTCATGAAGTTTCCTTGGTTGAACATGTATTACGCAATAAAGATGAAGGGTCTTGCACATTGACACAAAACATATGTTTCTTCGGCATTGTGAACTGCGAACTGTTAGTTACACGTAAGATAATAGGTAAGTAATATAGACCACAGCTCTATCACGGCTGTTGGATATCTGAGCTGGGACATGCGTAAAATGTGGAGCAGATATGCATTCTGTACATGTAACCTATGATCGCCTGCTTTGACATGGCCTTAAAGTATTCATTTATTCTGCATGTTCATCCACAAAAAAGGTGCACAGTTTTGTGAATAAAATCTTATACTCGAATCAGGTGTTTGGAAGATACGTCACAGACACAAAGGTGTGACATACAGACGAACTGACAGATAAACAGACAGATATACAACACTCACATGTATCTGTTAAATAATTGTGGCTGTGGGCAAAAAAAGTGTTCAAAGCTTCCATTATCATTTCTGTTGCTTTATAACTATTTATATTCATGTTTCATACTAATCCAGCAAAAATGGTTGCGCATGTAATGCCGCGTTTAACATGTTACATGCACGCTTGTGTACATATCGTACTGATTATATTGATATGAATAAACCGGAATATGCTTGTTTGAGCTATTGATTAACTGGAAAAGGCGATAAAACGCTAAATGTTCAATATATATTACACCTAAAAACAACATATCATCAAGGTAGTCGTAAACACAGTATTTAGCAAAGTTTTAGCATAATTTTCAATTAATGATAGTAGTGTTAGCTCCAATTACGACATAGACATTACGAGTATAAACATACGCATGTTTGGTATTATGTTCGAGGTCAGTTTGCTTGTTGCATCTTTAAAAATATCCACATTCATGAACAAACCTCTGTTTATACACACTAGTGAAAAACTTAAACTCATGCGACTGCATATGCCGTCGTTAATTCAAAAACATGCTCACGTGAAAGGGCAAAGATCAAACCACCATATATTCATATTTCAGCCAAATCCATCATGGGCCAAAAAACGGCCAAACCGTTACACGTCCTTTCATGTGAAGACTCCTTATGATAAGTTAACCAAAATTTATACAAACTATTTTGGTTACATGGCAAAGGTGGCCACCAAGCCTATATATGGTAAAAACCTTTTATTTTTTTTTCTCCAGAACCAGAAGGGCAGTGACCATCAGACTTGGTATGTAGCATTGGAGATGTAAGGCCTACCAAGTTTGTTCAAATGATGATCCTATGTTGACCATGATCTACTTAACGTCAAGGTCAAGTTTGCTTCCTAATGCATTTGAATGGCAATTTCTTTTGGTGTGGTACTTGATTGTATCGATTCCTGATCTTTGCACCTTTACTTACTTTTATTGAATACTGTGGAAGCCAAAGTCATTATTCTCACTTGATATGTTCAATCTAGTGTCTATGAATAAGTTTCAAAGGCCAAGGTTGACCTTTGGCATTTCAGCCAAGGTCGCTCATATTGGAGTCCTATCAACATATTAAAACATAGTTTCAAAGAAACCACTTAGCCAATTGAAACCAAATTTCATATGACAACTTTTTATGATTGATTAGCCTAAACTTATACAAATTGTTATAATCACATGTGTAACATGGCCACCACGCCCATATATGTTAAAAACTCTTTAAATCTCTTCTTCTCTGGAACCAAAAGGCCATTGGCTTTGGGACTTGGTATGTAGCATTGGAGATGTAGGCCCTACCAGGTTTGCACAAATGATGAATCTAGGTTGACCTTGACCTATTTTATGGCTAGGTCAAATTTTAGTCCTAATGCATTTATATGGAGAAAATCTTTAAAAGTTCATTTTCTTTAACTGTTTAAACCGAATTCATAATAGTTAAACCTATTGAGATAATGGTTTTATATTAAGCATCAAATGTCAAGCTGACCTGTGACCTTTTATCCAAGGCCACTCATTTTGACTGCCACACACCTATCTTAACATATTTTTCTCAGATATCACTGGGCTGGTTGATGGATTATTCGTTTGATTGTTTAGGTCACTTGATCAAAAGGACTGCAACCGCCATATATGTTAAAACAAAATGTGTTCAATTATAAGCTGTAGTTGACCTTGACCTATTTTAACATTATTAAGGAGATCAGTTGAGCGCCTCAGGACCTTCAGGTCCTCTAGTTATAGTTTAGTGTTCGTGTCGCTCCAGATTGTTAATATAAACTACATTTACAAAATATTGTACTTGCCTGAAGGTACTTGGCACAATAACTGGCTATTGTGTGTAAATTGTAATATAGACCTCAAATCTTGTCATCGATTTGACCTTGGAGTTGAAGTTCAAGGTCAAGTATACTTAAAATATATCTGTCTGATGGCTCGTAACACAAACTTCTCTTTCATCCTTTGACGAAGGGTATTCATATTTGGCACTATGGCTGTTTGTGGTTTTTTAAATACAACAAAATATTAAGATCACCATTATGACTTTGGAGTCAAAGGTCAAGGCCAAATGTTTTTAAAATTTGACTTACAGCGCTTAAAGCAGACTCCACATTCATAAATCCACCGACCTGAAGCGGAGAAGGGACTATAGGAATGCCTTTGTCTATTCACCCATTTGCCCATAACTCTTGTATCTCCTGAGCACTTTAAAAATTCTCTTAACTTTGGTCAAATGTTCACCTCATTAAGACGCTGTGCAGAGCCCATGATGACTCAATTACACAAACTGAAGGTCAGAGTGACATGAGAAGACGTGTAAATTTAATGAAACAATGTGGCTAAAGCTCTCTGCCACAATTTAAGGTCACGAGTTTGAACATTTGAAGTCTTGCCCTTATGATAGAAGGATTTTATTATAACTTTAGTCACCTGATTGAGACTGTTTGCGAACCGTATGTTTCAACCATGCAAACTCAAGGTCAAGGTCACAGTTTGAACATTTGATTTCATGTTTGCATAATATCTTTACCACTTAAGGAGTTGCATTTTTTTTCTTTTAGTTGGCTAAAATGGTTTCGCTAGTGAGAAGATGTACAGAACACATGGCTCCGTTATGAAGGCTCAATGTAAATGTCATAACTTCGTGCCAAGCCTTGATGGATATTCAATTGCATGTCACTCTAGTAACATATTGACCTAAATTAAAGAAAATGAACAGAATACATGTACATGGCCGTTCATGGTACCAGCCATGGGTATAATGACTTTTCCTCTCAGCAAACAAAGAGATGGATGGATGTCTTTGTAATTTATATCCTTTTCAACAGTATTTTGTCATGATATGACAATGGAATGAATGGTTAAAGGCTGATTGCAAAGATGTGCTGTATAGGTGAAGCAGTAATCCAACCCTGTCACACACAGTTGGGAGCACTAATTGCTAGGTCAGTGTGACAATTAGAGGTCTCACCACTCTGTCATTCTGCGGTTAGGGATATAGCTGCCTTAAAAACTATCTTGATATTAGCCTGAAAGTGTTCGCATTTAGCACACTGATTGCTTATGGTGTTTAAATCACAACGAAGGTATTCAAATTACTGATACAATTTCAGAGTCAAAGGTCAAGGTCAAGTATACTTGAAACCTGTCTTACAATTCGTAACAAAAACTTCTTTGATTTTTTGATGGAAGGTGTTCATAGTTAGCAAAATAATTGCTTATGGTGTGTGGCTGAAAAAAGGAGTTCGGTTTGCTTATATGATCTTTATTGTCAAATGTCAAGACGATATATAATAAGCAAGCGAAAGATGAAGGATTAAAGATTATGATACGTATGTCATAGTTTAAGGTCTAGATCAGCCGAATTCAGCCAAGTTTACGTTAACTTCTGTCAGTAGATGCTGCTGATATTACTGGTTTAATGTAAGGCAAGGTAAAATATTATGTCGGAAAGCTTTCAGTTTCGCAGATTCCTTTGTCCATGAAGCTTCCATGAAACTTGGTCATGTCCCACTGGAAGTCTGGACTTAGAATGCTCTCAAACAATATAATATGCTAGCTTTATCAGCCAGGAGCAACCATTGAAATCTTACTGGGATAAGACGGTGGATGTTTCGTAGTAAACAGGCAGTCTAATAGGCTGCCTCCAATTAACATTCTTAAGAGTGCCTAACGATCTCCTTATCAGAGCATCAACGGAGCCAATTCACACTCTGTAGTTGCTTGACAATCATATTGGAGATAATAAGGTGACACTTATGCTCCTATTATGACAACATTACATCTAGTTTAGGAGACACTGCACTGGCTAGTAATAAATGGTTGCAGTAAATATCTTTGCATCACTTCTCACCACTATTAACTTGTACTGCAGTGGCATTTCTTCGAACATCATTGTTGTGTATTACAATGTTGAATTTTGAGTAATATGGTCTGCCATGACTTTGGTGGTACAACGTCGCCTAAGTGGTATGTGAAGCCCTCTCAGGGAGGGGATGAGATACCTGTTACCTTGTTCCTCTGAAATAAATTTGCTCTTTCCCTGTTTCCCCCAAATTGAAAATGTGTTTTCTTCTGTTCCCTGTTCCCGAATACTCAAGGTGACCAATCACGTGGTCAGCATGGTTGGGTTCACGGATTTCCTGAACCAGTAAAATCGTTCATAACTTTCGTAATACTAAGTCAAATTTTTACGCGGTAAAGTGCAAAAAAACCCTCATATTTTTCTGCACAAAACTGTGTCAAAGTTTCTCCTCGGTTTGCTGTAGTTATCCAGATTACCTCGACCAACTGAAGAAAAACGGAAAAATCTCCGCGGTTGGGTGCACACTTCAGTTGGTCGAAGTAATCTGGAAAACTGCAGAGAACCCAGGAGAATTTTTTACAAAGTTTTAAGCAGAAAAATATGAAGAGGTTTTTGCACTTCACCGCTTGAAATTCGACTTAGTATAACGAAAGTCATGAACGATTTTCCTTACCTGTGATGTCCGATTACTGGTTCGTAGTCCGTGAACCTAATCAGGCAGACCACGTGATTGGCCACCTTAAATATTGTCTTTGCTCCCCTCAGAGTTTGGCTTTTTTACCTCTGTTCCCCTGATATAAATGCCCATGTTCACCTAAACCGCTGGTAGGGCCTCATATACAGTATAGGGACAAGTGCTTTTGAGAAACTCGGATCCGAGTTCGTAAACTTGGCCTGTAATTGTGTTATCAACACTCTAAGATTAATTGTTTATTTAACTGGGTTCAGCATCTGAATTTAGAAATTACTCTGTCATAAGTTAGCTCCATGCATACAGCAAACATAATATTTTTATCATTGCCCTTTTTTTTTGTTGAATCTATTTTATCTATCAAAACCCAGACTAGACTTTACCAGAAACTAACTTAATTTTGATGAGTTCCTACTGTATAAAAAAAGCAAAGTATGCGACAAACAGCCACATACATAAAAAGAGGTAAGTCTATTGACCCTTCATGTTCCAATTGAATCTTCCATCTACATGGGATGTCAACTAGTACTAAATATACAGCAAACAACTTTAGCAGACAACATTTTCAGATGTGTTTTGCTGGCCCTTGAATGGGTTACAGTGCAGACGCTGATCAAATGTCGCCAGATGTAGCATTGCATCTGAGTCTTCACTTTTAAATGAAGTTTACTAGTATCCAAAGCTAATTAATCATTGGCCTTACGTTTTACTTGCATGGAGATATGGCAAGCTCACAGATTTTATCTAGGCTGTTTATTTTGAAAGCAAATCTGACAGAGTATTGATATATGTAATTTAATTGCAGTGATTGTTTTAAAAGCACAGGGGCATCTTGTAATCTGACTGATAAACCAGATCCATGCGCCCAGCAGTCAACAATTCATATAATATGGCTCCAAAGCAATCATATAAAGCAAAAACTGAATTTATAGATTCACGGTCCAATTAAATAAATAGGAAACCCGAAACGACTTAGCGATGTAGCACAATCGGTAGTGAGTTATATTGCTGATACAGGGGTCGTGAGTTCGAACCGGGCCCAATACTTTCAAGGTGATTGATCATGAAATATTTTCTTTTCCTATTCCCCTCCTTCTACTGATCCAAGAGGGATGTTGTCAGTAAATAGCGAAAGCGTGTGCACAAAGTACTGCCTAGTCTAAGCTTGCCATCTCGACATTGCAATAACAGTTTACTGGGATTTTAAACGCATGCGCAGGCTGATCTGAGGCTTTGCTGGTCGCAAATACCACATTGTTGTTGAAAATCTCATGCCACGGTTCATTTAACCAAATTGCTAAGATCTTTTAGAGTTTAACTCTTCTCCGGAAGGTAAGGTCCAGTGAGTTTGGGTCAGGGTGCGATCGTTTGAGTTGATGCTTTTTCTCCAGTAAGGTCCAGTTAGTTTGGGTCATGGTGCGATCGTTTGAGTTGCTGCTTTTCGTCCAGTAAGGTCCAGTGAGTTTGGGTCATTGTGCGATCGTTTGAGTCGATGCTTTCTTCCAGTAAGGTCATGTGGGTTTGGGTCATGGTGCGATCGTTAGAGTTGATGCTTTTCGTCCAGTAAGGTCCAGTTAGTTGGGTCATGATGCGATCGTTTGAGTTGCTGCTTTTCGTCCAGTAAGGTCCAGTTAGTTGGGTCATGGTGCGATCGTTAGAGTTGATGCTTTTCGTCCAGTAAGGTCCAGTGAGTTTGGGTCATGGTGCGATCGTTAGAGTTGATGCTTTTCGTCCAGTAAGGTCCAGTGAGTTTGGGTCATTTTGCAATCGTTTGAGTTGCTGCTTTTCGTCCAGTAAGGTCCAGTTAGTTGGGTCATGGTGCGATCGTTAGAGTTGATGCTTTTCGTCCAGTAAGGTCCAGTGAGTTTGGGTCATGGTGCGATCGTTAGAGTTGATGCTTTTCGTCCAGTAAGGTCCAGTGTGTTTGGGTCATGGTGCGATCGTTTGAGTTGCTCCTTTTCGTCCAGTAAGGTCCAGTGAGCTTGGGTCATGGTGCGATTGTTTGAGTTGATGCTTTCGTCCAGTAAGGTCATGTGAGTTTGGGTCATTTTGCAATCGTTAGCGGTGATGTTTTTCGTCCAGTAAGGTCCAGCGAGTTTGGGCCATGGTGCGACCGTTTGGGTTGATGGTTTCAGTAAGGTCCAGTTAGTTTGGGTCATTGTGCGATCGTTTGAGTTGTTGCGTTTCGTCCAGTAAGGTCCAGTGAGTCTGGGTCATTGTGCGATCGTTTGAGTTGATGTTTTCGTCCAGTAAGGTCAAGTGAGTTTGGGCCATGGTGCGACCATTTGGGTTGATGCTTTTCGTCCAGTAAGGTCCGGTTAGTTGGGTCATGGTGCGATCGTTTGAGTAATTGGTTTTCGTCCAGTAAGGTCCAGTTAGTTTGGGTCCTGGTGCGATCATTTGAGTTAATGCTTTTCGTCCAGTATGGTCCAGTGAGTTTGGGTCATGGTGCGATCGTTTGAGTTGATGCTTTTCGTCCAGTAAGGTCCAGTGAGTTTGGGTCATTGTGCGATCGTTTGAGTTAATGCTTTTCGTCCAGTAAGGTCCAGTGTGTTTGGGTCCTGGTGCGATCGTTTGAGTTGATGCTTTTCGTCCAGTAAGGTCCAGTTAGTTGGGTCATGGTGCGATCGTTTGAGTAATTGCTTTTCGTCCAGTAAGGTCCAGTGTGTTTGGGTCATGATTCGATCATTTGATTTGATGCTTTTCGCCCAGTAAGCTTCAGTGTTTTTGGGTCATGATGCGATCGATTTTGAGTTGATGCTTTTCGTCCAGTCAAACAAAATCAGTCATATCGAGATATTCTTGGTACATGTAATGAGCATTGCTCTACCCAGAGATATCTGTTCAATTATTGTTCCTACAGCGTATAAACCCTATGGACTAATTAGATCATATATTAAGATTGGCAATGTCGGGTGAGCTATTCATGCCCGCATAGTCTTCTGTTATAAACAACGCCCTCCCAGATTAAACTGTTGCCCTGATAATCTATAGTGGGACTCCCAGACCCCGGCTCAAGCAATTGATGTAGGGTCTCGTGGTATGTTTATTCCAAGACATCGTCAGCGATCGACAAAAGGATGGACCACGTTTCGGGGCTGCTCAATCCAGCCAATCCAACTGCAAAAACAAAACTAGAATATTATAAAATAAGCTTATTTATACTATGCACAATAAGTTTAGCAATTTCTTTTGTTTCGCATCTTTTTGTGCTCGTCTTCGTGCAATATCGAACAATTTCAATTGCAATGACGAGGACAGGATCTTAGGCAAATGAAACCACGAATTTACAGACGCCATCCGTTAAATAGGCATTTGTGGAAAGAAAGAATTGCAGGAGGGTCAGTTAAAAAAATCACACCCGTTGTAAGTAATGCTAAAAGGATAAGCATGTGATTTTTCATTTGGTTGTTTTTCGTCTTCCGTATGCATCATATGCCTATAAAAACTATTGGCTATGTGACAGATGTGATAGAGATTTCAAACTTCCATCAATGACGTTAAAACGTAGTCATCATTTGATTTAAACTTCTAATGTTAACTGGCGTTTCAATTCAACAGAGAATCAGTTTACAAAGATATCATAGGCTTACAATGTATCTCATCTAATGATTGATTCACCATCGCATCATTGATGGGTATATACGTTAGTAAACTTCCATGGGCGCGTGTTCGATTCGGGCCTGTTCCATTAGCAAGTTGTGGAAATACTGGTCACGAATGGACCAGGTGTTAACTCCCCTGCAGCAGTGTCTTTTACTGTTCTTTCTCCAACTCTCCGTCGATCAAGCTACTTCCAAAATTCCGCCATTGCGCGAGCGATCTTGATATACTTTGGATACCGGATTACTTCTAAAAACGGAAAGGTCAATAAGAGATCTTACAACTGAGCTGGATACAGGATTGCATCTAAAAACGAAAATGCCAATTAGAGACCTTACCATTGAGCTAGAATCCAGATCAAACATGGGCCTTAGGATATTCTAGGCTTAGTGTGACGAATATAACTAGATGTAGATAGGTCAGTTCCAATATGCCCCCCTAGGCATTGTGTGCATTGATTTCAATTAAGGAATACCGTTGTATGACCTATACGTACTGCTGGGGAGGGGCTAACTCTTCCACTATTTAGTGTTTTCATGAGCAGAGTCTTACTGGAATATGCACATTTTCTGTGTTTTATTTGCAGACAATGGATAATCTATGTTCAAATCGGTAACTAAAACACAACAATACTCAGAGCTTGAAGCACATGAAACACTGAAAAGAGTGGTTTCAGCAAATGCCATATTCAGACACTATAAAAGGTCTTCTTTAATAGCTGTAAAACGCCATGCGATGGTTCTAAGCTTTTTTAAAAGCTAACCTTGTTAAAACCTTAAGTTACTGAAAAATGGTGCGACGCATTTGCGAGATAACGGTGACGTAAGAATTTTATCTTTCGGCTCGTGCTCTGTAGCCGTGAAGATGTTTCATCCAACAGTATTTGTCTGAATGTGTTGGAAGGCATCAAGCAGTTTAACATGTTGATGTGGTTCAAGACACCCTGACTAGAAACACTGTTGAAATGCGATAACGAAAAAAGCATTAATTTAATAAAACGTCAAATTGTGAAAATTTGATCCTTTATTTCTCTGAGAAAGTTCAAAAAATTGCAGCATTTGCTATGCTTGTTTGGTTTTCAGCGACCAAACAATCGTTTGAGAATGGTTTTGGCTTCCCCCAATGATCAGAAATACCCACGTTACCCGCTAGTTGTAAAATTCAACGTCACTTTAGCACGGCTGGTGCGTTTGGTAATTCTATATTTTTTAATGGAAATTCTTGTCAGATGATCGGTGCTTGTGACATGACAGCAAATGAAACTGGAGATCTGATGTGGATGGGCTCACCCATACAAAACACTTGCTAAATGTATTGTGCATAGTATAGTTGCTAGAGAGCGATAAGCTAAGGCGCTGGTCAGACTGCGTGGATTCGCAGGATGATTGGCGGTTTAAATTTGCTTTTCTCATGCACTAAAACCGTATTGGCCAAGGTTGTTATCACAAAACCCATAAGACACCGACCGGTCACTCGCTCAGATGCCAATTTGCGCTTTATTAACCATAATTAGGTGTTTCCAGTTCCAGGTTCATTATTTTTTCTATAACTTAAATACATGTATTGTGTGGACCGGAAGAAATGGCGGATATGGTAAAAGTATATTTGTCTTTTGATGGTCAGCATTATGTCCTTCGGGAAACAAGTCTCCGCTTTATAATTAGAACATTGGTCACGAATTGCACGCCCCTTGTATCTGCATTGTAATCACTATGTGAGTTAGTCCGTCCGTCCGTCCGTCTTTTACCAGTGAATGAAAATCCGCATGACGCATTAACCGTATCGGATATTTGGATCAAAATTTTCATACTTATTTATTTGTATATTTTCTAACTACTGGTGTGAAAATGGTGATGAGGCTTTGCCGAGATTTTTTTTTTTTGGCAAAGCCTACTCAATATTTTGCATACGTTTCATCGCAAAGCCTAGTCACCTTTTTGTATCTAAACAGTGTTAAATTGTTTGAAGGTTTGAAGGTTTTTATTAACGACCTTGGCCCCTAGCTGATACGTAAAACAAGTAATAACACAATAATTTGAAGAAAGCTTCAAATTTGACTAGGTCGAGTAAATGTGACGAAACTCGGATAGTATTGTGATGTATTCGATGAATGAATCAGATTTCCAGACATCTTAGTAAAGGACCTCGGACAGTCTTAATGAAGGATTGCCGATAAAAATGACCAGAGAAAAGTTTAAAAGAAAACAATATTTTTTCGATGAAAACACTTTATTATAAAAACTTATTAGAAACTTATTTTGTACAAACCTGTAGGTAAATATCAATTTACAATGGCATGTATCAGGGCTTTAGTTATGAGTGCTTACAAAGTAATTTATTGTCTCATTTCTCAACCAAAACATATGTTTTGGGTACTCAAAAGAACCGTCTCAATGAGACGGTTCTTTTAAGCACCAAATTATAGGTGAAATCTGATGTGGAAGAAAATGTTAACGATTTTACGCTCAAAAACTGCGTTTATCTAGGCTATCATTTATTCAGTATTCAGATATGATACACCTCAGTGCACAAGTCAAACTGGTTGACTTGGAACATTACAGGTAATAGTCAAAAGTAATTGACAGCACACTTCTTTAGATGAAACAATGAAATCTTCTGAACCCGAATTTTATGCAAACGCATCACTTTCGTCTCAAGTGTTATGCCGCAAACATGATATTTACATGTATTTAGGCAAATACTCGACGAAACTTTGACTTTCTGTGAAATGAAATTTGGTCACAAAAAATACCCCCACCCACTAAACCCGTAAGTCCTGGCATAATTATGCAATATTTTCAAAAAAAAAATATTTTGCTAGGTGCACTAAATGTAAAGGTTTAATTTAAGCACAAAACTATAGTTGTCAGTTATGCATTATCCTAGCCACAGGCTATCAAAATTTGGGCAGATTGAATAGGAAACTGTCCGAGGTCCTTTAGCATTTGCTATGATAATAATAATAAGACCTCAGGAAATTTAAGTGGGTTTAACACCGTCCTGCTAATTGCTGATATTTTTTCTTCCAAAATCAAGGAGGAGTTGCCACCACTTGCCACTGTAAATTTGGAAATTTTCGCGAGAATTTTATTTTCGCGAATGACGTTAAAATACATATTTGCGACGTTAAAATTTCGCGACAAAGGTATGATTTACCCAGGTCAGTCATCGGCAAAGTGATCTCGCCATTTCAAGAGGGCTTTATTTTCACGAAAATTTCCGAATTTACAGTATATCTAGCATGCGAAAACAAATCACTATCATATCACACAACTATGCAAAATAAAGCAGGCTACAAATGTACACAGCAAACAGCCGGATTATTGGTGGATATCGATAAGCCAGCTTCAGAAGCCGGCTGATCTGGATCCACACCGTGCACTGGGAAGCTCACTTGAAACAGAAATTTAAACCTCTAAGATACTGAATGGTATCATGAAGATACAATGAAAGAACCACAATCAGTGATAGAAATTTCAAATGGAATGAGGTCAATCGATTGTGGGGTGGGGCGTACCGCATATTATGATTATTTTACCATGATGTTTGTCTCTAATCTCATATCAACAATCCAAAACCTTTCCTGTCCTCTAAAAACCATAGACAGCCAGTGTCCCAATTACTTACATCTTCCTAAACAGCACGCGTTACATTCCATATAAACATAGTTTAAAAGTCTATATATCGGTTTATGAGGGTACATCAGCAGCTTAACAGATAAGGGAAGATTATTTTACGTCTAAGTGTATTTCAATATCTCACCAGACTAAGGCTCCAAGAGTGGACATACCTCCTGTACAGCTTCAGCAAGATAAAAATAAATATTTTATCACAAAATACCTAAACCCTCTAAGGGGCATCTTAATTGCCCCATGCTGGGAGTTTATAATCCACCCTTTTGATCTGTAGGGAGAGTCATGAACACATTAGTTAGTAGTACCACTTAGAGGTTTAAAATGCAGGTCTTTAAGTAATTTGACGCGGAACTTTCACACAACGTTCATATCTGAAGTCAGAAGTCATTATTAACATATACACCATAAACACACCTTCGGCAATCAGTGTGCAAAAGTATGAACCACCTACGACAAAACATGTTAGATATTTATTTAATTTAGAAACCATACAACCAGAATTAATTATTTTGAACTTTACCTTTAACTCAAATGTAATATTGGCAATTATTATACAAAACATGAAGCACCTGTGACAAAACATACATTTGTAAGACAGATTCTAATTAACCTTTGCCTCCATGGTCATAGCGGTGATCTGTATCGTTCTTTATAATATACACACTAATATTTGTGCTAAGTATGAAAAATTGAAAGAGGAATTTACGTAACAAGCCATACATTGGTTGTAAGTATATTTGACCTTGTTGTTTGACTGCAATGGCATAGCGGTGATCAGAAACCTATTTTGTTAAACAATCATTGTTACATATATGAGCACCAATGAAAGTGGATGTTAGTTTATGAATCGTATTACAGATTTTGAATACATGTGACATTGACCTTTGACTCCAAGGTCATACTGGTCTTGATCCACATCTGAACTAAGGGTGAGGTTGGCGCGCAGTGAAACCAGTTTAAGCCCTCCAGTAAAATATTTTTACCGACCGTTCCAAGGGGGTGCATCTTTTGTGGATCATTTATGTTATTTCTGTCTTGTTTTTGTTATGCTTTCGTGTGCGCCTGTTTATTGATGCCTTGTGGTCACCTGGTCAAAATGGCCTCGTTATGGATGCCACAGAGTTTACATTGACATTGAAAACATGAAAGATCATCTTTTTTGAAACCACTATATAATTACTCCTACACGGTCCAAAGATCACAAAATGTTGACTGTGAATGTTTGTTTATACAGCAATTAGCATCAATTGCATGGATGCACAGTCACCTTTTGTTTTCTTATTTTAGATTAATATTTGTTCAGGATAAATCTTACAAAGTTTTATTTAGAAAACGGCGAAGATCCAGATCAGCTATGCTGATCAGAACGCGAACTGCATCTTAGGTAAAATTATCTTGATCAAATTTTGGAGGGATCAAGTGCATAAATATTCAGCATGAAAATCATTATTGAAAAAAAATGTATGAATATAAAAATGAAAAAATGAAAAGAATATCAAATATTATATTGATGACAAAAAATTCATTGAAGAAAGCTGCAATTATCATTCATGTCTTCATTCAATTTTTATCAGCTTGTTTGGTCAAAGAAAAATACCAATAATTATTACAAAATATTGTCATTTTTGAGACAAGAAAACAGAGCAGTAGTAGCCTGGGGCGTATCTGTTATCCGCTAGACCAGATTATGACAATACAATACAATACAATACAAATTTATTAGCATATCAGCGAAAAACAATGCCTTTGGCTATATACAATACAAAGCAATATGACACATCTAGCTAGTCTGTTATACAAAAACACAAGCACAGTCGGCTGCAGAGACAAACGTCACCACTCCATTCGTTACTAATACACATACGCATGTTCTTACGCATATGTATTAGGGACTGGGATGGGTCAAATTAAGATGTTTACGTCGTCTTTGCAACCATCCGTGTCATGTGAAAGAAAGGTAATTACTACATTATTTTCAAGAGATAGCTAAGTCTTCAAGAGTTTGAGATCTCAAGGTGTTTGCAGACTTAATGAATTTTGACAATTTAAGAAGAAACATTTTGGAATTTGTAGCCATAATAGATATGAATTTTGCAACAGATGGCCAAGCAGTACTTTTCAAAAGATCTCTTCTTAAGTCACTATATCGAGGGCATACTAGGAGAAAATGAAATTTTGACTCCACCATTGACATTGAGCAGAGACGGCAGATCCTGTTCTCTCGGGGAACATTGATATGTCTTCCCCTCTCGATATCAAGATTATGTGCACTTAGTCGGAAAGCAGCGAGCTCCGACCTTAATTTGTCATTTGAGATACATTCGACATACTTCTCCATTTTAAACTCCGTTTTAAACTGGCAGTAGTATTCGAGTTTTGACGAGTTACTTATATTGGCAAACCAATGTTGAGTAAAGTGATCTCTAATTCTATTCCTAATTACCTCGAAGCACGGAATCTCGATAAGTTGATTATGCCACATCTGGCTGAATCCAAGATTATCTAGTAAGCTCTTTATACCCTGAGCCCACGAGCGTTTATGCTTGAACCTACTTGGCTGTGCGAGCACATCTAAGTCAACAATCTGGGTTTGAAAAAGATTAAAAGTTAATGAATTGTTGTTTGCTAAAATCTTTAGCCAAAATTTAATTGACCTTTCCTTTGCTATAACAGAGAGAGGATAACGACCCAGATCTCCGTATACAGCATAGTTAGGGGATTGGGTTCTCACGCCAAGTATGTTCTTGCAGAACTTAATATGAATTTTATCTATGTGCTCGTACTCATATATTCCCCATACCTCTGATGCGTACAAAAGTATAGGGGATACAAGAGAATCAAACAGTTTTAGTTTAGTTTTAACACCAAAACTCATCCGTTTACTCAAGGCTAGTAGTTGGTTGGCTGCCTTCAGCACTTGCTCAGACAGAGCCTTAACACCTGGTTCTAGATTACCATTTTTGTGAAATTTCATACCAAGATAGCAGAATGAATCCACTATATCTAGTGGCTCACCATCGTAATACCAAAGCTGGGTTTGTTGCGATCTTCTGTTTTCGAAAATGCAGATTTTTGTTTTCTTTGTGTTTACACGAAGTCCCCACTCAGTGGAATACTTCTGTAGCTTATTCAATAGGGTCTGAAGCTCTGTTGGGTTCTTGGTGAACAAAATCATGTCGTCTGCGAAAAGCAGAAGAAAGAAACATATATGATTGATACTTATGCCAGTTATTTCACCACCATTATCTGCATTTTTAAGATCAGCATATACATCATTAATAAAGAGAATGAACAGTAAGGGTGATAACGGCTCATCCTGCTTTACCCCCAGTGCTATTTCGAAGAAGCTGGACACATCAGACTGTATCTTAACTGCTGCTAACACCTTGCCATACAGAGACTGCAATATACGGGTAAATTTACAGCTAACACCATTTTCAACAAGTTTGAGCCAAAGCGCCTCATGTATGACCGTATCAAACGCCTTTTCATAATCAATGAAAGCACAGTATAATTTGCCATTATCCTTTAAAACATGCTAAACCAATGAGTGCAAGATAAAGATACCGTCTGACGTGCTCCTGCCAACCCGAAATCCAAATTGAAATTCGTTTAAGACCTCATTGTCTTCACACCATGTATTCAGACGATTTCTCAGTATAAGGGAAAACAGTTTAGCGAAGACACTTATAAGCATTATACCCCTATAATTATTTGGATCATTCCTATCGCCCCTCTTATGGATGGGTACAATTAAGCCTTTGCACCATGACTCCGGATATACGCCACTTTCGTAGATTTTATTATAAATTATAACCAAGTAGGGTACCATAAAGTCCTTAGCATCAATGAAGAAATCGCCTAAAATACCATCAAAGCCCAGGCTCTTGCCCCGCTTAAGCGAGTGTATAGCTTTTAAGACCTCAGACTCAGAGATATGTTTATCCAACTCTTCAACTTGAATATTATTTTCAGGAAATACATAGGATCTATCATGTCCCCCTAAATTTTGATTATTCATTATTCTATTGAAATGCTCTTGAAATTCCCCAACCGACAGATCCCCAGTCATTGAAACTTTTTTATTTCTAAATTGATTGACTTTTTTCCAGAACTTTTTTGGAGCAGATTTCCCCAATTCAGACAATTCAAACTTTTGATCATTAGAAAATTTTCTCTTTGCTTTACGCTTTGCTTGTACGAACGATCTGCGTGCGTCTAAGAAAGCAACTTTATTTTCCTCCGAGTTCGAGCTCTTAAAAGTATGCTTAGCTTGTAAATATATACCTTTGCTTGTTCTACACTGGTCATTAAACCAAGTTGCAGGTTTTCTTTTACATTCTGATTGCTTTTTTATTTTAACAGTTCTACCGAAAACCGAGAAACAAGCATTTTAAATCGCAGTGGCCTGGTCAATAGCTGAGCTCCGCCCACTGACCATCTCATACAGGTTATAATCTCTCTGTGGGGGGATTGGGTACAGAATTCCTGCCTTTATAACAATAACCGGACTCAGCCTCCAGTTTAGGTAACTGTTTAGGTAATAGTCCTGTAGACAATGAAATAAGTTACATTTAAGATTGTATTCTCTTATAAAATAGAATTTTGATCTATAGACATGTAACTAATATGGAAGCTCATAAAATTTATATAGCTTTCTTATATAGTTTTCACGCTTAGGGATGTCTGTTACTACACAAGATGGTTCTGAACGACAATCCATTACTGGTTCATGACGACTGTGATCTTGTGCTGACGACAAGTTAGACGTTTTAGACGACAGCTTTAGGGTTTTGGACGACAGTGGAAATAGGTAACATACAAAAAACGTCGCAGAAAATGATAATTTAGTGTCATTTGTTTGTTTGGATCATTACTATTATTTAAGTGTTTGTTAGATTGGCATTAGAAAAACAAGCGTCGTAGATATTTGCAGTTGAATTGAAAAACTATGGTCCGGAATAGAAATTTCAGAAATACGTAATTTGTTGTCAGTTACTTGCATTTCCACCATAGAATTAGCATAAATCATCTAACAATATAATCCACAGGTTTTTTCAGTCAATTTTAACATGTTCTTATTTCATGAAAACTGAAAACGTCAGAATTCTTTTTTTTCAAATGTTACTGGTCAGAGACGTCTGTATAACATATAATAGACGATATCATATTTTCTGTTACAGGTTAGAGATGACAATTTTCTGTCTTGATCAGATGTAAATACTGCTCTGAAACCTTATCAACGCTGGTCAAATACAAGGTCCAGGTCTTCAAAATACAGGGTCGCGACATCAAGTGTACTCTTGATTGTATAGCCCTTTAATCTGCAAATTTCAACCGGTTCTGGTTCAATCAGTAGTCCTATCCATAAAATGTCAAATGTAAGCACATCTACAAAAGGTGTGCATAAAAAACTATTCAGTGACATATCACTAACGGATGATGGATTAAGAGCAACTTACCCCTCTTTCAGAAGAAACTGGAATATCTGTAGATCCGACTGTATTGACATGGATTTATCAGGTATTTTATTAACTGTAGATGATTGTTTGGACCAAGATGAGGCTTGCATTTTGTCATGGCGAGCGTGTCTGGAAAAAGGCTGTCAGCATTGGACATTCGCATGCAAAAAAATCAGATCTTCGTGCGACAGTTTAGGTAAATTCATTTCACACTTATTGTTCAATAGCATTTTGTCAATCCTGACCAAAACTTCCCTATGTATAAAGTATCACTGGTATCCTTTTAAATAAGAAGTTTGATGAATTATGAACGAGAGTAGGTTATAATTAGATCAATAAAAGATACCTGTGACAATACAGGACATGATATCAAAGGGGTGCGGAATGCACTACACCAAAACATTTAGTATTCTTTTGTTTTTCATTCGTAAGGGTGTTTTAACATCAGTACCCAATAGAAATCACATCTGGAAGTCTTTTATAGTCAAAATCGCTAATAGTTTAACGTTTATTTTGTTGGTGTTGTTGCTGTTGTTGTTGGTGGTGTTGTTGTTGTTGCTGCTGGTGCTGCTGTTGTTTTTGTTCTGTGCAAATAAAGTATATTCTACCTTGATGACAATATATTTGCCTGGTGTAATTTTATGCAGCAATGTACCATAACCATTCATCTACGCAAAAAGTACACCTATTCAGGGCCTTGTAGCTTATCTGTAAGAGTATGTACAAAAACATCTAACAATAGAATTTAGTAACGTTAAGGACAATTTTCATGACCTAAGACAAATATGCTGAAAGCTGATATATTTCAGGACAATGGAGCTTTGTAAAGGAAACTTACTTGTACTAATTATAACATTATCTTTGAAGAAAAGAGATTCAAAAGAATACAAGCAAAAGCCTATTTATTGGGTTGGAGAGGAATGGTGCTTATTTTTTTTCTATTTTCCTGTGTATTTAATACAAAAAAGACCAGTTTAGTTAAAAAATGAAGCTGTATATCCATCGAAATAGAGAATAACAGCAATACTATCATTAAAAACACAACTGGTAGAAGTGTTATTTTTCCTATAAATATCAGCTTAATACACTTTGTCTTTGTACTAACACCCGTCCCTAACGTAGGAGAACGTTTTACCAAAACTTGAGCTCTATTGCACACTTTTGCCAAAAATTTTGGTGAAAAATGATAAATTCATCAAATTTTTTGGTAACCATATTAAATCTTGAAATTTTATTCAATTTCAGCGTGCAAGTACTGCGTTTCACTCAAACAAACAAAAAACGGTTTACAACACAAAATTTACCTTGCTGGAAGGACCTTAAATTTAGGTTTAAATTTCATTTTTTCGTGAAATTTCCCCAAAATTTGAGAAATCACTAAAGCTTCAATTAAACCGAATCATTTAAAAATGTGCATACGTAAGTAGTAAGGTCATAACCTCTGATTATCATTTATTGCAATATTTACCATCGAAAGTGTCGCATTTTCGTTAACTTCCGGTTTTCATGCTGAAACTTTGATGACCATTTTGAAGGTCAAAACTTCAAGACAAAAAAATCTGTTGCGTGTGCATAGAAAGTAGAGCAATTTTGAAATTTTCCGAAAGTTTGAATCCAAAAAAGCCATTCATAATGCAGATCAGGTATCTAGATTAATAAGGTGATTTTGCAGTTTTTGTGTCGAAGTTCGGGTTGTGTCCCTTTATCAAAATATACAGCCTGGCTTATCTGGACTGCTTTATCTGCTCCAAAAGAGTATTGGCGTGATATCGCGACCATAGGTTTATGCTTTTATTTTATTAGAATGATAAAATAGCATTACATCTCGAGTAAGGTTATACTGAAAAAGTTGCGTTTTTACTGGCGTTAAGTATATGTAGATGAAAACATTTGGCCAAGTTTGATTTTTTCCAAACATATAGGCAGTGATGCACTGTGCATTAAATACCACTGTCAGAGGTCCTTTGGACCAGTACAATTACGTTTTCGCAAATGATCGATTCACTGTTCAAATTCTCAGTACGTCCAAAGACTTCTTCAGTAGGTCACCCATCAGCGAAAATATTAAAGGGCATTTCACCTTCACCCAAAATCGAAAGTATTTCGTATAACAGAAATCCAGCGAATCCATTAGATAGTCGTCTCTACCTGTAACGCTGTCGACTTTAACCTGTAACAAACTATTTGCAGTCGTAACACACCTGTAACATTGGTAGCTGCAGTTCTGTTTTAAAACGTGTTTGTCTAAAGTAAGCTGATTATTTAGTGAAAACATATTTCGCCTATGTGATGGACAATGCAATGTCTCATCATATCAAGTCATGAAATGTACAAAGAAACCGATAGTCACACAGAATGCAGTAAATAAGCATATGCGAGCATATGTAGTAATTACAGTTTCAAAAACAATAATTGATATCAGATAAGCATAAACAGGATAAATTCGCCTTGCTACAGGATTAGTTAAGTTTTAATAGGTATCTTGAACAAATACTCAAGGACAAAATAAGATACTTGCGGTTTAGTATGCGTCAAGGCTCCAAAATACATTACACATTCACTACAGAACTCTTTATTTCGTCAGGAACCTGTAACATATTGTCGTCCAGAACCAACATACTGTCGTCCAGAACCACTTTGTGTAGTAAATGACATCCCTAAGAGTGGTTTTTGTTGTGACCAATTCAGGACTTTGCTGTTAAATCATGTATACATCTATTGTGACCATTTGTGAATTTGTTGTTATATTCATGTATCTGACAAGTAACTGTACAGTTTACGTCAATAAAATATATGTTTTATTCTAAAGTAGATAAGTCCTATTTACGCATTCATGAGGTTCCACCTTTACAGTAACCAAAACGTTCAATAATATTCACCCGAGGCATGATTCGATTATCGAATTGTGACGGACTTTCCCGAATGCAGCTATAGGTGCACAACCTTCTGCTTTGATCATCTGATTAGTTCCCACGCTCTGTTATGTTCTGATAAATTCAGTGAATAGTTCCCGCAATACTGCTTTATATATTACATGATTTATTACTTTGTCAGCTGTTCTCAGCAAAAGAAATCATCGAAAATGACAACAAAAAGAACTTGATAAGGAAAGTCTCTGTCAAGAATTAGCATTTTATCTATTTATTTTATACTCACATCTAGGTTATTTTAATAAAACAATATGGTCGCATGCATGGCATAACGTGACACCAAACTAATATGGCGGTTAAGTGAAAGATGAAAATAGTGGCAGAATTTGATCGGGACCACGTTTGCTTTATAATGAAATATTTATCTTTTCAAAGCAAACCTTTAATAGATATTTAGATTTTCGCAACCATTTATAGCCTCACGCATGACATAAATTTGATTGACAGCTGTCAAACTCACTTGACCGTGCAATAGAAGCGAACATAAAATTCATTCGCCAGAAGTGACACTGGTGTTCTGATTGACAGCGAGCCACACCTGAGTCGCACGTGCAAAAAAAGCCTCTGGTTTGCTGCATTGGCCGTCCGCGTTCACACTGGCTGATCAGCTTTTCCGTTTTACACTCCAACAAAACCGTTAATACGATTATATGTTAAAAACAAAACTGTTTTGCTTCCTAAGTTATAAATAATGTCTATATATTAGATATTTATAATAAAATGTAAATAAAAGTAATTCCATTTTTAGAATGTTCATGGTATCAAGGATACTTCTGGTCTCTTGCAAAGTTAACGACGGGCTTCACTTACTTTGCAAGGGACCCAAAGTATTCATGATTCCATGAACGTTCCAAAAATCGAATTCATTTCTTAAATGTTGCAGATACAATGTAGATATAACGTAAGAAATCGTCATTGAAATATATTGTCTTGTTAGTCGAGTAAACTGCGTGTGGTGATTTGTTTAAATCACAAATGTTTACATCACAAATAGCGTAGACTTGGGTGAAGGCATATAACAGCCACCACAATATCATTTAGGCCTCGACGCGAGAAAACCTGTCTTCGGGGGTTTGCGAATAACACAGGCGCAGACCAGCCTGATAAGCGCCTTTGTTATTCGTTTTTTACAAAGTACCGTATGTAAACTTGCTACAGATGAAATTTCAATTTTCTAGCTATTCTCTGTAGCTGATGAGATTGTTTTGAAACTCGCTTTGTCGGAAACCCCGAAGACAGATTTTCTCGCGACGATGCCCATTTTAAATGACCCGATTGTCCAAATTTTCATAATACTGAGGGTTGGCGACAGCATTAGGTGCACATCCTTATTATAAAAGATGTTGCGTTTATGGTGGTTTAGCATTGTTTGCCTTTTTCCACTGACTAAGTAAACTGGCCAAAATAAGTTAAGCCCCATGTCAGTTTTTTCCATAGGCATAATAGTAAAATTCCTGAGGTTTAGTTGTATATTATAAAAATATCTAAAACAACTGAAAACTGTAACCCAAATCAAGTTAGACAACACTATCTTAGGTGTAATTATGCAAAGATTCAATTGAAAATAAAGATTGGCTTTTGATACCTGTATGTGATTAATTTCCCAAGAGTACCCATAGTTTTGCCAATTTTATTATAGGAATGATAGGGAATGAAGCGGGACATTTACTGGAGAGCGTGAAGCGCTAGGGATTTTTCAATATAAAGGAAACCTAGCACATCATGAGAAAGAAACATTTCTGCTATTTTGCTGAAAATTGTATGCAGAAATCTGTATTCAGTAAAATGTAATGATAAAACAAACATGAGCGTTTTTACATTAAGTCTATCGAAAAAATTAGCTGGGGCTTAACTTATTTTGGCCAGTTTATATGGGTTAAGTCAAATGGCCTTAGCCATAGATGGGGCGTTAAACACCCACCCTCCCCATACACACACACACGCACACTCAACAGAATGATAACAGTAAGACATTTATTTACCGCGACTCCACGGCTACTGATCCAATTTTTGTATAGAATTCCACCTTATGTAGTTCCACAACGGCATACTAAAAGAAAAGGTAAAACTACAACAAGGGATTAACTCATTGATCTAAGATTAATACACTCGCCTATTTCATGTACATGTATTAAAAGATTAGATACATTTTATTGACCACCCCTTGTAATAAGAGTACTTAACGCCTATGCGCAAGACCCATTTAAGTTGAATGGAATTTCCCACTCTTATCAATTGTACCAGTCTGTTTATTTAGATTTTGATAGAATCTTCTGTAGTCTGCCAGTGACGTATGTTAGACGTATATACGTCTTATATAGGTCACTGAGTCAGCACTGTTTGAAATTTTAACAGAGCATTTTGTAAGCAAAACTGAATCTGAGACTGCACTGTTGAGATGTGTCCCCCAAAAAGACTGACCGGCATAATTTTATTTATAGGTTAAATGTGCATGTGAAGCTGTATAGCGAGGCTTTAAGTCTACTGCTTGATCAAAGGCTTCAACTGCTTTCGCTCTTTGATCTTGTGAAGAGCGAATTCAATGCTCTGGCCCAGAGGTTATAAAACTTTTTTCCATGTTCAACTCAGTTGCTCATAAATGTTAAAATGCCGCTAGCTATGCCAACAACTGTTTGCATTTTAACATTAATAGCATGATAAATACAACATCTGAGAGACTTAAAGCAAGAAACTTCTTCATTTGTCGGTATCTTAGTTTTATTGAGCAGTTGAAATTTCGTGCTCGTTTGAGTTGAGCATGAAAAAAGTTTTATAAACTCGGGGCCTGGTAATACTACGCTGGTGCGTTGGCGGTGGTCGCTTTTGCGGTAATTACCAATCCTAGCTGGCCAAAAATATCGTTGCTTATTCTATTAATAAACCTATTTTTCGGACAATGTCTTGAACAGTTGGCCTGGCCCGACCCACTAAAACACGGCAATAATTACGTGAAAACCCAGCGAAAGCTCAGTCGAGCCTTCGCATTTGCGAAATCTCGGCTAAGGTTTCGCTGGTCGCACATATAAAGTATGAAAATAAACATGTATGAAAAATAGAACGTACACGAATGGAACGGAAGACGCAACACGACTGGTGTGATCGTGTAGCATGCCATTAACGCAAAAATGAATGACGTTGGTCACTCTGCTACATGTATTCAATTCACCCCTCCGAGCAGCCTGATCGCATACGTGTAAAGGACTAGTTAAGGCGTCGCAGAAAGAAAATATACCCTTTTCTGTCTTTTCTTTTTAATCTCTCTTTTGTAAATGGCCTTTTAACATGTTTAACTTGATAAAATAATTTATATATGAGTGACCTTATCCGTATTCTGGTGCTAAGGCTAAGCTGGCCATTTCATGGCCGCATGAACTAATAATAGTCACCTCATAAAACAACAAGGTCACCCACAGAATGCTAGGAAACCTTTGTGCAACATGTACACGTTTTTGAGCATCTTAAATTGACAAAAATAAATATCACTTAAATTAGCACGTTTAAAATGCTTTGTACGCGCGTTGGATTTAAATGCATATCAATGCAATGTAAAGCCTCGTTTATATGCACAATTTGCACCCTGGTGCAAATTTAATCCCGGGTCCAAAATTGCACCCAGGAGTAAATTTGCTACCCCTTATGTAGCGTTCATATGTCAATAAATTGTGTTGATATGTTATTGGACTTGCTCTTTAAACATATACCGGGCCGCGTAGCGCAGTCGGTGACGGTCTGACTACAGATGCGTGTCTGACTGCAGATCCAGGGGTTGCGAGTTCGATCCCGGCCGGTACCATACTTTCGTGGAGATTGATCATGAAATAATTTCTACGGTCATTCTCCTCCCTTGCGCTGATTTATTCAAGAAGGGCTGTTGTCAGTTACAAGCGAAAGTATGTGCACAAATTACTGGTTAACCGCTTGCTCAAGCCTGCCCAGGAAAAAGTGTGGCTAAGTGAACTGACCGTCCCGCAATGACCATATCTGTTGACATGGGACGTAAAGCAACAAAAACAAACAAACAAATATTTAAACATATCACAAATGTTTCAGTTTTACTTTAAAGCTGCATACTCTGTAACTATGAACATTTTTCGAAAAATTTTATTTTCTTTTTAAATCATTTGTAAAAGTTGAATTAAGTTATGTTTTCACAATAAATCTGTTCACTAGAGCGGAAAACTGCACGGAAAAGTGAATTATCTGATAAAACAGGTGTGTTTTACTCGTGTCGATAATTATTTGCGTCCCTCCAATAATTATAGACAGTTGAATTTAACATAAATGCTGTTGTTTCGATACTGATAATTTGTTAAGATTTACGAAATTGGTAAAATGTATACCTGAATTTTAGATTTTTTACTGTATTCTTGAAAAATAGAAACATTAGTTCAAAAATTAAAAGATCAAAAGTTACAGACTATGCAGCTTTAAGGAGAAATTCGATGTGTTAAGAATGTTTCGATTAATGGTCAGTTCAAGATACCGTCGTGTGAGAAAATTGCAACTCCATTTGGTTTTATTTGCTTGATTTATTTTATACAATATTTAAAGAGGATAATGCACCAGTCATTTGTATCAATGGCCCCCACCTACGGGGATAGGCGTGGAATAGCCGGGGTAAGGTGATGGAAAATTACTTTTTGATTGTCCCCGCAGTGCCGGGGAAGTGTGGGGGTTATAACATTGGGACACTTACCCTGCTGGGATTTTCTGTTGCGTAGGGTGGGGCAAACAGCAGGGTTGTTACCATCAGCTTGTCCCCACAGGACGGGGCTTATACCAGAGCTTTGGAAACTGAAAATCATTATCCCCGCCCATCCCCGTAGGTGGGGGAGCAGTGGATACAAATGGCTGGTGCATAAATGACACTTATAGAAGCAGTACTTAGTAAATATAAGACTATCTGGCCAAGAGAGGTGGATGGATGTAGTGCTTGAAACTTATGCATGTACTGATGATCCATGGCTTCCGAGTGTCACGGGCTCTGCGGCAAACTGCGCGAATAGCTGCAACGGAATGCGCGTGTGCGTTAAGTTGTTTCAATTGAACTGCTGGTGACAGTTTTACTTAGTACTGCGCAGAGCTGGACAATTGAGAACCTCTTCGTAATAGCAAAATAAACGTCTTGTGAATGTGTGAAACGGGTTTGGTCTTCAATTGTTGGCGAACCCTTACCAGATTACACAAGTTTATACTTGATTGTCGACGAACCTTGTGTAGCTGCAACACAGTTAAACTCCGATTTAGCAAAAATTCACATGTGGGCTGAAAAATGGCTTGTTAAATTTAATCCTGCAAAATCAGAAGCTATTGTTATCTCCAGAAAAACAAATAAACCCCATCACCCTCCTTTAAAAATGAACGATCAACCAATCAAAGAAGTAACTAGTCGCAAACATCTTGGTATTTTCTTTTCTAATGATGGAACTTGGCATGAGCACATTGACTATATAACCTCTAAAGCTAAGTCAAGGATAAAAGTTTTGCGTTTTAGATAGGCAATCCCTTGAAACTATTTATACTTCTTTTATTAGACCAGTATTGGAGTACGCAGACGTGGTATGGGATAATTGTACACAATATGAAATCAATGCCCTTGAAAAAATACAAATAGAGGCTGCACGAATAGCCACTGGAGCTACTAAACTAGTCTCTTTAGAAATGCTTTATCAGGAAACAGGTTGGGAGCCACTTGAGAAAAGACGATATAAACGCAAGTTATGTCTCTTTTATCAAATGGACACCGGTGTTTCACCAAATTATCTTTCTTCTATAATTCCTGCTTCTGTGGAGGATTCTACCATTTCACGCTTAGGGATGTCTGTTACAACGCAAGGGTGGTTCTGGACGACAATTTGTTACGGGTCCCGGACGAAATATTTTTAAATGTAGGTTTGTGTTACTGAATGTGTATCGTTTTCGGGAGACTTAAGACAAAATAAACCACAAGTATCTTATTTCATCTTTGTATATTTGTCCACGACACATATCTAAACTTAATCAATCCTGTAGAGCATGGCAACTGTATCCAGTTAACGCGTATATGATACATTATTATTCTTGAAACTGTATATTACAACTACACATGTCCGCACATCCTAATTTAGTACTTTCACTTTCGGTTTCTTTGAACATTTTGTGACTTGATATGATTAGACATTGCATTGTCCATTACATAGACCAAGAAAGACTTTACTTATAAATCTGTTTACTATAGACGAAGACGTTTTTTAAAACCAAAACGAATGTATTGCAGTCATTTTGCCATGTTACAGATGTGTAACGACTGCAAATATTTTGTTACAGGTTATTGTCGACAGCGTCGCAGGTGGAGACCACAGTGATGAATTTATTAGGTATATCTTACACCGAAGAGAAACTTCTGTTTTAACCAAGGGTTAAATGTTATTCAGTTATGTCGTTGAAGAGGAACTTTTAGAATGTAATGAGAGTGAAAACATGGATTCGAATATGTACAAAACACTAAGTACATGTACATTCTTTGAAGAAAGTGTTCCTGGCCCATATTCTACGATTAATTAAGATACTTTTTCAATCAATTAATACCACCCAGTCAAATACTGAGGCCCCAGGGGGGTCTTTGCTCCCTTAAGATAAAGCAATTGATCTCCTCAAAATCCTGAAAAAACTTCCTCAGCTCCCTGAAATTATTTTGCCACTGCTCCTCAATCCCTAAAAATAATTCAACTTCTCCCCCAAATCCCCCAAAATAAAGTAAATTCTCCCTGAAATGTATTTTTATCTCCCTATGATTAAATTCACATACTTAAAAGCTGCGAAGCTAAACATAATGCATTGTACATGTAAAGACAGGGCTGAGTTCAACTTTGCGAGCGTTCGCGGGCGCTTGTTCTGGTACCTATCTTTATTCGTAATGTCTACCTGTAAAACCTGGCACCTGGTACAAAGTGCACTCAACAGCACTCACATTGTTGAACTCGCCTTTGGTTTTGTATAGTTTGTGCGTATACCAAACTCAGATATCAGGCGAACGTTTACAGAGCCAGTGGTCTTCTGTTGTTCTTTTTATCTCTCTAAAGCAAGATTTCCCATCGTATATTCGGTAATAAACCCTCCCAAATATTTATAAAAAAAACTACGCTACTCCACTTAATATACTGTATCAAATTGTTGACGTTGTACAATTGGACGTCGTTTTAAATACAAATGGATGTTGGAGGAACGCATTGGCTCAGTGGTAGATTGTTTGAGTTGAGACTGAGGAGTTGCAAGTTTGAGCTTTACCGTCGTCACTGTGTTGTGTTCTTGAGCAAGACACATAAACCCTTTTTTGATACGCGTTCAACCTAGGAAGACCCATCCTGACATAACTAAAATTGTTGACTCAGACGTTTAAAGTCAAATCAAACAAACATATAACTATTAGATGTTTGTTTATTAAGTAATATGTTGTACTTTCCAAAGCTTTATCTAAGAATAAAAAAAAACATTCGGTGAGAGGTCGCACAATGCTGAACTACGTCTTCAGGCATTGAATAGGGCTCAGGGCAGTATTTACATCTTCTGAAATGTTCTTAAAAGAAAGAAAAATGTCGTCTCACACCTGTTACAGAAAAAATGACGTCGTCTATTGCCTGTTACACAGTCGTCTCTAACCAGTAACATTAGAAAAAAATGAAATTTTGAGGTTTTCAGTTTTCTTTTGAAGAAGGACATGTTAAAATTGAATGAAATATTATGTGAGATCTATTGCCTGCCCATTTATGCTTATTTCATAATGGGAACGCAAGTAATTAATCACAAATTACATATTTCTGAAGTTTCTGTTCTAGACCAGAGTTTTACAATTTAACAATAAATATCTTTGATGTTTGTACTTCTAATGCAGAACTTACAAACTCTAATATGACAGAAATGATTTAAAATAGCCAAACACACTATATTATCAATTTCTGCGACGTCTGTGTGTGTTGCCCCTTTCCACTGTCGTCCAAAACCCTAAATCTGTCATCTAAAACCCGTTAACTGTCGTCCAGCACTGGTAAGCAGTCGTCATAGGCCCGTAACGAATTGTCGTCCAGAACCACCTTGCGTTGTAACAGACATCCCTAAGCGTGCATTTATAACTTTACGAAACGCAAACAATCTTAGACATACATTGACGAGAACCCAGCTGTACTATAGATCTTTTTTGCCTCTAGTTTAAGAGCGTGGAACGATTTAGCTCTTGAAGAACGACAATCAAGTTCAATTCAAAGTTTTAAATATCAACTGAACAAAAATTTAAAAAGGCCCCCCAAATATTATTATGTCGGCAACCGATTATCTCAGATACGACATACTCGACTTAGAACAGATTGTAGTGCTCTCAATTATCATCTGTTTTCCAAAAATATTGTCGATAGTCCTCACTGTGCATGTGGTGCAGTAGAAACTACAAAACATTACTTTTTTGAATGCCAAAGGTATAATGAAATCAGGACAATAATGCTGGATGAATTAGGAAATTACTGTGTACCAGATTTGAATACTGTACTATTTGGTATACCTACATCTGATTTCAGTACTAACCATAGAATAATGATTACAGTACAAAAATACATATTAGACAGTAAACGGTTTGAGCGTTGAGGATGGATTCCCTCTTTCTCTCTCTCTCACTCTCTCTCTCTCCCTCTCTCTCTCTCTCTCTCTCTCTCTCTCTCTCTCTCTCTCTCTCTCTCTCTCTCTCAGTATCATGTATATTTATACAGAAGAAATGCTAATTGGTTTGAATGTAACTCATATTTTTGAGTTTCACCGGACATACTCATAATTGTGCACCCTCTACTTTAAAGGGAAACAGATTTTTATAAAACGTATGACTTTTTTTCTGAATCCCATCATGATTGTATTGTAAACTGTATATTTGTATATTACTATGTAAATGATAATATGAATAAATATGTTTAAACCAACCCTTATAAATCTCTGTTAAATTTCCGAAGGGAAATGGCTCAATCGAGTTTATCAATGGCTACAAGAGGTTTGGATTTCCAAAAAGGGGGGTGGGTAAGATAGAGGGTAAACATATTTTACTTATTGCTCTGTCTGAACAACACGTTGATTACATGAATCGTAAAGGGTGGTCACTCCGTTATTATGCAGGGGTGGGGCATTTTCATCGATGTGTACATCGGATAGCATGGACTCGTGCACCAGGGCTCTGGCAAACTCTGATTTCCATTTCTGAGGTTAGGAAGAGATATTGTTCGAAAATAGAATCGTGCAAATCGAAGCCCATAGACCAGAAATTCCAGTTGTTCTGCGAGGCAACCCGGCATAGCCGATGAAGTAGTGACTACAGAGAGAAGCCGTGACCTTAAGTTTGATAAAGGGACTATTTATATAGTTTATTTTCATACACATGTACATGTTCATATAGAAAAGATGGGTAATTTATCATAATCTAAGCTCAAATTGTACATACATGTATGTAATATCAAGTTGAGTTCATGTGCGCAATTGGCACCTAGGGGCAAATGTGCACCCGGGTGATAATTTGCTCCACCGAATTTGCACCACCTGCAAAGGTGGAGCAAATTTGCACCCGGGTGCTAATTTGCACACGGGTGCATTTTCATAAAACACCGTTTAAATGTCCAAAATACACCCCAGGTGCAAATTTACACCCCTGGTGTATATTGTGCATATAGACGAGGCTTTAGATTCACGAACGTTCATAAGCGTTGAGATGCATTGATGCTTTAACCAATCAAATTGCTTTTTCAAACATCGATTTTGAAGTGTGTTGACTCTCTTGATGCTCTCGTGAAAACATTTTTTTTCTTATACCAATGTTTTTATTCGCTTAATTTGTTTGTATTTTTGTTTTTGTTGCTTTACGTCCCAAGTCAACAGCTATGGTCATGGCGGGACGGTCAGTTCACCTAACCACACTTTTTCCTGGGCAAGCTTAAACAAGCAGTTAACCAGTACTTCGTGCACATACTTTCGCTTGTAACTGACAACAACCCTTCTTGAATGATTCAGCGGAAGGGAGGAGAATGACCGTAGAAATCATTTCATGATCAATCTCCACGAAGGTATGGGACCGGACCGGGATCGAACTGGCGACCGCTGGATCTTCAGTCAGACTCGCATCTGTTGCCAGACACGTTACCGACATTTTAAACGTCTTTCATCACTCCATTTTTGTTGGCTATGCAGCAACGCTATTCTACGCGGATCTGCGTTTGACTGCGTCAATTTGCGATGATACGCGTCGATTCGCGTAGAAAAAATCAATTGAATTGATTGCTTGACAGCGTTACAGTGCAGTTCAATTCGGCCTTTCGAAATTCGCGATTCCGTTGAAAAACCAATGCTTTTTTTGCGTTTTCAAAACGTAGGAAAAGTACAGGTTTTAAACAAAATACGACTATTTGTAATTCGTTTCTACAATAAAAAAAGTTTTGCCGATAACAGCGCTTTTAAAAGTACCTAAATTATGATACATGTACTTTTAACAACGCCCATCATCTACTGTAAATTCGAAAATTTTCGCGAGGGGTTCATTTTCACGAAACTTCGCAGATGCGAAGTTTTATGAAATGAACCCCTCACGAAATGGCGAGATCACTGTCTCTTTTACGGATGTAGATAAATCATAACATAGTCGCGAATTGTTCAACGTAGCAAATCCTATTCACGAAAATAAATTCTGGCGAAAATACCCGAATTATAGCATACCTCAATTAATTGCTCATGTGTATAGATAGTTCAGGGGCGGATCCAGGATTTCTGGAAAGGAGGTTCATATGTATAATGGTGCGGGGGTTCGCTTTGTTGATTTTATCTCATTTTTTCTAATACATGTATCCCATGAAAATGAAATATTTTGGTCTCACTGAGACCAAATTATTATTATTTCCATAGGATATTTAGAAAAAAGGGGCGGGGGGAGAGAGGGGGTTCAAGCGAACCCCATGGACCTCCTCTGGATCCGCCACTGTAGTACTTGGTCTGAATGTAAGATAAATGGAGAATAACCTCGACCTATGTAATCTGTTGCGAGGAAAACAAAATTCCTTTTTCTAACCATAAAAACTGTTGTTACCATGTATGTCATGTCATGTATGCGTGTTTAGTGTTTTTTCTTTCGTTTCCGTTTAGATAATAACCGTTATGTCCTTGAGTAAGACAGTTTATCCTTTGCTTAATACTGGATCGACCCAGGACCCATCACGACATGATTGATTTTTTTTTGACTGGGACGTAAAGAATCAATCCCAGCAAAAAAAATAACAAAAAAGATATGGTATGCTCAATACGTCGCTGAATGAGTTGACAAAAGACATGAAAGTGGTAAAAATAAAATAAAAATAAAATAAAAATAAAATAAACATGATTGCACTCAGCCACTTTGGCCAATCCCACAATATTGATAAGGTAAAAAAAGAAATTTATGATATTAAATTATTTAAATTGCTTTAATTTTGCGTTGGTGCTTTACTTTAAACTCAACAATTTGCATACATGTCGGTTTTGAAACACTACTAAGGAGTGATTGTTCAAGGACACAAAACAATGCCTCATTTGGTGCCCGATCGAGGGCTCGAACTAGGAACCACTAGACCTCAAGTCAAGGCATGTTACCACTGAGCAACTATTCCCTCGACATTGCAGCAATGTACATGCATTGATCACACGGATAACATAACTCAGTCCGTCCTTATATATTCTATTTTGTTATATGACTGGGGAGAATCCTGTCTCCTGATTGGCCCAATTTGTCTTCATAAATCTCTATGTCTACCTGGAAACTGGTCTGAACCGGTCCACAAGTTAATATAGCATGCAAACCAGCTCGAACTAGTTTCCAGAAGTTAATATTTTTGACACTTCTGCAATATTACCCTCCAGAGAGCTAAAAATAACATGATGAGTGTGAAACTAGCATGTGCTGCATGAAATTGACATGATTTGCTGTTTCACCTTCCAACAGGTAAATTAAAGACTTTCATGAATTTTTACAACAGTTTTGTTTTGTTTTCTTGGCTTATTTATCTTTGTTTGAACAAACAAACTAATAACATTTTATATTTCCCATTAAGAGAATTAATATACATTTGAAATTGCAAAATACTAAATTATTATCTTTTAATAAAAGTTGCTAAAACTTGTGAGAAAGTCCTTGGATGTCTTAGATGTCTTTAACAACAAAAGTGAAAGTAGCAAATTTTTCATTCCTAAATGAAAAGTCATATAACAAAACAGTTATTGACTTCAATTTCGGTAGACATAAGGATTTATGTCTACCTCATTGAAGTCAATAATTGTATAGTGTTAGATTACTTAGTTATTGGGCACCATGGATTCCTGGTTGAAGTTTCCACATTTCGGTTGCAGAGAGTCTGCGTTATTCGGTAATTTTTCTGAGCCTTCATTGTTCGTGTTATACTGAACGTTCGGAAAAAACCGAGATGATCACGGTCCAACGATAGTCTTTCCAATGCAATAAGGGAGCAAAAGTAATTCCCATAGACGTCAATGTAATTTCCCGTTTTTTTTTCTTCTTTTACTATGCTTCATCAAACCAACGTAAGATTATGATTTGGAGTCATTTGAAAGTTAAATGAATAAGGTAATACTCATTTTATTTCCATAAAATTTGACATACCTACCTGACATACATTAAGGATTAACTACCGGCTCTTGGAGTCCTGGCTTTTACAACTCGCTCTCAATACCGGAAGAGAACTTTTGACATGCGCACACACCC
The DNA here is from genome assembly GCA_964019695.1 of Loripinus fragilis. Lineage (NCBI taxonomy): Eukaryota > Metazoa > Mollusca > Bivalvia > Lucinida > Lucinidae > Loripinus > Loripinus fragilis. Next base: position 51,182,812 of record OZ026524.1, read on the forward strand.
CACGTGCTGCTTGCGCAGTCTACTTTCGGAACATGGATATGTCACACTTCCTATTTGGCAAATTTGAAGTTGCCAGGAAATGACACATTGAATAAGAGGGGTAGATGGGAGGGTAACTGTATGTCAGGTAGGCATTTTTTACTCTTAAAATTCTAAATAGAAAACAGATTAAAAAGCAGCATACTGCTGGAGGGTTATTCAAATATGTCACAAATATCCCTCCTAAATACTAGAAACACAAGAAGTTAAAAAAAACTACTCACCATTTATAGGTCGTTCTGTGCTTCAAATACATCAAATCACTCTTAGCCTCACGTCTTCGAACTGCAATGGTCTTGAAGGCAACTATATACATCATAAAAACCACCACCATGATGAACAACCATAGATTCTCTTTATATACACCAGCTTAACTTCCCAAATGGCCATATATACACAATAAAAAAAACTACTTCCAGAACAACCATTGGTACGTATCACACTTTACTTCTGCACCCTAGCAATATCACTGCTATATAGGGTAAAATCTATATATTTTAGCTTAAATTTTTTTTACATATCTCTGCAAACTCGCCGATATGTGATTTACACCTCTAGAACAGATGTATTAACTGGTTTCAAATAATGTTTAATGAAAATAGATTTTGAAGACCAGTCATCTGATTCCATAATATGCTTGAGAGATGCTCCCTTAAACAACGCCCATGAGGGACTCACACTTCTGGTTGAGTGTCCTTGAATAGTTCTATCCATTAGAAATAGTAAGTGAGTTTGATCAGGAAATACCACAATCACAAACTGCAGCCAACCCCGTGGCACCGCGAGGAAAGAGCCGCCCAACCACCACTAGACACCAGGAAGACAAATTAAGCAAAGCAACCAGCTCTCTCTTCCCCATCAAGATGATTGCAATACTAGAATGGCCATAAAGTAACGCACAACAAAACATAGAACAATCACAGACTCCCACAATGGGAGTAACAATAAACAAAAATGTCAACAACAACAGAACCACCGCCTTAGAACAGACATTAGCCTAAGCCACCGGGGGGCTTAAATGCTTTTGACTGGTGCCAAATCGTCGCCCTAGATTCTTCTGTTGTTGAAGTACAAGAAATGTTCAGCTCGCATGGAGGCCATCTAACTAATGCAATGTAACATCATGGAGAAACACTCTAATCAAATTAACACACCATGATGAAACAAAGAAAAGGGCTCATGACTCACAGATAGTCAGAGCTAAAGAAAACCTCAAGTTGAGCCACCGTGGGTCCAGCTACAGATAAGCATCAGGCACCAACCCACCGATTAAAGCTTTACGTCAGAGCCGTCATAGAGTCTGAGGCCTGACCCACCGTCGTGCAATTAAAGAGGAAACCATAGCTATTAACTGTGATTGGGTTTAAACCTAGGCATGCAGACTATCGCATGATATCAAAGTTATATCAAACCCTTATATAACGTTTTACTATATTTTTGAATTGAACACAAAAATGAGGTTTTCCAACAATTCGTTTGAAATTATAAACTAAATCACCATAAAATATAGGTTCTGATATGCCTTGTTCGAGAAGAGTGTTTACTCAATGTTGTATTTAACAATTAACTCTGAGTGCATGTGGTAGAATTTAGAAAATGCTTTTCGAATTTTATGATATCTATAACCTTGTTTTAATTGCTTAGCAGTTAAAAATAAGTTTCTGTTGTTGAAGTTACTACCATTAGAACACACTCTAGCAAAACGAATAAGCTGAGAAATATATATACTAAAGGAAGGAGAGCGAGGAACATCTCCATCAAGAAAGGGGAAAGGACGTGTAACGGTTTGGCCGTTTTTTGGCCCACGATGGATTTGGCTGAAATTTGAATATATGGTGGTTTGATCTTTGCCCGTTCACATGAGCATGTTTTTGAATTAACGACGGCATATGCAGTCACATGAATTAAAGTTTCTCACTAATGTGTATAAGCAAAGGTTTGTTAATGAATGTGGATATTTTTAAAAATGCAGCAAGCAAACTGATCTCAAACATAATACCAAACATGCGTGTGTTAATACTCGTCATGTCTATGTCGTAATTTGAGCAAACACTACCATCATTAATTAAAAATTATGCTTAAACTTGGCTAAATACTGTGTTTACGAATACCTTGATGATATGTTGGCTTTTAGGTGTAATATATATTGAACATTTAGTGTTTTATCGCCTTTTCCAGTTAATGAATAGCTCAAACAAGCCTATTCCGGTTTATAATATATCAATATAATCAGTACGACATGTATACAAGCGTGCATGTAACATGTTATTCGCGGCATTACATGCGCAACCTTTTTTGCTGGATTGGTATGAACCATGAATATAAATAAATATAAAGCTACAGAAATGATAATGGAAGCTTTGAACCTTTTTTTTTGGTCACAGCCACAATTATCAAATAGATACATCTGAGTGTTGTATATCTGTCTGTTCATCTATCAGTCCGTCTTTATGTCACACTTTTGTGTCTGACGTATCTTCCAAACGCCTGATTCGATTGTAAGATTAATTCACAAAACTGTGCACCTTTGTGGATGAACATGCAGAATAAATGAATACTTTAAGGCAATGTCAAAGCAGGTGGTCATATGTTACATGTACAGAATGCATATCTGCTCCATATTTTACGCATGTCCCAGCTCAGGTATCTAACAGTCGTGATAGCGCTGTGGTCTATATTACTTACCTATTATCTTACGTGTGACTAAGGGGTCGCAGTTCACAATCCCGAAGAAACATATGTTTTGTGTCATTGTGCAAGACCCTTCATCTTTATTGCGTAATACATGTTCAACCGAGGAAACGTCATGACTAAAATATGGTTCACTGTAACGTAAAGCAATGGCGTAGAGCATTAAAACACTTAGTCACTTTTCAAGCATTTGTGGTGCAGACATCTATTTCAAGGGTGACAACTTCCATCAAAGCAGGGATTTTGGAACCGTTTGAACAACCTACATTGTGTTTTGATAAAGGTGAATGAACATCTAAAATAGAGTATTTCGATCCTTGAATATTAAATGTACCAGTGACTATTTACCATCTGCAGATAAGTGGTTGTTGTTATATATACTGCATTATTTTAGCAAACACTTTACGAGAGCGATATTCATTGAGCATGTTGAGGAAACAAACAGTTTACCACAGATATTGTGCAGATGTAATCATGAAAAGCGCATTACACTCATTATGGATAAAATGCTTTCGCATTCAGGCCATTGGCTGTTTTTATACATGCTTTCTTGCATAAATTACATTGGTTTATTTGCGACAATATCTGCGCCACCTATATACATCATATATGTACATGAGAAGTTACGGACTTCAAAAATATAGATAGGTGTTAGCTTTGAGGGTCAGTTACAATATATGTTGAGAGTGTACATTTGTATACATCACACCAGCTCCTTTTTGTTCAAATAACCTCACTTTAATAATATTACCATTTAACTGACACAGTTCTATCAAAATTTTGGCATCATATTAAATGATTCCGATATCAGTGCTGTGAAGTAGCTTTTTGCTCTACCTTATGAACCGCTAGATGAATTTCATCCAAACTTGCACAGATACTTATCTGGGCCGGCAAAAAGGAATAATAAGATTTTGGTGACCTGGACCTTATTTACAAGGTCACCAGGGACATATATAAAAAAAAGGCTTGTCTGCACTCTATCTTCCTAACCAATGACCAGATTTTGACCAAACTGACACAGATAATTCATTGGGAAGACCTTAATGAATAACTAGAATTCGGTAGTATTGATCTTAATTCCAAGATTACCAGCGTCACATAACTCCTTTAAGTGGGTGGGGGACAACTCCATCTAATGTTATATACTTTCCATTCCTAACTACTATAGTATGGCCATATTAAACAGTGTCTGCCCTGTAATTTGAGAATAAATAATAATTGATTATTTTTCCTCATGCTCCAAAGACTGATCACATAATTTGCCATTTTTGGCAATCTTAATTGAAAGCAATGGGCCTTGCCAAAACAAAAGTGGCGGTGAGCTGTCTTTTTAAAAGCTGATTGAACCAAAGAACTGTCTCCAGAAATCTATGTATCAGTTAAAGAAGGGGGCACATCAAACTCTCTCTTTGCACCTTCTCTTTCTCTCTCTCTCTCTCTCTCTCTCTCTCTCTCTCTCAAATACGACTCGTATTTACTGAAATGTTGATGTATTTGCTTTTCAAACGCAATATATCCAAAGACTGTTTGTAAGAAATAATATTGATACGAGCTTGCTAATATGTACATTGTATTCCATTTTGGACAGGAATCTTACGTCTCTCCAGTGATTTTAGTACTCTCAGTGCTTTGATAAGTATGAATTGAATAGTACATTTCAGGATAAAATTTGCAGAAAAAGTCTTTTTACGGTATTTGCCGCATGCGGAACCGACTCAGAGTTACCATTTTATGGTGTAATATTATACGCACAATAAAATGAGAAATAGTTTTATCCGGTTCCGCATGCGGACATGTATGTAATTGAGTCACGAAGTACACGAGGGTGTTTGGTTTTACCATAGACTTAGTGTTAAGTGTGGTTGATAGGGCATGCGTTTAACCCAAACATTTATCATAGAAATACATTTTAATGAAGAAAATAAATTGTGGACATTAAACTAGAGACTCTTAGGTATCATTTGGTAATATTTTGGTGGGATTTCTTTACAATCGATTTTTTACCTGTAAAAGTGGGCCATTTGTAATACAAAACCGTTACACGTCCTTTACTATTTCAAAATTAAAATCATCCCGTTTATCATAAATTTTAGAAGAAACTATGCCATTTAAAGACTTCTTGTTCAACTTAGAACACATTTTAATCAGATAAACTATCCATTTAGAAAAAAAAGTATGTGCTGTAACTGCCTTATGTGGCTTTCTAGTAGCCAGATATAATTTTGAAACAATTTGACCACCCTTTATTCTTTGTCGTTTTAATGTACCGTAATAAACACCTCCTGGGGTCTAAATATTTATCTTGACGAAAAACAGGTACAAACGTGTGCTTACTATCAGGGTTAGGACTTGTTTAGATAAGCCTGTGCGAACGAAAGTTATGCCACGCTCACCAATGTTCATGTCATTGAATGGTATCTGTAATGACTGAAGATCACTACATTTCCGAAAAGTTGATATGGCAACCAGAAAACAAGTCTTCCATGTGAGATAATATTTGAAGCATCCCTCAAAGGCTCAAATGGGTCTTCTTTGACGCAACCGAAAATAAAAGACAAATGCCAATTAGATATCAAACGTTTGACTGATGGCCTTTCATTAAGAAAAACTTATAAAAGAATGATAATGTATGAATGTTGCCCGATATGACAATTGACTACAGGCGGTAAGAAAGAAGACAACACTGATCTGTAACCATTGATAGTTATGTACTTCAGTCCTCTCTCAAAAAGGGACGTTAGAAAATCTGCACAATCATTTAGAGAGGCGAGAAAAGGATCCAACTTCCATTCAGTACACCACATGCTGAACTGCATAAATTTGACAGGGTAATCCTTTCTTGTGCCCTTTCTCCATGATAATGCCAATAACTTTTTAATCTCCTCTGAAAATCCCTTTGCAGAGAACTGTCTGTCGACAACAGCCATGGCGTCAAATTCGGAGATTTCGGGTCTGGGTGAAATATTGTTTTTCTTTTGTCTGTGACAGCAGCTTCTCCCAGGGTGGCAGCTTTATCGTACAATCAAATGCCATGTTTAGAAGTATAGGTAACCAAAACTGTCTCAGCCAGTGAGGTGCTATCAGAATTATTTTGCAATGGTACTGTTTCATATGCTGCAACACCCTGGGAATCATCTGAATTGGTGGTAGTGCATAAGCACACATGTTCTGCTAGGAAATTGACATTGCATCTATTTAAAAGCTTTCTGATGAGTCATCCATGAACAAAGCAGCTGTGTTTTCTTGTTCTGGAAAGTTGCAAACAGATCCATCATTGGCCAATCCCAAAGATGAAAAATCCTGCTCACAACTGATTTGTTCATTGACCACTCTGTCTGTAGGACTAATCCTTGTCTCGATAACGTTTCTGATAGTACTTTTTTCTTGCCTGCTATGTGAACTGATTTGAGGCAAATGTTGTTCTCTAGAGTCAGAGACCAAAGTTTTCATGTCAAATGCCACAGTGGCAATGACTTTGTTCCTCCATGATGGTTCAGGTAACAAGTCACTGTGGAATTGTCCAACTTAATCAATACATTCTTGTTGACCAGATATGGCAAAAATGTTTCACAGTCAAATATACTGCCTCCATCTCGAGAAAATCGATGTAAAACGTTTTCTGCACAAAAGACCAACGACTCTGGACTGTAAGATTGTTCATGTGACCTCCCCAACCAACCAGACTTGCATCCATCGTCACTGTCTCTGTATACTGAATGGGTTGAACAGACTGACCCTTTAAGATATTTGCTTCCTGTAACCACCATCTCAAATGTGGCGTTAGCCATGGTGTACAAGGAATTTGGTAGTTCATAGACATCCTTATTGGACTCCAGTTTTGTAACAAATGCATTTGGATTGGGCGCATGAACAATCTTGCACTTGGAATCATTTCTACACAAGATGCTATCTTTCCCAGAAGAACTAGATAATCGCGTGCTGTGTTGTAACCGTGAAAAAGATGTTAAACTGTTACTCTCAGTCCTTGTACCCTCTCAAGAGTAAGGAATACTAGACATTCTGCTTACAGGAAATGACCCCTAAGTATGTAAGATCCTGACTGGGTAGTAAATTTGACTTTTCTTTGTTTATTATGAAGCCTAGTCGAAAAGGGAGACTTAGAACGATGAATCGATTTTTCCATAGTAGCTTTCTGACTTGATTGAGATCTAACCAATGGTTCAGATATGTTGCAAGTCGAATGCTCTGTTGCTTAAATAGGCTGCTACTACTGATGTGACATTTGAGAAAATCTTGGTGCCACTGTAGGACCGAAACTTAGAACTTGGAACTGAAACACCTTGCCCTTGAAACTGAATTGAAAATATTTGCGATGGCGCTTGAGTATTTTTAGGTGAAAGTATGCATCTGCTTAGTCTAAAGTTATCGACCAATCTCCTTTTTCGACTAATTGTATGACTTTTTTCATCGAGTCCATTTTGAAGTGTTCTTCACTAGATACCTGTTGAGAGGTCGAAGGTTTATCACAGGTGTCATCTTCTCGTTTTTTTTTGGAACCAGGAAAAGACCACTGTAAAAACTGTTCATAGTATCCTTTTTCTGAACTCTTTCTATTGCGTTTTTGCTTAAAAATTATCTATTTCTTTCTAATACAATTGTAAGACAGCTTGGAATAACTGTTTCTTTCATGCCTCCAAAAGAAGGTTTTCGAATGAATTCCAGTTTGTAACCTTCCCAATTCAGATCAAAAACCCATTTGTCTGAAGTTATGCTTTCCCATTCTGTCAAAAAAGTATCTACATGTAACGATCTCCCACATGTATCTCTGGACATCTGGCTACTATAATAACATTGTCATTAAGAAGCTGGCTTTCCATGTCCATACTTCCTGTCAGGATAGGAGAAGCACTTGGAATTGGTGTGCAGACTAGCATGTCTGTGAGTTTGTCGTTTATCTTGGAATCTCTGATCTCTTGGAATTCTTGGGACAAGAAAATTGCCCCAGTCCTTAGGCTTTGCACTGCTGTTATATGTATTTACAGGTACTTATGGCTTGTTGTAACATGACCTCTTATTATCTGACACAGATCTGGAAGGACTGTCTGACCTACGTTTGTACGGTTTTCTCTTAACCTCAGGGACAAGATCCTCTAATTGCTTTTTCTTTTCTTTCCTTGATTGTAATAGTTGTTCAAGACCCAAACCAAAGGAGAGGGGAGTGCGCATGCGCCAGTGAATGGCGGTCCTGTTTTTCCTGGGACAATTTTAGGATATTTTGGACTTATAAAACACTTTTTGGCTGAGTTTTTACTATTTTCTATAATTTTATATATTACTCTTGCTTTGTAGTTTGTCAATTTCCAAATAATTTGTTTAATTTAGTTATTTTTCACGTGGACTAAATTCGCGCCAATTTTTGACCTCCCACTTCCGGTCTATTTATCAACATCAAAAATGGCTGACTGAACATCCGGTAAGAAAAACAACACAAAAAAATACTCCATTTAGGTTCTAACTCATAGGTAAGTTGTCAGTTGCATTTGAGATTTCAAATTATTGTTACGCTTGACCCAAGACCCCTCTACACATCAAAATTTGGAATCAGAACTCCATTATAGCTGTAATATGAGTCATTTTAAGTTTGACATAATGATGATGGTAGGATGTTTGCTATTTGCAGCACGTCTAGTAAGTTTTTGGCAAAGCAGTGGTGTACACCCAATTGACATTCATGTTGACTTCTTTCCTGTGTATTCGACATCAACTTTGATCACGGCAAATCAGATGAATCTTTGTTCTAACATCCCTCACTTGTGTACAGTATCTATCCTAAACAAAACAACTCGGTTTAAAGATTTTCATGGCTCCAATCGTCTGACCTACTTATACTTATTTGTTATCCTGTGTGGCAATTCCTGGGACATCGAATCAAATCCAGGTCCAGACTCCTGTAATGGCTCTTCACATTTCCTATCTGGGGTATGTGATGCCGATGTTGGATAGGAGGTCCGGGGGATTTGTTGCAATACTTGCAATATCTGGTATCACATTGACTGTCAGGGCATGTCCTCAACTATGTATAGTATCTTGAATAAATCATCGGGTAAAAATATCGTATGGGAATGCATGAAATGTGGAATGCCAAACTTTTCCACATCTTTATTTGATACTACAGCTTCTCTGGAAACCCATAATAGATTTAATTCTTTATCTTCACTGTCCGACCCTGAAAGTCCGATACCAGATATAATTGGCCCCCACTGCAGCTTCATCCCCTATAGAACA